>JAOUQW010000001.1:4462419-4483255 GCA_028565825.1 Olivaichthys viedmensis
TTGAACCCACGACCTTCTGATCAGTAGCCTAGTGCCCTAACCACTGAGCCACCACCGCCCCGATTGCAGCCTTACCACTGCCCCGAGTAAGACTGCATCTTAGTCTGAGATGACGTTAGATTTTACCCTGATAAAAATACTGTTGTGTACAGAATAAAGCCCCTCTGTATAAAAGTGTGTAATTAAGCTGTATTCCATTTTTCTTGCGGTTCACTGCGGCTCATGTAACATTTAGAAAATCGGCAATGTCACAAAAATCCTGTTTAGTGTGTTGAATTTCTTTGTTAGTAATTTATGTGAGGAAATTGATGTACGAGTTCATGACCAGGGTCGCCAGATCTGCGTAACAAACAACAGCACAATGGACAAGCAGTATTAATATCTATGAGAATTGGGAAAAAAAAAAAGTGCTGGCAGTTCAAAATTAAGTCACATCTGCGGGTAAACTGCACACCTGGCAACACTGGCTATTCTTCTCCGAGCAACACGCGTGGCGTAAATTTACACCTGGTTTTGGGAGGCCGTCAAAATCCAGTGCAAAAACTGGCCGGCGCTGATTGCTCAAAGTTTACTACATCAAACGGAATATGTGAACCAGCCGCACTTCCCATTTCTCCACCTTTTTTTTTTGCGCTTCTCTCCGTCAATTGCATATGTATGAGGGAGAGAAGCGCACTTTGCGCGTTGCCATGTGCACGGTGCTTAAACTGCGCGTTTAGGTCCGTACATAACACGCAAGGTTTTTCACGCAGAATGCGGCCTAATTCCTCCTGAAAACAAGCGCAAACACCTTATTACATCTGGCACTAAATGCTAAATCCTTTATGAAAACTGGATAATGGACTCGATGTAGCCTACACATGTAAAATCCTGGACGATGATTTACTTACAGTGATGGGAATTATATGCGCATCCTAAAACACTTGAAAACGAAATGAGTCAGTGTTTACCATTTCTGTGCCAAGTAACTGAAGAGAGAGAGAGAGACAGAAGAAAGAAAGAGAGAGAGAGAGAGAGAAGTGCTAATGACAAGTCGGACAAATAAGTAATCCTCGCAGGCTACCCGAAGTATTTCTCTTTCTGCAGTTTTAACTGCACTGCTTCAGAGTAGATTAAATGCGAACTTGACTCCCCTAATCTGTCTGGAAGGCGCGCACCTCGAAATTTGATCTGGACCGTGAAATCGCGTGGCTACACATCAGAGTGTGTGAGGATTCAGCCGGCATGCTAATGAAGGCCAGGTGTTTGTCCTTACACAGGCCTCGGGAGAGATGACTGGTTAAAAACCCGCTTATTCTCTTCATCACAAGTGTAATGTACTAATAACCGCCTCCGCTAATGCGACCAAATTGTAATTTTACACTCAAACACAGAGCACGATAACTTTTAGTAAGGCTAAGTGAAGCCTACTGCCAGCTTATTGTGTGGTTCATTTGCCCAGGATGCTCTGGGCCAAGGGTGTAGTTTTGGTGTCAGAAGTGCTGCTTGTAATACTAATGTGAACCGATGTAGCCTTTTACACCAGCCGCACAAGTTACAAGTCCTGAAAATCAGACTTAAGTCCAAGTCGAATACTTGGGCACTACATCACTGGGTCAAAATGACCTGAACCCAATCTCGGTAATAAAAATATGATTTTTATCTGACTGAGCCAAGCATAAAGTTCCATGTTGGAAATATTATTAGTATTAGTTTTAATACTGTTGTGGTTTTAGTTATTTTGACATGTAACCTAAGGGGTTAAGCTCTTCTGCATTTAATTCTAGTAGGTTAGTGATTGTCCTCACATTTGGATGTCTCTCTCTCGGAAGACTGGATCAGTTCTTCATCAGTTCTCCACACTCCTACTCTCTCCCTCTCCCCACCCTTTTCTCTGACCCTCGCCTCTGTTTTTCAGGTGGGTAGTGAGGTTCTCCCTGTCGGCTCAGTGCTCACGCTGATGAAGTCACCTGTTAGTGAGACTCTCTTCTCTCCCTCTATTCTCCCTCTCATTAGTCGGCGGAGATCTGACCTGTCTGAACTCTGTCATGTCGGAGCGAGCTGAATCGTTCCAGAGACGTAGCCTCATTACTCAAGGTCAGGGTTCGCAGGCAAACTCGACTCAGTACAGGTCCGAGTACAGAGACAAGGCATCCACCCCTGCCAAAAGCGGCATTAAAAACTAGCTTGGGGTCAGTGGTGACAGAGCAACAAGTGTACGGCATGCTGAGTAACCTGTCCCTGTCAGAAAATCCATCGGGATGCTACAGTGCCTTATCGGTTAATCTGTGTGGGTTTTTTTTTTTCCTGGCGCGTTACAGGATGATGTACTTTTATGGAATCTTTGATGCCGTGTACAAGATGCCAGAAACGCTTTACAAAATGCTCCATGAGACGAGGAGACAGCTGCTCGGGCAAATTCGTTCCAGCGAACATCCCCTCGACCGTGGATCAAACTTTTCAAGAGTCCAAGAGTTTATTTAGGCATGAAATCTTAATACACCTTTAAACCTTAATGTACATAAAGCGTAATTGATGAAAATGAATCAGTGGGTCACATGTTTTGAAAATATGTATGTAGAATATGGAACAGCGGGCAGCAGTTCGGGTTGATAAAGTTCTCACTATAAAGCTTGTGATCCATGTACGTAGAATAGCACTAGTCCAGTGAACAGCTACTGATGAAGCATTGCTTACTAGATTCATAAGATCAGGAATTGACATCTTGTGTCCCTGAGAAACAACTGAGGTGGCAGTATTATGTACTTAATTAACATTGCACTGTCTGTTTTACAATATTTCCATTAATGTCCTGTGTTTTAGGTTTGGGAATCGAGAGTCGAGAAAATGACTGTGTGGAATCGACTATTTGAATCAACTTTATCGATTCCCAACACTTAAAACAGCAACAGGGGCCCTACGTATAGCTATAATGACAGTGTCACGTGATCTTTTTGGCCGCTGTTACACCTCATGCATTGATTAATAAATGCATTAAAGGCATTATTACATGATCAGCAAGAATCCACAGCTGTCACTGTTATGGCCAATCTCACACAGACTTACGGAAATGACACTAGTTTCTGTAAAGTTTGCCTTTACTCCCTACCGAATGTGTCAGAAGGTTGTAATTATATTCCCAAGACAGTTTATCTGAGATTAAACACTCTTTGGAGCAACTCTTTGTGTCTGTGTCTATAACTAGCCCTGGGGGAAAGATTCACTGATGACTATAATTAAGGACACTTCAGTTAAATTAGGATGCAAGTCCACTGTAGGAGACATGTTTACTTTTCCACTACACTGGAATGAATGAATTAGCATGCCATGAGGCTAATGTTATTATGAATTCCGGAGATCTGTTACTGCACAGTGAAACCATTTCACCACACATCTGGTGTCAGTTATAGAATAACTAAAAGACCGACAATCACGTATGTTTAAACGACAGGCAAAGAGCTGTATGTTAACTTTTTGAGCAGGTAGCACTAGTGCTAGTGCTAGAAAGGTTACAAATTGCATATTAAAATGTAAAACTACTTATATAAAAAGTCCATTATAATACTTTTAAAAGTGTGAATGCGTGTAAGTTGTACAGTTAGTTAACTGAAAAAAATACACCAAGACAAAATGTAAAAGGTTTCCGTTTTAAAGTTCATGTTGTGAAGTGCACAGATAATTGATCAATTAAATTCATTGATACAGTTTGTTACCAGATACAGTTGAGTGCAAAAGTTTGCACACCTCTGACTACCTTGTAGCGTTTCACAGGTGTTCTTTCGTTATCACAAGTCACAAAAATGATCAAATAGTTAAATGTTAAGATATTAATAGTGAAAAAAAAATCTAAGTTATGTCAAAAGTTTGCATCTCCCTTTCTGTATGTAATATCTAATAACTCGCACACTCTTTGCCTCTTGCAGTTTTTGCATCTTTTATATTTGCCCCCTCTTCCAAAAAATGGCCAATCTTGGCCTATTTTTTTTTACATACATGTTATATAGTCATACACTGCCTTCTTTAGATTAGGTCTTGAGGTCGAGAGGGTCATGGCAAAACTGTGACTTCTATCTTTTTGTTCTTTTAAAACAAATTTTCTGTGGATTTTGTTTTAGATTATTGCATTTGCAACTTCTCTAATTAGAGGTACTTTTTTTAAAACCCAGAAACCATGGGTGGATGCAAATTTTTGCACTCAACTGTAATTTATCGCCTGCTTCCCGACACCACGAGCAAAACATCTTGGTCTTGTTCATAAATTAGCCAAAATAAATTCCTTAGCCACTCAGGATCTTGATGCTACTTTAGTACATTGCTGGAGACTTGATGAAGTAAACGCAGTGTTACTATAGACTTTTGATCAGAGTCCTGAGGTTCAGACGACTCCTGATCTAGACATGACTCACTTTCACGGACTTGGTTTGTTTATAGGATCATCCAGCGTTTGATATAACCTCACTAACAAGGAGAGCTGGAGACTTTTAGTCCTTCTACTGTGAGTAAAGGTCAGTTTAAAACATTCCTAGGAGGCCACAGTCTGTCTGAGGCAGAGCGGAAACTAGTGGTGACAGTAAGCCGGCTGGATAAAGGAGCTTCATTTACAAACACAAAAAGAATATGAATTATTTATAAGAAATGATTGAGAGACAGCTCACACTGTGTTTCGAGACAAAAGACATTTGTCCTCGCTCTCTTACTCTGACACTTGAGAGACTCTCGGCGCTGCGTGATAAATCTCATCAAGGAGCGATCTGAACGCTAAGGTTTTCGTCATTATCCTAATTTGTCGACACCTATACAAATTAATTAGCCGAAAATACAATAACGCCACTGATTTGCCAGATGTTTTGGACCTGTAATCTGGTTTTGTGTGAAGCTTTCAAAACAGCTCCATACGGGACAGATGGCGTCCTGAGCTGTATGAGTTTGCACCAACCAAGTCGCAGTTCTCCCCTCTGTCTGCACATCTTGTTTGGGGTGGCACGAGGACGCGGGGGAAAAGAAAGTCTCGAGACGCGTGCTGTTTTTAAAAAGTCTTTTAAACGTCTTTGACTGGAGTGGGAAGAGGCGTGCTATCGTTCAGATTCAGGCTGTTGTTATTGTCGCTCCTATTATTGCAGGCGCAACAGACGCGTGAGGCCCTTTTTTTCTTCCCTGCCCAAATGTCGAGCCTTTCTGAAATTTAATTAATCAGCCTCCTGTCCTTTCGCTCACAAAGCAGCGGGATCTCATCGGGCGCCGCCGCTTTTGTTTTCCCCTTCACTCCCTTCGTTCAGCGCTCGTCCGCTCCTCACTCCATCCTTCTGCCACTCAGGCTTTCGGTGGGAGGCTGGCGTAGGGGAGGGAGGCTGTCACTGGGAGGCACACCTTCATCAGGAGCATTTATCGACACACTGACACATACACACACTCATGAGCGCTACTTCTTTTGTCTGGGAAAAATGCTGATATGATAAGGATGCGAGTGCATTTTGGGAACTGGAACCCAACTGCATTTGCCTCTTTTACATGCAATTTATTCATTTAATTATTTGACAGATGCTTTCATCCAAAGTGACTTAAAGTGAGGCAGAATCCAAGTTGGGTCTCGCTCAAGGGCCCATTAGCGTCACCTTGGCAGTCATCTTCTTCATCTTCTGACCTTCCACATAGTCAAAATATTCTGTTCATTTTTCATTTGGTTTGATATGTTCACAAAAAGTGCTACCAGTGAATAAATACAATGATGCACAAAAAGTAATAATGTGTAGGTGAGATAATGAAGCCCAAAGGGTTTATATCGTAAATTTTTTATTGTATTTGATAGTTAACTAAATGAAAAAGTAAGAAGAAAATAATAAGAGTTTATAACAAGACATAATAATTAGCACAATGAAACTTTGTGAATAGTTAAGTTGAGGGTGAGGAATGGGGTTCGCGATCTTATAACTTTATTCGTATTAAATTTGATGAAATCATCCTTGCTCGTTTAAATTCCTAAAAATTTTGACGATTACCATTTTTTTGTTTTTGGAAAAACTTTCTGACCTTTACATCATTACACATGATGGCTGGAATTAAGCAATTGGGGGTGAAAGGTGTGGTTCGTTGGAACATACTCGATGCTCAATTAATCAGCTAAATATCTAGCTGAGATCGATGCTAAAATAAAGCTGTGTGCTCTGAATAGTCAGTGCTCCGTTTAATTTAACCACCGCTGAAAAACATTAATCACAACCGGATGATATTAGTTCACCTGCTCACTTGTCATTGAATGTATCGGCTCGGCTCGCAATGGCTCGAGGGGGACAGAAGTGCAGTCTGTGTGTTTTAATCAGGAAATTATTGATGAACATGCGACACTAATGAGGATGCAGCATGCCCTACTGGCTATTGGAAAACTTTAATTAAACGGGCAGTCTTTGGATCGGGGTGTTGAACAATCATCGGGGCGGTTTCTCTTATATTAAACATGGTGGGTGCTCTATTGACTGCTGATGTCAAACTCAATATAAACTCTTTGCTAATCTTATCTCAGCGGTCACAAAATTCTGGTGAATCTTTAGTCTGGAGATTTTAGTTTTAAGCTTAATTTGCTACACAACAAATCAGCCTCGAAGAAAAAGACCTTGCGGCTTGCTGCAGAATCTCTCTGTTAAACGCTGAAAGGTCTTAAGTTCAAAGTAATAATTGATTTCATTTTCCGGGTCTTTTTTGGCACACATCAAACAGCTCTTCTAACCAGGTTATCGATCCGATAAAACACTAATGTTCGAGCTGCATGATGATGATGATGATGATGATGATGATGTTGTTGTGATGTATTATTTATGCAGCAGACTGAAAAACTGACTCAATCACCATAAATCAAAACGCAGATGCATCAGGTACCACGGTGGATCTCAATCTCAGGAACCCGTGGGACCGGGGGCATCCGTTTCTAACAACTCCATTTGCCAGCTAATGAGCAGCAGCAGTGAGTGTGCTTGGGAAGAGACGTGGGCAGGGTTATGGTTCTCTTCCTCTCCCTCGGTGCGCTCAACCCCTGAACTGAACATCATGTGGGAACACAACATACCTTCACATGCTAGTAAATCAATTATGAGCATTTATTTAATCTAAATCATGTATGGCTTTGAAATTCCACCTCGAGACTTAAATGGGAGTTTATGAGTTTGGTCAGTGATGATGAGCAAAAGCTTGTGAGTTCAAATCCCAATAATGCCAGATGGCCATGTTGGGTCCTTGAGCAAGTTCAACTGTTCAACTATATGCTTTGATTGTATTCGGCCTCGCTTGTAAGTCATATTGGATAAAAGCGATTGCCAAAGGAATAAATGTAAATGTGCACTTCTATGGAGGCTAATCTGAACTAAATAAGGTCCTCTAAAGAAAACAGTTCGTTGGATGAGGTTTGGTGAATTAGGACTAAAAATAAGCCCTGTAGAGCTCCATGAGGAGGGTTGGTTAGTGCTAATTTAAACCTGATTCAAATTGTTGGCTAATTATCAAGTATATTATGAGTTCTATTGATCACCTTATTGCTGTTGAGATAAGTCAATATGTTAGAATATTCGAAAGTCTAAAAATACTACAATAATAACTATACTGTTAGTTGTTTTTGAGTATTATTATGGAGAATTCTCCCAACAGCAATAAGGAGAAAGATATATAAATCTTAAGTCTTAAAGTGTTTTTAGTTATTAATTTAACTTGTCATTGAGCAGCATTAGGGTTGTAACTAATGTGAACAGAAACAATAAAACCTAAATAAAGCAAGTACGATCGATCACCTAATTTTATCTATAATCCATTTGATATAGAGCGAATGCGTAGGCTTTAAGTACTATATTATGTAACTGTTGCTCTGACGACAGCAGAATAGCGATAGAAAACACTGCAGATTTTTGTCTCTTGATGCATACTGTGCAAAAGTCAGAGAGCACCCTTTTGTTTATTCAGTTTTTGGAAATTATTGTTCACAATAATGATGGGGAAAATGTATTTAAAAGAAAGTCACACAAAAGTCTTCAACACTAAGTGCAGTATGAAATGTGTAAATATTTCATGTGTAATATTGAACTTTTGTTTCACCCTGCCGCTAATTCATCCAATTTCATCAAACCGGTTACAGTTACGTTGCAGCTGTTTCATTTGCATAAATAAGTGATAAAACTATTAGACGTTTGGAGTTTTGGAGGCTTCTGTGTTAATTGTAGATTAAATTCACATTTACAGGATTATCGTCTGACACCAAAAAGTTGTTTGCACGACTGTTTGACTGAAAATGGAAATATGTACTGTAACATTTTCTTCATCATTATTGTTTACCACCAAATCATTAACAATAATTACTGAATGACCATTTGATTGAAAACTGTGCTCTGACTTTTGCACAGTACTGTAGATGTGCACCCAGAGGGCTGTTCTGTTGGAACATATGGCCTGTTGATCAGGTGTTGTGCTCTCACATGGTGAAGAATTTCTCTGGCACTGTGCTGTCACTGTTTAAACGAGTCATCAATAACGAAGAACAACGAAATCAATGAGTCATATTGTATTCGGTCAAAAATATTCAGCCTCATTACTCATTTGGTCATATGCTAATCGGCTGAATATATTCAGTGCCCAAACACTCGGTGCATCCTTAGTAAAAACACCAACACACACACACACACTCTCTTATGTCTTATATAATACACACTGATATAATGCGTAGCATTTCTGAGAACATAACTGGTACAAATGAGATCCACATTTAATGTCACCATTTCTCTCTCTATTTCTCTCTTGTACGCTCCCATTAAGCCTAAAGTAATAACCTGCATAATTATTTCACACACAGCACAGGGTTCAGAGACGAACATTAAACCTGAGCGTGCAGCAGCTCACCCCACCACTCCTAATGGCTTCATCTGATAATTAATTAAAAACAAACGAGATATTCCTTTGACTTATGCACTGTGGAAATATGGCTGTGAAATTGGCAGGATCTTTTAACGACTCGGGCAGGACGATAATTATCAGGGCGTCAAGGTGTGTCCGTGTGTTTTTAACGTTGTGCATGTTTTTTGATTTTCTGAAGCCCAAAGTTAATATTCAGCTCTGGGCTCCCCGTGGGTCAGAGGTTAGTGTTTAATTATGGAGTGGTAAATTTCTCATTTTCAATTATGACGGCGCGAGGGAGCTCACCCTGAGAAAGGACAGCAGAAGGACACGGAGAGGAGGCAGATGTGTATGTGTGTGTGTCACAGTTTTTATATACACCTCCACCTGTTTTATGAGTGGAGTGTTAATAAGGAGCTTGCTAAATGGGCGTGGTGTGATCGTGCCCTCTGCAGGAGAGCTAATAACAATTTCAGTTATATTCAGTTTTGACATCACTATTTTTTGCAATTCACAATATTATGGCAATATTTTATTTATAAATACGACATATTTAAAGAAGAACTATCCTGAATAACGCCATTTTTAGGTAACACCACATTTATCATGTGACCTCAGGAGAGCTCCCGGGTGGAACAGCCATTATTTCAGAGCGCCAAAGAAATGCTGCCTGTTTAGGCCCAAATGAAATGCAGGGGTGGTGACGATATTTTTGGAGGGTCCATGATAACATTATCGTGAGTTTGATTATCATATTAATATCGTATTACAGATTATGAGCACTGGTCAAGTAGGGCCTGACCGATATATCGGTTGGCCACGGAAATTGGCTGATATTAAGTTTGTACTGACTTCTACTGACGCCTAGAGAGTGACTGTTAACCAAGACCCGTAACCCTCGACTGCTCTATGCTCAGAGTGGATTTTGCTTCACTAGTAAGTCTCTTTGAATAAAAGCATCACTAAATGTAAGGTAGAAACTACAGTACAACCAAGAAGCAAATGCTCTCTAGAACCAAAGTCAAGAATGTAAAACCAAAAATCGTGACCGTGACTAAAGCTAGAACTGTGATAGTCTACGAACCTAGTCTACACAGCCAAACCTTCTTTATATTTAGGCTAAAACATTTTAATTCATGTTTTGGGATGCACAAGAAAATCCCATGCCAGGATTTTCCTTTGAAAAAAGCAGCTGTGAACCCGTGACCCTTGGCACTCATGAGTCTGGCTTCCAGATCCGAAAGTGAGTAAAAAAAAAAAAGAATAAAAAGGTCACACTCTATGTTCCTCACCTTGACAGGAACCGCAGGCTGTGTGCTCACCCCATGCAGATGTGATGAAATTAGGGAAACAGTGTGTTTTCGTCTGCGTGAATGTCAGGAGAGGGGCAGCCCATGGCTGCAGGACAAGGGGGAGACTTTCCACTTTTCACCTTCAGAAGCTGCTGAGTTTGAGCAGAAGGACACACTCTTTCTCCCAGGGGGGAAAATAGGCTTGGATTGGCTTTGCTTAAAATCTGTCGTTCTCGCTGGCTCAGTCTTTCTCGCTTTCTTTCTTCATACTCCTAAACTCTATTGCCTTCTCAACAGACCATGTCTCTCTCAATTCCCAGGCTGTGCTCTGCTCAAGTCCATCCAAGACTGTCTAATCCACATTAGAAGGTGTCCAATCACTTAAACATAGTCATACAGAAACAATCAGATCTTAAGACAGACTCAGATTATCTGCTATTTATCTAAACACTAGGGCCTGACTGATATCAGCTGGCCAACAAAACCGGCCATCATTGAGGTACCACAGCATCAGCAACGGTGGTAAAGCACTGATAATGCCATTTTAAACGTTTTATCAGAAAACCGTATTCACAAACATGATGCTGTGCCATCTTTGGGGATTTGAACGTGAAATCTCTTTAGAATACTCGAGAGCCTCCAGGAACCTGATCTCATGAAAAATTTGTATGAATTCAAGCGAACAAGGGTGATGTGGCTGGACTTTATTCGAATTCATACGAAGGAAATCGTAAGAAAAGGTACGAACACTTACCCTGTCCCTAACCTTAACCTTCTGAACGTTTTATACGAATTGAGTCGCAAATTGTTGCGCATTTGTAAGCACGAGGCCATGTTGTCTCCAGTGTACTTTAAATGTGCTCTTGTTGAGAATTCAGCCTTATTTGTTTTTATGGAGTGGAGAAAGACCACGCCTGAAGCTCCACCTTCTTCCTATCCAACTTCCTATAAATTCACATCTCTCCCCTTCCTCTGCTCTTGACGGAGTTTCCGCACCCACCACCTCCTTGTGTCCTCCCTACTATTCATTGACTCCTACCCAAAACTCTTCAAGGGGGGACCTGGCTGTCTCGCGCTAAGCAGAAGCTGTCCAGAACTCCAGCCCAAGTTCTCAGAGTTCTGCCCTCCCTACCACAGTTCCACAATCACTCGCCATACTATTTAGTTGAAGGTGTGGGCTGCACAAGCAAAATGTTACACACATATATTGCTTTTTCATCTGTTTATGTCATATCAGTGAAGCCCTGTTTGACTAAACTGCTTCATGTTTGACCATATAAAATTATATCAGCTTCGTAAATATTTGACATAGTGTTCCCTACTAAATACCTAACTAGATATCCAGTAGATAAACGATTAGCCATGAAACACACACATGCTCCTAAAATTATGACCCTCTTATACCACAGGGTTGTTGAATTCTTGATTCTGATTGGTCAGAAGGTGTTGATTAATTTTCTATAACAGTAGTGCCGGCTGCAAGGCGAGTCACAGGTTTATATTAATGCGCTCGTTCTAATACGTTATCGTTTCTATAGTAACAAACCATTCAAACAAACTTGTACGGCGGACGCTCACGTCGTTTAAGCTTAACAATAAATGGATTTTAAAAAGTGTTGTTATTTAACAAAGAAAAACGTATAATCGTTGCTATGGTGAAGCTTTTTTGTAGGAAGGTTTATTTAACATTTATGGAATAACAGTCCGGTGTCAGCGCTTTGTAACAGTCATCACACCACCCCGTCGTTGATTATTTTCCTATAATTGTGTTTTATCCCTTACTTGGCTGTGAGATGCTTGTAGGCCTGAAATTCTAATAACTATGAGATGTCATTGAGGCACTAATTGGCCCGAGCCACATGCAGCTTTGAGATGGTTATTGCTTGTTAGAGCTTTGTGTCTCTAGCCGTGAGATGCTTTAACTCAAACACCCAAAGCCAGGAAACTCATGAAGCCTGAAGATGCTCGTAGCATTGAACACTTGACCCCAGGAGACTCCTGTAGTCATGAGATACTTTTCGTCATAAGACGCTCGTAGATGTGAGAAGCTCTTAATCATGAGAATCCTGGAGTCGTGAAACACACATAGTGGTGCGATGCTCGGTCCTTTTGTAAAACACTTGCTGCTTTGAGATTCCCGAAGCCTTGAGATGTTTGTAGCTAGGACACTCAGTTGTGAGATGCTTGTAGAATTGAGACTCTTACATCATCGAGGTTCTCAGGGAAGCTTTTAGCACAAAAACACTCGCAGCTGTGTTACATTCTTAGATGTGAGACTCTCCAAGTGAGAAAAAAGACAAGAACCCATTTTTTTTTTTGACCACAAACTCATCTTAATTAGCCAGAAAAACACCTGCTAGAGGCATGAAAACAACCCCGGCTCCTTCACAGACAACAATTTAAGCCCTTTCTCACTCTCGCTGTCAGGACAGTGGGTGTTCGGAGACGGATTTTTCCCCTTGTGGCGCCGATGACTCAGTGCTGGGAAATAATGACACGTTTCCTCTGTCTCTCTTATTTACTTTCTTTTTCCGTTCCTTCCTGCCTCTTTTTTTTTTTTTTTAAATCAGGTCACATCAACCCCAGGCTTTCTATTCACTTCAACATGACGTACTGCTTGGCATAAAATACTGACTTTAACGTGAGCTAGTTTGCATCAGATAGATACTACTAGAGAGGTAACATTCATTTTAGCTAAGCTAACTACTCAGCTGGCTAACATTAGCACTGTGCTGCATTTAGGTATCTAGCTAGCTTAGCCAATGTTGCCAAACTGTTATATTGTGTAATTAAAACCAGTGTTTTATGCTAAGCCGTACGTCGAGCCGAAGAAGTGAAAAGAAAAGCTATGGGTGATGTCACAGGATCAAGTTTGCGATTGGCTGAGCAAATTTAACTTAAGCCCCGCCCTCTTTGACCCAGGGACGACTGTCTTCAGCAAAATCAAGATGTGCTAAAGCTAAGCATTACACTATTAGAAAAAAAAAGGTTCATCTTAATAAGAGTTAGCTTCCTAAAAGGATTCTACATGGAAACCGCTCGGATAGGAAAACCCTCTTTTGTAGGGTTCTACATAGAACCATTAAGGTGTAGGTACCATACATCCACAGAAAGGGGGCGCCCTTCTGCTACTGTACTCACACAGTAAACCAGATCGGGTTATGGATGGGCGTAGCCCGATTCGTCATACCGGTGAGACATAACAAGAGGAGCCACACCTCTGATCTCTTTCTCTCCTGGTTCCCCGGCTGGACTAAGAGATGATCTCTCTCTCCTGGCTGACTAGTCTTTTAGCGGTTGATGCTAAAAAACCTTGCGACGGCCAGACCTCGGAAGTTTCTGCGAGACAAATTGAATCTCCCATGCAAAATCGACCAGGTGATCAATACAAATACCTTCAGGACGGACCGACAATTCCTCGGATCACGCTTCAGGCCAACGATTTTCATCGGACATTGCAACGCACTCAGAACCAGAACCAGAACCGTGAGCTGCACCGTTTAAAGCGCCCCAACGAACGTGCATGCGACTCATAGTAAGATTGAATCTAACAACGACTAACTTACTGATGTAAGCAGTACCGTTCACTGACTATCTCTGGATTAGAAGCATAGACCCCATGGCTGGGCAGTGGTGGCTCAGCGTTTAGGGCTTCTGGGCTACTGATCAGAAGGTCGTGGGTTCGAGCCTCAGCTCCGCCAAACTGCCACTGTTGGGCCCTTGAGCAAGGCCCTTAACCCTTCCTGCTCCAGAAGCGCTGTATCATGGCTGACCCTGTGCTCTGACCCCAGCTTACCAACATGCTGGGATATGCGAAGAATCAATTTCACTGTACTGTACTTGTATATGTATATGTGATAATAAAGGAGCATTCTATTCTACGGCACCTGGTAAGGATGGGGGCGTGGCTTTCCCATCAGAGTACAGGAGAGCATAATTAGTCTATCATTACTTTGGGTGCTAGCTTAAATAGTTGGGTTTGGAGCTCACTCACTCCGCCCTGGCTGTGGCCCTGACGTGAAGTGCAGTTACTACCCCATTATAAAAACACATCGCAATTTTTATCCGTTATAATGTTGTGGAACGTCCACAAAAATAAGTTAGTTCCTGTTCTCACTTACGTTATAACAGCTATAAACGGTCGATCCCTCACCAACATTATTTCTTTCTCTTCTTCCCGAAGACTTAAAGGAACGGCTTTATCTCTGATTGTTATAAAGCACTGACACCTGAGTCTCCTTCCATCAATGTTAAATAAACCTTCTCCTTACAGAAAGCTTCACCATAGCAACTTCAATGATTTGTTAAAGAATGACACATTTAAAAAAATAAAATAAAATCAGTTTATTGTTAGGTTGCTTCTGACCAATCGAGAATTCAAAAATGATTTATCTTATTTGATCAATTGTTCAAATTTTTTACTTGTTAAACTATTTTTTTATGGAAAAAAACATTGAAGAAAAAAAAGGTTTATAGCCTTTAAAAAAAAAGAAAAGTTACTAGTAGAATGTGTCTGCTACTGTCACAACACTTCAGAACAACTAAATAACATAATGAGTAAGGTATATCGTGACAATATTATGCTGTTCTAATTTAGCCATATTGCCCAACCCAGTTTTTAAGCATCTGTTCTGGGATGATGAGATTTAGTCTGGATCACAGACATAGTTTACTAATCCTGGAGGTTGTGATATTTACTGACTGGTTTTAAGTGTATATCTGTGATACCTGATAAGTGCAATATGGAGTCATCTGTTGAAAACAACATCGTGCCAACAAAACTAGAAACTACTCTTTATTCTTTCTGTCTGCCTTATTATTTCATTTTTTCCCTCCAAACCATCTGTGGTATTTGAAAAACAATTCATTTGCAATTATTATTTGAGACACTTTGCGTTTGTGGCAATCGTAAGTTTTACACAAAGCACCAAACATCTGAACGTCTCTCTCCTTCTGTTTCCTTCTGTCTCTTTAGTTTTCACTCTCCTTCTCGATGCTCACAATGAAAAGGACGTACTGAGGAGAAAAAAACCCCCAGCTCTCGTTCCGAATACTTAACTCATCCGGCAGCTGCCTTTAATATTTTAGAGTCCTCCTGGCAGAACACAGGAAGTAACCCTCCGAAACTCTGCTTCCTTTATTGATTTCTGCTGCGTGAATGTGTTTACTGACGCAGGGGAATCGGACTTATTCAGATAAACTCCTGCTGGGCTCACAGTCTCTCTGGATAAAACCAGCCGTCAAAACCAAACACTGTACACACTTGGACACAGAAAGCTGCAAGCTGAGTTGGCTGGTAGGGTAAAGGTTAAGATCATCTGAACGTAGGGTAACAGTGTAAGACGACAAGTTGCTGATGTCAGCCCTGGTTTCAATAAGAAATGGTAGTCGCCAGAATGCTCAGGGTACTCTATTACTATAAATATCACTATGTTACTTTTGTTTAAAATATATATATTTTTCATTGTTTCTAAAAATAAATTCTATTTTTAACTTAAATGGAGTTCTGTATGAATCAGGGGTGGATAAATAAGTAGCCCAGGCATTGAGACAAGTAGATTGTCCAGGCTATCCGTTTTTTATTTCTAGTTGTCTGGTGGACAGGTAGGTTTATACCAGTTGTTGTTTTTTTTCTCCCTATTGTATTAGCAAAGCAATATTTTTTTCATTTGATATGTACATTTTAACGTAACACACTCCAGTCGGTTCATATATTTACTGATGCCGTGACGCACCCCGATGCTGTAATTGTAGTGCGCTACTCGTTCCTGAATCCTGCCACCTGCTTAAATACACACATCAACTGACGATGCATTCTGGCCCTTGATAGAAATGCTTTAAAAAAAAAATGTATTTAGATAAATTAGCTTGCACAGACGATCTTTTTAGAATCAGGAACACGCAGTGAAGCGGAAAACGCTGACAAAACTGAGCAACAGTGCAGCGCAAAACTGTCATATACTGTAACTCAACTGCTAGTACAACACGCTTGCAGTTAAACAGAACATCTCGAGCGAAAATAAAGCCGCTAGCCGCTAGTGTTAATTTTGCTGACGAAAACGTCGCCTAGTGACAGACCCTTTACCTACATCAAGGGTCATAGAACTTAAAAGAAGAACATGGGATCATAAACATTATAATGTCGATTTCTTTTTGCCTTCAAATACATGAATAATGAATAGAATTCGAAGAATGACATTTGTTGACATCCCGACTCCACATAGATGGCTACATTTGAACTACATGGCCTTATGTTTTTACCCTGATTCAAGCAGGGTCCTGCACAATACTCTGGAGTTTCCTCAACATATATGAACTCTCCAAACCCCAGAATCTTAAACTGGTTCCTATGTTGTTTGTGAATGCAGCTCTGAGAGCAGCACGTGCTCCAAGTTCATCAAGCAGCATTCACACCAGCGCCAAAACAGTATTTACTCAGCAGCGAGTCTCTGTCTCGGCTCCAACAATCACAACAGCGGAGGAAAAATAATCGCTTGCCCCCCCCGAGTCTGTTTTTCCAAACAGAAATTAGAGAACCTGTGCCCACAGATTGGTCCTAATCCAGTTAATAGCAAGACACTGTTTATGAAACAGAGATGGGGGTGGGAAAGAAAGAAAGAAGGGACAAAAGGCAGAGAGGGGAGACAGCTAAAGATAAAGAAAGAACGGTTAGTGAGGAAGAAATGGTAAGAGAGAATGAGAGAGATGGAGATTTAACATGGCAACACAATGCAGCTGGAGCCGTAGTGTGTTTTGTGCTCTCCGATGCGTTGGTCGTGCTGCATGAACGCTTCCTGATGCGTGGCCAAATCGGCCCAGCTGGTGCGCTCTTTCAACTCACTTTCATCACTCTTTCATCAAGCTTTTCCCACATTGCTGATTGATGCAGAGCCCTCGCAGGTAACCACTCATTGTGTTTCTAAGAGCTCATACGTGGGAGATAAACGTTTCATGGGCCATGCAGGGAACTAAACACGGACTGCAGAGTGAAATAATGGGGAGGGAAGTCATATAGAGAGAGAGGGCGTGAGATAGCGGTCCAATACAACCCAGGTGGGCTAAAAACCAAACACAGAAACATAGTGGTGTCAGACTTCAAATTGCTGATGTGTGTGTTTCTGTCTTTCTTTCTTATGACAGCTGGGCTTCACACCCTTCATCTCTCTCTCTCCCTGTATCACACTTCCTCTATCTCTATCTCTTTACTGCATCACACTCATGCTTGCCAAGCTTCCCCCCCCACAAACACAATAAATCCATCATATTGACGGCTAGGATATAAGAGCTGTGCTCCAGGCCTTTCCAGTCTCTGAGGCATTCATCAATACTGCACAATAGTACTGCAGTGCTGGTGACCAGTCTCATGATTTCGTGGTCTCCTGACTGAAAAATTGTATATATTCACATGAGCAAACTCGTATGAAATATTACAAATGGCTAAGATTAGAGTAGGTGCGAGATTAGCCATTGTACCTTTCCTTCCTTTGTATGAAATCCAATTAGTTACAATTCCAACAAATTTTGTATGAGAACAGATGACAATCCTACGGCTTTTAAGGAATGCAAAGTGACCTTTTAATAAAAAAAGTAAGATATAAGATGTGTCTTATATATGATATATGTCCATTTTCTTGCAATTGCTTCTGTCTCCATCCCAGAAGACCTGAGATGTGCCCAACCTTCGGCCAGCTGTAAATCCATACTGGAAACATTTCTGTTCTCCTGGGTATTTGATTAAATCCCCTATGCTATGGGCTGCACTCAATTTTGCTTCTCATCATTGTGATTTATTCTTTCATTCTACAATGTGAGGGTGTGGGAGAATGAGGTGTTTATGCTTGGAAATCTGAGAATTGCAAAACAAAATGACAAAAAGACTGAAAGGTAATCCAGTCTTAAACGCAAAATAACAGGCGAGGGTCAAAACCAGAAAACTACAATACTCAGGAAAACCATAAGGGTCAATGCGAGGAACCCTACAGCTCAGAACCGTAGCAGTTACACACAAAACACTTCACCGGAAACACAAACTAGATAGGAGACAACAGGCATCAAGTGGGACTAATTAACTACCATGGCAACTGGAAACGAGAACAGGAAACATTGACCATATAAGGAAAGTGGGAAACAAAAAGAGGCAAAAACGAGACAGAAAGTCCATCAATCTGTATTGATGTGATATATTCATATCCCTATCTTTTCCTTTTATATATTTTAATTTCTCTTTTATGATAAATAAATCCTGTATACTTTCATCCATGTGTATGTACAGCACACTGTATTACCCCTGTGTATAATTTGTGCTATATAAATAAACTTGCCTTCCCTTCCCTTTTTTTCTCTCTTTCTCCATACAGAGGGTTCATTTATTATAACCAAGGGCAATGTTTATAAATGAAACTTTAACGCAGATAAAGCAATAGCCATGTGTAGGGCTGGGCGGTATGGCCAAAAATGTTTTCAAGATATATTTTTCAATAATCGATTATATATCATTATATGTTATGTCTGGTGTTGACTAAAACCCGAAGAATCCAGAAGGTCCAAAACGTATTACTTATTAAAGGAAATGACTTATCAAAGTGTTTCTAGCACTCCCTTTTTAAATAATACAAATATAAAAACAAATACATTTGCAACTGAGAGTTAGTTAGTTTAAACCTAACGATGTGTAGAATTTCAGTTGCACCACAGACAATTACGGCGCCTCGTGACGTGTTTCACCATCACCAGCCAATCAGGAACATGATCCGACATACAAGAAACACTACATCTATTATCGGGACACAGGAAAGCGGTTAGTGCCCGTCTTTCAAACTCCAAATGGATTGTGTTTTACAATAAAGTAGTGACTCAAATGATCCATCTCCTGTATTTACTTTATACTGGTATGGGCTTGTTCTGTTCCGCTGAAATTAAATGGCATTTTAGTAATGGACCATTAACGGAAAATAACGAAGCGGCTGCAAACATAATCTGCATTTGAATATGCTGAATTAAGCCTTACTAATAATCTCAATTTGATCTATGACATTTTGTGCTGACGAGGGAAACAGCTCACTATGCCGGCTGATGTACAAATAGTAAATTAGCAAGTGCAAGACGCCGATAGACATGTTAGCGCCACTATGTTCATGTGTATCGAATTTCATCATAAAATTTATCATCAAAATTATCATAGGAAATTTAATCAAAATCGAATAAAAGCCCTTACAAACAAGGTTTAAGAGTCTCAATGGACCCTTCAAATTTGCCTGTCATGATGTTGGAGCCCTTGGTCTACACTCCCTAGCATTTGGAAAGACATAGCATCTGATCCTGATCCTGGATTTCACAGAGAACATCAGTCAACTGTGTTAAGTTTCCTGGCTGAAATAATGTAAATCCCAACAACTTGAACCAGGAAGTAAACACTGGTGAATAAAGCACGAAAGCAACTACATCATCTGGGAACACTTTTACTACGCCGCCATCAAGACTGGCATGAAGACTAGTGGTATCTTTGTGTGCTTTAACAATTCCCACCCAAAAGACAGATACACCCTCCTGAGAGGGGTCACAACAGCTCAACGGATTATTGGAACATGAGTCCTATCAACAGAGCAGTTCGGCCCAGCTGTAGATGTCCTCTGAGACACACACCATCCGGGCCGCAGTCTGTTCACCTGGCGAGACACCAAATACAACCTGCCATGTCTCAGGCCAAAGAGCATCATGGGTTCATGAACAGCTTTCGCTCTGAGACAGCGTGGCTGACTGCCAAGAAATAATGCAGATAGAAATAATATATAAAGCAGGTTCAGAATCATGCAAGTCTCCTGTGAGCCTCGACTGCTCATCACATTGAACCTTATCATATTCCATTAATTTAATTAATATTCCTTCTCGTCTCCCCAGTACCAAGTACAATTTTTTTTTTAAATAGACTGTAAATTGTCTCTGGGGTGTCAGGGGTGGAAAAAGTCCAGAAAAAAATACACTTAAGGGAAAGTGTGGATATTGTGGAAAATCATACTTCATTAAAAGTGGTAGTAGCTCCTCAAAATTATACTTGAGTGAAAGTTTTTTTTTTTTAAAGTGTCCACACCTAAATGTACTCAAGTATATAAAAAGTAAAATGTTATCTGAAGACTTTGTTTTGTCTACATGGTCTCACACTTGCAAATTTGGAACAATTCAGATGAAAAGCTGCGAAGGTTAAGATCAGGGTTAGGGGCGGGGTTAGCATTTGTACCTTTTCTTTCAACTGTATTCATACAAAACCAAACAAAATCCAACCACATCTCCCTCACTCGTTTGAATTTGTACAAATTTTTCACGAGATCAGCTTTACTTTTGCATTAAAATAACTTAAATATATGAAGAGCAAGTGAGACTAATGGACAGTCCTTGGGCAAAGATGATTGTTTGGTATCCGTACAAATTGGTATGGATTTTTTTGGATGTTTTTAATACAGATCCTAAATCAAGTTAAAATGCACAGAAACACGATTGATTGAATTAATAGCTGGTGCAAAAAGGAAAGAATATTCGAGTCATGGCCTTGAGATGTGTAACAAATACTTGGAGGGTCTAAATGAAAATGTAAGGAGTAAAAATCAAGTACTGTGTTTTACTTGGGTAAATAATAATAATACATTTAATTTGTTTTGTGCCTTTCAGGGAACTCAAGGACACATTACAGGGTTATAATGAGAAGA
>JAOUQW010000001.1:4497618-4517074 GCA_028565825.1 Olivaichthys viedmensis
GAGATTTATGGCAGTAACAGAAGGGTTTATGTAAGGAGACAAACAGAAGAGAGATTGATACCACAGTGGATCAAAACTACAGTGAAACATGCTGCTGGATCTTACATGTGCTCAACACTTTTGGACCCCACTGTATATACCAGATTTCACTTAACTAGAACTTAACATATAGGCTCGCACACCCTGACCTTAGAACACATGACCGCTTATTTTAAATTTCATAGCTCTCAGTAGAGTCTTTATTAACCTCCCTTGGTCCCCAAACGCCAATGGTTTCAACAGTGTGCATGCTTCAGAGGTACCAGGGTAATCATTGGCAATGCTAAAACGAACAAACTGGTGCGATCATATACAGCATACTTTGATGCATGAGCATCAAGTGGGTTACCAGACATTAGAAGCATTGTGGATTTGAGGAGCCTTTTGGCCAACATGTCATAAATGTTGCCCTAAAATTACAGCTCAGTGGAGGCCTGTTTCAAATTACACTGTGGCTCATCATTTGTAGCCTGCTCTGTGCATTTTTTGTCCTGCCCACAATTCTACCATGATGTAATCATTACTGTCGCTGCACTTTAGTGAAAGATTAGACAAAGAAGAATTTGGTCTTTTAAGTGATTAGTACAGATGAATCAGATCAAGGACACGAGCCAACAAGGTAAAGATGATCAGTTTTAATTTGCAGGCTACAAAATATAAAACAAAACCTAAAAAGGTATAGCAGTGATCTTAAACCTTAAAAGTATCAGCCAATACCGAGTACAGATACGAGTACTTCTTATAGGGTTGTGGCAACAAGCTTAGAAGAAAATTATTAAACATGAATGTTGGCTAATATTTAGGTTTAGCTCATAAAATCAGCTTATTTACATTAAATAAAAGGTTATAAATGCAGACACACAAATGTTTAAAGTGCCTTCTCCAAAATGCCAGCGGACATGCATTAAAAAAATAGGACCGGGCTACGATACACCCCTCGAATATTTCACCAAAACATGAAGCTTATGATATAGCTTCAACAAGCAAAACTGAGTAAAGGTGATCATTCTGCACGAACACAAATATACTAACAGCATGCCTAATGCTTAAAAGCTTTGGGGAAGTTTTTTATCTTAATAAGAGAGAAGCATCTCTGCTCTTTTACATACAAGTCTGTTTGTTTTCATGTTAACAACCTGAGAAGCTACGCGAAACAGTCGTTCATGGCGCTGAGAGAAACGTTCGATCGGTGGCAACCAAAGAAGGGAACCGAACAGCGTTTCTTCTTTGTAGGAATTCCAAATAGCCGACATGATTGACAGTGGTCAATCATGTCGAGTGACCGCTGTTATTTCCGGTTAAGAAGCTACGTCATTGGGGGTACTTTCACACTAATCTTGTTTGGTGTGGACATATCAAACTTTAAGTTCAGTATGTTTTGACAGATGTGAACACTCCACCTGTACTCAAGTGTGCACCAAACAACCGAACCATGGTCCGCCAAAAGTCAGGAGTCTTGGTCTTCTTCCAAGTGAACTAGGATTCAGTTCATTACTGGTGGGAACAGTTTTACCAGGGTCCACACCAGAATGACATCACCACGGTAAAGGTAGCTTCTTTGTCCATATTAGTCTTTTCAGCTCTAATAACTTTTGAACGTACTGTAATGGCCAATATAATCTTCGCAACAGCACGACCCCAGAGAACGACACTCACGAAATGTTTTACAGTCTCTTCCCTGTGGAACAAAAAGCATGTATTCCTAGAGCATGCAGATCAATACGCAATACTCGTTTTCCTATAAATAGCCCTACAAGTGAATATAACGTCAGAGAAATTGATTTATTGACCTTACTGTAAACTAGGACTAATACTTGCAAATTATAAACTGGTAGTTTACAATTATTATGTATTATTCTATATTCCCTCTAATAACATTGCACTTGCGCATGACCTACAGAGGTAAAAACAAGAAGTGTCCATCAAAGCACGCACACCACTAAATTTCTGACCAACCAGAGAACATGCACGCAAGCAATTGGGTGCACTTTAAAATCATTGCAATGTGAATAAACAAGGTGTGCAAACAGTCAGTGTATGCAATTATGATGCTGATACCAAGTGCAAGTAATTACCATGCACCAGGCTTTTTTTCTTTTTAGGTATAGCGGTATTGTTTCATGTAAAGGTATTTATTTTTAGCATGTGCAAAGCGTTAACAATCTGAATGGAGATAAAACTCGGGGACTAATTGCTGTCCTTAAGGGATATAACTCCTCATGCAAGTTACTTTGGAAAATTAAATACCGTCAAATACCATAATACCTTCAATAATGTAAAAAAAAAACAAAAAAACATTGCGATATGATAATTTGGTTGATATAAATCGCCCAGCTTTAAGTTGACTCAAGCGTAATGAGAGCCGGAAACTTACAGTACAGTTTGAAGGAAAGCAAACTATATATAGTCATGGAAAATACTAAACTAAAGTGCTATTGCATTGCGTTCAGCGAGTCTGCACGTGAGTGCGTGTTGTGTGATCACAGTAGCATGAATAACAAAATTATAGGTCATGCTAGCATTTGTTAGAATCAAATTCCCATGAAATCCGCTACTAACTGGTTTCGCTGTTAGCACGGCATGTTCATATGAATGAGCCTGTACGTCCACTCTGCTCCCACACAATACAGTTCTCACACACACGATGTAAAGACTAAAAGAGCCAGACCTTTCAGGTTCTGGGGGTCTGCAGTTCTAATCTGGAGGGTCTGAAAAAGCAGCCGGGGTAATAACACAGCAGGCAAAAAGCCACCTCACAGCTGCTCACACAAACCATGCTTGTGTGTGTGAAATGACAAATCCGCTGTAACTCAGAACCTGAAAAGAACCGCTGAGAAGGAGGATACAAGAAAAGAAGAGAAGAAAAAAAAAAGAAAAAGAAAAAAGAAGAAATGTTCAGCATCAGCGCATATTCCGAAATCAGCAAATTTTTCCAGGCAGGGAGAAAACCCACGAGAGAACAGTGCGACAACATTCTTCCTTTCGCTCTTTCGCTCCTCTGTTCCGTTTTCCTCCTCCACATTAATTATGACTGAATGAGAAACACAAAATATAAAAAGACCACTCAAAGTTATGGATCGAGGTTATTAGCCTTCCCTTTCAGGCTAACAGAGGGGTTTATTTTAGTCTCGCCCCCCCCCATATTTCCCAACATGGTTGAATTATTGATGACAACACCATGAAGAGTGGTGGCCATAAAAGCACGAGTCCACAAAAAACTCTCATCAATTAAACAGCAACCAAGTGGAGCCTTGATTTCCAGTCAAAAGTTTGTGCACCCCCACTTTCAGGTTTTCTTCATTTTGACCATTTTCTACTAGTGTAGAATAATAATGGGGCAGTGGTGGCTCAGTGGGCTACTGATCAGAAGGTCGTGGGTTCAAACCTCAGCTCCGCCAAGCTGCCCCTGTTGGGCCCTTGAGCAAGGCCCTTAACCCTCCCTGCTCCAGGGGAGCTGTATCATGGCTGACCCTATGCTCTGACCCCAGCTTACCGATATGCGAAGAATCAATTTCACTGTATTGTATATGTGACAATAAAGGAGTATTTATTCTATTCTATGGGACTAAGGCATGTAATGGAACTGAATTATTTATGTCGCACCATAGTTTGTAAATATGAACAGTCAGTGACTACACTCGGCTGATTAAACCTCAATTTAGGACACCGTGACAGTATGTTAGTTCAGTGTTTTAGTGGTCATCATCCAACCAGGACCGTTCGTTCTTCATAGTAGGTCTCATTAATTGATACGTATGCAATAGGCGTCTGCCAATCTAATCTCAAATTTTTATCTGAATAATTACCTAGCTTTTTATCATGGTTTTCGCTGGTTTACCTAGTTTTCATGTTTCCCTGAACCTGTTTCCATTGGGCAGCATTTTAACTGAGAAGTCAGAGTAGTCAGAGCTACTTTCCAACTTTTCAAGCTCCCCTCTGGTGAACAGAATTATGGGATTGCTATCTTTGAGAAGGATCCCTGGAATGCTGCCTTAAAATTTGGGCAGAATAAGGAAACTTATCAGTCAGCTGTTCTTATGCTGCCTTCAGAATAGGAAAGACTTTATCTTGCTGCTTGGATGTAGCCTACCTAGGGAACCTGTTTCCAAATGGAACCATATTTTAAAGTGTTATTTATTTTTTTAATTCAAACCCAATTTTCTGTCAGTTTAGTCACAGCCAAGCCAATTTCACCCACCAATCTGGGAGGGTAAAGGCTAACATGTGCTTCCCTTCGTGACACATGCAGCCAGTAGCTGCATCTTTTTGTATTTCTACTCAAGCAATGTCATAGGCCAGCTAATCGTGTCTGAAGGAAAGCACTCATATCGATTGGCTAATATCGCTCTGATTAACACAGGAGATGAAAACAAGGCCATCCTTCACAAACCCAGAGAGCAGGGCCAGTTATTCTTTCTTGGACATCCGGCCACAGACGCAATCTCCGGACGATGGGGTGAAACCATAGACAGTTGCGCCACTCGGGAGCCCGTAGCATGCATATTAAATATTGCAATATATCCTAAAACTAATTGCTGGCACATGACTAGTATGCAGTACTTAAATTGAGTAGGTAACTTATAGCTGTCTTGACAATTTCCACGGCATGCTATTAAGCTTGGAAAAACCCAACTGATTGCACGTCTAATCGACTGCTATGGGAGATTTTAAACACCAAAATGAAGGAAACTGGGGAGAAATAAGTAGATTAGTAATGTAGAAGTGACTGTTCTCTGTACAACACGAAGCCCAGCGTGACACGGATTCTAATGGATTATAGCATTCTAATATATAGATTATACAGCAGTAATGTCCTCCCCCAAGGATCATAATCGTCTCGGTCGTCTCGCAATTTCATTATCAAAGAGAAAGCGTAGAGAGCAGATGTTATCTGCTGTTCGGTTTTAAAAAGAGTGTTAGAAGAAATAGCAATGCTGGTAACACCAAAGCGTGTCTGTGTCCTTGCTGCATGTGCTTTATAATTAACATAAGCATATAGCTTTCAGCTCTCGGTGTCTCATGGTGCTGCATCTGCTGCATAGATGATTGAAAGATTTGTTAATCTAATTTTAAAAGAGGCGACAAGAGCCGTTCTGATTTTACATCGAGTGAAGAGACAGAGATATTGATTTCGGCCCCTTATGCCATTGTTTATGGGGACTTTGCTGTTCGGTGAGTTAAAAGACCCCCTGATGGAATTCAGATGGCCACCTGACAAAGCCGGAGCAGCATGCAGTTCTAAATAAATGACAACTCGAAGGGGAATCCATTAAAACCCTGACCGTGGAGAGAGGGAGGTGTGAGGGTTGGGAGGAGAAAAGCTGGATAGAGATGGATAAAGCAGAGAAAGAAGAGATGAAACGTAGGGTTTCATGGTGTGACAGTATACAGCTTTATTGGTCCACCGGTACAGATTTGGCTCTACCACTTCTATCTCGGTAGATACCTCGATTATTCAGACTGTGGCATAAGAGAGCTACATATCTTAAATCTTGCTTTATATAATTTTTACGTGAAAGAGATGAGAAAGCATGGTGGAGAAGATGAGAACCTTGTAATTAAAAGAGGTGTGACTTGCAAAATTGGGCGCTCACTGGTCATAGCTGACACAAGCGACTATTTTGACCACCTTAAAAAGAAATATTGTTGGCAATATTATGAAAGCCAAAAGATGTGTAGAGGTTTGAGCAGTGCGTCATGTCAGGTGTTAAAATCAAAGCGAAAGAATCACCTCAGATTCAGAAGAGTTTGGCAGAGTCTATTGCCAGAGACACTCCATAAAACAACAAATACAGCCGATGGAAGAACACAATGCATGCAATTATGGCAAAGATCTGTAAGGATTTACAGTGTTGAAAAGGACTGTTTCAGGGAATTACTCAAAGTCTTCAATTTCAGTTATGTAAAGCCAGACTGAGGTATGTGAAGCACTTCAGGAAAGTTCAGTTGCCACGCTTAAATTCAGCTCAAGAATTATTGGCAGCTTTCAAACGAATAGGCAAAAATGATTGCATAAAATAAACATTACACACAATAATAAACATTTTTCACTCAAACAACTGGATAAATGACTTACATTTCCTCTAACAACAATCATTCTCATAAGAATCCTTTTTCAATAATAGCCTTTTCGCTCAAAAACATATGGCAAAATTATTGGCACCCCTAAATAATATTTTACATAAATGCAAGAAAATTGTCATTCTTTCTTAAATAAATAAAT
Source organism: Olivaichthys viedmensis (assembly GCA_028565825.1). Lineage (NCBI taxonomy): Eukaryota > Metazoa > Chordata > Actinopteri > Siluriformes > Diplomystidae > Olivaichthys > Olivaichthys viedmensis. The sequence continues at coordinate 4,503,881 of JAOUQW010000001.1, forward strand.
AAATATATATATATATGTTATACATATTTTGTTTAATTTCTTCACCATGGCGCAACGGCCGCCACGTGCGCACCAGCTGACCAGGATAATGTTTGTCTGTGTCTAGTCCTGCCCTGTCGTTAGTGTCAAGTCCTTCCACCTGTTTTCCGTTTGTTCCCCTTGTTTAAGAATGTATTTAGATCCCGTGTGTGTGTGTTCAGTGTGGGTTCTTGTTCGATGTCGTGGTGTCCATGCCTGTGCTTTGCTGTATGTGATGTTCGCAAATAAATGTCTAAATGTTGCTCAGCAGCTGTGCGATTGTGTCCCACCTCCCGTCACACCGTGATACATTTCTTGTTTCCCCAGAGTACAAATGAGGTTGCACACGTGTAAAATTTGAGAGGAGCTTTGCAGTGTTGCATTCTATGCAACAGCTACAGGTCAACTTATCAGTCAGCGTATTTCCCTTCAGCCAAATGTAGCATCTCCTAAACCAGATTGAGTGCTGTATGTTTTTACTTTTTTTTTGACTATGTTATGTTGCACATGCATGCTAGCCCAAACCAGCAATTTCAAATAAAAAGAAAAAAGAATGAGCATTTGCAGAGAGCAGGTGTCATGCTCTGTCGGGTATTGAATGACGGACACACGTGGAAATGATGAAAAGACTGATAGCGAGAGTATAACAGACACAAAAGCTATAAGAGAGGTAGTCTGAGGTGGACAGGAGAGGGCAGGGGTACAGGAAGGGTGCATGGAGAAGAAATAGAGTGGAGAAAGGAGAGCTATGAGAAAGAGAGTGCGAGAGAGCTGTTGGTCCACAGGTGGAGTGTCAGAGGCCGTGTTCGTATCGACTGAGAACAGCAACACAAGTGCAGAGCCATCCTGTGTTCTGGCAATGAGGAATCGATCGAGGACTGGAGTAATATGTCCTCCTGAAGGCTTCTCTGTGTGTGTGTGTGTTAGTGGGTTTGTGTGTGTATGATTTAAAGGGAACCATATGACACACATCATTTCAGTTCCATGTCTCAGGAAGTATGTTTTGAAAGTTTAGGGGAGGAGACCTTGTCTTCTGCTTTGACTCAGAAATAATTTACATTAGCTGTTGTTGTTTTTTCCCATTCAGCCTTTTAGCAGAGCATCCATTAAGACTGGAGGATGTGCTTCATCTCAAAGGAAACTCTCAATAATTCAGAGCCCATTGTTTCTCTCAAGCGCACTCATGGACATACGAGCCGCATCTATGAGACTTCAGGGCCACGGGCCCGGGCCCAGGTCCGGAGGGCCATACCGACCACACCCCGCACCGCCAGGAAGCGAAGAAAAGGCCGGATGCAGCTCATCGTCGTCCCCACAGCCCAGTTGCGGAGCGATGACGTCCTCCGCGGTGTCATCGGACACCCGGGGGCCACCCACTGCAGTGTCGGGAGGCAGAGTGGTATTGCCGTCCCCGAAGCCCGGGGGCGGCGCGATCACGTCCTTGCCGGGGACTGGAGGCAGGACGGCGTTAGACACCAGGGGGCCACCCTCTGCGGTGTCAGGGAGGCCCGCCACGCCTCCTGTGGCGTAGGGGAATGGGGCTACACCTCCTGCGGCGTCGGGGAACTCGGCCACACCTCCCGTGGCATCAAGGAGTGCGGCCACGCCTTCCGTGGCGTCCGGGAACTCGGCTACGCCTCCCGAGGCGTCCGGGAACTTGCCGTGATGCCGATAATCTCGTCCACCCACCACTGATGCTCTTTGAGCTCCCGCAGCAGCCCCCTTAGGTCTGTATCCATCGGGGCAGCTTGCTGTGTCCTTCTTTGAGGTGCCTGATTCTGTCACGATGCGTTGCGGCGGTGGTAGGACACAGGCGCAAGCCGAATACTATTAAACATTTATTTGTACAGGAACATAAGCTACACGAAACGGACATGCAACATGACACTAAACAATCAGGCACAAACTGGATAGAAACAAGGAGGGCTTTTTAAACACTTACTAATGACAAACAAACGACATGCAGGTGGGAACAATCACATTACGAGACATGGATTACTCACACGCGCGCACGTGGCGTCCTTCGCCACGGCAACCGCCTGTTAGGTCACGCGCACAAATTTTCATCAAATTTACATACTGTATTAGTAATCAGAAAATCCACAATACAAATGTGTCAGATCCCGTGTTCTACTTTGGTCACTTTACATACGTCTGGACAGAAACACATTTCTTTAACTGTTTGGCTAAATGATCATTGTGTAGAGAAATAGGAATGATGTAGGAATGAGGCCCTGAATTAATGCATGTTATTTATGGCATACTTAATTTTCACATATTATTTAAATCAATTTTATAATTAAACATGAAAACAAAGTAGCCCATGTGTCCTAAAAGCTATAACTAATGACAATCTTAGAAAAACGGGTTCCTTAAGGGCTCTTTGGATAGTTAAGGGTTTTAGCTACCTAAAGGGGTTCTACTTGGAACCCTCTCTGAAAGGGAAACCCTCTGTTGTAGTGTCCCACATAGAACCTTTAAGAGTTTCCCAGAGAGGGACAAACCGAAGAACCCTTTAGAGTAGTTAACAATTTCAACAGGCACTTGTTGGAGTCACTCTTTTTCTGTGGCTGAATCTTAAATAATATTTTATTGAGCATATAGTGCACTACGTAGGGTCTACAACACTATTATGTTATACACTAAGAAGTGAGCATATACAGTGAATCGGGAACCATTTTGGATTTAGCTTAACTGTGTTGGAGTTTAAGTAAAAATTATATTCCTGTGTGAAAGACGTGTTGAAGATGGCAGCTTTTTTTACAAGGATCCTATCCTTGGGTCGCCAAGAAATGTAAAATGAAGCTACATATTAGCAACAAGAAACATTTATGTGGGTGAATAAATAATAACAAATCTAAAACATAAAATTTTAATATTGTCTGTTCATGGTTTTCTGTGCTTAAGAAAGCGTCACAATATGTACCTTCTGTGGTTTATGGATACAAACACATAGTGTAGCTACTGCTAATGTTTCTTCTCCTGTGGCAGTATAACATTACAGGCTCATTAATATTCAAATGCATTCAAATACTTAATCTTTTAAGTCATTAAAATTCAAATGCAATTTTAAAGGAAACTGACAGCCCTAATTTGTCCATCTGCAGCTCGAGAGGTCACACTTAATGAAGACACACGCAGTCCGCTGCAGAGACAAGTGTCACATCTCTGTTTACAGACCAAACACGGACCCCTGGCACACACCGTCCTGCTGTCAATCACATGATGAATTAACTCCTGTGACAACTGAGCAAAACCTGAACGTGGTGTGCTGGGAAGAGCGAGAAAGAGAGTGACAGACAACCAAACCTAAACAAAGACTCCCAAAGACAACCAAAGGGTTGCTACAAATCTATAAAAGCCTCCCAAACTCTAATCAGCAAACTAGGTTATTAGAGAGACCATGTCCACTGGAATCCACTACCTCTGTTCTCTAAGAGAATTGAGCGAGAGAGAGAGAGGGGGGGGTGAACATTAAAATGCGTCATGCTGATCTGCACACCAGGGAAGGGTATTAGCAGCCATTAGGGGCCATGCTGATGTGTCCGCACGCTTGATAACACACACCTTTCACTTCATTATCCTATACAATGCACAAGTGCGTGCACACACACACTCTCACACACACACACATCACTCCCAATTATATAGGCTGAGCGCAGCATCCAGGGTTAATTAATGAAGGCGGATTAGCACTCGTTAACCTCTGCGCTCTTCTGCTCACCCACTGGAACTGTGTGTGCGTGTGTATGTGTGTGTGTGTGTATGTGTGTATGTTTTTAGCCATTTGTGAGGACCAAATGTCCCCATAATGATAGTAATACATGACAATTTGGAGATCGTGAGGACATTTGGCTGTAGTGTAACTCTGTATAATCCCATAAACCCAATGTATAAAAGATTTAAGGCAGCCAACGATTTAATATGATACAACATATTATTAATATGATACAACACATTGATTTTCCACACCTATTTTATTTGGATTGACAGGGAGAGGCCATACCTCCCTCATTGGACTGACAGGCACAGAGGCCACGCCTCCTTCACTGGGACTGACAAGCACATAGGCCATGCCTCCCTCATCGGACTAACAGGCATATAGGCCATGCCTCCTTCACTGGGACTGACAAGCACATAGGCCATGCCTCCCTCATTGGACTGACAGGCACATAGGCCATGCCTCCTTCACTGGGACTGACAAGCACATAGGCCATACCTCCCTCATTGGACTGACAGGAACAGAGGCCACACCTCCTTTAGTGGGCCTGACAGGCACAGAGGCCACGCCTCCTTTACTGGGACTGACAAGCAAAGAGGCCACACCTCCTTTACTGGGACTGACGGGCACAGAAGCCACACCTTCTATACTGAAAGTGAAATGCACACAGACCATGCCTCCTTCACTGGGACTGACAAGCACGGAGGCCACACCTCCTTTACTGGGTCCAACAGGCACATTTTCATTAGCGTGTGTTAATGAAACTGGAGTTCAGTTCAGTGCAGAGTTTCTTCAGTGAGCGTTTTATCCTTGTCACACCTTCCTCTCTGACCCGGCTGCTCTGAGCTCTGTCCCACATTGATAGGTCAGTGTGAGTTCATTCAGCCTCAACTGGGAGAAAACAGAAAGCATTGCAGATCAGAGGTCACTGCTGACTAAAAGCATTGTGGGTAAAAAACAATCTCTCTATCCTGGGAATGCCTTCTCGCCCACCAAGTAGCTACAAGCGTCCTTCAGGCGTTTGCAGTGCTCTCTCGGGCAGACAGAGACATTTGCTCTGAGAACATTAATAATAGCTATCCAAAAATGTTAAAGGCGAAAGAAAGTCTGTAGGACTCTAGGCAGGAGTACTTTTAATCAGCAAAGGTCAAAAGTCACAGCCACCCAAAGACCACTGAACAAAGTGACTGGGTTTCCAAAAGTCCAGCGTTTGCAGAGAAAGAACATTTTCCTCTAAGGCTGTGGATGTTCTTCCACCAGGAGAGTTGCTTATGCGGCAGAAGGAACCTCTCACTGCATAACAAGTACGTATAAAGTCCGTACCAAGCCTCTCACTGCATAACAACTCAATATAGAGCAACGACAGAGAGAGACAAAGAGAGAAAGGATCTGATTAAAATGCTAGCCTTCCTTGCTTTGGCAATATTGTACTGCCAAAATATGTAATACTGAACTTACAATATTAAATCCTGAACTGGACTGAAGTGAACTGAGAGGGAGAGAAGGAGAAAAAAGAGAAGTAGAGATAGATAGATAGATAGATAGATAGATAGAAAGATAGATAGAATGACAGAGAAAGGCAGACAGACATATTTATTGATTGGCAGAGAGACAGGTAAAATGAGAGATAGATAGATAGATAGATAGATAAAGAAAAGCAGACAGATATATTGATTGATTGGTGGAGAGACAGGTTAAATGATAGATAGATAGATAGATAGATAGATAGATAGATAGATGGATGGATGGATGGATAGATAGATAGATAGATAGATAGATAGATAGATAGATAGATAGATTTGGGCACTACAGTAGCCGAAGAACATAGGACGTTAAATACACAGAATAAATATACCTAATTACACACACTACACATATTTACACGTACACACAGTGCAAAGACGTCAGTGCACAAGCAAGACAAAGTGCAGAAACACAACATCACAAAATCGACTGAAACATTCTCATTCAGTGTGTGTGGGATGTGAGGTTTTGGGTTTAGTGTGATGGCAGAATCTTTGTTTGGAGAATATAGGAATCAAAGTCTCTGAAACGAGTGTGGTCTTGCGATTGCAGATTCATACAAATTCACACAAGCCAACTCTTATGAAAAGTTACACACTGTATTAAAATTAAGGTTCATGAGGTTGACGTAGCTTTTTTTAAACTTTATTTGAAGAATTTGCATGAGATCAGGTTGCTGAAAATTGTTCTGGTGGAAAGCTATGGAGTCGATTTCCTGTCAAAAGTAATTATACATGAATGCGACACTGATATCCTGTTTTGTAAGTCAATAAATCTGTAATTTATAACGCAAATATTGTATGCACACTTTTCATGTGACAATGTGCAAATTATCATTGACACATTCAGCACTTTTTATGTCTCACTTCAGGAGATTACAGATTACCACATTTCTGTTTTGTCTTAGCTCCGCCCCATCAGCTATCTACAGCCGCCCACAAAACGTTACAATATTGGGTAACACTTTACTGTAGGGCAGTGTTCAGAAGGCTACATGACACCTACATAAGACCTTAATGACAGTTCACATAAACATTTATAAACGCTTATTCCAACAAGCGTCAGTTAAGTTGAAAAAGCAGCCTTTATGACAGCTGTTGGAATAAGTGTTTATAAATGTTTATGTCAGTTGTCGTGAAGGGCTTATGTAGGTGTCCTGTGGCCTTCTGAACGCTGCCCTACAGTAAAGTGTTACGCAATATTGAGATGTTTTAGTCAAAACCTTTGAGTTGTAATCATGTGCGTTTGCAGTGTAACCAGTGATTTGTGAAAATGTAGCATGAAAGTTGCAAGCGTGTAAATTGGGATTTGATGACTCCAGTCTGCGCCTTAATTCTGGCTCTAAGTAAAAGTGCTAGGTCTGCTTACCTTACTGTTATAGATTCAGCCATGCTGGAATGTTACAAGAACATCGTCAGCGCCCTTAGAGCCCCAATGCTTGGATGTGTTCAGAGTCACCCAGGAACACACCTGATACAGCACCGAGTGTCCAGGCTTGAGCTGCAGAGTGATACACGACACAGAATGGGACGGAGAGGGATAGCACAGTGTAGCGCAGCATAGCAATAGACAGCAGTGCATAGGGAATGTTAGGACACCATGGCAGCAATACAGCATGGCTATGGAGTTATTTTCCTAGCAAGAGTAAGATCATAATTTTATAAATCACAAATCTGAAACCAGATTCTAAAATCTGCAACTGGGATTTTAATCTACATTTTGTGAGTGCAATCCTCATATTACAGCTATGAAACCTAATTTACAGTCTTCATGTTATGATTACAACTTCCATGCTACATTTATGAATCACGGGTTACGGTGCCAAAGCACACGATTGCAAGGGGGCGGGGCTAGGTGAACGGTTCTACAGTGTTCAGAAGTGGGGCCAGGTGAACCCCTCTAGAGAGCTTAGAGGGCAGGGCCAGGTGAACGGCTTTAGAGCCCTCAGAGGGCGGGGCCAGGTAAACTGATCTAGAGAGCTCAGGGGGCGGGGCCAGGTGAACGGCTCTTGAGAGCTCAGGGGGCAGGGCAAGGTGAATGGCTCTTGAGAGCTGAAGGGGTGGGGCCAGGTGAGCAGCTCCAGAGGGCTCAAGGGGCGGGGCCAGGTAAACGGCTCTTGAGAGCTCAGAGGGCAGGACCAGGTGAATGGCTCTACAGAGATCAGGGGGGTGGGGCCAGGTGAATGGCTCCAGAGTGCTGAGGGGGTGGGGCTGAAACAAAATGTTCTATAAGTTGCAGCTACGAACTGTAAAAACTCTGCACATAAACGGTAGGCTGTAAACCGATAAATTGAGGCGTAAAGCACGAGCTGAATGTGTGAATAACAACTTGCAAATTTCGTACGAGAAGCGTAGATTTAGAATTTGTCACAAGTTACAGATTGACAAAAATCACAATGGATTTTTCAATTCATAAAATTACGATTCACATCCGATTACTTTTGACAGGAAATAAACTCCGTACATGGTTTTCCACTGAAAACAAAAGCTGAGCTAAAAAACAGGTGACGTCTGAAATATTCACCTGTTTCAATGGTGACAGTATTCACAGCGTAATCCATTTTTCTCTCTCTCTCACACACTCTCTTTGTTACTCTCGTTCTCCTGACTGCATAGAGTTGAGTCACACTCTCTCTGCCCCTGCCTTTTTCATTAGCCGTCTTTGTGTGGGATTCTTGGTTTCCATACATGCACACACACACACACGCACACACACACACGTATGCACATGCAAACGCACTGAAAGAGAAATGAGAGTGACCTTCACCACCTCTCTACTGAGCATCAGCAGATCTGTCACACACAGCCTCACACGCAATTAGACCATGTTATGTGTGTGTGCATGGATCCTTCATGATATAATATAAGAAATATAAACTCACATATACACTGACATCTAGATATGCATTTGCTTAAGGGTATCAGTGTGTGTGTCACATGTCTATTTAACCCCTTAAACTCCCAGGACCCATCGATGGGTCCAGACGTAATGACACACCTCTATGGAGTTAATTTTCTGTCAAAAGTAATCGTACATAACACTAAATGCCATGATTAAAATCATAATTTCATGAAGCACAAATCAGGAATCAGAGCTGCAAATCTACAGCTGTGACTCTAACCAGAGTTTCAGGAGAACAATCCTTATATGAGGTGAATCCTAATTAACGTTCAAATCACAGTTTACACCTTTACAACTTGTATTCTACATTTTTACAAATCACCGGTTACGATGCAAAAGTGCACAATTACAACTCGAAGGTTTTGACTAAAACATCTCAATATTGTCACGTTTTATGGGCGGGGCCAAGTGGTCAGCTCCAGATAGCTGATGGGGCGGGGCTAAAATAAAACGCAATTTCTTGATCTGCAACGTAAAGTGAGAAGTGTGCATACAAAATCCATGTTACAAGTTACAGATTCATGAAACTGACTATGGATTAGTGATTCATCCAAAAATACCATATTGACATTGCATTCATGTATGATCACTTTTGACAGCAGTTCAACCCCATACATATTAGTTTCACTGTAATAACTATATAATTTGAAGTCCTTACTACAAATATGCTTTAAGATAAATAAATTAATGATAAGCTGAGAGTTTAAGGGGTTAAAGTGTCTTACCTTCTCCGCCTGGTCGAAAAACAGGGATCCATCTCTGTACACACACACATTCATCAGACACGTGTTTACGCACAGAATCTCAACATACATATGCAGCACCATCAATGGTGACATTCTTTCTAAACACACACACAGAGTTACACTATGCATTGTTTTTCCAGTATGGTGGGTTCACCGCTCTGCACCCTGCTCTGATTGCAGTGCTTTATGTTTATTAATATCGGTTTTCAGATTGGGGACATTTCATTTTAATGAGCCTCGGCCATGAGTCCCTTAGTTATTTATAAAGTGTTTTGTGCTCATGGGCATCACAGCCAGTACGACGTATTACCATATCACCTTTCCTCTACTCTCTCTCTCTCTCTCCCACTCACACACACACACACACACACACACACACACACATACACACACACACACACACACACACACACGATGAGTGAATCTGGGGTACAGATACTATACGTAGATGAGTCAACTCCCTTGCAGTTTGCGGTTGCAATTAAAGTCTCTTGCATCTAATGAGGAATAATGAGACAGTGATGAATTATGTGGCTACGCTTAATTTAACTAAAAAACAATATTCATGCTTATAATAAATAGAAGGAGTAATTTGACACTTTGACTTCTGACAATGTGAATATGAACTGTTTTGAGTGCGAGTGAGGAATTATGAGTCAAGACAGACTGACAGAGGAAATGCGTTACTACCCACTATTGGTTTTTAATACTTTACACACTTTATTGCTTTAACATATTGTCTGTGAAAATAAGGTGAGCAATTGTGGCTCAACTAGATCCTAGAAATAAACAGAAGTTAAATTCATTTACTTGCTTCACATACTTGCTCTTGTTTGAAACGTATTAGGAAGCTCTATATCTGAGCGTCTACACCAGTCCACATAGAATGATTCATTAAATAGCGATCAGAATGTGTCTGCATATGTGAATGTGTGTATAAGTTTGTGTGATGGCTCAAAGCCATGTAGGCTCAAGAATTATGTGCAAAGTGCATTCATAAACAGTGCTCGGTCAAAGAGCCGAGGCCTGACAGGCCAGGCTAAGAATAGCAGGCATGTAATTGTGTTTCTTTTAATAGGAGAAATTATTGTTTTCTTCTTTCGTCTTCCCGAGGGCACTGAAAGAGTGTGTCACTAACTGCATTTAGTTTTAATGAAACAGTTGGCCCAATAGACATGCACATGCACAAACATAAACACAAACACGCTGACAGATAGCTGATGTCTATATGGCTTAAGGGCATTAGGAGAGTCTACAGAGAGTTGAGAGCTTTATTAAAAATATATCACAATAGAAACTACAGTATGATTTTCCTAGAAAATGTTTTTCATTAACACCCAAAATGAAGGGAAAATGTCTCACTTCCTGCAGCTTTTATCATCTAATTTGAAGGCGTAAACGAGGCATAATGTCAGAATTAACTCATCTGATTTGAAATGAGTCTCCCAAGTGGAAAATACAAACAATTAAAAATTTCCCAGCTCTGAGAATGAGTGCATAGCTTCCTCAATGGCTAATCTAACAACAGCCATGCTTTACAGAGTAAGAGAGAGAGAATAGAATCAGGGTAGGAGAGGCACAATTACAAAAGCACATAAGGCCATTTGGGTTTTCTCCCTCTCACACACACACGCACACATTTTCTGCTTTTCACACCCTTCTCTCCATCCGGAGTAATTTAGGCAACTCCCAGACCCGGCTCAATTACACAGAACTGTCTGAGAAACTCAGCTGACACATTCTTCATATTCAGTGCCTGTCTCTCTGTCTCAGTCTCTCTCTGTCTCTCTGTCTCTCTCGCTCTCTCACACACACACACACACACACACGCGCACACACACACACACACACACACAAGCGAAATATCTCTCTTACTTAGTGCCTGTCTGGCCTACAGCATCAACCACATGCTCTACTGCTCTAACACACTTTTACCATACACACAGGACAGTGAGATTCTGGCTAAGGGAGAGATTCACTGCGATCATGAAAACACAGCAGCATGGTTCCTCTACAGAGGAGAAACATGAATGCTAAATGAGTAATAACTTGATTTATATAGTACCTTTCATACATAAAAAAATGCAGCTCAGAATGCTTTAGCTTGTGTGAAAAAGGTATGAAAAACAGGAAGAATAAAAAAAATAGGACACAGATTATCTTAAAGCCCGCCACCATCACATCTGTGACATTTCTCATAACTTGTAGATGGTTGTAGAGATTTGTCTCGGTTACTGTGAGGATGTGAGGATTAATCAGAGCCCTGATATCAGGACCGTATGTTAAATACAGCTTAATATCAGCAACACAAAAACATTGCTAGGGGGAAATAACTAAAATATGAATCTGAAACTTTTTTGTTTATGGTAAAATTATAATATTGCCGCCTCGTGATTTTCTTTCCTTAAGAAGGCGACACAGTTTACACCTGACATGGTGTTTCTGATACAAACGCAAAGTGTAGTGTTACTGCTAATGTGTCCTGCAGACACAAAACTGTATTGTTTTGTATGTTGCACTGTGGTCTTGGAGGCACGCTGTTTTGTACCACTGTATGCGTGTGTATGGATGGAATGACTATCAACGAAACATACATTCTGTACTTACTAATTCAGCAGACGCTATTATCTAAAGTAACTTAGAAGTGAGAAGAACCCAAAGTCTGTTAATAAATTCAGCGTGTATTGTTCTTGTCTTCCTTACATTGTTTTCTTTTGTGCTACAAGATAAATATGTATATGATTTGATTTACATTTCATCAGAGAGAGATGAAAGAAAGTAGGAAAAAGGAGGAAGCTGTCATTTTACTCTGTGCTGGGTTTTGCAGACAAAAACAGAAAAAAGACAGAGACAGAGAGGCAGTTTGGTGCATTGTAAGGGTAATGAATATTTCATGTTAATATTTCTGTCAGACTCCACAATGAGGCATAACGCCGCTACATTGACATTAGTGACCTTCAACCTGCAATATCAGCTAATCCAGAGCTCCATGCCTCTCTGCTGGCCTTGACCATCATCACTGATCCTGATCAGCTTTTTCAGAGCAGCTGCAAAAAGCTTTAAAGGAATGGTGTGGGCCAGAATACTAAGGTTGCTAATAATGACTGAAACAGACACTGGCCAACAGGCACTGATTAGCATCGTGCAAATTAATTCAGGAAGGCTGGTTGCTAGCAGCTTTTGTGTAAGAGATAAAGTCCAATTAAGCATCTCGATATCAGAAAATACGAGAAGAGGTGGAGGCAAACACCAAAGCAGAGTGATTTTTTCTCCTCTATGTCTGTTACTGTCTAGTATCAGGACACTTCAGCAGCGTCATCTCGCTCCTTTGCTTTTTACAAAATGTTTAAAAACTGAGGTTTTGTACGATTTGCTTACTCATAACTGAATGATATAAAATATAGGAAAGTTGTACTTAACTAACTTTCTAGTCCCTCCCACAATTGTTGCTATGGTTTGTACTGGTATGGTCTGAGTCTCGAGCACTAACTCTGCTGCCTCCCATTCTTCCCAAGTTTTGTGCTCTCCAAAGACATTAAAACTGATGTTAAAATCCATGTAATTATTTTTTCTTATTTTCGTGCAATAGCGACAGTAATAGCGAATGAATAGCATGAATACAGGGTTAGCCTAAACTATTATTTATGCTTGTTGTCATTGTTACATTCCAACATGCTTACGTGATATCAGGTGATATCTGGAACATTGACTTAGACCAGTAATTAACTTTTTGACGGATTTTGTCCTGGTGCAAGAAATTAATGTGCACCCGTAAGCCAGTCAGAAACGAGCATTTTCCGTGGCCATTGTATAATCATTGTTGTTTTTTCAGTCAAACTAATTCTTTAATGCCTTAAAGTTTCAGCTAATTATTCAGTTATTAATCTTAAAGTATATTATTCAGTATGAATTATTCAGCAACTACAGTGGAACTAATAACAGCGGAATGTAGTTACGAGAGTGGAAAATGTAATTCTGGAACCACCAACAAGTCCTGGTAATTTAAAGGGTTAGCCTTGCTTTAACCTGACCATGACAAGCAGATTGCAGGGCCACACCATACCGAATGTAATACAGCTATCTAATTATATTTCACATAAAATTATACCGAAAATGGATGAATTAGTTGTTGTATTGATTTGCTGTTCTGTTGAGTTTGGATACTCTATTCATGTGGATGCCCTGGGGACTTGCACTTCCCAGGGGTGGTTTGTGCCTGGGGCTCGGCTTCCTGCTTGGGTGGGTGGCCTCGCCTGGGTGCTGCGGACTTGCGTCTCCTACGGA
>JAOUQW010000001.1:4525826-4547700 GCA_028565825.1 Olivaichthys viedmensis
ATTTCTGTAAAGCTGCTTTGTGACAATGTCCATTGTTAAAAGCGCTATACAAATAAAATTGAATTGAATTGAATTGGATACATTACTGCTGCTTTATCAGTGTGATTTGAAACCGATTCCGAAAAGTCCATGTATTAATATCGGCCAATTTCATCATCTAACCGATATGTCGGTTGGGCTCTAGAGAATATATCAATTCACCTAGACAATCAACCCATGCCACTTGCATCATGGGATACACTAAGACCTCCATTTCTTCATTGAGTGGCAGTGCACACCAAAGCCCACTGTTTGCATCCACAGCGCAGTAGCTATAAAGTTACAGATATCCGAATATTTGAGTAACCACGCGCATCCCTTATACAGTGTTATGCATCCCAGAGCTGTGACATAAGAGCGAGAGAGAAACCCACTGTTCTCTTTCCAAAGCATCAGGCCATTAGCTAGCTGGAGGAGAGCATCGGCTATCAGAGGTGAAGGGGCTTTCAGCTGCTAAGTGTAATTTAAATCTCGTTCATTGATTCGGAGCTCAAGTGGTGCTCAGGCTAATTCCAGCAGAGAGGTGATTCTTCACACACCTCAGCCAGCTACAAGAGGAGGAGGTGGAGGAGGAGAACGAGGAAGAGGAGGGGAGGGGAGATATTGTGCTGCTCCGCCATCCAGACACGATGAAGCAGTTCAATATGACTCCAATGATGGAGTCTGATGAAAAAGGTTCGAACGAATAAGTCGCTTGATCGATTGTGAGAATCCACAGACCTAAAGTATTTGGTTTTAACGACTCATTGCTGTCAGAAAATAATACGTATTTAAGTTTGTCGAAGGATTTGGCAATATTAAGAAGCTATATTAATTAAACACAATATTAAAGGGTGTTTTTCCAAAGTGGATTAAACTGCTCCAGGGTGACGGATGGAGCTTAAAAGAGTCACATTCAGAAAAGCTTCTTTCCCTCTCAACTTATTTTACCCAGGTTGGTTATTTGTTTATATCTTAATTTGATGCCCCCCAAAACTGAAGCCAAATTCTAAATTAAACTATATTGTTGTACCGCCATGCATGTATATTTAATGATACTGTCAGAGATGGACACTAGGCACGTGCTGAAAATTGAGTATACATACAGTATATCAAAATATTCAGTCATGATTTCCAGAGGTATTGTAACACAGCAATGGTTGCATTACGGTAGACTGAACACTCTGTGCTAGACATGTGCCAATAATCAGTTATATGATATATCGAGATATTCAGTACACACAATATTGTTAAATATTGTTCAAATACTATTAGATTTTTCACAACATTTGCATATTCAAAGGCAAACTATACAATTGAATGTTGATGAACCCATGTTCCACTTTTAGTGGCCTAACATAAGTCTAATGAAATGTGTTTCCTAAACTTTTTGGCTAAATGGAAAAAGACTATTTCAAAAAATAATGTCAATTTTCTAATTAAATGCTAAAAAAAAACATGAAATTACAGCTAAGTAGTTACCCTAACAGTACTCTAACAGTTACCCACAGGCACCTATTGGAGACCTTTTTCTGTGCCTAGATTTTCAAATTGGGCATATTATTTATATCCTATGTAGTAAGCACATATAGTGAACAGGAAGCCATTTAGGATTCAACTCAACAGTGTGTTTGGAGGGGCTTATATAAAAACATTCCTGCATAGAGACGAGTTGAAAATTGATATTTTTGTAAATCTTTCTAAATGTCAGCAACAAGAAACATTACTGTGGGTTAATAAATAAAAAAGAAATTTATGACAAGTTTATGATGAAATTATGATATTTTCTCTTTGATTTTCTTGGCTAAAGAAAGCAACCCAATTTTCATCTTCCGTGATTTATGTGATAAAAACACATACTGTAGCGCTACTGCTCATGTTCGTTCTGTCAGTGTTAGTATAACATTAGAGGCTCATAAATGCATTTAAATACTATTTGAACACTAAATACTTTAAGTCATCACAATGCAATGCAATGCAATTTTTAAAGGAATTTGACAGCCCTCGCTTGCTCCCGAGACAAAGTTTGCCCTATTCGAAATGCATCATAAGTTCAGATGTCTTCTAAAATCCCTTATTTTGGCTAAATTTAAAACAGCATTCCAAGTGTCCTTGTCTGAAAAAGAAATACGATAATGCTATTTACTGGACAAGAGTGAAAGTTTGAAAAAACATGGTGAACAGAATTGTGCCAGAATTGGAATAATGTTTTAGCCTTGTAGCAATTGTAAATACAATATGGTGATATTGTAACTTAAGACAAAAAAAACTATCTTTGTGATAAGAAATTTTAAGGCCAGCACATGCCTACTGAAGATGTGTGGAGGCCAGTGGAGCTCGGCCATGCAGATTTAGGCATTGGGTTGAGGAACTTTGCCCTAAGGACACAGTGCTGCCACCAGCAACTCCAAGCTTCTCTATTTCCACTCTCTCCTTCCCTTGTGCACTTTCTCCACCTCCTCTTTCTCTTTGAAACACAGTGACACTGGAAATGTCATAACGTCAGGCAGAGGTGAAGGCCTGTCACCCACCACAAATACACACACACTCACACACACACACACACACACATACACAGACATCACCTTAATGAGATCTCCTTCCACCCTGCTCCACAACATACCCACACGCAACCCTCCCACATCACAATAATGCCCTCTCGCTGTTCCCCTACAGCTCTTCTGGCTCTATGGCATTTCTAATTTGCTGGATATGGAGACACTGCATGACACTAGCAATGTCCCCCTCCAGCCGGTGTTAAAACACGCAGTTGCATCACGCTCGGCTCTGCTGGACGGACGGGCTCAGGAGACAAGGTGCCAGTTGCACTTTCTTATATCAACACCTAGCTTAAATACCTTCACCCTCAATTTGTTAAAACTGCCACGAGAACGTTGGCATGTCCCGATAATCAGTTATATGATATATAGCGTTATACCAGGGCCACAGAAAATACTTATTTTGGATTGGCTAGCAGGTGTCTATTATCTTTTTGTATTACAACTATAATGTAGATCCGGTCAAAAATCGAATAACAGCCCTAAATCCATGCTCCTCTTACTTCATACTATACGTATCCATGTTGGAATGCAACCAAGACAACGATCACATACTGTATAACGCTTTAGTCTTGGCCTATATTCATGCTTTGCTATCCTCTTTGCTATCACACCGCTAAACTAAACAGAAAGGAATTATTATTGGGCTACAGTGCATGATTATAATGAAAATTAAAGAGATGAGAATGCCATCTGAGACATAACCATAACAACAATCGTATAATGTTAGCCTACCAGCCTATAGTCGCTCATTTTTAAGTCAGAACATCTTTTGCAATATTTGGTTCTCCTCACATTCTGGCAGCTGTCAATAAAGTCTGAAACTCCGGTCTCTGTGGTGCCCCAGGCTCAGGTGAAAAAAGCAAATGATGTGGACCGCCAACATCCAATCAATCAGGACAAGGAGACATCTCTACTTGCCTGTCAATCGTGTTACGTGTCAATTCAGAAAGCTCTGCCTCTAGCATTCAGGTATTCTAGCCTAGACATGTGTTTTGGGGGTGTGGCTTTGGAGGAAACACTGAAGGAAGAGGATGTTTTTGTTTGAATTTTAAGTTTCAAAAGTGTTTTAAACACTGGGGAGTAGCCGTAGTAAAAGCAAGATAACGCCCAAAGAAGCGTCCTAATATCAGAAAATAATGGACTCGGCTTCGCATCATGGTGTTTTTCCTCCGTCTCATCCATTATTTTCGGGATGTTATATCGGGATGCTGTCATTATCTTTTACGAAAAATGAACAAGTACAATATTGTTATCGTGGGTATTTCAAAATATCATCACCCCACACAGAAGAAGGCTGCCTACCATAGGGACATGTGTCTTCTAAAGGTCTCCATTAATAGAAACCTGCACAAACAGGGTTTACAACTGTAGAAAAACTCAGTGGAACAAATAATGACTGGAGGAGCCTCATACAGACACCAAAGTGTGTTTGTGTGTTTGTGTCTCCATGCTGGGTCATTAAGGAGAGAAATCAAAGTGAAGCTCTCGCACTCTCACTCTCACTCTACAATCTAACATAATAGCGCTCGCTCATATAAGCTCTATGGCAAAGCGCTGCAAAAACTCATCCAGCATGTCAGACTCTGCTTCATACACTTCCTGTTATCGATGTTTTAAACCTCTACACCCCTCTCACACTTAACACCTGCTGAAAATATCTCATGATAGTCACGTTTTGAGAAATGGCTGCAATTAGGAATGAATGCAGATGGGTTGCCTTGAGAAATTAGCCCTCATTGAAGGACTATTTTATTGTTCTTTCAACAAATGCTGAATGAACAGTGGTAGGTCAGTGGCACTACGTGTCTGTCATCGAAATGTTCCACCTTTAACCTTTTACGAGCACCAAGTAAATAAGATCCTGTAGCAAATGGTGTTAAAGGAATAGTTTGGCGAAAAAATTTAATGTACACAATTTTCCACTTGCCCCAAATGTAGCTGATCGGCCAAGACATGTTTGCTGTCTGATGTTTGGTTCTTTGGTTTTGCACTGGAGCTACAAGGCTAAAGTAGCTAACAAGTAATGGAAGTCTATCTCAACCAAAATCTTTTCCGTAAGTAATGTAACACAGACGTGCTAATGTGGTTTAGGACACAGTGTGAATTACTGTCATATATAAACATGAACAAAACTTCACAATGTAGCTGAACACTGTAACGTTATGGGGGCGGCCATCTTGGACAACCAGAATCCCTTTTTTCCTGGCGCAATGGGGTATCATTCCGCCTCCCAAAGTTTGAAGGCGGAATTGTATTAGAAAGCTGGCGGTTATGCGCAAGATAAAATAGTTCCACTTTGAATAAAAATGTGTAAATACTGACTCTCTCTGCTCTTTTACACAGTTAGGCCTTTTTATTTAAAAATTAGATTATGTATCTTAACAATGTGGATTTCGGGGGACTTCCATTACTTGTTAGCAACATTAGTCTCGTAGCTCCAGAGCAAAACTAAAGTAAACGTCTTGTCTGATCGACAACTTTTGGGGTATCAAACTATTCCTTTAAACTAGAATGTAAGCATTTAGCAGTCAGTACTTTGATGGATGCTTCTGAGAATGACAGGTGAAATGCTATGTGAAAATTCATCTTTTATGATTCGTATGCACCAATATGGCTGTAGTATACAGATCACGACTTCCATCCAGCAGGAGTTATTAGTGGGACCGAACTCAGTGTGCATTAGCCGCACAAATCGCCCTCGCTGTGCACTCCTGCTCGGCATTAAAATGCATTCCGCACAATAACATCGCGGCGAGAGGTCATGGAAATGACTCACACCCCCACTTCTGCTATGGTCCATGAATGAAGCCGAAATGTTGGAAACAAACAGATTTACAGCACCTCAAGAAAATGTGGTCTGTTAAAACAGAAGAGGCCCAAATATAAACCCTTTTATGGAGAGAAAGGGTAAATCGTCTTAGATGCAGGATCTTGCTTAAATGTAAGAATGAAACAGCAAAACTATTTCTAAGAAAGAAACCTCAGTTACAAAACTGCAAAATACTGGAAATACTGTTGTGGGAATGGAGATGTTTCTATACCCTATGCTTGGATTGGATTTTGCCTCAGTTGTTTCTCATTTTGTGAATAAAAGCATCTACCAAATGAATAAATGTAAAATGACTGGCATTGGTAACACTTTACATCAAAACTCTTTTATGTAACATTATTCACGGCATTAATTAACAACTAACAATTAACAACTAATAGTTGCTAGCAATGAACATTCGCATCAAGTCACGTCCAAGTATGTAACTTAACTGATTTTTAAATGTACACTACATCCTCTAACTAAAGGTACCATTAAGAGTATCACCCCAGTGACGAGTATTAGTACCCTGAATGGTAAATCTTTGTATTTTCTTATCTGAACGTGTACCTGCAGGTAAGGTTCTGTTGTGCACTATACACTTCATCTAAAGTTCATTATTTGAAGACTATATCAAAGTATGAGACTTTTGATATCGCCCAGTCCTAACTGGGGCTAAAAATGAGCCTGAAGGCATGAGGTGAGTCTGAAAAGGTGTGTGTCTACCTTGGCAGCAGCATCTAATCCTGTTTCGTTTTCATTGCGCATGGTGGAAGGTGGCCACATCAAGCACACCCAGCAATCTGCCACTCAAACAGCTGGCTCAGTAAATACTAATCATCCCCCAATCTTGTGCTTGCTGACTCAAATGTGCTCAAAAAGCTTTTACTGGTCCTGGCTTTTTGCTTTTATAACAAAATATTTTCATTATAGTCACGGAAATGAAAACATGTTCTCATATATTGTAACATTTTCTTTTATAAAATGGAAGTTAATTAAGTTGCACGGCTGTGCCTGAAAATAAAATAAAAAAACAGACTTTGCAGCACATTTCAGCGATGGTGTGTAGGATGCAAACATATTTCCATGCTCTGAAACATCAATATCGTATTCCAGAGCTGTTCTGCATGATTCAGCGTCTACGCCTTGCGTGAAGGAAATGAAAGTGTGAGGCTTCGCATGCGGCTCCAGTTCGGTTCGTTCGCTCCCTCTCTGCCCCTCCCCAAACGGCACCATAAAAAAGCAGTGTAATAGGATTCTTCAGCTTTTCCACTGGCTGCCTTCACTATCACACACACATTTAAGAGCACGAATCCATGACAAATTGTCTCTTCTGATCCATGACAAATCGTCTGAGGCCCAGACAGAAACGAGGAAATTGAGGGAAAAGGAAAAAAGAAAGAGCGTGAGAAACAGTAAAAGTGTGACAGATAAAAGGAAATTGATGGGGGGGTGCAAGAAAGAGAAAATAAGAAACCGACAGAAAGAAAGAGACGGAGGTTGAGAGAAAAATGAGAAAGGAGATGGAAAGAGAAGAAAAAGACAGAGAAAGGGAATTAGTGAGACAAATAGGAAGACAGACAGGATAGAAAGACAGACAGAAAATAGAGAAGGAGCTTGTGACAGTGAGAGACAGGAAGAAAAAGACAGGGAGAGAGAGAAGGAGACAGAAAAAGCATGAAATAGAGAGAAAGGCAGAAACAGAAAGAGGGAGAAAGAGAGAGAGAAACACAGAGATAGCAAGTAAAGGAGGAAGAAAAAGAAACGAGGCAGAGTAAGACAGAAACAGAGTGTGACAGATTTAGAAATAAGAAATAAAAGTAGGAAAGAAGAAAGAAAGAAAGAAAGAAAGAAAGAAAGAAAGAAAGAAAAAGAAAGAAAGAAAGGAAGAAAGAGTGCGAGAGAAATAGATAGCGAGGCAGAGAGAGTCAAACAGAGAGAGAAGGGAAAGAGAGAAATAAGAACGAAAACAGAAAAACAGTGAAGAGACAGAGAGATGCATAGAGACAGAGGCAGTGAGTAAAAGTGGGAAAATGGGGTTGGAAGAGAAATAAATAAAACAGGAACAAAGTGAGACAGTGAGAAAAAGAGACACTAAGAAAGAGCAAGACAGATACGTCAGACAGAGAGAGGACAGGAGGTTGAGAAAGAAATGAAAAGGGAAACAGAGAAACAGGGTAAAAAGACAGAGAGGAAGAGAGAGAAGCAAAGAAAGAGAGCAAGACCCATAGAGGGAGAATAAGAGAGAGTGCTAAGAGAGAGACTAAGAGGAGGTTGGGAGAGAAATCAGAAAGAAACAGAGCAAAACAGTTAGACAGACAGACAGAGAGAGAGAGAGAGAGAGAGAGAGAGAGAGAGAGAGAGAGAGAGAGAGAGAGAGAAAGCAACATGGTCTGATCACGTTGTCATTATACGCTTTTTAAAAAGGTTGCATTCATTATCTCCAAAGGCTGATTAGCTGCAGACACACACTAACACACCTAAGCAGCAAGTTTCCTCTAAAGCCTTGCACTGCAATTAAACTAAGCCCCTGAGCTCCGTCACTGAGAGGAGGCGGAGGAGGAGGAGGAGGCAGAACTCGGCATGGCTGACAAGAAGCTAACCTTTCCTCTTACATTTGTGCCTTTCTGCTTGTTTGGTTTTAATCTGCAAGCAATCAAATCTTCACAAAAACTACTTTATGATGGATTTTTAGGAGCTACTAAAGCCCGGGTTAATCTCAGAGGGCTGTGTATCTTTCCTTCCCAGACGATAAGATGTGCATCTCGGTATGCAGCCACCGATTCAATATGACATGATTTACAGATATAAATAAAAAAGAGATACATTGTGAAGCCACGCCTCCTTCACTGGGACTAACAGACACAAAGGCCACACCTGCTTTAATGGGACTGACGAGGACAGAGGCCATACCTCCTTCCTTTGGACTGAAAAGCACAGAGGCCACGCCTCCTTTAATGGTACTGGCGCCTACAGAGGCCACGCCTTCATCCCAGGGACTGACAGGCGCAGAGGCCACACCTCCTTTAATGGGACTGACACCCACAGAGGCCACACCTCCTTTACTGGAACTGAGAACCACATAGGCCACGCCATATTTAAGAAGTCTGACACCTACAGAGGCCATGCCTCCATCCCTGGGACTGACAGGCACAGATGCCACGCCTCCTTTACTGTGATGGATAGGCACAAGGGCCACACCTCCTTTACTGAGACTGACTGTGTTTCTCTCTTGCGCTCTGCTTCTCTGTGACAAAGTGTCAAAGGAAATATATTTGATAACATTACTAAATAATAAACACGAGTAATAAAAAGAGCTGGGCCCAGATCGATTCAGTCACCATCGCCACCCAATGTTTACCCAATACATGCTTTATTTGGAATTGATGCAGCCGAATCAGAAATTTTGAGAGCGGTGCACCGAATCTAATCGATGAATCCTTACACTTCTTGTGTGTGTGTGTGCGTGTGTGTGTGCCACACTCTTGTTTTCATGCTCGAGGGTGCTAACAGCCTGTTTGCGTCAGCGCAGAGAGGAGTGACAATAACTGTGATCGTACCGCTTCCATCCTTGGCTTAGAAATGAGATTATGTCGTCACTCATTCCGGGGAGCCATGTTTAATTGAATTCGCTTGCCGTCAACAATTCCCCGTCCTAATTAGTCGGCCACAATTAAAAGTGGGTGTGAAATAATCCTGATTTTGACCTTGTCAATACACTACATAGCATGACAAATTCCTCTTAAACCTGCATCATCTTAATCTGTGGAATGTTCGTGATGCCATCAGGTTTGATGAGGCGACAGTTTTTACACGTTCTCTGCAATCATCACCTCTGAAACGCTGCTGACATGCAATTAGCTGCATATAGCAATCAAAACATGAAGACACACACGTATCACACCTTGACACACACAGACCCCACTCACAAAGAAGTCTGCATGCATATGTTTCTGCACACAGACACACTAGGCCTGTCAAATCCCAAATCCCTAAAATTGCATTTGAATTTTAATTACTTAAAATATTTAGTATTTGAATGCATTTGAATATTAATAAGCCTGAAGTTTGATACTGCTACAGACAGAACAATTCTCATAAACCTTATTGTTTCAGATTTATTTTGTACCCATTAATAAAGACGAATTAATAATGCTTTTGTGTGTAGATTGAAATTTTTTGATGCAACTTGGAATCTGCTTAAAAGTCCGTTCTGTTCAATTTCCTTTTCACTGTATATGATCACTACATGGGGAATAACATAATGCCGTTGTAGAACTACATAGTGCACTATATGTTCAATCAGAGATTTCAATAAGTGCCTGATGGAAATTGTTAACTACTTACATGTGATATCATTTTAAGGCTGCATACCTTATTTTATTGTATTTAATAAAAAAATATGAAACATAAAATACATTAGGAAACATGCTTCATTCAGCTCAAAAGTTCAGTTTGCGAGTGCAGACCGCACCTTTAACTGGTGGTGTGAGGTATGGTTGTGGAACTGTAAAGGGGGAGAGAACTCTGAGAACTCGGGCTGGAGTTCGGGTGGCTTTTATCTGTGCTAGGGAACCGAGTCCACCCCCTTTTTTTTCTTTTTTTCTTTGGAGATGGAGTGGAAGAGTGGGGAGGAGATGGGGAGGTGGTGAGTGCGAGATTTCGTCACGAGGCTCGGAATAGGTGGATGGGATTTATACAGGGAGTTTTGATGAGGTAGGAGGAGTTTCAGGCGTGGTCTTTCTCCCAAACTTCAGTTAAAAGCATGTTTAGAACAAGGGCTTTTAATCGCATTCAAATCTGGGGCCGTATTCACAAAAAATCTTAAGGTTTGAAGTAGCTGGTAACTTTAACTGGCAGATTTCGGAGGGTGTTTGTCCTAATTTTAATACTCCTAATTCTTTCAGTCTAAGAGGAAATCACAAAGCAATTTAGCGCTAAAAGCAGGCAGAGACTCCCATGTCCCTAAGACTGAATCACGAACAATCCTACATGGCCGCTGCAGGCGGTTAACAGACGAATCAAGTTAATGTGTTTGAAATATTTCATGACAACGAGCTTTTGAAAAGGCATCCTCTCAATTGTGTGGGTATTGCAGTGATTGTGGAGTTAGTGAGCAGTCACCTCACCTGCTAGGAGAAGTAATGCAGTACCACTGAAGATCAAGGTTCTGTATTTATGCAACACAGATAAACTAAGAATATCATCTGCAAGTCGCGTTTAACATCAAACAGTAAAATCCCTCTCCTGACCGTATGTTCATAAACTACAAAGCCATGGTCACTCTAGGATGCAGTCTGCTACATACGCAAGAGGTTGCGTAAATCGATAGTTAAATGTAAATTATCCTTAAGTTCCCCCATTAACATACAATGTGACACACAAACTGTGGCGTAACTAAGATCTTATTTATAAGATCTTATAAATTAATGGGCCCCCCCATACGAAAATTACTTTAAATGAATAAAAAATGACAATGTAATTTACTTGCTATTGTTATGTCTCAGTCAAGGCATGCCACTCCACCCTCTCTCACACTGAGGGTGATGGCTACCATGCCGGAGAGGCATTATGAATAAGAGAGAGATAAATTGACAGTAGGGCTGATTTCCAGATACGATCGAGGGTGATAGAGTATGTTGTTAAATTATCGGATCTGCTTTATGAGCTATAGGTGGTGTTAAACTTGCGTCAGTACTGACATATAAGAGGCCCAAAGACGTCAATAGGCCGATCGCCACGTGCCCCCTCACGCTACGGGCCCCAGTGCGATTGCCCCCCCCCACACTGCTGGTAGTTAGGCCACTGCACACAAATACGCTGACAATTAGCCAAACATATATTTACGTGAACCTTCTAGATTTTTCTTTTCATGTGTGAAATCACAGACACTTTCATTTTCATTTTTTTCACAGAATGATGTTGTGAATTAGGATTTAATTAATGAGTTTACTGCAATCCTCTAACTCAACAGCTAATCACTGCCGTAGCAATAGGGTCAACCCCGCCCTTCCTCTTGGCTGAGGAATTCCTTAGTACAAGTTCCTCTCAGCTGTTTCGTGAATAGGTTCTTAGTTAGGAACTTTTAGTGCCACTTAGGAGAACTCTTAAGAGGTAAGATGAGATTTTTTGTGAATACAGAGCCTGGATACGCAAAAATTATCACAATGCAAATAGTATTAGAACAGTGAAAAATGTCCTGACAACCGTAATACACACACACACACACACACATACTACACCTGGATGTTTGCTCTTTCACACATCACTAACAATAATACATGCACACATACAGTGTGTTTACGCATGCACACACACTTCACATGATTGTTTGTTCACACAAGCTCCATATAAATGCACACACACACACAAACCACATTTTTACGTTT
This sequence comes from Olivaichthys viedmensis, assembly GCA_028565825.1. Lineage (NCBI taxonomy): Eukaryota > Metazoa > Chordata > Actinopteri > Siluriformes > Diplomystidae > Olivaichthys > Olivaichthys viedmensis. Next base: position 4,537,604 of record JAOUQW010000001.1, read on the forward strand.
GCTCTCTCACACACACACCTTTTCATTTATTTTCCTAACGGCTGAGTGGCAGTAGACACTGTCTCATTTCCCCTATTCCTGTTCCTCTCTCAAAGCCATTGCACGGTGCACTGCCACCCAAATATGGCCGCTCGGCTTAAGCAAACACAGCGCAGCGTGCCCCACAGCGCGGCTGGTAATAACACACGCTAAGGTGAAAACACATTACTGCTCTGCGGTCGGCTATAGGAGTGAAAACAAATACAAATACCAAATATCTCCACCCAGACACTGAAACATCTGAGCCTCACACATGGAGTGACCTTGAGAAGACGCACACCTGCTGTAATGATCAACCTACATACTGCAGTTTTAACACGAATGTGGCTATATGCAGACATATAAGCATGCACTGATATTCTATTTATATATCACGGTACCTGCGCAACATTTATATCACAGTTATAATCAGCGACAGTTCTGCCTGCCCAATTTATCAAACTTTCATAGAATTCTCATCCAGTCAACAGAATTCTGGCTTTGTCTTCTCCTAGAAGGGACACATGCAATGCTCCTTTAGATTTGTCCACAGACACCTGTCCTTATGCTGCTTTCTCAAGATCTCAAGAGCACAATCATTGCCCAAAAGCACTGATCCTGATCCTGTACCTACGCACAAGCGTATATGTTTTGCTTTCTCATAATATGAATAATATGACAATAGCAAACTCATTGTCATTTTATTTAGCTTACTTTCTAGTCAATAGGCTACCATTATATGATTGTTGTTATGGTTATTATGGCTTGGAGGGTGTTCCGTTCTGTGTAATTAAAATTATTAGTTTATCATTGCCTTGCTTACATTCGAGAAAGGCTACAAAGTATTAGGAACGTTAATAGAGCTGTGAATACATTTTTTATGGGATCTAATATAAGAAAATAATAGACACCTGTCAGCCAATTGGAAACGAGTATTTTTTTCGATGCCCATGGTGTAGCATGATATATTGTATAAGTTATCAGCACATGGGTACATACAGTACATAAAGAATACCTGACCTTGCAAAAGGCGCTCATGCTGTGATAAGCATTCAAAAAATAAATTAAGACGTCCTACTGCTGTGTCTTCACAGCAGCAGACATCAGTCATACACAGTTTGCGGTTATTAGGGTCGAGTTAACCAGTTTTTGTCAGTCTCATTACAATGTTTACCGCAATTACAGGACAGGTTGGTAAATAGTGTTTGCTGGTATGTGGTTTTAGACACAAAGCTGGAGGGAGAGCAAACCAAGTATTTGATTGGGTCAAACAGGGATACAGGCGATGGATGTCAAGCTGAGAATGTTGTTCGCAAACTAACTTCACTCGCATAGGCTTTGCTAATTAATAAAGCCTCACAGATGTTCACTTATGGCGTATACTTTTAATATTCAATATGAACATAAACAATGTGTATCGTCTTCTTGTTCCAATACAGTGGTAATTAAGTCACAGAGCAATGCTGCTATGTAATTATTGCTCCCTATCACTATTAAACAACACAGATAAATCTAGCAGTTTATTAGTTAGGTAATAGAACCCAATGAAACACCACCAAAGGACAAGGAAGTGAGGAGAAAAAGACTAGTTTCCTAAAACTTGCATTTTTCTTGAAAATAAAAAAACAAAAAACAGGCTCATATGATCCAGGTGAAACATTATGAAGAATCACCATGGAGCTGATCACTTTTCCCATCGTCCTGCCCAAGATCCCAAAGTTTAGCCACTGTAAAACAAGGTCGGACCTCCCTTTGCCCACCGTCCCCAAATGAAAAATCTGAACTAGCCAAATAACTTTTTGCAATTGTATGACAATGTAAAATCCAAAGTGCTTTGTAGTCGGATGCTTTTATATGATAGCATTTACCATGAGGGTGAGGTTACGGAAACCTAAATGCTGCGACAGTCTGTGCGGCACTGAAAGAAAATAAAGATATTGTTTTAAAAATGAAATCCCAGCTCACAGCTTCGGTTGTATTTCGGCAACACAGTCAGGTTTGGAAAAATCTTTGGAATTTTGAAAGTGAGCAAACAATTTGTCAATATTGAAGTGTGTATGTAGGTAACATTAAGTTGCTAACTAGCTAAATACCAGCCTGTTCTCGTCAACGTTTTTTCCTTGCTTAGAGAAGCTAAAGTGTGGACTAAATGGTCCCTCTAACAGAATCTGATCCCAACCTGGCTCCCCAGCAGGGATAGTCTAAAAATGCCACTGCATGACATGAGACAGTTACGAGACTGCTAGTCTGCTTCGTCCAGTTACAGAGTGTCCAGTGAATGTTTGCTAAATTACTGACTTCACATTAAAAAAATCCCCAACTAAATTATGGACTTTGCATAAAATTATACATAAAAGCCCCAAACAAGGGACAGGCAGGACAGTAAAGTCCAACATGATTCCTGTGAGACTGTGCTGCTGCAGAACTTTAAGGGTTTTTTCTAGGCTAAAGCAATAGCAGAGAGAGAACTGTCCTCAAAAAGTCCTGCAGCTCTCACTTCTGACCCAGTCAAATTATAGCCATACCATCAGATGGTCGGTGTGTGTGTGTGTGGAGAGAGGGAGGTGTGCTGCCACTGCAGGCCAGCACTGTGTCATGTCACATTCGGCTCATCTGTCAATGTAGTGGATTATTTCTTGAGAGACCAGAATTGGCTGCCAGGAATCGGAGCGCCATCAATCTCGGCTGAGTGCCGGGCATAGGGGAGGCCGGGCCGCACAGACTCATGGGATATCAGCGGAGCGGAACCGGCGCCCGAGCAGGTGATGGAGCAGTGGAGTGACTCTCGTTACTCAACACCATCCTCGGCTGTGACGGCGAGGGGGAGAGAGATAGAGCGCAAAAGTTATAGAGAGGGAATTAAAAGGAGAGAACGAAAGCAAGAAAGAGACACAGAGACAGACAATAAAGAGAGTGGAAATGATAGAGGGCCAAAGAGAGCAAGAGAGAGAGAGAGTAAATCACTTGAGTATGTGCTGGCATTCGTAAGCCGATTCATGCAGCATTGTGAGGTGTATCCACATATTGAGGATTACACGTGTACGGAATAAAAGCATAACGCCCAAATCAGACATACTGTGTATAAATTCTCGCTATCAACCAGCACACCTGCCACCTGGTGCCTGAACAGTGCCAATGTGACACAGCGTCCACACAGACCATCTTGTTCTTTACACTCACAACATTCAAGCTACTCACCTGGATTGCCAGCCACCTTAATTAGGACTGGTCAATCTGTATTCCGAGTATATAATCCAGGCTTCCCAAATTCCAGTCCTGCAGCACTGCAGTTAAATATTTCTCCTGTTTTAATACCCACAATTCAATTCACCAGCTGATCCTCAAACTCTTCTGAATGTAATCTGTGTACTGTTTGCTGCTTGACTCGTCGAGTTGTTCAGTATCTCAAACAGAGATGCTTTTGTGGTTTCTGAAACTGTGACACACTGTTATCTATAAAAATGGACAAAAGTTTGCACAATGCTAAACTTACGACATCAATTCTGTAGCTCCAGTGCAAGACGTAGCTCCAGTGAAAGATGGTTAAGGTTCTGTGACCGGAAGGTTGGTTGTTCAAATCTCACACTGCCAGAGAGGCACTGTTGGCCCTGTGTAACGCCTTTAACCCCCAACTGCACAGCTTTATGCTTGTTCTGCCTCACTTGGAAACAAAGATAAAAGCATCTCCCGAACAAATAAATGTAAATGTTAGGAATTCTCCTCTAAGTCGGTGCATTCGTAACCGTTTTTGAATTATTTAATTTGATTTGATTAAACAATTCTGCGCGCTACAGAGATTATAACAGTGCGCTGTCTTCTACTATCGAGGGCTTGCTGTATCTCTAACATTGATATGAAGTGTATGCGTTCCATTTATTTAATGATTAAATAAGTGATGACAGATATTCATCATGCATCAGGCTCAACTCCCACTTAGGCAAAACCGTTTTCAATCCAGGACACTGCTTTTAATTGCATAATGAAAGAGTAACATATGAAAAAAGAAAGAAAAAATGACATTTTCAGATGTTAGCTCTCTCTCTTTGTGCTCTGTAAATCCTATTTTTATCCTGAAAGTCTAATGGAACTAGAGATGGCCCTGAAATTACAAAATCAATTCTAATTCAGACATTCATCATAGTTTTCGAATTTCCAGAAAACAGCCGCGGCCCGGATCAGTAATTTCTGAGGGCCAGTCTAATATCGATGTCCAACTCAACTGCCTAATGTGCCCATTAGTAAAAACATGATTTTATTTCATGGAAGGCAACGTTATGTTCTAGTAGCGGATCAATGGTAGAAGAGTGCATGACATGTAATAGGGAGTAATTTCTATTAAAGGAATCGTGACAATATACCAGCATGACATACTGTGATAAAGCAATCTGAGACAGTTAATCTTTAACATTATGCTATACTAGTAGAGGTAATGACATTGCCAAAAAATTATTCATGGTTATATACATGTAGGTAAAATATTTTTACCTACATTTTAAGTTTGCACATACCTAGCACCTAATAAATCGGCGGTGCGTGAGCAATGTACTCTCAGTGTACACTGTTGTTCTATATACGCTGAGTTGCCAGTTTATTAAGTACTAGATAGGTACATGTTTTTAAATGTCAGGTGAGAGAAAATGAGAGAAAACTGTTTTTCTACATTCTTTTGATTCTAGCATTTCCCTTGTGATTTATTACTCACACTGCTGCTGCAGTGTTATTTGAAAATGTGATGTAAGCAGATACCATGCTACACCAAAAACTATTATATTTGGTTGTATGATTAACATATCCTAAACTTTTCATACCGTTCTACCCCCATACAGAAATAAAATTCTGTCTTGAATTTTTGACGAGCTTTTGCTGTGGATTTTTTTTATATCTGCACAGTTTGCAATCTAAATATAATATTACTGATCACCTGTTAATTATGACTTCAACTTTTAATAGATCTTTTTGCTGATGTTTCAGATGTTTGGCTAACTTTTATGTTTTGCTTGCAACTGTGCCTGCCCAAGCCTTCTCTCTACCTCCCTGCATCTTTTCAATCACATCTGCGGCAAGTGAGCTGTTGCCCAATTGCTACGTTGTTGTTTAATTATTTTGATTGTTAGTTTGTTATAAAGGGTAGTTTTCCAGGTTTCCTACACACCTGCTTTGGTTGCGTGGCTAACGCAGTACAGCGTTGGTGTGGTGGTGTGGACCAGTTTTTCCTCTTCTTGATAAAGGTTTACCAATGGTTCCCTCTGGTTAACTAGTACTTCTTTTTTGGATTTTTTGCTTGGGATTAGCTGTGTTTGGTTTACCATACAGCTAGACTATGGCGCTTATGTCCAACTTCTCTTTATTTTCTCCACTCCATGTGCTTTGATATGTTTATGTTTATGCCTGGCTGCCTGTACCTTCTGTAAGTCAAGCTCGGGCTGAAGAAAGGCACTTTAATAAATTAGACTTAATATATATTCTGACACCCACTTCATCACTGGGACTGATGTAACATACTGTAAACTACTTTAATTTGTCTCCTGAACATTTCCAGGATGGATGAATGAAGAGAAGAGGATCCAGTTTCATCATGGTGTTCGCATAATCTTAACTGTTACTGAGTGTTAAAAGGTTCATGCCCTACCACTTCAAACCAAATACATTACTTTATTTGCTTCTGAAGCCTCAATGCTTCTAAGGAAACATTCTCATTTGAGTAACATTGTGTGTATAGGAATGTGTTAGTGCACAAACACAAACCCACTGCGGTTGATCATTCTTAAGACGAGACTGTGGTTGCAAACACGGCTTTTGGCTTGTGAGTTTGTTTTCTATGAAAGACATTAAGTGGACTCTTTTCAGCAAGAAGGGAAGAAAAGCCCTTGGAGGAGTGAAGCAGTGTGTGTGTGTAATTGGGTATGAGAGCGTGAGAGTGCTTGGGTATCTCTAAATGTGCTTGGAGGTGTGGGGAAGCTGTATGTATTTATTTTTAACCAGAAATCATCATGCCATCTACACACACCGCATCCTCTTTCCTGTCCTCTAGAAAAGTGTTGTTCGTGCCTTACACGTGATGGGTTCTAAGTGTGCTCTCGAGAAAGTGATGATTTCTTTTTGTTGTTATACCGACCGCATACATAATTCACCAGACACTTTCTGTAGGTCACGCTCTTTGCTGTACGTCTTTGGCACCATGCTCTGCTGGGCCTGATGAAAACCCGTGAGCGAAAACGTTTAAAAATTAATCCTCTCTTCCTAACGCTCACTCTCCAGCTTTCCACATGCAGCAAATTCAGAGTGGCCTCCTTCCCTTTTTCTCTCGCTCTCATCTCCATTTCTAACTCTCCACACAAAGTCTTTAAGTCTCTTTTTAATTCTGTCTCACACACACACACACACACACACACACACACACAGATCTACATATACACTGCCAGTCAAAAGTTTTTGAAAACACTATATTCAAGCAAAAGGCTCATACTCTAAAATTTGAAAATCTAAGTATGTGGGTAGAAGAAATATTTGTGACTTTTTACACTCCAAGTGCACTTTAATAAAACTCTAATTGTCCCATTAGAAACTAAGAGCGGCCAAATAAATACAAAAATGTAGATTTTTGGTGGAACACATATTTTTCTTATTGAATTGCCATTCTGTTCTTTTGTGTTTTGTCTGTGCCACTAATAGTGCTTAAAATGTAATAAAACATAAGAAACTACAAAAGTCCTTCATCAACTGTGAAAGCAAAGTGCTTCTGAACCTGTAGGAGGTGAAAGCAGACATGTTCATATATTAAAAAAATTGCAAAACTTTAAACCATAATATTTATTGCATGTCGTTCCATAGAAGAGATGCGCAATGTTGCAAAAAAATATAATATAACGATACTCAAAGACATTTGCACGACACACGATATGCATCAGGATATTTAGGTTTCTAACAAAGTGGCAGCAAAGAAAATAAATAAATAAACAAACAAACAAACAAACAAACAAATAAATAAATAGATCGGTAAATAAATAAATAGACAGTGGTTTTGATGCTATTTTTATTTAATGGCGTCAATATTAAATAATTTAACAATGGAAACATTTGATAAGAAATTGAGTTTAACACCACGTCAGATGCTGAGTTGATCAGTGTGATAAAAGTACCAATAATATACACTACCCCTGTTATCCATGTGTAATGTCTCCCTTCTCTTTGCAGTGATTTGATACTACCTAAAACTACATTTTCAAACATTACACACATGAGTAGCTGATCTAAATGTTTAATGAGAATGTAGCAATTAATAAACCACTCAGTCAGTTGTCAGACTCTGTTAAAAGCATGACACAATGCGGTTGATGGAGTGTTTTTACCCGATTAGAGACCCACCTCGCGGATTTAGGGGCCCTTCTGGCCCCCACTCTGGAACTGTAGCTCGGCTTAAACATTTACAAAAAGCCAACGAGAAACATAATTGTCATTTCCATCAGAGCCTGCGTGATCAAAGCAGCTGGCATTCGTAGCATACTGATGGGGGAGTTTAGCCTGGAGCCACAGACACACACACACACACACACATGCTCGCACATTCCCACCCGAGTTGTTGTGCTACAGTGGGTTAGCTCAAACACGCTCTCCAAATAATTAACGCATCAGCTGAGGAAACCGGAGAGGGCCAAACTTGCGACTAATAGTACGTGAGACAAAACCGATTCTTAGATACACTGCTCACACTCACCCATTCTGTTTTCTATACGTTAATCAACACACACACACACACACACACACACCTCAAGTTAGGTGGGCAACAAAACAAGATATGCATAAGGCCTTAAGGTAAACAGGAAACAATAATGTTACTTTTAAAACCAACATGACTTTTTATTTAACTACTTTTTATTTGCCATCTACAAAAATAACTTATTTAGTGAGGAAAATGAGGAAGCATTTACAAACGCACAAAAGTAGATGTTAACGTCCAATTCGTAACCATAACAACAAAGTAAATCAATGTTATATGATGACTATACCCACAATACTGTCATGATATCGATATCATATCGTCATTTTGTCCAGCCCTAACTCATGAATCTTCAAACACAATCATGTGTGTAATTGATTACAATCCGGCCGCGTCGATAAAGGCCACAGCACAAAGAACCTTCTTTCAGTTTGCTTCATGAGAAAATTTCAGGTAATCAGAGCAGACGAAATGGAAAACATATGAACCGTCTTTAGACGAATCTCATAAGCCTAATGATCCAGCCTGCAATCACATCTGTATGATTTTGTTCCCTGGTTAACCCATTAAACTCTTATCTTATTATTCAGTTATTCATCTTAAAGCACATGATTCAGTAACTACTATGAATTATTCAGTAAATACAGTGAAACTGACAGGAAATGTATGTAGTCGTGAGAGCAAGGAATGTAAGTCTGAGAGTTTAAAGGGTTAAGATGGTTGATGAAGCCCAAAACTCTGTTACACTAAGGGACCAAAGTGTGTCCTCGAAAACCGCATTAGTGCTGCACAATATATTGTTCTGTGAGCATTCTGACCTCTCAGAGGTCTCCAGATACGTTTTCTGTGGCTGTTTTAATAAATTGTGGCAATTGATGACGCAAGAGTTTACTTTGGTCAAATTAATGCACACTGCAAGCCATAAGATTGCTATGTGGTTGCAATAAGCCATATTCAGGATATTTAGGTTTGCTAACAAAGTGGCAGCAAAAGCAATAGTGCTGCATTTAAGAAAAAACAAGAACAATAAAAAACAGTGGTTTTGAAGCTATTTTTATTTAACGGCTCCAAAATTAATAATCCAACGATGGAAACATTTGCTAAAAAATAGATTTTAACAGTCAGTCACACACTGCAAGCCATATCGCGATCACAATATGATTGCAATAAGCTATATTTGTCCATATTGTGCAGCCTTAAACCACATCTAACATCCAACATCAAACAAAGATCCTCACACTAAAGATAAACTATTTTGCCTCGAGCTAAAAAACAACGCAGCTTACCACAACAGCAACGCATGAAATCCGGATTGAAGTACAGTTTCTATCCTCAAGCTCTCTGTGTCCTAAACTGCACATTGCCTCACCCTGCCAATATTTGCTCATCCTAACAACACGTTGTTGTTTTTTTATAGTATCGAATCATATTGTCTGAAAACATACTGTTATGTAGCGCCTTTTTGGTTAGGCAACCACTTGGCACACTGCTCACGGCTGAAAATATGTTGTTTTTTTGTGCTTGCTTGTGTATCGCTCTGGCGTCTGAATGGCGAGAGGGGCCACAGGTTTTCTGCCCTCCCCATATTTCATTCCAAAACTTTTTTCGGGAATTTGATATTCCAAAATAAAGTTCATGTTGTGCTTCTTTCACTCGTGTCGCCTACAATAGCGAGCAGGCTAGTTTAGATTGAATCCAGTTACACCGAAGCTGCGTGGATCTCTCTTAGAATACATTCAATCACCAATTTCCAAATTCAAATGTTACCATAGGTTCTGCTTCAGCAATGACAAAATAATTTCTGAAAATAGGCCAAACATTGCTACATAGCAAAGCTAACCATTTGTTCTCTCCTGCTGTGTTCTCGCTGTAGTTCTGTGTAAAAAAAAAAGAAAAAGCGATGATTCTCGATGATTCAAAGCAGGTTTAATTTTAACACAGACTATGCTGGTGATGCTTGACATTTTACGAGGAACTTTTGTTATGAATTCCTTAAATAAGATTTAAATTGTTTTAGAAAGCAGCTGCTGTATTTAAGCCTGTTTTATTTAAAAAAAATAAATCTCAACAGAATGCAATTTTGTGATTTAGCCTATTGCGCACTGCCTTTCTGTTACATATTTTATGCTGACATTTCCATGTTTTAATTGCTGCTCTGAATAAGATTTCAGTGCCAGAGAACAAACATTCGTTATTAACTATGGTCAAGTATACAGTACGCAGGTATCCTTACACAGGTAACTCGGTTCACAAACTTTTCAATATAGACCTTCCCCAGTGTGACACCCCATAAACAATAAAGCCTCCGGTTCAATAAAACAGGTGACAGCTGCCTAGAATGAACCTTAAAAGTTCATTCTTT
>JAOUQW010000001.1:4556464-4577611 GCA_028565825.1 Olivaichthys viedmensis
ACTATAAGAGTGTTTATCGGGTCTTCAGGTGGGTAACCGCATATAAAAAGTGGTGGTGGGGGGGGGGGGGGGCGGGGGGACGGACCCCAGGATGGGCAGGGGTGGTTGAAATAAGCCTTGCCACCCCAACCGTGACCTCAAATCACATTTCTGAGAGGTCTATTACTCCTATACAGTTCATGCAGAAGACTTCGTATTTAAAAAATCATTGGAGTGTCGTAGGTTTTCTTGTCAATGTATTAGGGACTATAGAGCAACTATGAATAATAGCCAACGCATTAATGTTATTAGGTGGCCATTTCTTTTGCACCAAGATGTTCTGCAAATGCAACCTTGTCCTACACATAATTAGGTGGTGCCACTCGTCCCCTCTTTGCCACCTCACGTCTAAACACCTGGACACGCCCCTGAGGGTGGGTCAGTGGCACTTTAAATACGAGCTGGGCGATATGATGATATATCGATGTCGCGATAAATTACGTCCCAATACACTTTTCTGAGAGTAACTCAAGGGTTGTCAGTACCTCTGTAACGACTCCATTGTTGCTCACAGATTGGATGTTGAGGTTTTTTATGCGTACCCGATTGTTCTCATTTTTCCTCCTTTTCCTTGTAAAATAATTACGTTTTTGTAGATGTTAAATAAAAATATAATTGAAACCCAGGGCTGAATTTGTAGGGGGGTGTCAGGGGACACCATCCTGCCTACTTGTAAAGCTGTCTTCTCCCTTTTCCATCCCTTTTGGATTCATGTCGTTATGTGAAATTATTTCAGATGTCTTCTTTCAAAAGCCTTCAAAAACGGCCAAGGATCTGTTGACTGTCTTTAGGCTATTTCATTAGTGGACTGGCTGGCTAACAAATTGGTGCATGTGGGCTTTGCCAAGGTAAGATTAATTTTAGCTTTGTTCTCCTCGTGAGATGGGTTTTATGGCATTTTCAGTGCAATTTGATGACATTTGGGGAAAATCTTGCGAGATAGACTAGTTTTTTTTCCCCCTGAGCTAAAATATGAGTATTTAAATGTAGCCTGTATTATTTATTTATTTATTTTCAATTTGACCACTGTTAAAAACCTGTTTGTTTGTTTTTTTTTACAGGTTTTTTTATTTTTATTTATGTGATTGCTATTTTGCATAATATTGCAATATTTATCGTATATTGTAAAGAAAAAAAGTCTTAAATTATCAGGATATTACATTTTTTTGCCAGGATAGAGCATTTACCCTGAGTGCGAGGCTACAGAAACCTAAAAAGTACAACCATCTGTTCAAGAATATAAAGGTATTCTTTTCAAACATTAAATCCCAGCTCACTGCTTCAAAATAGTTTCTTTAAAACAGGTGAGATTATGTGTCTTATCAATGCTGTATGAAGCAAGTATAAAAAGATTTGTGCGTATATTTACAGAAAGGATTTTGGGTGAGATTAACTTCCATTACTTGTTAGCTCCAGTGCAAAAGTAAAGGAGCAAACGTTGGACCCCAAACATGTCTTGGCTGATTAAATTGGCAGTGTAAATTTCACTTTTTTCGCTGAACCATTCCTTTAACGTTAGTGGTGCGTGTAGAGGAGGTCGGTTGTAGATCAGTGCTAAAAATGATCCCTATGGTAAGTGTGCACAGACTAAATATTCAACACATAACATTTTTTGATTTATTCGTTATTGTTTCTTTTCTTTCCTCCCTTGGTAGCTCTGGTTATGCTTGTGCAGCAAAATGGAAGGACTCTATTCTCCATGCGATGTATTTGAATGGGAAACAGGCCTAGGCTAATTTTTATGGGCACGCACCAAGGCAAAGATATGTTTACCCCTGTTTGCTCTATCTGCCTTCATTCTGACACCTTAATGATAGACAAGCTACTGAATCCTGGGCCATATTCAGCCATAAATACGTTTTGGAGTGTGTGTGTGTGTGTTGAGGATTCGAGAGAGCATCCTGATGAGTAGATAAAGCGCAAAAGGCTGAAGTCTTTGACTCGCCCTCAACCGAATCTACAAAAGCGAGCTGTGTTTGTGATGCTTTTGAGAGCTAGCATCGCCCGCACGTTGAGCGCGCAACTAGCTGGAGGGCATTCTGGGTCCTCTCACTGTTGAGATTCTCTGTGAGCACCTTCACACTAGCTAGCTTCAGACGTGCTAGATGTGAGCAAGTACTGCTGGAAAAAAAAATACCGTGCCGTGAAGTAGGCAGTGGCTGATATTTATCATTCCCCTCAGCCAGACGCCGTATAAGGGACGGGGACCAGCAGGGACCTGCGGAGGAAAAATTGCTACCTGTGTATGACTAGCCGCTAACAAGGTCTTGTCACGAGGAGAAACGAGAGGAAGAGAAATAGGAAGAAGGGAGGGGGAAAAACAGAAGAACAAAACAGGTTTTATGCGTCCCCGCGTACTCCGATCCCAGAACTTGGGTAATAGCCGCTCCCTTGACCACTGCTTGTGTCTGAGAGCTAGCCGAATAATGAAATAATGACCGTGACTCAGCGAAACACTGTGACTTGTACACAAAGGGTTTAATGGCTCAGATGGGTTGGTCTGAATGTGTCAAAATGACTGTAATTTGAAGCTAATGGGCTACAACAAAAGTCTGTCCCTGCAGCACAGTCAGACTCAGAGCGCCTCGCTAACCCAAAGTATCTTTATTTAGTTTATTGGTCAGAGATGATTGAGTCATAGCTCGGCATATTAGCATATGATTGGGATTTGGTGGAAATGTGCAGTGAATTAATGCAATTAGCATTTATCCCAGGAACATGTATACAGCATTAGTGTTCCATTCAGGCTGAACAAATCTCAGATCCTTAAGCATCTCCAGGAGCCTCGGTGGGCAACTTAAATAAAGAGTCATCCAATTAGCTGCTCCTCACAGCAGTTATGGATGTTTGCAGTGGCACTTCCTCTGTCTCTTGTACTTAATCATACTCGCGCTCTCTGTCTTTCTTGGCTGTTTTGTAATGTCAGCCTGGTTTCATTTTACTTCTTCTATTCTTTCTCCGAGTGTTGTTTTGCTTGTCTGCTGGGAGGAAGTGATAATAACACCATTTTCCCCTTGGGTTCTAGCTCTCACTTGTTCTCTCTCTATATCAACTCCAATGTCTTATATATGGTGCTCCCAACATTTCTAAACAGCTGTTAAAAGCATCACTAGAGGCAATGCAGTTGTGCCCATGCACCACTGCTGCCACTAATAACCAGCTGCCAGTGTATGCTGCCACATATCTCACATCCACCACTGCTCCAGAACCGGGCCATGGAGTTAACATGGCCCAAACCTGTGTCAGAAAACCTGGTCTAGCTCTGTCTGTTCCACCAGCATTCCTTTATCTCCATATTTTGATTCCTGTCAGGCTGTTATTCTAAGCCAGTTAGTGCACCAGTAACTACTTCAAATGCGAGTTTCCCTCTCCCCGTTCGGGGATTTCCCTTTCCTGCATTGTCTAGCATTTTCCCTGGACCAGATTCAACTTATGCACTGATCAGCAAGCCCATTACAACTCGAATCAGATGTGTAGGAGCAGGGAAAAAGTGCTAAACCATACCTAATGCAATCCTCATCTTAGAATTCCCCCTGCTCTAATTTTCATTCTCAATGTTCATGCTTGTTATATTTTACTCAGGCTTCGCTCATGTGTGTATTAGGGCTATCAAATACCTTTAAAAATCGCATTTGAATTTCAATTACTTCAAATGTTTAGTACTGGAATGCATTCGAATATTAATGAGCCTTACATTTTTTACTGCCACATTAGCAGTGCTACACTATGCGTTCCTATCGCATAAACCACAGATGGTGAAAATTGTGTGCTTTCCTAAGCAAAGAATATCACAAGAAGGTAATATCATTATTTTATCATATTATATCATTGTTTTATCATAAACTTCAGTGTTTCTAACTTATTTTTATTGACACACAGTAATGTTCCTTTCTCCGGCTACCCGAGATCCAAGTAAAAGTTCGCCTCCACTAACACACAGTGAGGCCGAATCCCAAATGGCTTCCTATTGACTATACTGTATATAGGGTATAACATAATGGCATTGTCGAACCTACATAGTGCATTATATGCCCAATAGACACCATTTGAGATTCAGGCTCAGAAACTCAGACTCGATAGTGCCTGTTGGAAATTGTTAACTACTTACATGTAATATTTTTTAATATTTTTTCTTTTTTTTTTCATTTAATTGATACATGATTTTAAAGATGTTAAATAAAGTATGCCACAAAAGTTTAGAAAAACGTTGCGGTCTTAAACATTCAAATGTGGAAGTTTTGCCTTCAAATACATAAATATGAACATGTGAATAGTATTTAAACGGTGAAATTCGTTCTGACGAATGTACGTTTGTGCAATGAGCTGTATGTCTTTAGATATTAGATAGATACTGTATTATTGCAAGATAACTAATATCCACCTAGTACAGAATGCCTGTGCATGTGCCCTATAAACCGCTCTAAACACTGAACAAAGTTAAAAATATAAGAGTTACCAATATAGCAGGCTCTGTATTAAAAGGACTCGTGTAATATACTGGACATTAATTATTTATGCCTTGAGATAAATAAAACTGTTCAGATCAAGTTAACACTAACAAACGAATGCAGCTCCACTGTAGCTGTAGTTATTCATTTAAGTCCAGCTATCAAGTTACCTAGACAGCTAAGTAACACACAAGCTTGTGCATGCATTTGTCACTACTTCTGAACTAGGGTATATATGTAGATATGTACACTATATACTGTATGTACTGTATATGCAGTATGTTAGTAAATTAAATCCAGTGTATATTAATGGTTAACTTTTTTCATGTTGAACTTTATAGGGAAAAGTCTATTATTTAAATCCTTACTCACACACCTGTAACTTTAAGTCAGACGTTACATCAGACATTGCGTTACATTCGTTCTGAGCTGGAAAGAGGCTCGTGCACATGCAAAGTCATGTCTTGAATTCTTGCAGCTGGTGTGTTAGTTGTCTGAATCCACACGTAAGCAATAGATTTTTATACATTTTTAATTCTCTTGTATCAATTTCAAGTGTTTTGGAAGTATCGTCACATTGTGCTTAATACAGGTTTATGTCCTAATTTAGGCTCTGCCACTCCCTGCCACTCTTCCGATCCACTCCTGTCAGAGTAGATGCAAAAATGTGCAGTAAATGACTGAGAACTCAGCTCTAGGTCGGCTGTAGACACCATCTCGGTAATGTGCACTGCCT
Source organism: Olivaichthys viedmensis (assembly GCA_028565825.1). Classification (NCBI taxonomy): domain Eukaryota; kingdom Metazoa; phylum Chordata; class Actinopteri; order Siluriformes; family Diplomystidae; genus Olivaichthys; species Olivaichthys viedmensis. The sequence continues at coordinate 4,561,688 of JAOUQW010000001.1, forward strand.
AAGAGTAGTCTGAGTGCAGATGGGGGCGTACCGTGTGATGTATAAATGAGAGTGTGTTTGGAGAGATCACACAGTGGACCAAGTGTGCTCGCTTAAAGTTTTATTAGGTTTTGTTGGGGAAGTGTCTGAAGCATAGCTGGTTTTGCTCCTATGTGCCTTGAGGGCAAAAGGGCCTGGAAATGAAATGTACAAAGCGAGAAGAAAGGAAGGTTTGGTGGAATTTATATACAGAAGGTATTCCACATCTCCACCCCTCTACATCCAACAGCACAGCAGGATATACAGGCTATTCTGGTGTCGTGTTTAATCAAGAATAAACTTAAACTAGCTATTAGTGTGGAACCATTTTTGCTTCTTTGGTTCAAGCCTTAATCAATGGATGTTGTGCTCAGATGGTATTTAAGAGGCCTTTATGGTAATATTAAAGATGCATTGAGCCGAATGTAACACAATAAGACATAAAGAAATGTTACTGTCGCTCAATGGATACATTATGTAGTGAAAGTTGCAGTAATATTAAGCAGAGACGAGAAGCAAATTCTCCCAGCAGCCCATGAACTTTCCAAGAGAAATTCTTTACTCACCATTGCTTTACCTTTATCTTTATGTCTTTTGATTTTTCAGGGGATTGGTTTGTGCCATTCTTGTTTTTAGTGCCCTTCATAGGGTGGTTGCAGCCTAGCGGTCATAGAACTTGGCTATGGCTTAAAGCGTCATGGGTCTGACACCACCTAGTCTCGTGTAGCACCAATTTCAGAGCATCTCGTAACCTGCACCTAGGAGCATCATGTCTCCAATCAAGCTTCAAATAAATGTGCTGTACTTGCCAATGTGATTTTCTCTAAAAAACAAAAATGGCCCAATTCTGAGATCTGCCCTCTCAGTGGGACGATGAGCAGCACATTAATTTAATTAATTGGCAGTAGATGTATCACTCATTAAGATTCGAAGCTTGGCAGGGTTTAGAGTCCTAGAAACTGAAGCTTAAGCGAGGATTGGGAAGTGCCATTCTGCTTTATCGAGACACTTAACCCCCCTTTAAAACTGAGAGAGTCCTCCTAATTGGTGGGAAATGTACACATGGAGTTGATATGAGCTGAAGTGTGTTCATTTTAGAAACAGTCCATTCTAATAGATGTTACTTAAGAGTGAATTTGTGACTAGGAACCAATTATTTAAAGGGTCAAAACAAGTTTACCTAAAGTGCTTGACTAAAGCTTGTTTTAGAGTGTGCTTATCGTCACTTGTGGTGGGAGGAAATAAAACCTTGGCACATCTTTGTTTTAAAAATTAATGAAGCCTTAGTCACTAATAAACAAATTTAACTGGCCGTACACCACATTGTCTTTAGAGCATTGCTGGTTCTCAGTTCTTTGAGTGAGAGAGATGTCCTAGTCCTAGTCGATTTTCCTCCATTGGGAATTTATAGAAAAACGAACAGTTTGTCCTGCTGCCTGGTGCATTGCTCACTCTATTGTTTCGTATATAGATTAGTTCACATCCACCACCTTTATTGTTGAATTACAGAATGACAATTTAGTCACGCTTAAAAATAAATAAATCTTTGCTATGTCGCACAACAGCCAATTAGAGTGTCTTATTCAGGAGTTTGAAAACTGCAGGTATATTTAATTGGCCCTGATCTGGGCATCACAGTAAGTCGAGGTGTCTTTGGACTGACAGGAACGTAAGCTGTGTCTTAAATCACGTAGTTCACGTATCTTTAGCGCGAGTAGTGTGTTCACACCAGGGAATTCAGTTAAATGTAGTGCACTCCGAATATCCAAACGATGCACTGGAACTTGTAGGAGGAAGTGATAACTGAATATTTTTATATTTTCTTTCATAGCAGAGGGGGCAGAGCCATTAAAGGGTGCTGGAGTTTGATTGTTTTGTTTTTAAAAAAAGGTTTTCGGAGGACATTTTGGACCTTAAAGTTGGTGCTTGTTTCTGTGGAGGCTGTTGTGGTGCAGGTCAATGATGCGAGATGCTGTAACCTCTCATTTCCATTTAGTTATTCAATTAATGTTCCTTTTAAGGCGTTGCATTTCGTTTTAGTTAGTGTTCTTTTTAAAATGTGACAACCCTACAGATATCCAGGTACTAGATTGTCAAGAATATAGTGTATAGTTTAAAATTATAGTGCATAGGGTGTGATTTGAGATACAGCATTAGTCTCAGCCTTACATACAAGTTTCAAGGCTGCACCTAAAACCTATTTTCTTCGCTGGTGTGGAGCAAAAATCAGGCGATTATGGACCCTGGTCCTTTGGAGTGTATGTAGTGGTAATGTTATCTAGCTAGCTAGTTTTTTTTTTTTTTTTTTTTTTTTTTCACCTGTGTGTGACAATCGACATTAATAAAATTCTGAATGAAATAATTATTCTTAAATTATTAAGTAGCCCTCTTCATAGTGAGCACTACTTAATAATTAGCAGTTTCTCCATTTTGTTTATTCAGAAAGAAGAAACCACATCCCGCGCTCTTGTTTTCTATTTCACAAATTTACAGAGTTAACGCGAAATTAACCACGAGTGTCTCCCGTGTCCTTTCCCATTCAAGTGAACTGGCCTTTTCTATTCATGTCACTGATTTAATATACTGTATGTCTAAGAGGTTAAAGAAAAATTTGTGAATAACAACCGAATAATTATAGGTTTAGGCCTTTAATGGGTAACTGTGCATCTAAAAGCATGCTTATTTTGAAGTGTTATCATGAATGTGCTTATCGTGGAACATCCTCTGCAAGAGTCTTTGGCACGCTTAATGAAGCGTTTGCTGCTAATGAACAAATTTTTTAAAATGTTTTGATTATGATGTTTGCTTTTACACTCGGGTTTCTAAGACAGCGAGTTCTCTGCAATTAAAATCAATATTTATGATCGCTCGAGGCGGCTCTTAATTGGGGAGGACATGTAGGGAGCGCAGCGGAATGTAGTTCACTGAAGGGTCGGAAGTGTCAGAAGCACCGCTAATTACCACTTATGGTGGAGAGCAGAATGTTCACACCTGCATACTACAACTGACACAGTGACAAACACCCTGAGGGTGTGTGTGTGTGTGTGTGTGTTTGTGTTTGTTTTGGTGTTTACGCATTAAAAACAGGCTTGTGCGATGATAAGAGTTTGACATCATATGCAGGGAAATGAAGTGGGAGAAACCAAGAGAGAGAATGTGTATGTCTGTGTGTGTGTTGGAGACAAAGAATGCCTATATGTGTGTGCTGTGCGTGTGTGTGTTTGAGAGAGAGGTCGATCTATCGGAAAGACACTGTCTCCTCACCATCCCTATGGAATAAACTCTCTCTCAATACAGAATGGACACAGTCAGAGAAACTTAACTGAGGTGTGTGTCTGTGTGTGTATGTGTGTTTGTTCTTCTGTGTGTAGCTGAAGTAGGTCAGAAATGCATTGCGATTGCCAGGCCTCAGAGGAACACATCCTCCCTCCCTTTTACGCACACAAGGGGGGAAAAGTAATGGAGTACTATTCGAACGCTCATCCTGAGACGCCATGGAAACGTCTGCGGCGAGTGTTTTAATGGGACAAGAGACAAAAAAGGGCACTGCAGTGACGTCCTGAAGCCGCCTGTAGAACAAAAAATAGTCAAGCTTCAAACTCGGTATAGATCAAGATGGAAAGCCTGGATTTATAGCGTCGAACCAATTTAATTTAACCAAAAAAAAAAAAGGTATATACTAGATAAATGAGACCTGCACCACCAATGTGCAGGAGAAAGACTCCAGGCTTTTGGTTCCATCATAAAACTCCCTCAATCACCTGGCGTCCCATTGCCATTGGTCTTGAAACGTAGAGGAGGTTGAAGCAGTGAGACACTTACATGAAGAAATGATTCATCAGTACCAGTCCTCAGTACCAACAGCATAGCTCACTGCCACAAGATATGAATCAGGACAACTAGAAAGCTGCAGTGAATTGCAACGCGTCGTAGTCTGAGTTTCTCTCATGGAGCAGAGATCGGACCGCTTTTAGTTTTAGAACGATCAACAAACCTCTCCAACATGACAAGGTGGCAGTCCACATAAAGGAAAAACAACAGTGAGTGACTACTGTAATGACCTATCAGCACAATCCGGTGTCACCCAGAAGTGGACGGGTTCCCTTTTGAGTCTGGTACCTCTCAAGGTTCCTTCCTTATGTGGTCTCAGGGAGTTTTTCCTTGCCACTGACGCCTCTGGCTTGCTCATTAGGGATCTAGATCTACATCCGGATTTCTATAAAGCTGCTTTGTGACAATTTCTTTTGTTGAAAGTGCTATACAAATAAAATTGAATTGAATTGAATTGGGTCCCACTTTATATTAAGTGTCTGTAGTTAAACATAAACTGTGCATTCAACTATAATGTAACTACTGCAAATGTTTGCACTTTTATAGATGAATTACAGCAGTATATCTTATATAAATACACATGTGTATCAACTTCAGTTTTGGCCTTGTGTAAGTACACAAGTGTATCCTGACAGTTTTAACAGGACATCATTCTCTCTCAGGTTTAACAGTGGAAGGGTAATTATATTTGTATGAAATGCTGGTTTCCAATAACTACACAGGAACTGTTAATTTATTATAAAGTTTAACTTTTACGTTACACTGTAAAACATACATACAGTTTCCATGTAATTAGTATGCAGGTACTGTAAAATTCAGATTGTTATTAATCCATTCGATTTTGTTGTGTTAGCATGTTACAACACAAATATTGTACCGGAATATAACCACTTTAAATCATCTTATTAAGAGAAACTTAAACAAGCAGAAACTGAAGTTGATACACATGTCTATTTATGTAAGATGTACTGCTGTAATCCAGCTGTAAAAGTGCAGACATTATAGTTGCATGTTTAGTTTATGTGTAACTACATAGTTATTAGAGACACTTAATATAAAGTCTGACCGGCTTTCATGTGAGGTGTGAGGTGTCCGTTTTTGTTTTTATAAATCTGTGAAACACGTAGGAAACAAGGGAGAAACACGTTGTATACGAGATAATTGCCTGATGCCGTAGCCTGTTGTTCGAGGACTTGGCACGCAACAGGAGTGATATTAGATTCGGCAGGTGCCCCTGAACCTGGCGGAAATGGCAGAGCGAGAGCCAGCGCTGCCAACGAGCTACAGCTCGCCAGGATCATCAAACCTCCGTCATCGCGTGCCTCTGCGGCACAACAAACTGCCCATTTGCGTCTGACTGTTTTCCGCCATAAAAGAGTTTATGAAGAAGAGGAACAAGAAATTAAAGTTTGATGGATAACACATATTTGCCTTGCATCGCTCGCCAGATTGTGCATTTGCACAGTCTGACAACATTATAATGCAATCATGCCTAATTTTGTGACAATATTAGGAAATTATATCTGCAGAGACACAAAGGAGGATGAAAAAATAGAGGAGAAGAAGAGAGAATGGAGAAGAAATGAGACAGGGAACTAGACAGAACGAGCATTCAGAAGGCGCCCCATTCAGCGCGCCTCTCTTTTCTTTCCTTTCCTCCATTGTGTCGAGCCAATTCCACTGAGATAAGCCGAGTGTTTGGGTTTCAAGGCAGAGCGTGAATAGGTCTGAGATTGGGCCTGATCTTGAGTGTGTGTTATGCCAGGCGCCGGGTCACAGCAGTGTGGAGCCTTGCCTCACTCCACCTCCTCCTTTCATAAAGTGATTATTTGGTGCTCTGACTTTTGACCCCTCATCTAGCTCCATATTGAGAGCACTTCGGGATGTGAGGAGCCTGCTCCCGTCTGCTGGAACGGAGGAACAGAACACATGAGGAAATGCATTTAGTGACATTTGAACACATGATGAAATAAATTTAGTGACATTTAAACAATGTTTTATAACTGAAGCTCCCATTCTTCCTGTTCTAGCCTTGGTGTGAGTCATTTGAGTGTCAATGACTTAGAGTCTGTCTCAAACGTCTGTGTTCTGTCTCACAGTTCAATTCACTGAACTTTATTGGCATGACCATATTTAGTTACAGTGTTGCCAAAGCATCATCGAAATATGCATTTGTTATTGTTGTACTTGGGACTTTAAGGGCTCCCAAATGGCGCAACGGTCTAAGCGTTCACGCTGTTGTTAAGATATCCTGAGTTTAAATCCTGATGATGCCACAGCCATCTAGTCCAAGTGAGCATAATTGGCCACCAATTCTCCTTTCTCCCCTGACAATCAGCGTGACGCTAGCCCATCATGGTCTCTGTTAGCTCATGTATACAGAATAAGGCAGTTACAGTTCTACTTCAAGCTTGTCGAAAAGATGCCGTGGTTGGCTTTATGTGTCTCAGCGGACGTCCATGTTAGCTTTCACCCTCCCAGGTTTGTAGCTGTTTTGCAATAGGGGAGAAACAAAGTAGTGGGTGGTAAATTAGCAATAAAAAAATATATATATTATTGCATTTGGGTATCATTTAGGTTTTTTAACGAATTGCAAAGAAACATTCATTCATTTTCAATAACCACCAAACACACGTGGATGCACACACATACACCCCTGTTAGGGGCAACATGCAGACACGGAGAGAACATGCAAAACATCTGCACAGACAGTAACCGGAGCTCAGGATCAAAAACCCGGCGCTGTAAGGCATCAATACTACCTGCTGCGCCACTGAGGTCTGGGGAAGAAACATGATTTGGAAGAAAAGTTTAGAATAAAGGCAAGTGGAATGAAAAATAGAAATATATATATAATGAAGATTTATGAAGAAATATTGAAACTCTCTGGCCCTCGCTGTAATAATGTCCTTCTAAAGCACAACTTTATTTAAAGATAAACATCTTTTAATTATTTAGACTCAGTCAAAAAGTGCAGCTGTCTATGGATTTGCCCTGCCGTCGGGAGATTGTGAGTTTGAATCCGGATGATGGTACAGTTATCCATGGCCGGGAGTCTAAGAGAGCGTAATTGGCCCTGCTCTCTGGGTAGAACGGATAGCCTTAATTCCTGCTCCGTCTGCCCTCTAGCCAATCACAGGTGTCTGCCTGTTCATGTAAACAGGATACAGGGCTTAGTGCTCTCCTCCAAGCGGGTTCAGCTGCACTGTGATGTTGCGTAAGTGGAAGTTCGAAAATTTGCGGGGCCTGGCTTCATGTGTTACTCTTTTATCCTTGCCCTACTTTGACTGGTAGCTGTTGTGCTATAGAAGGAGACTAATGGTGTCGGAACTGGCAATTATTAAATTGGAAGAAAAGTGGTTAAAAAAACAAAACAGTGCAGCTGTGACTCAACAACATTACTGTTGCATTGCATGAATACGGCCTCACAAATGCACAAGCCAACTTGTATTAAAAGTTATGAATGGTGAAGGTTAGTGCGAGAGTCGGAGTTAGCAGTCGTTGCTCTTCATATTTTTTTTCTCCATATGAGATACAATGAAATCGCTTTCTTACCAATTTTGCATAATTTGTTTTAGGATTTTCTTTTTGAGGTGCCACGATTTCTTATATCAACCCATTTCTATCGTCTCCTGTGCCTCAGTTTCTCAGTCTCTCTCTCTCTAGCTATTTCTCCACCGTGCCTATGTGTATGTGCTGTAAATGGCTGGATGTGAATAACGCCCTCTGTGCGGTTGTATCCATGCCCTGGGGCAGCTGGCTAATGACAGACTCAATAAGCACGAACTCCAACACTACAGCAGAACTACATCAGTGTGAGTCATGGACTACAAGGTGTATAAAGCAGCGCAATTACCCCTCAGTGCTTCTGTTCCATGTTTCATAACATTTGCGCTCTCTCATTCGGACTGCTTAGCCAAGTGGATGCACAGAGCTGCATGGGAATTTTGATGAACCTAATCCTCTTGAGGCTGTTATGTTTATATACAGATGTAGTAAATGAATGCAGACGGGTAGTAAAACGAATATGAAAAAAGAAAAAGAGGAGAGAGATAGATAGTGTGTGGGTGTGTGCAGGCCCATATACTAGCCCTTGCAGTGGTTACTTTCCTTTCCTTTTATTTTATGACAGGCTGTTGTTCTCTGGTGTCCCAGTGAGCCGGTGGGGGGAAATAGACTTCTAGCTTACTTTCTATACATCACTCCTGACACTGATGGTCTGGGCTTTGGAGTCCCACATCTGATGCTTTATTAAAAATCAATTACTCAAGATGCATCCACTGATGCACCTATACATCGTTCCTAATTACCGTACAGTGGTTCTACTACTGAATTCAAGTTGATCAGTTTTGTCATACATGGCCAATGCATGCCCCTGACAAGATGATGACGTTTTACTACTTAGCAGGTATGTTATGGCTTGCAAATTTCTCTATAATATAGATGGGAAGTGGGAATCTGCTAACTATAACTCCACATGGGACTCCAATCCAAGTCTTAAACTATGGGGTCTCAAAATTAAAACCAGAGAGACTGGGAGAGATAATTAAGGTTAGAAAGAAATTTTTAGGTTCTCTTGATAGGTGGCATCTCAGAAATGGCCTCCTTAAGCCTTGGCTACACTACACGACCTTTACATTTCTAACAGATTATGGAAAGACTGGGCATTGCACACTCTCCCACTGATTTTTGGGAATTTCTATGGCAACTGAAAAATTGTGGATCACACATTAATGACCGGTTATGACCTACTGCTGAATCAAAACCAAACTTGCACAAAAATATGTGCCTTCACATTAGTAGGAGACAGTGATAGCAAAACAAACAAGGAATTGCAGTTTGTGCCACACGAAAAGAAAAAATTTAAAACACCTGTTATTGAGGTTGTAGGTAGGGAGACGGCCTCAGTATGGACTTTACAGACTGCAGAGTGTCACGGTTGTCGCGGCGGGATGGAGGACACAAGCGCAAGCCGTTGCCAACAAACATTTATTATAACAAACATACACTCTGCACACAACATGACAAGTAACACAAAACAATAACCAACAAACTGGACAAGGACAAGAGGGCTTCAGTACATACACTGATTACACAGACTAACGAGACACAGGTGGGGTGAATAACATCATGGAACAGGGGCAAGTAGAATACCTGTTGGTACATACTGCCAAAGATGTGAAGTGGGAGTCGAGAAAGTTTGTAGCTAGCTTGCTAGCTTTACTCTTTACTCACCCTGTTGGTTTGCAACCCACCCTTTTTCCTTCTCCGCACAAAGCTTGTTCACCTGCCACAACTCATTAAGTTTTTCCTCCATTGAGGCGCCCCACTGTAGTTGCTAATAGCTGTCTGGTTTCTGTATTTAAATCTACTTCCTGTATTTACTTTTTTTGCACTTACCATTTCCATTGGCTGACGGAATTCATTCAGATTTGAGTCAATGACCAGCATACACTTCCAGAGTCTGGCAAAAAACAACAACCCAAAAAAACGTTTTATACATTCAAATTTGTCTCACACACACGTCTTGATGTTCTGTGCCAACATCTCCAGGCTAGGACCGACCAGTACAGACTTAGCCTCATTGTTAATCAAGGCTATAATCGGAATAAAAGTCATGTAGTGTAACCCCAACTTCATTTATCTTCTCTGCCCAGAATGTGTACATTGTTAACCACAAAAAAGTCTCCCACATCCTTCAGATCTAGGTGGCCCACTGTGTACCTGTGGATTTGGCCCTCCTACAGTGGGACTTATGAAGTTTATTTTTCTTTCCCAACTGTACAAGTCTGTGAATTCTTCCCTGCACTGGACTGTACATATTTAATTGCTCTCTCTCTCTCTATATATATTAGAACTATTTTTTCTGGTGTTTTTAAATGATAGATCCTGAGCGCATACACCAAATTAAATATACCTTATTTGGGCTTTTGTTTTGGGACCTCAATCCTCCATATACACTAAGTCATTTTATAAAGAACTTAACAGTTTGTATTTGTAGCATGAGTTGAAAAGGAAGATGAACCAACCTTGATATTGACCCGCTTGCCCTGATTTTGCCGTGTGATAGGTGTAAATGTTACATCTTTACCAGTAACTATCTGACATTATGTAGCTGGCCAAGTTGGTTGAAAATCTAGCTAACATTTGGCTAACTTGTTGACCCACGGACGCATTACTCAGCAAAAATGTGCATTTTGACCCAGCTTTAGTCCCTGTTTTAGCATGCTTTGTTCCTTTAGGCCTACATCTTTCATTCCTGTCTGCACTAGTGCATTCTGGCCTGCTATCACATGTACAAAGCCCTAATCTGTGATTTACCTGCACTTATCCTAGTATCTCAAACATTAAAAAAACATAGCTGAGAGTAACACCACAGACAGATTGTTGTCTAATTCTCCCTTAGAACCGTGACAGAAGACCTGATAGAGGATGAGACAGAGGAGGAAGGGATTAGAAACAGGTGAAGGGAGGAGAGGGAGGGGAAGAACCCCAAAGTCAGTCTTTTGCAGACTTCGTGTATTTGATTTATGCATTTCCTGTATTTTCTCAGCAACAGTGTTTATATACGCCCCCGAAGGCCTTGAAATGAATTAATAAATAGACAGACAGATACATACAGACAGATAGGGACTTGCGTTATTGTTTTTGGTTCCATAAAATGGTGGGATGATGTTTAAATATGGGAAGTGATTTTTTATGATTCACCTAGTATAAATAGCAATAAATTAAAGCAATAAATTTAATTAAAATAAATTAATTAGTGATGGATTACAGAGCTTAATTTTGTATTGTATGAATCCAAATAATTACAGATTGCACTGTAGAAAAACTGAAGTTACATTACACTCTTAGGAAAAAAGTGTTTTCCTCAGGGGTTTTATCGGATAGTTAGAGGTTTTGATAAGTCCCACAATCATGTCCGTACAATTTGACTATGCAATTTAGTTGTGCACGTCTTATTCATTGTGAAGACATCCAAAACATGAAGGCAATAAATCCTGCACTGTTATGTCTGTAAGTCTGCAATTATTTCATTTATGAAAGGAAATGGCTGGAAATGACTGATTTGTATTTTGACACCCTCCACTACTCTATTAATCAAATTCAGTCACAGTGTCACTATATGGAAGTTGCCTGAAAATTGAGGTTAATCAAAATATATATGGAGGCCAAAAGAGTGTGTAAGATTTCAGTCATGTCTGCAGGAGAAATTCACTGAAAAAAAACTAAACAATTAAGTCATTAGTACGTTTTTATATCTGGAGCTGATCACTGACTGAGATGCCACAATGCCTGACCAATAAAGTCCTATAGTAAAGCCTTTAAACATTCAAATGCTAAAAATATCCAACATATTTCATTAATCAATGTGGTCTTGTGTTGTCATGGCTGTTGTAATGGCTTTTAAAATCAGGGAAAGTATAAAGAAAAAGCTGCCTAGAAAAAGTAAAAAACGGAACATTACAAAGAGAAAGACGAAAGGGAAAGAGATTGACAATTCAGATGGATTGATAATTTGCATCTCCCTCCGAGAGGATCAATAGGATCTGATTGAATCCACTGAGGCTGAACATATTACAGCACAGAAGGGGTAATGGAGGCCCGACCCCAAAATCATTGCTTCAGCACCAGGCTGTGGTCATGAATCGGTCTGAAAAACCGTAACGAAACCACCATGTAGCTCTCGCAGGAGTGATTGGGATGTCTTAAAACCAACAACTCGTTTGTGTTGTAACATTGGCATCTCTGTACAGGACTGGCAGCATTGCTGTTTCGACAGTAAAAGCCTTTGCACAAAAAAATCGAATGCGTTTTATTTATTTAACAGATGGCGAAACATGCATGAGATTCCTTGTACAAAGGCTTTTACTTTCATCCGGAAAAAAATTCACCCCTTTTCACGGTTAAAAAACTATTTAACATCACAGATTCCTGAAAATGGCAGTAGTTTTGAAGACAACTTTTCGGCTGTTTTAAGGTTAGAAATTCAGAAGAAGAAAAGACTCTGTTATTAAAAGTGTGGCGAATTCATTCAAGAGCTTAAACCTGACTGGTTACAGACATTATTTTCTGTATGTTAGCAAACTGAGACACTGGTAAAAATGCCAGCACCCCACATTAGAAAACAATTACTAAACATTATTACACGGAAATCTTGAAATATTTAACTGAAGATTATGTGATTAGGACCTGTCCTTTAATTGGGCAGACAGTTTTTAATGCACCAGAAAAAAAAATCTAACTTGGTTTCATTAAAAAAATGTACGCACCGCGGAAGAACGGCACTTTAGGACTCAAGTTAGAGTAGCCCTAGAGTAGAGCAAATTAAGTAGTTTTAGCATCTGTCTTATAAAGAGACATTAGCTTTATTTATCCACTCATTTATTCAGGAAATCTTTACCAATTTTTGTTTGTGGGAATAAACATCTTGCTTATTGGGTACGATCATATATAGTTCTCCAATAGTAATTCTCGGAAATTGGGTTCCATTGAATATCAGGCTTTTCCCCTAATTCACGCTGGTTGTAATAAATAGATCAAAAATAGACATATTCTGGCAGGCTGCTGTGGACATGGAACAGGAACTGCACTGGTCAATGCCTGAGGAACAGATATCTTAAGAGCCTTTTCCTCCCTGTACACTGAAAGTCTACCTCAGAGATAAGAGATGGCGTGAATGTCTTCTCTCTTTTTTCCCCTCTTTCTCTCTTTCTTTATCTCAGTGCTGCAGTTTATGCCCACAGCCACTGCTGTTCACTTCCCAAAACTGAGAAACATCCGAAATTAGAGCCAGATGGAAGAAGATGAAGCCACTGAAGGATAGAAATTAGGTAAAAAGAGTGAGAGGCAGAGAGAGAAAGAGAGAAGAGGCAGTCAGAATGATATTGACTTTCCCAGCTCGTCCTTTTTAATTTTTTTGCTCTTTGATCATACAAAATAGATTATTTCAAATGACTTGAGCTTCTCCATGCATCCTACCAGATATGAAAAAGAGGAGGCTGATCGATACGCTGAACTCAACGATACCGATGATAGGCGAGGTCCCTCGATCCAAGCTCTAGTCTTATTCGTATGGAATGGAAAGTGCAAAACTGATCTCAGATCAGCGCGAATGATAACTACAAGCACGGCCTCTGTGGCCTCAAACATCTCTATTAACTTATCAGATATTCCCAAGAGTAAATAATCAGTAGGAGATTTAAGAGACAAGGGAATTGTTACGTTTGCAAAAAGCCTGGGCTATATTTTTTAGTTGGTTCTGCATTTTCCTAATTACAGCAACCTGAATGACTCCAACTGCAGTTGAGGGAATGAGAAATTGTGCCCCAAACGCAGCACATCCACATTCATTAGGCCTGGAATACAATCAGTGCAGAAAAATATGGAGAAGTGCAGGAGGGAATGAGCAGAAATCAGATAAATAATGGGACGGCACGAAGACAAAATTGGACCCGGAGACGCTGGAGATCGAAGGATGGAAATAAAGTGATGTGACCAATATTAAGTTCTGGCTGTGGCTCTTGGTGAGTCTGTTGCCTTTTTTAAAAACTGTATTTATTTGTCTTTTGTCTGCCTGAATGTCGTTTATTAAATTGCCACCAACAGCAATTTTATATATGATGTACACCGAGTTGCCAGTTTATTAGTTACACAGTATATACAGTATCTAATAAACTCATAGCTCTAATGCACTCCAAATGTGTCTACAACAGAAGTAACGTGAATCCAAAAGAGGCCTGCGTCTACATTTTCCTCCTGAAAATCTTTTTCTGTAATCAGATCGAGGCAGATCTGTAATCTGAGCTCTAAACACAACACCAATGCAGATTACACCATAAACATTGCCAAATTGCGTTTCCGATAGGTAATTAAAATCATACCAAACTTCGTGAGACGTGTTATAGAGCTGTCGGGTGCTGAGAGAAGGGCAGGAGGAAGTCGTGTAACTGACGTGATCCTGAACCACCCTGTTAGATTCCTGTGTAGTGATACGGATCCTCTGTGGCACACACAAACACACACATGCACACACGCAACTGCAAACAGTTCTATATCAGTCTCCACTGACCCCTACAAGACAGAACCAGAAAAAAATAGACCAAGTGTCTGATGGTACAAGTGAGGCAGAATCCATGCCAAGCCTAGAATTGAGCAGTTGCTTGAGGACCCATCAGTGGCTCACAGCAGTCCTGGGATTTCTGCTTGCTAGCACAATGACTTGCCACTGCAAATGAAAGATTACTCATGCTGGTCATATTGTGCCTGATTTATCAGTATAATTCCCTGATAAAATACAGTTTTCTGTAAAACTGCAATGACTTTTGCCTGCCTTTAAACTTCTTTTGATTTTAACCAATAATATCAAGTCATGTTAAGTTTTATGTCTAAGTGTCTGTGTAAAAGCTTTATTCCATTGCTTTAAAAAAAAAAAAAAAAAGTGAGTCACGAGCATTAGCTTGTACCTGTGTTGTCTAGTGACACTTGAGCAATCACTAAAAAGTGCTTTAAAAATCTGTGAAAATCAATGCAAGTTTATGGGGGAACACTTACTTCCGGAGATTATGTGCTGCTGGAGTGGAGGCTTCAGTAGTGCACTGTCTATCACCTAAGCATGTTAACACAAGGATAGATTGATTGGCTATTATTATTAATTTGTGTCACTGAACTAGCTGTCACTTTTAAGCCAGTGAGTGTAAGCAGTGAGAGTTGTGACGTCAATCTATAAAGCTCCTACACCTGAGTCTTATATAGTTCTTGCATTTTTACTACCACTACATTTATTACTGAACTACACTGCAGTTACTCCCTGGATGTTTTTTATTTTCTATTTTATCTTAATGAGGTACTATCACTGTAAAAAAAAAAAAAAAAAAGTCATTTTATTGGGAGAATCAGGCAAATGTTCTCACAATCTTCAAATTCTCATATATTACCATCATTATGGGGACATTTGGTCCTCACAAAGGCCTAAAAACATGCCCACACACACTCAAACATACATGCATGGATTTCTCTGTTCTTGCTTTTCTTCCAATATTAACAGAGCACTTACACTTTTGTCAGTGAAATGGCAGTAAACACTGATGCACCCCAGATAGTGAATTATTTCAGCCCAAATAGGGTTGAGCTTAGGCACATAAGAGTCAGTTATGGTGATGGCAAGTGTATTATGGTCCATAAGTGGCCCACTGTAAGTAGCCACATTTGGGGCTTTCACAGCATTTGAAATCTGGGCCAAAAAATGGTCCAAATTCAACCAACCATATCTAACGCTTGTGCAGCAATTAGGCTGTATGTGTCCCAACTGTAAGCTATGGTCTATATTGTGCCAGAGATATGAGTTGCATTTCAATCTTAGTAGCCACATCCTTCGAAGGTACCTGTCACATTGGGCAGCATTTTAACTGAAAAGAAACTTGGCAGGCATCATGTTATTGAGGACACCCTTCACTTTCATCATACTTCATAACTTTTGTTTATTCACTATTGCTTGCGAGTTTATTGGCTTAGCTCGACAGTACATTAGATAAGAACTCAACTAGACAACTGTTCACTAGCTTACTAAGGCTAAATAACAAGTTAGTCGCATAAGCTAGTTACATGATCTTTGAGGTTGTATTATGTTAGGTAGTCATTTTAACTACAAAATAACTTCAGGCAATCTACAAACACAAATACAAACCAAACAAGCAAATTGAATGTTTGCTGGCTACAAGACAAGCAATTCACTTACATTTGTAAACATACTGCTAAGTGGAAGCAACAGTTTGGTCAGCCATGTTTGTCAAACTTTCATGTCCAGGTCCAGTGGATGGGACGCTTACACCAAGAAGGACAAATACAATGCTGTTCCAGAGAGGGCAGCTGCCTTTCGAATGGGACATTTATCTCAGGAGCTGACAAACGCTGTCCAGAAATGCTGTCTACCGAGATAGATGCCTCATCAAGGTTCTGGGCCATCACTCATTATAGCAAATAATGTTAGATAGCACTAAGACACAAAAAATGAACTCAATCTACTGTAGAATAAGTCTGTAATGTAATGAAACGTGGAGAAGGTGAAAGGGGTGT
>JAOUQW010000001.1:4612607-4623349 GCA_028565825.1 Olivaichthys viedmensis
TTTGGAGCGACGTGTTAGACAGCGGCTCTCCACCACCATCATCAAAACACCAATTGAGGGAATATCTTTAGGAAGAACGGTGCTCCATCATTTCCTCCAGTACAGTTACAGAGACTTGTAGAAGCTATGTGAAGGAGCGTTGAAGCTGTTCTGGTGGCTCGTGGTGGCCCAAAAACCTTACTAACACACTTCATGTTGATTTTTCCTTCAGTTTGTCACCCATCTTTATATCACCAAGTTAGAGCCAAAAATTTAAGGATATGCCCAGGCAGACGCTTTTTTTTGGCTTAGGCTCAGGTCTTTGAGGGTTAAGCTCTGTGTTTGGACTCATTTGTAAGTCGCTTTTGATAAAGATGTCTGAATAAAATATTCATAATGTGAAATAAGTGGTGACTATGAATTTCTACCGAAAGAGATTATCATTTGAAATGGTCCATACATCTGATATGGCATACACAAATAAGCCACTAAGCAGCTGACAGCATGAATGAACTCTAAGGTACGTCAAGAGATTCTTTAAGCGGATTCTTTAAGTAGCAGCCTACAGGGATAAAGGAGGGATTTGCAGTCTGTTTTGGTGGGTCCGGACTGTTTGAGTTGTCTACTAACAAGTACATACATACACGAGTGGGATGAAAGCCAGTCAGTCATTATTCCTCCACTTGCATACACACATAGACGCAAGCTCTCAGTGACAATCCATTTAATCATCTTTCGAATCAAGGGATAGAAATATGGTACTGATGTGGCCAACTACAGGATGAAAGAGAGTCTGAGGGTGGAAGAAAACAGGAAAGAGAGATGAGAAGGACAAAGACAGCGAGTATGGTTATTAGGCATATTGCTCTACATAAATCTCATCAGGAACAGAGACCAGTTGTGACCATGTGGCTCTGTGAGTGTTCCTGTGGTCTCCATTCACATATAGAGCGTAATTATCAAGTGCACAGACTAGAGAGGACAGAACCGGAAAGGAGAAGTGAGGCTTTTATTCCCCCCCATGTCCCTCAAACACTGAGTGATGTTTTCAAAGAAACAGCCATTAAAACTGCAAAAGGGAATGACGCTGATGTGGCGTGGCACTGCGAGCCAAGCAGATGCGCATTCCCTCACTGCAGATATCATAAGATCCAATGAAAGATAAATAATAGGAAATAAACGTATAGGATTTTCATTTCCTTTAGAGCTGCGGATATTGATTCGATTTAAAGGGCCGCTCTGGCGAGGAGGATTTATGAGACGCAGAAAAGTTTTTTATTTCTTGCTTTAATATACATGAACATTTTTACTCAATATTTATACATGTTATTGAAGACGAGCATGCATACAAATGCTCTCTCTCTCTCTCACACACACACACACACACCTACACGAACTTGCCCAACTTTCTTTACTGCTGTAAACAGTCGCTCATTGCATTTGAGACTTTCAAGCGGAGAAAAACATCCCAAAGACGTTTAGCCTTTCTGACTCCTAATCTGAGCGCGCTCATTAAAACGTGTCTGATCTGATCGCAGGCTTCAGGCTCTCTCATAAACGCCGCGCTCGTGTCTTTCAGGCGGAAATTCAAATTGGCCGTCTGCGGCGCGAGTGCGCCTCACTCAAACAGGATTTGTCGACTCGTGGCACGCCAGGCTTTTCAAACAAACTCATTTTAATTGGGTATTTATTATAAGATTTAGAGATTCTACTTATGAATCAGATGCACAGTTTGTAGCGTTATGAATAATACATCGATGGCATGCATAATTCAGAATAAATATGAACAGTAGCGCTGATGAAATTTTAATTCTGTACTTTACAGTCATCTAATGTGGTGTCTAAACAGAAGCGTGACCCTAAATATTAAACGCTGAATTAACCATTCATCATCTGACTACCCACTGAAGGATGCGAATGCATTTTATTATATAAAATATTGTGGGGTTTTATTATTTTTTATCTACTTTTTAGCAAAGGTTTAACCAATCTCATTATCACTGTAACAATTAACAACCCTAAGCATCTTCAGACCCATTTCTAATCTTCCTGCTTTCAGCTGATTGGCCAAAGCAAACTCGGGCGTTGTATACAAGAAGACCACTTGAGTTGAAGGACCCTCAGAGATATAGTATGGGTATATAATATATCATTATCAGTATATCATTATCTCATTATTAGATATTTTCGTGTCCCCGGTCAGACTGTGCACAATTCTACTGTATGAGTCACTTAAAAGACAAAATTCTTCTTTGTCAGGACTCTTCCACTAAAGTGCAGAGAGTTTTGCTCGTCTCGAAACGGCCTCTGATTTTTGACTGTCAACGTGCACTCACGCGAGTGTTTAAAGAAAGAAAATCTTAGAAGTCTTATCTAGAAGTCTTAGAATTCTGTGTGATATCTGGTTGGAGCCTTTTCTCCATTTCTGACATAATGCGACACTCTTTAAAAAAAGGATTCTTTGGATAGTTAAAGGCTCTAAAAGCTTCCTAAAAGGGTTCTACTTGGAACCCTCCCTGATAAGGAAACTCTTTGTTGTAGGGTTTTTACAAAACTCTTTAAGGGTTTCCCAGAGAGACAAACTGAGTAGCCCTTAAGGGTTCTAGATTTATTTAATTTTTCTAAGAGCAGTGTTCCCCCCAAAAAAGGAAATAATCCAGTGTCACACCACTAACAGTAACCACTAAAAACATAATGTCAAACTATCAAACATGGTCCTACACTCAGAGCACCCTAAAGGGTTCTTTGGTTTGTCCCCTGAGAGGTTCTCTTTCACAAAAGGGTTTCAAGCAGAACCCCCTTAGAAAGCTAGAACCATTAACCATCCAAAGGACCCTTGTGGAAGAGTACATGTTCCCATTTTTTACGTAGTCATCACTGTATTGTCTGCTCACCGGTTTTGCTTTCTTTTGTTCACTGCAAGACGGTGCTGGGTTTGGGAGGTTCTCTGTTTTCAACATTTATCCATGTTCTCGTTATCTTCCTCATGTAATGTGACATTATGTGATGATACAAGAGCACGTAAAGCCCTATGGGGTGACAACACAAAGAATTGTTCAACATCACCACAATCACATCTAATTTGTATCTATTAGAAAAAATTAGAAAAAAGGGTTTCTCAAGGGCTCTTTGGATAGTTAAGGGTTATTTGCTTCCTAAACGGAATCTACTTGGAACCTCCTCTGAAAGGGAAACCCTCTTTTGTAGGGTTCTACATAGAACCTGTAAGGAACCTTTTACCACAGCGACACAGTGGTGCAGTAAGTAGCGTTGGTGCCTCACACCTCAAGGGTCTGGGCTTCGATCCTGCACTCCGGTTACTGTCTGTGTGGATTTTTGCATGGTCTCTTTGTGTCTAAGTAGGGTTCTTATGTTTTCTCCAACCTCCCAAAAACATACTGGTAGGTGGATTAGCAACTCAAAATTGCCTGTGTGTAAGTGTGTGATCCCCTATGATGTTCTGGTGTCCTCATAAGGGTATATTCTTGCCTTGCGCCCAGTGTTCCAGGGATAGGTTCTGGAACCACCATGACCCTGACCAGGATAAAGCTGTTCCGTGGCACATCTGATCTGCTTTGGTGGCACACGGGTCGAAAAACACTGATGTAGAAGATAGTAGAGGATCAGGCTCACATTCTCAATATACAGTAGATGACTCTAAGGTTCCACTTTTGGCGCAAAAAAATTACTCGTACTACGGTACTAGCACTTGCTCCAACTCTTGTTGTTTATCTCTGGCTCTCTATGTGTTCTTCTTCTAACCATCTCGCACTTATTTCTGGTCATCCGGTGAAAACTTAGTCTCACAGCATTTGTATTGTCAGCTCCTTTAATACCTTTATGCTCGAGTTGGATTCTGCCTCACTTGTAAGTCGCTTTGGATAAAAGCATCC
This sequence comes from Olivaichthys viedmensis, assembly GCA_028565825.1. Classification (NCBI taxonomy): domain Eukaryota; kingdom Metazoa; phylum Chordata; class Actinopteri; order Siluriformes; family Diplomystidae; genus Olivaichthys; species Olivaichthys viedmensis. The sequence goes on from JAOUQW010000001.1 coordinate 4,616,480, forward strand.
GCAAAATGAATAAATGCAAATGTAAAACGGGTGAATGGTGTTAAAGAAAAGCCTCTTCACATCCCTGACTGACCCGAGCCAATGAGACTAGTGCTCTCCTAATCAATGTCTCTCTGCTCTAATTTCTCCACAGGCTCTTCCTGCAAATCTATCACATTCATCACCATCCAGTTGCATTTCCACTCCCTCTTAGGGTAGAATATGACGGATATCCCTTGCCTATTTTCTCTTTTTCTCTTACAAATAGACCCATGACTCCAAGCCTCAGCAACACATTGAAGCATTAATAAAACAATGACTAAACTGTTTTAAAACTATTGGCCTCTTTTTTTTTTTAAACAATTTTTTCCATTTCATGCCACCGTTTATAATTCATGAGAGACTATCAAAGCACCAGCGGCCAAGAAAAAACACGCTTCAGGCCAAATCGCATTTGTAATCTGAGGATATATTTTTCAGGAGCTTTGGAGAGGAATCTATATGATGGGCTATCCATCTGAGAGATTCCACTGTTGTTTTGAAGCCATTTTTTTTTTAATCTAAATTTTAAAGTGCCCCATTAAAGTTTTATGCGCTGCTGTCCTCTTGTCTTAGTGTCATAGCTTTGAAGTCTGCCAGCACATCCTCCACCTGTCTCGTATGTATTTTTCATTGTATCCTAAAGCTTCACTTTTAACAGAGGCTTTTGCGCTTTTATTGCCCTGCTGCTGCAAACCTTCAGAGCAAGGCACATATCAGTAACACTGGAGATATTAAAATATTCAAGCATTCAAGAATCTTTTCCCCTCACACCAAATGTAGTTGATTAGTTGGTGTCCAACATTTGCTCTTTTAGTTTCGCTCTGGAGCTGCGAGCCTAATGTTGCTAACAAACAACTGAAGTCTGTCTCACCCAAAATCTTTTCCTTAAATATACTCCTCAAACTGCATCCAGTTTTCCAGTAATGTCACGCAGCCTTGCTGAATTGGTTTAGGACGCAGTATGACTTACTGTAATCTATACCAGTTGTAACATTATCAGAATCAGAATCTGTTTTATTGCCAGGTATTTTACACATACAAGGAATTCGTCTTTTTGAGTGCACATGTTACATACTAAACAGACAACACTGGATAATTTACAAGCATGCAAGAGTAAGGAAGAAATAGATAAGATGGTAAAACTAACCTAAAATAAATAGCATAAATAGTATATGCTACAGGGGAAGTACAATGGAATAGAGGTATAAGAGAATATTGAATATGCACATATGTGCAAGATGTGCAAGATTTAAGAGACCTGTACAGTATTATACTTTATACAGTATAGTGCAATCTGATATTGGCATTGTGCAATAAAACAGTGATTTGTATATTGCTCATTTGTACTGATGATGCAATTGTGCAGAATGTGAAGAAGGGTGCTGGGTTTCAGGCGAAAGGGTCAAGTATGGGGGCCGCCATCTTGGACAACTGGAATCCACAGAAAACAACAAGAGGCTCTTGTGGTCACGTTCACACTAGTGACGTTTTACAACACGCTCTCTAGGCCTCCCATCCTAAAGTTTGAAAGTGAAGTTGTACCAGAAACCTGGAGGTTATGCGAATGATAATGCAGTTCCTGTTTGAACTTTAATTTATGATATGGACTGCCACTGCTATTTTAGAAAATGGTTAATGAGATTACATAGTTCAATAATCTCAATTTGAATTGAGTATACAAAGATTTATTTATGGCAAAGATTTTTGGCGAGATAGACTTCCATTACTTGTTAACGGCATTAGCCTCGTAGTGCAAAACTTTAAAAAAGCAAATGTCGGACACAACACGTGTCTTGGCTGATCTGACTACATTTTGGATAAGGGTAAAATTGAGTCATTACTTTAACTAGCTGTAGATTACGGCTCACAAAAAGGTTCAGAAACGTCTGCATGTGCATGATATGAAAGTGCAAATTAAACTCTCTCTAAATATTTTCATCTCTTCAACAAAGCTACTGGAACTGGAACGGCGACAGCACTGTAAACTCTTTCCCCGCAGTATGGACGCAGTAAAACATTCGACCATTTAAACCGTGGCTCAGCTGAAAGCAGGGAGAAGTCAGGGCGAAAGGCAGTGGCAGCTTTGTTTCTCTGTCTGCATGGCCAAAGGCACCTGAGACGTTCATTAAAAACCCAGCTCTCTGCCAAAGTGCCTCTCTGCCCAGCAATAAAGCAGGTTTATAGCGCTTTGCTGCCTCGCCTCCTTTCTTCGCCATGACAAAGTGCACTTCACCTGGGCCGGGACGTAACTCTTCAGTCGAGACAGCTCTGAGAGTAAGTGTTAGGAGCTGTGACCCGGTCCCTCAAAGTCATCTTCCGTGGATAGATTTGCTTTTTGATCCTGGCCATGGAGTGAGGGGGAAACGGATTCTGCCCAGATGGGATCAGATGGTCTGGTTCGGCCTCGCTGATACCTGATCTAACGGCCTCTTGGGGAGGCAGGCGCCTCTCGCTCAATACAAGGATCCTCACACGGTCAGACAGTCAGGCGGATGGGGCGTTTTGTCACTTTGTCACTTTCTGCACTTCTGCGAAATCCTGTTCATTTAGATGGAAAGGTGCCTTCTCCGAGTTCACTTTCTTTCACTTTCCTGCTATCGTTTATCGTCACTTTATCTCCTCCTCCCTCTTCATCACAGCCACCAAACCAATTCATGTTCTACATTCCTTGATGATTTTTGCCAATAGAACTCCATTTAAAGCCATTGCCCCTTACAGAGAGATGCACATCCCAGACTTCCCAAAGGTCACCTCGGACCACGGGCCTCCCCCGATCCTGTTGCCATGTGCACAGCTCCTCTGCCACTCCATTTATTTTGCATTTCGGCGAGGCACAGGTGTTCCTTTTAGATTACTGGGCGTGTTGGTCCGCACGGGGAAATGGAAGTAATCACATTAGCTGAATAGAGACGCCGTGCTCTCTACTGCTTATGAAATTACAGCCACTGAGGATCCTCAGCTACACTTATCCTGAGTCGCCTTGACAGGAAGCTGTCTCTGGCCCTATTTGATCTGACTGGGGATTTGGGGATGGGGAGGATGGGAGGAAATGCAGGGGAGGATGGAGAATTTAGAATGGAGAATCAACGTCATTTTCAACAAAAGACGTGTCAAGATAGACCAATTTGAATTGCTCTCAATTTTTGCGATACGGGTGCACTGATTCAAAACAGCGTGTAAAAGTTGAGGCAATTGAATTGATATAAAACATATTTAGATAATTTACGAGTCAATAACTAGTGTACTATTACTTAAAAACGCTATTAAATGAATTTTCTTTGGTGCTATGTGTTTCTCTGTGCTTCTCAGTCTCAGTGAAGGAGGCGTGTCCTCTGTGCCTGTCAGTCTCAGTGAGGTGGGCATGGTCTCCCACTCCTCAAAACAGTCACGGCAGCTCACTAATACACACCACCAGTCCAACAGAAAGCACCCGCTCCTACAGTTACCTTATTATTTTAAGTGTGAAGTCCTGCCTTTTCTATAGCGATTTCTGAGCCTTGTCATTTGCCTTTGGATTATTGTTACATTGACCTTGGAGTTTTTTTCTCTGACTTTGGGTTACAGGTTACCCCTATGTGCCTCTGTTTGCTCACTTTTAATTTTAGTGTCCTTGCTTTTGTACTTATCTGTACCTTCAGTAAAACCTCAAGCATATGGAGCCACATCTTTCTGTCGAGTCTACATTGCTACACTAACGCTTCTTTAATTAAATGTGCAGTTTGTAGTATTTATAACAATTTCTAGACCTATAATAATAATAATATAATTTTTAAAGAACAATGCAATATTGCCATGCAATGGATCTGACTAGTTTTTTTGTTTCAAGTTTCTGATAAAAAAAAAATTCTGGCCTGGAAATTAGCTCCGCCCTCAGTCAAAGGCTACTTTTCCATTAGCTTGAAGGTGATATGACTACTATTGCTTTTGCAATCTTTGTAAAGATGAAATGTAGTATTCCACTTTTATTTTATGCAGCTTTCATAATATTGGTTTACATTTCTTTTCTTCAGAACATGCACACAGAAATGTTCTATGGCCAGGGTATAAAGAGGATGGCATTGGCTATTCCTACAGATAATAGTGAGGATGAGTTAGACCACAGTGAGGAGCGGACCAATAATGCTTATCTGTAAAATGCTCTCAGTAAAACCTCCTGCATATGGATCCACATCTTCCTGTTACGTCTGCATTGTTACACTAACGCTTTTTTAATTAGGTTTATTATTTTGAATAATGTGCGGCTTGTTATATTTATAATAATTTCTAGACCAATAATAATAAGAATATAATTTCAAAGAAAAATGCGATATTGCCATGCAATGGATCTGGCTAGTTTTTGTTTTGTTTCAGGTTTCTGATTAGATTTTTTTCTGGCTCCTTTTCCTGTGGAGGCAATTCACGAATAATAAGTAGTTTCATCGAAGGGTGTGGGGTTGATTGGGGGAAAGGGAAGGCTTTTCAATATTTTCACTGCAGTTGCGATTCACCTCGCAGGCAGCAGAGAGCTCTAAAAATTACAAACTGCTCCTTTAAAATCTGTTTCGTATTGTACTGCATCGTATTAGATTGAAGCAGCTCTAAATCATATCAGATTAATTAATTGGCTGCTTTAAACATATCTTTTACATATTGGATTGTTGATCACATATTGAGACGCACATCCTATCTTCTCACAAGGAGAGATCCACACTCCTACTAAAACTCAAGCCACTCAGGCTCATACCTCGGCTGTCCAGTGCCAGAGGCACCATGAATAGATTTGGCTGGGTGTGAGGAACATCTGCCATTGATGCCACAGTTGTTTAGCCCTCCGTCAGTGGCTGTCATTACCATAGAGTGTGAGTGTGTGTGTTATCTGCATTCACATAGGTTTATTGTAACTACTCTACATCCACAGCCACATCTGTTTCTAAAACATGTCTTTCACACAGGTGACAAATTAAAGGATTAAAGTGTGTTAGTAAGGTGTTGGGCCACCACGAGCCACCAGAACAGCTTCAATGCACCATGGCGTAGATTCTACAAGTCTCTGGAACTGTACTGGAGGAACTGATGGAGCACCGCTCTTCCTAAAGATATTCCCTCAATTGGTGTTTTGATGATGGTGGTGGAGAGCCGCTGTCTGACACGTCACTCCAAAATCTCCCATAGGTGTTCAATTGGGTTGAGAATCTGGTGACTGTGAAGGCCATAGCATATGATTTACATCATTTTCATCCTCCTCAAACCATTCAGTGACCCCCTCGTTCAATATATTCAGGTTTTTCCTTTCATTTGTCATCCATCTATATATATATTATGCACTACCAAGTTACTATCATTAACATTATGCTACTTTTACATGATCATTTTTGATAATAGTCAACACCAATCAATTTAAGAACGTCTGTAAGAGGTTTGACTTGATATGTGCTCTTGATATTATTTATTTTTTGCTTTGATCTTCGCGTACCAGAAACACAAAAAAGTTGTGATATCCATTCCATCAAGGCGCTCGAGGAAGTGCTATTGGGGATCTTTTCCTTCCACTGCTACTTCTCAGAGCGAACAATAGGACAATAATTATTCAATAATCACCTACGTGCAAAACGCCACCCAATGTTTTGCTTAATTTTGCACACATGAATGTTTTGCATACACATGAATGTTCCTCCACACTAAACCCAAAACCTCACATCCCACACACACTGAATGTGAATGTTTCAGTCGATGTTGTGATGATGTGTCTCTGGATTTTGTTTAGCTTGTGCACTGACGTCTTTGAACTGTGTGTATGTGTAGTGTGTGTAATTAGGTGTATTTAATGCGTTGTTTTTCATTCTGTGTATTTAATGTCTTGTGTTTTATTCTCTTTATTTAATGTCTTGTGAGGTTTTTGTTTGGATACTGTAGTGTCCATCCATAAGGGCTGCGTTCTATTTGGGTAACACCACTAACATTAAGATTATGATAATACTAATTATAAAATGTATTTAAAAAAAAATTTAATTATGAATGCACTGCTGAAACCATGTTTTATATTCTTATATGTGGTGTGCAAAATAAATTAATAAATGTTTAGTCCGGTGTGAAAAACAATAATTTAAATCTTTGTGAGGTGACATGGGCACATTTCTTCAACACACACACACACAAACCTGACATCAGAGTTTTAGGGAACTTAGGTCTAGAACTGCGAGGCGTCTCTTCCTGCAAGTCAGATGATTCTTGGTGTGCTAAGGCATGATTCTGTTTTGTCTTTGTGAAAGAGCAATGAGAGATGACTCATACTCTCTCATGCGTCGTGGAAATCCTACTAAGTATTAAAAAAGAATGCAAGAGCACTATTAGTTCACTCAAAAGATTGATTAGATATTGCAGTATGGAGAGCACTACCCAGAGTCTCTCTCCGAAATCGAAAGTACAGTGTGTTTATATCACAGTGGCTCAAGGTCTTTGCCAGACTGAGAGCGCGTGACCCACTACTGGCGAAAACCACTCCTCTGAGCAGCCCAAAGAAGGATCCCCGAAACTGTTGATTGTTGCAGTTTCTACTCCTCTTTATTTTGACTGTATTTTGATGGTCTCAGCCTCAAGCTGGGGTGATGGTTTGGCCTCCATCACGCAAGCAAGTTGTTATGATTAAACGTATCAGTTCAAGAAGAGAAACACTTCGTCTGTATGAGGTTCCGAAACATTTAGTTCTTTCACAACAGGACAGGCAAAAAGAGATTATCACGCACATACATAAGCCTCGGTCGAGGTTGGGTTTCTTAAGCAATGGTTTAATAATTGCTAGTTTGAAGGATTTAGGTACATAGCCAATGCTAAGGGAGGAGTTTATTATTTTTAGCAGAGGTTTGGTTGCTT
>JAOUQW010000001.1:4623449-4634771 GCA_028565825.1 Olivaichthys viedmensis
CCCCTGGAGCAGGGAGGGTTAAGGGCCTTGCTCAAGGGCCCAACAGTGGCAGCTTGGCGGTGCTGAGGCTTGAACCCTTGAACCCCTAACCACGGTGGAGAGCCGCTGTCTAACACGTCACTCCAAAATCTCCCATAGGTGTTCAATTGGGTTGAGAATCTGGTGACTGCAAAGGCCATAGCATCTGATTTATCATTTTCATCCTCATCAAACCATTCAGTGAGCCCTCGTGCCCTGTGGATGCACTCATTTATTCAGGTTCTTCCTTTAATTTGTCATACGTCTGTGGATTCCTGGTTTATGTCTCTCTCCACTTCTACACTGTACCTGGCCGTTAGTAAACTCTCAGGACTGTCCGTCTGAAAAAGGAGATGCTGTGCTGCTGCCATTATTGCTCTAGCTATTAGAGCTCTGTCTGCGCAAGGCAATCATTGTGAAAAATGAGAACGGCTTAATTGTATCGTTGCATACTTCGCTAGACCTGAGACCAATTAAAGCTGACACAGCCATCTCTCTCACGCGCCGCTCTCCCTCCCGGTCACAGAGACGCGGTATTGATGATGGCCGCGAGGCATTTACGGTTCAAAATCACACAATGCGGGTCATAAATAAGACGCGTCTCATTATAAATTCTGGTAATATTAAATTACATGACTAAAATGGAGTAAAGTGACGATTCAAATGAGTCTTAAAATTGGTTTCTTTAAGTAACCCTAGGCGAATCCTGCTCCTGACACACCGGCTTCAGTTCTTCAGCTAATCATCACAAACCTTCATGGGACAATCGTTAGATTTTCTAACATCACAGTCACTTTAGCTGGTAGCAAAGCTCTTACAGCTGTTGTATTATTCTTTTAACTGGGGTATCTCCAGCTTGAGTCTTGATGCTAGGCTAGGCTAGTCACAGTGTGGCAGGGTTAGAAGTGAAGGGCCATCATGCAAGTTGGCACATACCCTCATTTTGTTCATATTTTAACACATTTTTTATGGTTCATGCGAAAAAAATTCTAATGTTGCTGACAATGCACATAAGCTAATGTTTGCCCATTAGCATGATGCCACAATGAATTCTATAAGCTAATGTTGACCATAAATATAACCTAATGCTGTCCATTAGCATGAAGGCAACACTTGCTTTCATTTACCATTAGCCAGAGTAAAGTCTTGTTTAGACTGACTTTAAATATGAATTATTGGGAAATGTCATCTATAGAAGTCACATACTGTCACATGCAAGTGTCACAGGCTGTTATTTTAGCACATAACCGGTCAAAGATCAAGAGTTGTTCAATGTCAGGCAGCTGAAGAAAAGGCCGATGATGTTGGAATAGTTCTTAGACTCTACTGAGGCATTTCTGCCCAATATGAAGTCCTGATGGTTTGTAAAAACACCCTGATAGGAAAAGAGAGAGAAAAAGGTCCATCAGCTTTGAGGGCAATCAGAGGCCCTGTCTGTTAAAATTAAAGAAAGCATTGATTTTAGCTAGAAAATGTCTCTCAACCTTAAAACCCTGAACCAGGAGTAAGACACACACCAGAGGATACGGCTGGCTCTCTAGATTAGCTGACAACGTTGCTAAGGAATTAGTGTGAAGGTCACAGGAAGCATCTGTTCTCAGCTGTACAAATGTCTTTAATAGCGTATTACATAATTAAGCTAACATATTATGCGAACGTATTCATTACATTCTCAACATCGCAGCAATTAGCATTAGCAAAAGTTGGCCACTCAAACAAAATGTTCTTATTTAACAATGTGACAGATCTTATTCGCTAATATCCTTGGGTTTTGGATGTTACATTTGTGTGTATTGATAACCAAAAATCACAAAAAACCCAAAACAAAGTGAAAATCCATCAGTCACTATGCGATACGATACTGCTTAACAGTATCAACTCTGACTGAAAATTGCGTTTTTACCATAAGACAAGTGCCAGGCAATGAGGTTAAGATTTAGGATCTATATGGGTTCCTGTAGCTCTACTATGCAGTAGCATTTCCGTAACATTTACGGCCTAAAATAGGACTGGGATTTTTTAAGCTTGAGGTAGAAGCTGTTGCTAACGATGCATTGAAATAAAAGTCTGTCGCAAATTTAAAAAAGAAACCACATGCCCCATTCCATTTGTTTTTCATATGTCAAAAAGTATCTGACTGTTAAATATTATAAATGTTTGTTTACATTTATGATTTCTCGCATAATTATCTTAAAAAGGTATTTTATTTTATTTATCTTTTATCTAGTTAAAATCGGATCTCCTGTGTCATTGGCTGGCTTTTGGGCGTTCTACGCTATATGTTTATGCCCAGTTTTGCAACGACCGAAAGTTATCCTTGCCCTCTAGCATGTCATGCTAACTGGCAACCACTAGATTTCACTTTTACCCACATTAGCATTGTAAAAAAGTGGCATTTCCTTCATTGATAATATCTATAATTGTATATATTTTTTTTTTGCAATAATGAGAGCAGCATCAAAGTATCATTAATTCATAGTACCTCATTATTCTATTACAATCAAATTAGCATTCTGTTTTTTTTTACAAACAGTGTGCACAGCCAGTTTTGTCGGCTAATTTAAGCACACTGGTACAAACCTGGAAGACCATTCCAACCTGCACTTAGGATTCCCTGCGGTGAGCTGTGCTAACTGTGGGAGAATGAGTAAGTGCTGCAATATTCAGAGAAAAGCAGAAAGAGAAAGGAAGGTCGGCTGGAGGTTAGCTGACTAACCCTGTCCCAGTGGAGGCTCCCTGAGTGGCATGGAATTGGGATGCTAGCCTTGTCCATCGTTCAAACAGCTCCAAAACGAGCTTCATTCTGGCTAAAATACCTGTCATAAGACTCAAGAGAAATGCACCACGTCACCTTTTTCTGTCGAGCTGAATGGAAGCCTTAAGTAAACTGCAGCTGGCCAGCAAAGCTGAAATCAGGAGAAAATGTAGCTCTGTTTCTAAGCCACTATATTTTCAAGGACAGCGAGCCGGTCTGTAACGGAATTGAGAAACAACGAGGAAATATGAGGGGCGTGTTTCAAATACAAGTCAATGATTTTCTCTCAGAGCGTCAACTAATCGTTGAGAGACGAGCATGTGGGGTCGTCCTCCTCCATCAAGAAAGACTTGGCTCTTCTGAGAGCACACAAAATGTGTGTGTCCATCTGGGTGTGTTCTCTTTTACCATGACTCGAGTTCATACATGGTTTTGAATGTTACTCCCAGGGTTGGGTGAAAAAACACAGTATTTTTCAAAAGTTCGAGAGCACCCTTTTGTATATTCAGTTTTCAATCAAATGGCCATTCAGTACTTATTGTTCACTTATTGTTAATGATTTGGTGGTAAACAATAATGATGGGGAAAATGTTACAGTACATTCATTTCCATTTTCAGTCAAACAGCCGTACAGTAACACATTATTTCCTTTTTGGTGTCAGTTATAAGGGTTATAAGGTTATAAGGTCACTGACGTAAACACATTCCTAATTCTAATCCATACATGGTATCACCTGATGTCACCTACTTGCAATATACTTATAATTTTGGGCCCCCTGACAGGTTAGTGCACTGGGCTCCCAGCCCTGGACAATGTTTATTCTCCTGGACCATTTTTGGCTCCTGGTATCCCATGGACCCGTTGTCTACTCAAGGTGTCTACCCCACCTTCTCCCCCTATACAGCAAACCTGTTTCCAGGTGATAGTAAACTTTACTATAGAAGCTGTAGATAATAGTAAGACGCCGATCATAAAAATAAGCTGACAGGAGCTTTAAGATGTGTTTTATTGACACTCAGGATGAACATAAAAACACAAAAAAAAAGGAAATGAAAGTGCTAAAATATAGCACCGTTAGTAGAGAACGGTGAAATGTGACATCATTATAAATAAAAAAAATACATTCTTTCACCGGTGTCATATTACAGTACTAGTCATTCTTTTTCCGGTTTATCTGTATCGCTGCAGTACGTTGGGATTTTTCTATCATATTGCAGGATAACCTTGAGCATAATCGGTGTGATCTGAATAGGGAAGAAGCAAAGGAAGTGTTTTCTTTGATGTGTCATGTTGACATTAGCAGTGAGGATTCAGGTTTTAGTGGAGCGCACTCTGTTCTCCCTGACTGAAGTCGGTGTGTGTGTGTGTGCATGTGTGCAGACTCATCACAGGGAATTATCAGCACAGAACCATTCACATCACTTCAGTGAGCTACACAACACCCCATGACAGCTGGTGTTTTCATTACCGGGATGTTTTTTTGTTTTTTTAACTCTCCTCCCTCGGTTTCTCCCTCTGACTTTGCAGCTCTCTTTCTCTGTTCTTGTCTTCTCAGGGCATCTCTCTGTCTCTCCGCTCAGGTCTCTCAGGTGGTGACATCTCTCTCTGTTTCTGGGGTTGCAAGGCCACAGCAGACATATGCTGTTCCCTCTGAGTGCCGCGGTCAGAGTTGACTCACGAACACACACACGCCGAGTTTGTTTTTGCTACGAAAGACCGCAGGCACTTCCATTTGGAAAACAATGGACTCATTGATAGCCTCCATTGCCTCCCAGGTTGTGGTTCAGTCCTAGAGCTTCATGTTTTTACTATCTCATGCTGCTATGATGTTCATAACCGTCGCAAATGTCAATGGAAAAATATCATGGAAAAATAATGTTGCGAGCCCAGGATTCTAAAAAAAAAAGAAGCTTAAATAATGACCAAACCTCTCACACACTTCACTTGTCGTAATCACTATCCACTGCCAAATTGACAAAAACAGTAATCGAAAGAGAACACACAAATTTTGACGGTATTCCTAGGTCACTGTTTTAGCACATTAAGCCACATGAAATTCCACGTGGAATTCCGTGCTTTATGTTCAGGTTATGGGATCGTTCTTTTGATAGTAGATAGTAGTCATGATTAATTAACTATGTTTTAATACATTAAGCCACGTTAAGCTGTTTCATTATAATGGCTTTGTATGGAGAAAAAGCTAAACATCATAATAATTAATTATTCTCTTTCGATTACTGTTTTGTCGTTTTGGCAGTGGATAGTCCTTATGACAAGTGAAGTGTGTGAGAGATTTAGTGTTCCTACATTAAGCCGCGTTAAGCATATTTTACGTTAAGCGCTTTAGAACGTCCCTGAGCGCCCACTTTTTCAACGGCCTCGGTACTGGTTATGAATTTGGCATTGAAGAAAGTTCTAAAATAATGAGTTTGAAGCATTGAACCAAACCCACCAGCTACGAGATGAATCATGACCTTATAACAATTATTTCAAAGCAAAAAGAAAGTTTTGAAAACCAGGAAAAAATTCAAGATACAAGATTGTGCACTTATATGTCTTTTACAAGGAATAAAGTACTGATCCCATGAAGCATTGCGAATTACGTGACTGAGTCGGTTTTTCCCCCCCCACAGTTAGTGTTTTGTATGTATTTTCGTGTTTTGTAATTAAAATATACAGTATATTGTGTTTTTGTGTACAAGTAACTTAATGTTTAATATTCTATCGATCATATTTTGTCGTTCTTCACTTCCAGTCGTGGCTAATTCACTAGTAGCCTGGCAAACCAGAAATTGATTATAAGAACAAACATAGCCAGTGACTTTATTTGTGTTATAGGCAGAATATGAACACTAATTTATGGACAGCTCAGTCTCTTGATGAGATTTCAGTGTCCGGTATCAGAGAGGGTGGATTAGGTAGAGCTTGCCTGCTGTGCAGTTTTAGCTAAAGAAAATCTGCATTAACCCAGTCTCCGCTAGTCAGCAAAATGTGTACACTCTTCTCCTCGTCCCTAAACAGCAAAGACAGCAAGAGACACCAATACGCGTTGCGATTACAATTTCCACAGTTACAGCAGCAGTGTCTCTCATTGGTTGGTCTTGCTTTAGAAATTGTGTGTAATGTAGTATCGCACATCGGCAATTAAATGCAATTTTTTAGAAATAAATTTGAAACTAGCGTATACCATCGTTTAACAAACTCGTAGCTCATAGTGAGTCCGTCTTAACAGGTTTACACATTATCGCTAATAATCAACTTCGCTATGGCGTAAAATTAATGGCATTTTTCTTACGGAACCTCACTGTTCAGCTCTATTATTGTCAATTAAGTCTATTTTTTAACTTTGTTTAATAGTCCCAGTTCTGTTGTTTCATAGAGTAATTAACCACATAACCGTGTGGTCTCTATAGTACGTAAAGGACTATTTCACATGTCACATCCGTAACGCAAACATTTCACATTCATAATGCAAGATTTTTCTCAAAAATGTTCGTTTAAGTCTTTTTCATATTAATAATATAATTTTCGCTGTAAAGGTCTTACTGTATTTGTTAATTTTTTTTTGACATTCTGTCCATATGTTGTCAGCTCCATAACGCTGATAAATTACTATATATAATAATAATAATGTATATATATATATATATGTATAATAATAATATATATTATATATCTATAATATATAAATGAATATCTTGTTTTTGATCATTGGTCTGAGTTCTCCTTGAAAGGTCAGATGACCAGATAGGTCCACTGTCTCACTGATGCTTAGCTTGTGCAGGCAATGACACTTTTCAAGTCAATATGAGCTCATGTCAAATCCGTAACACTGGAATTGTCAAAATCGCTGTTGCTTGTTACAATTCTTATGAATTTGTTATGGGATTAGGTTGTGCTGGCAAATAATGTTGTTGGAAAAGCATTTATATCCTTCTCCCATGTTGTTTCATCATGGCAGTGCCTTGGCCAGCACCAATGACAAAATATATTCATTAGTGTTAAAAAATTAATGTGATCTTAGCACAAGTCAAGGCCCAGCCACACTCCAGAAATGCTTTAACAAGCGGCCAGCTGCATCCAGAGATGGAGCTGATCGCTTGCCATCCTCTCCAACTGCTAGACAAAGAAGAAAAAAAACAGCAAATAGCTGAAAAAAAGGACCAGACAAGTCATGGAGTGAATGCACCACGGAGTGCACTAACGAAATCTGAAAATTCACAATGTTCTGCGGAGGATTTTCCTCAAGCTATTAGCCAGCGAATGCTCGCGGAGAGATGTATGCAGAAAAGCTGTGGTTTATTTAAAAAGCATTCATTGTCTCGAGGATAAAACGCACTACGGTATTTTTATTTATTTTATTTTTTTGGTCCGGCGCATGGATTTCAGCGGGACTCTATTAAACCGAAAGCCTACAGGGCTGTTCAAGCATACTCTCAATACAGACAGATATTTCTCTGAGAAAGGCTTTCGCTTTGTTGATCGTACTGGTAAAAATACATTTAATATGACGTGCTGACAAGAGAGGCTCCTGCCTGCCTGCAGGATTAACTCAGGACTTTGCATTCGAGCTCATGCACACAAACAAATAAGTGCCAACATCAAATGATGGAGGCATGCTGGAATCCAATTTTTTGAGAGATGATCAGGGCCGGGCTACAGCAGAGGTGAGCTGGAACAGTGCTCTTATTAGAGCAAAGCTTCAGTAGAGGGATGAGCAGAGGTTAAATGGAAGTGCCTATCTGATAGGATGATGAAAGAGCACATTGAGATGTTGTGGAAAGACACATGCGCTCAATACTGAAAACGTTCTGTTTTCAGAGATGAAGTATGCTGAGTTTATATTGACATGAGCACAGACATAGCCATTTATATGAATCAGTGATTTCATGGTGTACTCATTATTGTCTAGCAACCAGGTGAACCCGGTGCCTGTTTTCCTCCTCAGGCAGCCCCTAGTGATTACAAATATGTTGTTCATTTTATATAATAGTGCACACATTTTTACATTTACCTGTGTGCATGTTTAAGTGCCTTTAACTACTAATACAAATAATGGAAGTCTATACTATAGACATATACTACACACTGCATATACAATGTAGTGGGCCATGTCGCATTTTGCAATAAAATTCAGTAGGAGTACGGTTAAGGTTATTATATGGGCTCATCATAAAAGCCAAATCCTACTAATGGACTGCAGAGCTCTTTGGGTCCATGGGGTTTGGGAAAGTCTTTATTTCTCTCGCACAGTATCTTTCCTCTAATTCTGATTACCAACGCCGCAAGACAGCACTGAAAATAAGTACACTTAGACGACCACAAGTGGCTTCTGCCTTTGTCAAGTCACTGCAGGTATCTGCATCATCACTGATAGTCGAATAGTCATCATGTGTTTTTCTGACATTTCCACTTGCAATTTTGAAAAAAAAACACAATATTGTGTAAAAATGATTGCCGGTATCAAAACTCCTCGTTTTTTTACCCCCCCCTCAGAAAGTAGGACATTATATTATCAGACGGCGAGAGAGAGAGAGAGAGAGAGAGAGAGAGAGAGAGAGAAAGAGAGAGAGAGAACCTTTCACATTCGACCACATAGCGTACTAGCACACTTGCATACTAGCATACTAGTACACTTGCATAATAGCATACTAGTACACTTGCATATTAGCACACTTGCATACTAGTGTAGTAGCATATTTGTCACTTGCATACTTGCACACTTGCATACTAGCGTACCTGCATACTTGCACATTTGCGTACTTGCACACTTGCATATTAGCGTACTTGCATATTAGCATATTTACACATTGGCATACTAGCATGCTAGTATATTAGCACACTTGCATACTAGTATACTAGCATACTTTGTAGGTATTTTGATGAATTCCAAATCAATAAAGCAATTTATAAGAACAAAGCAATTAACAGTTCTGAAGGAGCCATCCCTAAAAATTTTCTTTGCCCCTCTCTAATCTCAGTTTCTTTATTCCACAACTCTCCCTTCCTTCATTTCTGATCCCCTGTACTTCCCTCCCAACTCTCATCTTCTCTCCTGTCGTCCCATCTCATATCTTCAGCCTGGTTGAGCAGCACTCCGAACACAAAGAGCATTATGCATGAGCCCCAGAAGGTCTCCATGCTGTCACCCTTCTTCGACACTTCATGAGATGTCACCCAGTTCACCCTTTAAAGATGATCCTCCATTTAGCCTCATACACATCAAAGCCTGGCCGTCGCCATGTCTACAAGTTGATGAACATCAGGGTGGCTGCTCAAACCCGAGCTGTTTGCCACCTTAGGCCTTCACTGAGAGTTTTTCCTCATGGACGCATAATGCATGGCAGCACTTCTATATTCTGGAGAGGATCGAAAACTTTGTGGGCAAATTTTCAAATGGTTTAGAAGGCCTTGTGATTTGATCTTGAGCTGACATGATGGGTGAGAAAACTGATAACAAATTTAGAGAGGGGGTATATATCAGATCATATCAGTTTGGAAAGAGAGTTAGGCTGAAGCATAATGCTTTCATTCTCTTTCAGAATCATGTCTGATTTTCACCTAAATATGAGAATGAAACGATGTAACGGAATTCCTGAAAATATCTATCAATGGGAAATCTGCCAAACTGGTCTGGACTTTTACTACAATTGTATTTGCACTCTCAGAAAGAAGTTACCAAACTGTACCTTTCAGAATACAAATGCTAGTCAGTAAGGTGCTACCTTCAAAAACGCATCTTTTGTACCTTCAGTTAAAGTACCTAGAGACTGTTTTTTCAGCTCCTGTCCTGGACAGCTCACCTCTTCATGAGTTGGGTCAGGTGTGTTGGGAGCAGGAAGACCTTGAAACTGTGCAAGTCTGAGGGTCCCCAGGAATCGAATTGAGAAACTCTAAACTAAAGGACCTTTAAAACTCATTTAAGGACCTTAAGAACTATTGTTGCACCTTCGAGGGTACATTTACATTGTTTGTACTTTGGGGAACAAAAATGTACCTGTAGTTGCTCTCTGCTCACACTTAACAGTCACAGAAAGAAAGTATCTCTGTCCTTAAAACAACGGTGCGGTCTTTCAATTTGTGGTCATCATTAAACAACATCAAGATGCGTCGTCCTAATAGACCTGGCCCATGGTGTCTTTGGTATGCCAGGCGTGTTGCTTTTTTCACGTCCGAAAACCGGAGTGTTCCTTAGAATTGATGAAAAACCAAGTTCTTGTGTTGCAGGTTCAGACAAATATTGGTTAAGCCACTTGAAAGTTGCATATGCTAATCCAACGGGCGTGTGAAAGATTGCTTAACATTCTCATCCCTAATCCTCCACAGCAGAGGCTTCCTCCACAAGGTTAATTAGTTGCAGGTCTCCTGAGGGCCCGTAAGCGATGGGGACTTAAGATAGAGGAAGAGGTGCTTCCACACAAGAAAACAAGGTTAATGGGACGCTCCTCGCCTGTGTTGTTTACCGTTTGCTCGTTCAGCATGTTACCATATGGAAACTGAAAAGCCACTGCATTCAATGCAAATATACAAATACAGTAGAAGCCCAAATTAGTTTTTAATGATAGATGTTTGTTTTTAGTCACCTACATGGTTTATGGTTATTTTGTCCTTAAACCGTAGTCCTTAAACCGTAGTCCTTAAACCGTAGTCCGCATCTTGACTTAAAATCAAGATAGGGATCTCGATCTACATCCGGATTTCTGTAAAGCTGCTTTGTGACAATGTTCATTGTTAAAAGTGCTATACAAATAAAAGTGAATTGAATTGAATTAAAATAAGGTACAGTACTCACGTATGTTCTAGACTGTCGGTGCTGTCTATTCTGAAGTGAAGCCTACACTGGGGACTTTGAAGGGAGATCGTTTATGGCAGCCATTTGTAGAGTCATTCTAAGCTGAAGTATTGGAAACCAATTACTTGAAACGGTCCTTTTAAACAGTCATTATTGAACTGATCACCTGATGGACACTTTGTTCCCAACATTCTTTGCAGTGTTAGTACTCTGAATAAAAGTGGTAGGTGGCCAAATGGGCAATTTTTTAGTTTACTAATAAACATAGGTTAAGTTCGAGTAGGAATCATCTTAAGGATACATTTAATAACAGTAAATTGTATGCAAGAGCAGGAAAATCCATGGGAATTCCGCAGATTTTAGCCCGTTTTCTTCCCCTATTTAATGTTGGCTACAGCGTACTGCAAGATAATGCTCCTATCATAATATATCAAATGTTTATTTCTGTGCATACACATCATACAAAGTGATATTTATTTACCCTAAAGTTTAAATTAGGCTACTTTACAGAAGCAGACATAACACACAGATATAAAACAACTATCAGCCATTGGGTGACTAAAAAAATAAAAAATAAAAATGACAGTGTAGTGAAATCCGAATGGCTGTTACTTTAAAGCCCCACATAGGAGGACCCTTCAGATTCGCAGGTACTAGGGGATAGTCATGATCACTTCAAAATGGACTGTAGCCTGTATCATTACAAATTGAGAGGGGTACTTTGTTGGAGGGAAGAGGACCCAGACACATGGAGAT
>JAOUQW010000001.1:4634871-4647477 GCA_028565825.1 Olivaichthys viedmensis
TTGCTTTCTCCACCCCTCCCCATTTATCCGGGCTTGGGACCGGCGTGCAGCTGTTTCCAATTGCACGGCTGGGTTAATATGTGACATATTAAATGACTTTTAGTCACCGAAACACTTGTCCAATGAAAGACGCTTTTTTCCTGATCTGTGTTAGTTGATGTAGGAAAAGGGCTCTGAATAAATCAAGGTCTTTTATGGCATACTTTAATTGTATATATTTTAAATTCTTATCAATTAACTATATATATATATATATATATATATATAAACAAAGTATGTGTTATTAACTAGGCTACATGTAATTAGTTAATTTTCCAACCAGCATTATGTGAGTAATCCTTTTCTTTTCTTCTTTTTTTTGTGTGGCTGAATCTCAAATAAAGTTCTATAAGGCTTATCGTGCACTATGTAGGGTCTACAATGTCTGTATTTTATACGCTATGTAGTGAGCATATATATTGAATGAGCATGTTTACTTCCGGTTTAAATAAAAAAGAATTGAGCTAAATGTCAGCTAAATACCCATTGCTGTGGGTAAATGAGGAAAAACGATTCTGGAACAATCAAGTTTGTGATAAAAGTGTGATATTGGCTTTGCGATACAAACACACAGTGTAGCTCTACTGCTGATGTTTTTTCTGTCTACTGTAATATTAAATTACAGGCTCATTAACATTTGAATGCATTCGAATATAAAATCTTTTAAGTACTTAAAATTTAAATGCAACTTTTAAAGGAATTTCAAAGCCCTAGCTAGAGATGGCACCGACCCGATATCCAGTTTCGTCCCGATATCAGCAGAAAATGCTGGATCGTAAATCGGAGAACAAAAAAAAAAAATTAAAGAACAAATCTGATTATGTAATAAATCTAGCCTTATACAGGGATTTAAATTTTTTTTTATATATATAACTGGAAACCTATTTGCATGTTGATTTTATTATATTTGGCATGAATAAGAATTATACTGGAATTACAGGTATTTTATTTTAAATTGTCTAATTTTGCACACATTTACACTGATATTTTTTATGTCATTTAATTTAATTTAATTAAATTTTTTGAAGGAGTTTGAATGACAAAAGCTGCGGTTTTGTGTAAGTCACGTTGATGGTTATGTATTTCTTCCTGTAGGGCCGTCGAGTGTTTTGAGAAGTTTGAGTACGGTCATTTTAGATGGCCATCTTAAGTGAAGTGCTTCAATTAAAAATCGCTCATTTTAACGCTTAGCAGTAAAAAAAAAAAAATCGTATTGGTCAATACTCATCTCTAGCCGTAGCCTATGTATGTATGTATGTATGTATGTATTTATTTATTTATTTACTGTTGACGTAAAAATCCGATTATGACGTTTTGTGCATCAACGCAGAACCGTTCAAGTGAGAATTGCGATGTATCGGAAAATCAAATCTTTTTCCCATTTCCTATTTCTCACGTGTTTGATTGCGCAATATCAGACGAGCGCTTTGTATTGAGTACGACTCGGAGCAAGCAGATGTATAAACTAGGCTAGAGGGGAAGATAAAGTAGATCAGCTCAAAATGCTGAAGGAGTAAAGTCGAAAGGCAACCTGTATACTTTTCCACCTCGAATGTAGGTTGTGGAATATATATTTGAAATGGCCTTTATTTCTGCTATTTCGGCCTCGATCCCTAAATAGTGAAGGGGCTGGTCACACGGCTCTGTTAGAACAGGACAGGGAGGATTTGTGCTGCACTGAAGCGAGAATTGCTGTTTTCTTAATTTCTCTGTCAAGGTCATTGACGTGAACTTTAGGAGTTTGGAACCAAGGAAGAACCTGAATAAATGAGTGCATCCACAGGTCACGAGGGCTCACTGAACGGTGTGATGAGGATGAAAACGATGTAAATCGAACGCTATGGCCTTCACAGTCACCAGATCTCAACCCAATTGAACACCTGTGGGAGATTTTGGAGCGACGTGTTAGACAGCGGCTCTCCACCACCATCATCAAAACACAGATTGAGGGAAGATCTTTTGGAAGAACGGTGCTCCATCAGTTCCTCCAGTACAGCTCCAGAGACTTGTAGAATCTATGCCAAGGCGCATTGAAGCTGTTCTGACGGCTCGTATTGGCCCAAAAACCTTACTAACACACTTTATGTTGGTTTTTCCTTTCATTTGTCACTCGTCTGTATCTATTTCTAAAGATATCTAAGAGAAGGTGGTGTGTGAGTGTATCTCGCATTACTGATAGGATGGACACTAAAGCTCTCGCAGACTCTTTCATCTCTTTATCATCGCTCTAGGATGCAGATTAACCTGTTGATTAAACTGCCAAAGTTCACTAAACAATCAGGCTCGTTTATGCTGACGCGATCATAGTGTCTGTGTTTCGGAATCCGGAAAGGATTTTTGTAGGATTTTTTTACGTTTAAAGGTGCAGAACAGCAACACAGTGATCCTGACACTTCACTTGCCTTAGAGGTTGAATGCCCACAGTCCACTTCCACAAACCTTTATTTTCTGTGAACGGCAAGCAGAGCTCTTAATAATTTGTTTGCAGATCTTGTATTTAATTTTATTTAAAATTTAAGTCCATACTCGTGACCGTCTGAGTGACGGAACGTTTTCTTGTTTAAAAAAACAAGCAAACAATTTTTTGGACTGCTTTCCCCCCCCACACGCACGGTATGTTCTATGTGAACCAGGTTTCTACCTGGCATATATTTCCATCTCATTGGCATAATGATTTAAGGCTTAAGCACCAGCCTGGCCGTGTGTGTGTGTGTGTGTGTGTGAACTTATAATGAGGGAGTGCATTGCACCAAGTTGCATTACAGTTTGCGTCTTTATCACAATGGGCTTGTCTAAGAGTTGTGTAAGATGAGAGCAGCACACCTGGCTTTAGGGTATTCCAGATTATTTTATGACTCCAGTAAAAGACTTGTACAATTAAAAGCAGCCCTGAACAATGAAGCGGGCCCTAAATGTTTAATAACTACAACATTTTGTTTTAATCATTTCTTTAAGTTTATGGCAGGTGTGGCAGTCTGAAGCTGTAAAGAATGTGAGGACACTCAGATTGTAACGCGGTTAATTAAAGCCCAAACTACTGGTCTTTAAACAGAAGTCAAGTTTATGTGTAAAGCCCAAAATCACAAGCACGTCTCAATAGGCTTTTTACAATAGGTCCTTAACGATCGACAACCATCCAGCCTTAAACTCTCCACAAAGACAAAAAAAAAAAAAAAGAAGAGAAATTGGGAGCGGAAAATCAAGGGACCCTCATCTGTGTAGGTTGGGGATGCCCCGATCCCATTTTTCCTTTTTTTTCTTATTTTTTCTTCTTCATACGCAGAGGTAGACAAATCACTAGCTCAGGCACTTGGGACAACCAGATTATGTGTGTGAATATATCAGTTTTTTTATTCATGTTTTTCTTTTCTTTTTCGTTTTTTTCTCTCTCTCTCTCGTCTAACAAACCCCCCCCCCCCAAAAAAAACCCCCAAAAACAAAACCCTACTCCCAATTGACACACATGAACCAAGGGGCGGTCTGGCTGTCAGTAAGACCCTTTAAAAAAAATACTAATAATAATAATAATTTACTAGTTGGATAAATTAGCTTGCATGGATGACAATCTTTTCAGAATGAGGAACACTCAGTGAGGCGAAAACACTTGGCACTCCAGAAGATGGGACAGTGCATCATGTGACCCTACTGTTAGTACAACGCACAGTCTCCTCAGACACAACATGTCAAACGAAAATAAAGCCAGATTTAAATAAAGCCTTTTACGTGTGATGCGAGGAGAAAACAACACAGCAAAAAAAAGTCACAAACATGGTATTCTACATCAGAGACATTATCAGTAGAAGATAAGGACTGTGGCTAAAGTTGTCCCCTCACCGGGAATTCGAGTACTCCCCAGTTTTCTCTGTCGAGTAACGTTAAATCCCTCTGCACATCCCTAGACTGTATTCATGCACTTATACTTTTGAGTTAAATTATAATAAGTAGCACTTTGTAGATAGTTAATTGTGTCTTTTCAGGTAACCAAACATGGGACAGGGCAAGCACATTGGAGCGCATTACTTGCCCGTTGGCCTAGATAATTAATTTGATATTATACCGATATCGGAGGCCAATATTTCATACTGCTCCGATCCTGACATCCTCAAAGTAACGGAGTTGCATTTCCGCACACTTCATGTGCAAGCACGGGTGTGACGGCGTCATGCTTTAAGACGATTTGTCCTATGATGACATGCAAGATCTGCAAATGGTTGAAATGGTTCATGGCATAAAACACATCAGTGGATCTGTTTGTGAAAATGAGTCAAATCCGTTTCCATCCAGACTTTCAAGCCACTATTAGCCCCGATACCAACACAATTACATTCTTAATAAGAGATCTGGCTCTGTTGTAGACAGAAAATTTGTCTTTTTCCCACTTTGGACCTTTTAAATTTAGTTTACCGCTTTCTCAGAATTTCACTCAACGACTACATGATTCCGTAGTTTATTACCAGAAATCGCTTCCACAATTTTAACGTACAGTAGAGTCTTTTAAAGAACCTTTTATTTCAGTTATCAACAGTAAAATTGTCAAATTATATTTCTCAAACAAGATTTAGCCGTTATTCACAAAAACAAAACAAAAAGTTCTCTCAAAGCAGTAAGGAAACGAATGGAGGACCATACTAATTGACTCAATATCTGGTATTAGTCGTTAAGAGACGACAAAAATGAACACTGTGTGTCCTGTTGCCATTTAAATGAGATATATTGTTACAGAAATGTGAAAAAACAAAGCAAATGGCGTGTGGATATTCTGTTATGTTGCAGTTTGATATAAAGATGATTGAAAAAAATGTATTATGTTTCTCCAATTTTAATTATTCTACTCTAGGACAAGAATGATCAACGAAGTAAAATGTATTAATTTCTGATGGCGTAGAACCAAGTAGTTGGCAACTTTGGTTCTGACTGTAAGTACTTTATGGCAGAGATGAATCAAGCCAAGATTTAAGATGCAGAAATGAACCGTGAAACTCAAGATTCTGAAAAACTGCATGCATGGAAGGAGACCGATAGCTTTTATTCAGCGACTGTGATCATGGACTGCTATATCACCGCTAAGCGCGTCGAACTTTAAACCCAAATTTCTCAGGCTGGAGGAACTTTTTTTTCACCTCTGTCTTTTTTATGAGCTGTGCTCTGAGAGATAAGTGTGACGATCTGGAAGCTTCTTGTCTGCTGTCACAGAGCTAAGGAGCTGTGATTGACAGGCGGGTATCGTGGCAATTCAGCCCTCTCTGCTATGACAGTTCACCCTGCACGGCAATTCAATTTGCCATGGTTTGTCAATAACAATACGAAGAGGAACGCTACATCAGAGCAGGATTGGAGCTGATGCCTGATAAACTCAATCTTCTGCAAAATATTCCTGTCTGGACCAGGAGATAAACCAGGAGCTGTCTTTTTTTTCTTTTCTTTTTTTTTCTTCTATTTTTTCTTTCTTTCTTTTTTTCCCTTCCCCAGCACAACCCGGGTTTGCTCATCCTGCACTTGTAAACCTTGAAGAAGAAAGATGAGATGGAATGGGGGGGGGAGAAAGTTGTGTGAGGTGTCCGTGCTGGTTCACCTTGCGGTGTGGCGGGCAGTAGCCTGGTAGAGAGAAAAGGAGGAGAGCAGGAGATTGTTGAAGACCTGAAAGCGATGAACAGAAGAGTGGTAAAGACCTGAATGAGAAGAATGAGGCTGGCGAAGAGGAAAAGAGAAGAGCAGAAGGTTGGTGGAGAGGAAAAGAGAAGAGCAGAAGGTTGGTGGAGAGGAAAAGAGAAGAGCAGAAGGTTGGTGGAGAGGAAAAGAAAAGAGCATGAGGTTGGTGGAGAGGAAAAGAGAAGAACAGTAATGGACTGAAAAACAAGAGCCGGAAGTTGGTGGAGCGCTAAAAGAGAAGCAGGAGATTGGTGGAGAGAGAATGAAGAGCAAGAAATGGGTTGACAGAAAAAAAAGAGAGGCAGGAGTTTGGTGAAGAGCTGAAACATGAGAAGGAGGTTGGTGGAGAGAAAAATAGAAGAGCAGAAAACTAGTAGGCAGAAAACGGAAGAGCAACAGATTAGTGTCGAATAAAAAAAGAAATGCAGGAAGTTTGGGGAAAACTGAAAGTGAAAAACGGGAGACCGGTGAAAATAAAATAAGGAAGAGCAGGAGATTGGTGGAGAGCTGAAAAAGAAGAGCAAAAGATTCGTGAGCGCTGAAATGGAGAAAAGCAGACGATTGGTGAACAGCTTAAACAAGAGCAGGAGGTTGGCGGAGAGCTGAAGGAGAAGAGCAGGAAGTTGGTGGAGGGGAAAAAGAAGGGCCAAAGATCAGTGGAATGAAAAGCAGGAGATTGGCGTAAAGAGAATTAAAAGAGCAGGAGGTTGGTGGAAGGGGTAAGACAAGAGCATGAGATGGGTGAAGAGAAGATGAGACGTGCATGAGATGGTGGAGAGCTGAATCGGAGGGGCAGGAGGTTGGTGGAGAGAAACAGAATAACGGGAGACGGATGAACAGCAAAAAGAGAAGATCAAGGGATCGATGGAGAGGAAAATGGAACAGCAGGCGATTGGTGGAGGGGGAAAAAGAAGAGCAGAAAACTGATGGAAGAAAAGCAGGAAGACTGGTGGACAACAAAAGAGAAGAGTACGAGGCACAGAGAAAGAGCTGAATATTTTAAACCGGGTGTAGAAGGGTGTTGAGAGGAAAATCTCTTTAGCTCGAGAACTTCAAACAGCAGCCGACTCTCCTTTCTGTCTAGAACAGGGACACATTTCCATTTCTGCGCCACGAGAGACACAGAGCTGAGAGTCGCACTGTAACTGGATTTGAATATCATTTCGCCAAGGTTAATCGCCAGTTCTGGAGCTCGTGATTGCTGTTTGGGCTCATTTAATAATTTAAGGATTTTTGGCAGCGTTCTGTAGGAGAGTGACTTATGGGAAGCCTTAATTCACTTTTATTTCTAGATGATTCATTTGTAATGAAGAACGGGAACAAGACATTATTAAGTCGGGGTATAGAGATTCACAGAGGATTCACAGAGGTAAATGCATAAATATTAACTCCAATAATTATAATGACTAACCCTAACCCTTTTTAAGAGGTATTATCAGTTCCAGGAGTCCGTCATTGAGACTGGTGGCATGACAGATGAGATAAAGTGATGAGACAGAGTTTGACTATATAAAATAGTCTTAGGCCAGGGTTATACTTGCTGTGTGACCATGCGTACGTGTGCGGACGCCGCAGCTACGCGAGCGTCATTAACCACATGCTCTGTTCCGTATCTTTTGTATATCTGGAGGATTAAAAACTCTGTCCACTAGGGGGCAGGTCAGATTCGAAACATACCTCAGCAGCACTGGAATATCTTCTTCGACCACTTTCTCTGATTTTGCACAATGAGGTAAACAGTGAAGATTGGCAGGAGTTGAGGAGGCTATTATAATGTGTATTTTGAGAAAACGGCAGAAACGGCAGCGGCGCCACTGTAGATCAGTGTATCAGGCCAATAAACCAATCTCGTCGCCACCATGGAGAGTATATTTCTCTCGTCCTACCGATCGACGCGTTGCTTCACTATACTGCCCCCCGCTGTTTACGCAGGTATTGCACCACACGCATGCGTTGTGTACATTTTTTGGGACGTGCACAATCGATGTGCCGAATGAACGCAGGATGCATGCGGCAGCCATCTTGCGTACACGTACGCGTAGTTAACAGCAAGTATAACCTTGGCCTTAGTCTGTTGTATCTGTTAACCTTCATATTTCCCAACCTCCAACCAGGTATATTTCAGATCTGTGGAAAACACTGGTGGTTCAGAGTTAATGGTCAATTATGGTTATGCTCTTCAGGAACTTCTCTGTTTGAGTCTCCTGATTTGTTTCCCACTTTTTAACCCTCACACTCGCTCTCTCTCTCTCTCTCATATCTGCCTAAAGTCCTGACACCTACACATCGCTCTTTCTAACGACGTCTCTTATTAGCTATGCTAATTGCTAAGTCATATCTGTGGAGAATTGCCTTTTGCCCTCAGTCGGAGTCTGTCGGAGGGAGATTGCGCTGCTTCTGCACGCATGCTACACATGATGCAAATCTCCCCGATCTAAATCCCGGAGCACGCTCTGCCGAGACTCTTTTTAACTCGGCGCTGAGCTCCAACACACACATACACACACGCGCGCGCGCGCACACACACGCTCCGATACGTCAAAACCTAACAGAGTGTTCCTGTCATCTTTTCAAATGCATCACTTGAGCTATATGACCTTGCTCAAGTGGAGTCAAAAGACTTATGACAAAGAGCGAGAGACACACACACACACACAGAGGGAGAGAGAGCGAGAGAGAGCGAGAGCGAGCACTGGGAGAAATTTGTTCATCAGGACATTATTTATGTTGAATTCGCTATAATCGCTATATAATTCATTAAGCTATGTTGTGAGAAAAGGGACTCCTTTATTACTTCTCAATTGCTCCATTCATTTAAAGGGACTTTTACGTTACAGCCGATCTTTATTATCAGTGCTTCACTGTGCAATATTGTGTGTGTGTGTGTGTGTGTCTTTGTGGGGGCTAAATGTCCCCACAAGGATAGGAATATCTGACAGTTTTGGCCTTGTGGGGACATTTGGCTGGTCCCCAGAGGAAAACTGCTTTTTTACAAAAACTGCAGCTTTTATTTCAAAAACTGAAAGAGCCAAACGATTTGCTTTTGGTTACTGAGGTTAGGGTTAGGTGTAGGCATAGCATTAATTGGCTACAGTAATCATTATGTCAATGGAAGGTTCTCACAAGGCTAGTAAGACAAACGTGTGTGTGTGCGTGCATGAAATAATTACGAATGACTAATTTTGCCTTATTTATGTTGTGCATTTGATATTCTCGCCGTGCTCCGCCATTAATTTCATTAAGTGCTTGTTGTCATCTCCGTGGCTGGCTACGCGAT
This sequence comes from Olivaichthys viedmensis, assembly GCA_028565825.1. Lineage (NCBI taxonomy): Eukaryota > Metazoa > Chordata > Actinopteri > Siluriformes > Diplomystidae > Olivaichthys > Olivaichthys viedmensis. Next base: position 4,643,837 of record JAOUQW010000001.1, read on the forward strand.
TACATTCTCATTAGGGTGCGTTTCGCTGTGGCGCCATGATGCCTCTGCAGGGGAGCCCATCAACTCGTTTGGGGTCAAAATCAACTAGCGAATTTGACAAGCCTATATAATTACATTATTTATTTATTTATTAGGCTACACAAGATATCTGGATATGTGCGAGTTGGAAATGTGTTCCTATAAGGAGAGAAGAGACGGAGAGGCTCTTTATTAAGATTCCGAGCATATGGTTCGGCTCAGAGTTCACGGCGAAGAGTGCACCGCACAGCCCGATTGTAACAAATCAATTAGGGGCAATCAGCAATATGAAAGACGGGTTAATTTTTTCAAAATATTTCCCAACACCCTGGGGAGGAAGTGTTGCGCTTGATTAACTTCGAGACCATTCGGCGGTGCTAATTAAGAGGAGCTGGTTCAAAGAGTTTAGGATTCGGTTATGAGTCATAATGAGGATTCTTAATCCTTGGAGGCATCTGCTGCATGTCCACCGAACCGGAGACGATCCAGTAGACGCTCATCGCTGGAATCGACTCGAAGCCAAGGAGAAAAATGGGGGCAGTTGACATTTGGATATGGTTTAAGGAGTAGTGCTGTGCTCTTCTATTAAGAAATAACTAAATTCACAGAGGTGTCAGTTTATTCGATGTATCTACTTTGTACCTTCACTCATTGGCCGATTTATCATGTCCACCTATCATACATGGTACATTCCTCTGTCTCCAGTCGTGCGACACTTTAGTCCATCACATTATTTTTCGCCTCAATTGGGTCTTCCATACTTGTGGAAACTAACATTGAACACATTTTATTGAAATAGGAATCGGGATTTATTTATTTTTAAACAATTCATTTGGTTTAGCCTGTTACCGTTATAGTTTGAAGTGTACTACTGGGCGATTATGACAATATAATATCGATATTGTGATATATTACATAGCAATCTGCTTTTTTTTTTTTTTGAGCGCGTCTCAAGAATAGTTGCTACTTCTGTAACACCGACTAATTTTATTGTTACTCATAGTAACAAGGAGCTGATTGGACGTTCATTTCTCCTTCTTTTTCTTCTTAAGTTATATTTGTAGACGTTAAATAAAATACTAGGGGAAAAAGGCTTGCTAAATGTGCTGCAACTGTTTTGCTGGTATTTTGTTAGCAAACCTAAATACCGAGATGTGCATCTTAAAAATGTCTTTAGGTATCCTGATATGATATATTTTTGCCATATTGCACACTCTTTGTTTTCTCCTGGCAAGATGTGAATGTTATTGGTTAATAAATATAAGGATTTTGGTGAATGAATTTGTCGTAAATCCATACAGTCTCACGATTTTACAAATTTTACAAAAGAGTGGTGAGGCTTTGGATTAGTGCTGGTAGCAAGCGACAAGGCGACCATTCCTTTCTTGTATGAGCTTACGACACGGAGTCCACCAAGCAACATTTGATTCGACATAGCTAAGATAAAGCGGTAAATCCTAACGATCGTCTCCAGAAAATTTACCGGACCAGAATATATGGCGCGAGTAGTCCAATGTCCCGCCAATTCTCTACTCTCCCAACATTTTGTACCTGCGTTTCGTTTCTATTCAACAGTGTTTAGTGCACAAAATGGATGAAATATGTATGACCGTGTTTTCATGTCTGCACAGGTTTTACTACAATATTAAAATACAGTTTAAACAAAAGTAATAAGTATAAATTATACAGTATCTTGTCTACACTTTGGCTACCACCATGTCTTATAGACATTTTAAAAAGCTGGACAGGCCACGCCCACAAGCAACAACAGCACAGAACAAAGAGACAAACTGGGGGTGACATCAGCAGCTTGTCACTTGCTGGTGTGAACACGGGGTTAATGTGTATTAAATGCCACAAAACTCTTGTTTCACTTGTTAGGATTTCTATTCATTGTGTATGGGATTTGGGATTTAGGGGCAGTGCAAGGTTCTAAGGAACAAAAAAAAGCCATTAAAACACAAAGAAAACGTTCTGGTTTTGTCACCAATTGATTTTAATAAAAAATCTTCCATAGAAGAGCCAGATATGATAGGAAATGGTAGAAATGGCGGGAAATGGTGGTCTGCCTTGAACGGGCCATTAATAAATAACTAGTTTAGTGTTCAGAATAATTGGCTAAAATGTATTCTTGGGTTGTTAAATTCCCGTCAGCGTGTCATGATTTGATTGCATGTTTGGACCACTTTTTTATTGAATTAATTTCTTTTCCCCTCAAGGGTTTTTGCTTCGTCACTCAAACGCAGGAGTGACCTCTGGAAGACGTTGACTCAGTGTTGTCGACCGTTCCCTTGCTCCCGTTCCTTAAGCTTCTTCTTCATTGAGCTGTCTTGGGCAGCTATTACTCTCCTCAAAGAGTTCGCCCGGTCAATACCGACTTCAAAATATTCTTTCATGAATATGCCAGAAGAAAAACATGTTTTCCATACGAGTACTCCTTAAAGGATCAATTCAGTATTGATTTATTGAGTTCCACGCTCTCTCTCTGTTTCTAATGGATCAGTACTTATGTCTGATCCATGCTAACGACGGCGATGTGCCAGTGATGACTGGCTATTTGCCTCAAGCACGTTATGGGAGGTTCAGCGGCTCCTCTGTTTGCTATGCACAAATGTATTTTAATATTTCCTCTGTGTAAACACATCATACAACATGGATGAGCTTTTATAAATGGAAGGATATTGTTTCTCACTTCTTCTTTTGCATGGCTATTTCCACTCATCCAACAGGCGCCTACACGTCCATCTGGATTATTCTCAGCTTCTTTGTGAGTAGGAACTGTAACCCATCTTAGAACTCAGACGGCTCAGATCTTTGTTTTGATCTCAGTCACGATTGACATTTTTTAAGCAGTTCTTTTTGGTGGTTTTTAGTTTTAAAGAGAGCCTGAATACAAATATTTCTCTTTTTATTTGATTATTCGACTCTTTATGGATATTTGGCCGTAACTCTTTGCAATAGTCATGCATTCTTTGGGATGTCATTATCTATATTTATTTGATCAGCAAAAACAGGCAATGATTACTTCTAGACACCAAATGGCACATTCTGCACTTTGGCAACTTCTCATTTTTTGAGGCCCAAGAGCGACAGAACTTTTTCATTCTTTAAGAGTGAAGTGTGACATTTTCTTGGGTTAGTATTCCAGTCTTAGTCATGTCAGAGTGCATCATTGTCAGATTTTGGCAGTGGCATGGTTTCCACAAAGTGCTTGAAATGCATGAATTTAGCTTTTTGAAATATAGGTTCTGAAAAACAGGAGTGGTTCGGGTGAGCCACGGCTTCCCTTGAAAGTTGATTGGCCACCCCATTGCCATAAAGATAATTATATAACATGTCACCATAAAACCCTCACAGGTCTGAACTTACCCTGGGGGGAGAACCAGGTGTCGTGGGTGGGGCAGTGGAGGTGTGGTTTGGGTGATTCTGGGCGGGGCTGGTCGGAGGGCATTTGTGTGTGATCTGGCATTTTAAATACTATTTAAAGTTACGACAAGCAACCAAACTCTTGGAGAGTAACTAACATCAAGTAGCAGTGATGGAGATGCTTTACCAGGTCCATCAGGTTCTTATCTCTTCCCGTTTCTTCATATTGGGTTACTGCTGATCTGCTCTGCCCTTCT
>JAOUQW010000001.1:4738085-4753075 GCA_028565825.1 Olivaichthys viedmensis
GTCTGAGAGCGGGCTGCCCATCACCGCTGCCAAAGACCTGGATGACGCAGCCAAGAAAGCAGTGGCCGCTATCTCCAAGAAATAACACACACACACACACACACACACACACATAAATAATCGCTTTCTCATGCACACACACTCATTCATATAAGTACTAAAAAAAATCTCACGCACACACTCAGCCTTAGCTGAACCTGTTCTCCCCAATCTTTCATGCCACGCTTGCCTGTCAGTCAAAAGTTAGGCTCCTCCCACAGAGCTTATGACAAGTCAAATGGCACAGGCCTGCTTTAAAACAGTGAAGCTCTATTCAGACAATTGTAAGACTCGACTCTACTTTGCCTGTGTCTCAGAAACTAAACCCAAGTTTGGCACCAAACTCAAACTAGAACAATTTCTCAATCCGGGTCGACCGCAAGTCTTCTAATTTTCTCCTGCCATGTCTAAATTCCTAGTTTATTTTGACTTTTATTGTCTCCTTTTTAATTAACCTTACTTTTTTGTACAATCGTCTGAATCTATTTTCTATATAATTGTGTTTGCATTCCGCATTGGTGACACGAGGAAAGATTGGTGTTCAGCGTGACGGCGTCTGCAGAGTTAGCTAAGATAGCAATCGGCACAACGGCGCACGATAAAAAACCCCACTATTTTCTAATCGCACACAATAACTTGAGCCAGTGAGGGAGGGAAAGCTCTCTAGTGCTTATCATTACAACTGTGAAATGGGTCGCAAAACCTGTTATTGATTTCTTAAGCACCTTATAGTGTGAACTTCTACACCGTTATATCTGCTAGAACACTTTTTTAATAGGAAGTAAAGTAGGGGCCAAAAGTCTGTTCTTATTTTATCAGTTGTAAATAAAACTTAATAAAATTAGGTCAAAATTATATTTCTGAAACAACATTGCACCAATCTGTACTATTATAAGTCAAAAAGGTGTCGTGGGGATGATGACGCAAAACACTTAAAGGAGCCACTAATCATTAATCGGACGACAGTGATTAACACTGTGTGTTAATGTACGCGTGTTACCGTTTGAATGAAAAATATGGCGTAACGACAATTTGAAAAAAAGTGAAGCACACAGGATATTCTGATAGAATTCAATTTCATATAATTTTTCAAACACCTAGCAATGGATTGGTCTCGGTGGATAATAAATATCAATTGAGTAACATTTTAGTTTTTGATAACTGAACATTTATTAATTATGACGTTCCAGTAGTGTACTCTACTATTTTTGGGCCCTACTGTTCTACTATAATTATTTAAGAAGTACATTCTGTTAAGCTGCATTTTCAGTGGCTCAGTGGTTAGGGCTCTGGGCTACTGATCTGAAGGCCGTGCTCCAGGGGCACTGTATCATGACCCTGCGCTCCGTTGTATGTCGCTCTGGATAAGGGCGTCTGCTAAATGATGTAAATGTAGTAAGATCGTGACGCAGTGCCACGATTACTCCGACGAGCGACATATGAATTGAGATTTTCTTAATTTTATGCTAATAAGTTATGACATGCTAAAGCGATATATTCTGAGGATTGGCTTCAGTAAATAGCTCGGACCAATCCTACAGCACATGGTTCAATGTTCCCCCCAATTCTGTACTGTCATAACTTCAGTTCCTATCTGCGTTTAGTTCCAATTCAAAAATGGAAGAATAAATAACTTATTAGAACTTATAGTTTCATGCTTTCCTGGATTTTATTACAGTATTTAAAAAATACATTTTAAACAAAAGAAAACATGGTGCTGTGTAAATAATACATTTTGGGGACTACCACTTCTGATCAGAACTTGAACAGGCCACGCCCACAACCCACAACATTAGCAGTTGCTTCAGGAGCTTTTATTCGATCGCAAGGGTTTCATGTGCCTATCTCAACGTGATGATTTAAAAAAAACAACCTTCCGTCCATCTTTCTGTATTTCTTGAATACAATAAAGACAAATCTTCTTTGATTAATTATTACTTTTGTAATCATGAATAGGTTTTTGTGAATTGAGTTCTGTTCGAGATTTATATCTCTAAAATGGATAAACGACAAATTGCAATAAAAAAAAATTTGTTCTTCATGCACTTTTGTCCCCAAAGTGTGTGTGTTTGTTTGTGTGTGACTTGGATCATAAGGCCAGTGTTTTTGCTTCAGGAAGTCTACAGAATGGGCTCAGGGTGATATCCGGATGATGATGTCAACGCTTTATAAAGTTTTGACACTCGACGTATCGGATTAATAGCACTGACGAACGAGTGTCACCGGAGAAGTGTGTGTTAATATTAATACAGGGCGCTGTGTTCATGATCGCGGCAGTGTTTGCGTCCTTCATGGCTCGTGTGTGTGTGTGTGTGTGTGTGTGTGAGAGAGAGCGAGAGAGAGAGAGAGAGAACTTGGCCGTGTGCTGAAATTCACCCCTGTCACAGGGCCGGCGCGTTTGATGGATTATCTGTCTGGCGATCTGTGAGGACACCTAGACTGGATCAAGTGCCCTAAGCAACAGACCTGCTGTCTTCCTCTCTCTCACTTTCTACTTCCCTCTCTCTTTTTTTATTACTTCTCTCTCTTTGCCTGTGTTCAGAATCAGAAACTTTATTCGCAGAATGTGGAAAGTACGCAGGAATTTGACTTGGCATTAAACGTGCAGCGTACAATCCATATGCACATGCGACATATCAAATACTTAGAACATCTGACTACACCAAACAGGGTGCAATCGAACAAATACTAAAAGTCAAGTGTCATAGTTGATTTCGAAACATTAAAAACACATTACATCACTCAAGGTTTATTTATTTTACTAAACATGTACTAAATAAAATTTTTAAAAAAAAGGAAATTAAGCTTAAGATATGCGTATAAAATTCCTATTAAACTCCTGTCCACTAGGGGGCAGGTCAGAGCCGAAACATGCCTCACCAGCACCAGAATATCTTCTTCGACCACTTACTTTTTGCACAACGAGGTAAACAGTGAAGATGGCGGGAGTTGGAGATGGAGGCTATGATGATGTATATCTTTAAAAAACGGCAGTAACAGCAGCAGCAGCACCAACGTAGACGGTGTATCAGGCCATTAAACCAATCTTGTCTCCACAACAGAGTATATTTCTCGTCCTACCGATCTGCACGTTGGTTCACTATACTGCCCCCCGCCATTTACGCTGGCATTGCACCACATGCATACGTTGCGTTCATTTTTGGGACGTGCACAATCGATGTGCTGAATGAACGCAGGATACATGCGGCAGCCATCTTGCGTATAGTTAAACAGCAAGTTTAACCCCGGCCTTCGTAGGATGTGGGGATCGTGAAGCCAAACGGCGCTGTATCTACCGGATCTGTGGCACCTGCTCGATCTGCACCATTTTCATACACGCTTTCACTCCACCCAGCTTTGCTAGTGTCGAACTGCAATTGTGTATAAAGCCAAATGAGCCAAGCTCAGATAAAGTCACTAAAAATAAAGATTCGGTTAAGTGCAAGATCTCCTGCAGTGTTTTACCCTGGCGAGGTGGAAGTGCAGCTTCTATGGGTCATGGAGATATGGAATAACTGAAGTTTGGAAGAAAGACCACGCCTGAAACTCCTCCTCCTTCCTAGCCTATAAGTTCCCATGTCCCCTTTCGTTCCTCCTCCTTACTATTTAACTCTTACCTGAGACTCTTCATGGGGGGGTCTGGCTGTCTAGCATCAAACAAAAGCCGCCCAGAACTCCGGCACAAGTTCTCTTTATCTTCTCCCAGATAGACCCTTTATAACAGCCTACTAAGGTCAGAAAAATGTTTATTAGTCGTTACTAAATAGCAAAATGTTAGTCATAGTGGAATACATTGTCATACTGCAGCTGGATGAGTTTTAACACTACAGTAAGTGAGGAGTAGCAAGCAATTGGCCTATTGCAGTATTGGTTTGTTTTGTTATATGTAAATTCTTCCATATAAATTCTGCCATCATCCTGCGAGGACACCGTGGTCGCTTCGCCTCTCCCGATGGTGTGATCGGGGTTTTCTGCTCCTCTCAGGCTCAGTCTCATTACCACCCAAGTCTGGAGGCGACGTGCAGGCCGGCGGCGGCGTAAATAGACGAGATGGGTCAATAATTGCTTATTTCATGCCCTTCCTCGAGTGTGTCAAATAGTAGTGTGTTGATGGATTAGATGGTGAAGTTTCAGCCTTGTTAAAATATGCTCTTGTCCTGACATTGTGTAATTCAGAAGGCCGTGTGTGACGGACTATAAATGCGTTCGTGCGAGGACCGCGAGTGTGTGTGAGAAGGTGGAGGTGGACATTATAAATGTACGGTGGCTATAGCGTTCTGAATTAGTGCTGTCTAATCGAAATAAAGGGCGATCTGATTGCCACTGGGAGTCGGCGTGAGGATCAAATCGTCATTGAGGACTCCGTCTTATCGAAGGGGGGGTGCGCTAACTTTGTGCTCACATTTTTAGGAAGTCATTTCCAGCATTTCAGTTATTAGGGACTACGATTTGTACAGTGAAGGAACGTTTGGAACAAATGTTCTCAATAATATAAAATCAGTTTTGTTGTTGATACTGTACATATACAGTTGAGTGCAAAAGTTTGCACACCCTTAGGACAAAATAAAGAAGACACAATTTTAATTATAGCAGCAAAACATTTAGTGTGTTAGGTTTCATAGATCCTTCAGGTCAAATAGTGCATGTTAAGATATTAATAGTGGAAAAGAAAAAAAAATGATATAGGTTCAAAAGTTTGCGTCTCCCTTTCTATATGTGAAATAAGTACTTGACATCTCTGTTGTAACTCTACTGCCTTCTTCAGATCAGGTCTGGACACAGAGGATCATGCCAAAACTTATTTTTAAACAATTTTTCTGTTGATTTCGCCTTATGTTTTGGATTTATATCTTGTTGCATACACTCACATTTATTTTTTTAAAACTCTTTCGGAGATTAATTGTAAAATACAGGTCTATTTTCCTTTTTTCCTTTCAAAAACTATGGGGGGGTGCCAATTTCTTTGCACTCAATTATATAAAATGATTCTAACTCTGCAGCTTCACTGGTTTCAAATTAAAGCTGTAACCGAAAAAAAATACGTTTTTTCTTTGTCCTGAATGATGTATAGCGCTGTGGATGATTCTAAAATGAGGATTTAATATAATTTAATATCCAAAATGCCTCGTATTAGGAATGCGGTGATCAAATTCCGAGGCGGATGACTGTAAAGTGGTAATCAAAGTATAATATTCCACATTTAATAGCTTGTTGTTTTTTTCTAAAACAATAAATAAAACATCTAAAAAAAGAAGTTTATAGGGAATAAAATAATGATTGTTGAATATATCACAGAGGACTTAAAGCATTCGAACGGTAGTGTATGCTATAATTTATGCATTAGAATAATTGCAATATGCCCATTTGATAGTGTTTTCACAGTACACTAACAAAGTGTACGGGAAGGTACACTATCATAAGCTTGATGCTAATGTAACACTGAAAATCTAATAGCCACGCTAGCGGAAATGAATTATTATTATAGAGTCAGTCTGGTCTGAACTATACCAACAGGGGTTACCGAATTGTCGTTTTAGAGGCAATAAAAACACTATAATTTAAGGGGGTTCCGTTTCATACTGTGGAAGAACTTATTGTCTGGGAAAATAGTCATGTGGCAGTGTTGCTGCTAGCCCTCATGCGTCTCGTGTTTTTTGCTTGTAATTGCTTCTCATTTCCAAACACAAACCCTAATTTGTCTTCTTTTTTTTTTTGGTTGGAGTGGTAATTGCAACACTTCCGAAGCTGTCTTTTGCATTTAGCGTGAAAAGCTTTCATTTTGCTCTGACCAAAGAAGACAATGAGGTCAAGTCTTCCCCTTTTAGCCAATATTAGACATTTATTGTCATTTGGAGGTAACAATGACTAATGTATTAGTTGGGAGCAGAACAGTATGCTGGTAAATTGCATGCAGTGATTGGGTTTGAGGGTCTGCACCAAAGGTCATGCAGTGTTTTTTTTCTGGGAGCGAAGTTATCACACGCTCAAACTAGCTTATTCTTGTTCTTCTAGACAATCTGCTTTTTGGTAGGCGCAGTAATCAACAATGTTGCCCGTTAATTGAAGGGGAAAGTGCAAAATGAACCCTGCTAGATTCCACCATGGCTTTTTTTTAAACAGCCCACTAATTGACATCATCTAGCAAATCTGTGTGTATAACAACTGAGCTGCAACAGTGGACGAAAGCAGGTCTCACGGGCTTCATACATTAATCACTACCTTATCCGCATGCATTAGTGGGCTATTTATGGATAATAATATAGTATAGTATCGTATAATACAGCACTCACATTAATGGGATACTTGATGTTTTCAGGACAAGAGTACATGCATGCAGCCTTACCCTCAATGCTAATGGTTAGATTGTTTTTTCTGTTTTATCTTTTTCCTACTCCTAAAACCAACCCTCAATTTGTTACATCTTTTTTTTTCATTAAAATGAATCTATAATCAGAGGTGGGAAGTAATAAAGTACAATTACTTTGTTACTGTACTTAAAGTGCATTTTTCAAGTGTCTGCACTTTACTTCAGTTTTTCTTTTACTTAAGACTTTTCATTTTTACTCACTACATTTCAAAAGACAAAATCTCTACTTTCTACTCACTACGTTTCAAAACAGATCAGTTACTCTATAATCGACATACTTTTGGAAGTCATGAGGTGACGTTTTGCATCAAGCAATTGAATAAAATTCCTGACAAATCTAAAGTCTAATTTATGTAACAACAGGAACACGGGGGCGAATGATCCCTTGACGTATTTATTTGGAAATCACTACCTATTGGGCACCTATTAGCCTTTGTGTCGTCAAAGTTATTATCATGCTAGCTAATATTTGAGAGATTAGGGATTTAGTTGTCCTTAGCTTTAGTTGATTTTTAGTTGATGGGCTGTACTGCTTCAGAAGATCAGCAAGATACGCTGGAGCTAAACAGTTTCGAGCTTGGTATAATGTGACCGTCTTGGTATTTTTGTGACCGTCGGTGCAGGCGGTAACCTGGTGAAGAGGGGCACAATTGTAAAAAGTGGTGGGGTTACAATGAATAGATTATCAAGAGATGTGTTTAGGCATGCTGCTGTGATATCCAATCAAATCAGCTCCTATATTTACCTTCAAAAGAGTAAGTGTGCGCCGGCAGCTCATGGCACTGACATTTCCGTAATACGATAAGATTAGATTTCACGTATAGATTTCACGCCGACATTTCAGTGGTAGAAATAACCGACTGTCTCACAGAACGTTAACAAATAGTGGTTTTTGGCTTATGGTGCACTTTTGTTCACTCAAATGTTGGAAATATCGGCTAATTCCTCGTCTCTATGATGGGTGTGGTATTTGATCAGTTTTCATTACATATTTTATTGATTTTGTTGATGTATTGGTTTTATTATGTATTTTTAATAATGATGGCATTAATAATGAACACTCACAAAACCAGGTTGTATGAAATAAGACAGGACTTTTAAGATTTCACTTAAAGTCAGAAAACATACCGTTTTGGCTTTTGCATCTGCCCTAAGGTGGGTTACGCTTGCACAATTTTAGACCAAAGTGGGTTTGAAAATTTCGAATGTCACACCCTCTGTTGCGCCGCTCACCCACATCAGCACAGGTGCTTTCATTTCTGACGACGGAATTAGTAACACACCGACATTGCGCTTATGCCTGCATGAAAATAGAGCCCTAAGAATGATTTATTTTCATTGTTCGAGCAAAGAAAACCTGTAGTCTGTATTGTGTGTCTTTACACATTTCACATTTTTAATAGTTACATTAATATTTTTAATCCAATGCAAATGGACTTTTACGTTCCATGACTGCTATTGTCGAAACTGCACGTGTGTACACGTTCCTGGCATAGGCATTACTCTGTGTGTTGGGTGTATTTGTGTGTTAATGTGTGTGTGTGGATATTATTCTGCTCTACACGTAACTGCTTAATGATTCTTCATTAATTAAAAGAGGGAGCAGCAGAGGCGCGTGCCGTGTCTTCTCAAATATCTGTTTGTCCTCTTTTGTTGGATCGACTCTCTGCTCCGCGCCAGCTCTCTGACAGTGATGTGTTTGCGAGGCCCCTGAGCTTTTTTCCCCTCGCATAAAAGCTTCAGGAAAGACGAGAAGCAGCTGATGGCTGAACGCTAATTAAACGCTCATTGCGCGCGCGACCTCTGCAGAAGCCGCTCTAATGAAAACAGGAGCCGTTCGCTGTAAAATGGCCCAATAATGAGATCGCGAGGCATCCTGGCACAGTTCGCAGCAGGTGTGAGGATGACACACAGAAACACACACACACACACACACACATACACACATCCCCAAATGCGCCAGTGCTCCCCAGTGTATTCTTGTCATACAGAGAAACTGAGCAGAGGAATGCCACGATGCACTGATTTTCCCGCAGAACTTTTCCGCATATCTGTGTCGGTTTGGTGAACCAGAAATCCTCAGTCGTAAACTGGTGCAGTTTATGTAATTATAAAGCATCATCTATTCTCTAACTGTACCCCTACAAGGTTGAATGAGAATGCAGATGTGGCCCTATGTAGGTGTGGCTTTCACAAATTCTCTCCCGAACTGCATGGCGTTTAATGGGAAATGAACCATGAAGAACCAGATTCCCAATGACACACACCTGCACCCTTTAGCATGCATCATGGAGACCTGGCTGGTATTTGACCCAGAAAACTCCTGCGTCCTGGGGCAAACCACAGGGTCTCACCTGAAGTGGACGTAAGAACCTCGCATACACTGATTAGTGTGGAACTGCTAAAAAGATTTGAACCGTGCACTTTGTTTCCTTGGGAACATTTTAGTTGCTGATTCTTTCCTTTCGGTTCCAGCTACATCGCTTTTGGTTTATTTATTGTTTTGGAACAGGAAGCTACAGGTGACGTGTTCCAGAGCAACACCAACCATCGGAAGTAAGAAAAATTACCCACGGCGAATGAAAACCATGGCACAAATATCACAATAATGCTCACTTTAATAATCATTTATCATTTTATTGAGTCTGTCATGAATAAAATGACACAGAGGGTAACAAAACCCACTCAATAAAATAAGTGATTTCTAAATCACCTTTCTAATGACCAAATTACTTTTATCAAATAATATTGTGTACCTATAGGTTTAGTATACTGTATATTGGTTATAATATTGGGTACTTCCACCTTTTATGCAAGACCATCTTGCATGTTACCCTTCAGGCTCCATAACTCCCTATGGCCTTGGGTTTTTCTCTCCAACCATCCTGGGCCTCACACACCACGTGTGGCTCCACATACCTGCAACTTTAATGCTCATAATCCCAAGAGTCCTGGCTGGATCTCGACCCAACAAGCCCCAAACCGAGAGGCAAGCCACAGGATCTCAAACTAACTGCTCCTCCTTTTTTAGGATTTTTCACTTCCAGATTCGGATTATTAGTGTAAAAAAGAAGGCGAATGCAAATTTGATCCTGCAATCTGATCCTTCAGAATGCATGACACTTACCACTTCACCAGGGAATTGTACAGTATATTTGAGATTTGGCTAAATCCATGGCTTGAAAAATCTAAAACTAACTTTTTAAAAATGTTATGGTGAAGGAATTATTTTCTGTAAGCCCCCAAAAGCCACGTTTCTGCTCCTGTTCCTTCCCTGTAATTTCTCATAACAGGGCTTCAGGAAACCTCAGGTGAAGCTACCAGAGCAACATCAACCCGACACACAGCAGCAAATCCAAAGTTTGGTGTGCCGTACCCACGTGTTATCCCCCATTCATACAGGTTCGTTTGGTTAATCACTTCTTCACCTGGATTCTATTGTGTAGCTGGTAAACAAAACTAGTATGTTAGAACTTGATGGAGATTGTTAGATTGGTGTGTGATGGCTTTAAGAGAAGGGTAAGTTTGTTGGCTTTCTTTCAATACTTATTCTCATTCTGTGGTTCTCAGTTGGTCCACCTGTTTGTCTACAGCTTGTCTACAGTTTTGTCTATCTTTCTCCAAAGCTGGTCAAAACATCAGCGTCCTCCAGCTGAGTCAACCAGCATGTACTGCTTTTTGTGGGTTTTGAGAAGGCACAATATGAATTAAACTACTTATTATATTGTTATAGATCATCTTTCTGCTCTTGACAGCCTGAGGCAGGATTTCTGGGCGCTGCAGGAGATTAACACGGTGGATGGTCGGGATGCTGTTCTCTAATTCATTTCTTTTTTTCACAGTCTAAAGAGATGAGTTTAAGGTTCTGGCTTACGCACCTGCACTTTAATGATAATGCAGTATGAAATACATACAGTATGTACTAATGGAACATAATTCAATAAAGGAATATTATGCAAAGGAAACAAAAACCTTGTATGTATTCAAACTGCCCAACTGAAATGCATTATCAGTACATCTTTCTTCTCCATAGTATTAAATGCATTTCTATGCAAGGTAAAAAAAAAAAAAAACACTTTCAAAATGAATCCATAACTAAAAAGCTTTTTATAAATGGACTTGTACAAAGCTGAAATCTACCTAACTGCCCATTCTTCCCATTTTTCCATGAATCTTTGAGACTATGCAAATGAGGGACGATGCAGTATTACACCACTGATTGGGTGTCACTTTAGCAGTCTAGCGGTCCAGGTGCTACAATCTGATCGTGATGATCGTTATGACTTCTACGACTTAAGCGATTCAATTCATTCCAACTACCTGTTTAAGTGAATCAAACTTGGCTAGTTTTAATTCACAACAGAGAGCGGCATCCAGAAACACTGTGTAGGTTACAATAGTAACCAGAAACGCCTAAACTAACCTACATTCACGGTTTTTACACGTTAAGCATGAAAACATAGTGGAAAAGACGAAATTACTTTCCTTTATGCTTGCGAATTGATTCAAAGAGTCATTCAAAAAGGATGATGTGTTTGTATATCGCCCATCACTTCAATATGAACATGACCGTATGTGTTTGTTTTTGTATTTGGCTCCAGACTGTTCATGTTTATGCAGCTGAAAATTTGGAAATGTCTTTTCTAAAAGACGTCCCACACGAAATCTGCAAATATAACATTTTATTTAATAAAATACGACAAGAAACTATTAGACAAGCTTAACAATGGCTGATCAATACAAAACCTGGTCAGACAGAGTATTACTAGATTATGGCATTTACTAAACAAAGCCAATATGCACACACACACACACACACACACACACAGTCAGAAGTCCGGAGAGGAAGGTGACTTTCCCGCCACTTTCCTCGCCACGCATGCAGGCTCGTGTAATCTTTTTACCCTCTTGCCCTCGAGCCCAAGGTGACTGCATGAGCCCGTAGTTGTCACACGCTATTGGGATCAAAGTGAGATCGACTCGAACAGCCCATGAGCAAAGGGAAAAGGCGCCTGATTTGGAGCGGATCGGTGAAGGAGAAGATGGAGGCTGCAGATGGGACATGCGGGGCGATGATGATGAAAGTGATGAAGTTTGGCATCCTCGTCTGTGATGAGAGCTCCCTCTTCACTCTGCTGCTTCACACGAGAACGCTTCGGGAATAAAGAACGCGTGCATGTTGGGCTAAATAATACCGTAATCAATTAATTGTACACAATATACAAAAATTGTTTGTACACCAACAATGTCATGAAATAGCACCAGTCCAAATTTATTTTAATTTTAAAAAAAATTATCAAATTTTATAGATAGCATTATTTCATACAGTATTGAAATACCACATTTAAGTTCTTTTTTGAAGCTTAATAAATGTGTGTGTGTGTGTGTGTTTTTACAAGCATATGCTCAAAAAACAACTTACAACACACAGATTAAACTTTAAAAAATATGATATTCATATTCAAAGTCCTATTGACAACTCAATAATTATTTTATTTTTTCATGTCAGGAACGTATGCATATCATTGGTCATGAGGAGGGTACAACTGTGAACTGTGATTATACTGCTAGTCATTTTCCTCAGTTTACCTCCCTTTTTTTTCCGAAAGAAAACATGAATGTTAGCATCCCTTTCGCTACCAAACGCTACTTATGTGAAATAGCATAACTTCAGTAAGTCGTTAATGTTTACAAGTTACGTTTGTTCATTTGTTAATTAAACATTTAGCCTCGATAGAAAGTTGGCGTTTCCTAGCATGGTGACTAGCTAAATAAATTAGTACGTCCTATGCCTATGCTTAGCTAATTGGCTAGCTAGATAACGGTAATATAAAATCCAGTTTACCTGATGTCTCGACTGGCATCTGGATAAAATTCTTCTGTTGAAAAGCAAATCTACTTGACTAGGGAACGAACGTGAAGAAGGTATTTGTTATGTGGTAATGGGGCTAATCTAGGTGAACTTTAACCCTGGCAATTTGCAAACCCTGGAAGCGTGAACCAACAGACAAGAGGGTGGGCTATGGTCTCTTTTTGCTAAAAAACAAAAAACAAAAAAAACAAAACAGAACACTGTTAAAACAGTAGGAACTGCTAATTGTCACATAGCGGTCACACCGGACATTTGCCTTGCTAAAGTTTGTTTGCAAAATCCAAACTGTCTAGCTAGCTAACGTTAGCACTACATTCCAGTGTGACCGCTGCTTTAGGGACCCGAGAGCTTGCTGCAGTTCAAGATTGCTGGCAAATCGCCAGATTAAAAACAGCCATAATTTCTGTTAAAGAGGTGACATTGGTGAGATTGACGTGGGTTGCACCTATTTTTCACTTCAACACGGTCTGAGCAGTGGCGTCATTTTGATTTATTTCGGAAAATGGTAACTAACTGTCTACTGCAGAGCAACACAATAAAGCCCGTCATTGGTGGAACACTTTAGTCGTACTTAAATATTAGCGTGAACAAGTCTATAGTGGTTACAGCCCTTTCGTTAGAAATTGGAAAGCACTAATCAAGGCTATTTATGGTTTCTAAAGTGTTTTGTTACTTTAAATTTAGTGAGCTAACTCGAATTCAAGTGACCTGAGATCACCAAAGTTACTTTGTGTTCCCCTCAGATTGGAACAGTAAGCTTGAATAAGCTGAATCCACCTTTGCTGTATGCTAGGAGACACGCCGATCCCCGGTAAAGCGATGTGACTATTAGATTTCCCTTCAGCACTCGCGCAGAAGAGACATTTAGGTTGTCATAACCTTGCAGCCCGTAGCCGGCTCGCATGTCTCGTATAGATCTCGGAGCGTCCGTCTTCTCTAAACGCTCTCATTAGTTACCCCCAACCACCCCCTGCTAGGTATTTCAAACACTTCCAGTTGTAGAATTCTCCATTACGTGGGTCACTCAGGGGTAATAAGGCCCGGGTAAGTCTCAGCGTCTTCGCCAGGACTCCGCTAAGGAAATAATTCCCTCCTGCTAAAATATCTGTCAGCGCTTTGATTGCGATTTAGAGGAGTTTCATTCACATGGACAACTACCTTTTTTTTTTTTCTTCTAAAGAGCTGCCTTCTCTGTTTCTCTCTCTCTTTCTCTCTTATTGGGATAATAATGAATGCACAATGACATGCCTTCGAGACAGAGATGGGAGTCCTGCCCTTGTACATTTACCCACCGGTCTATCGCAATCCAAGAAGGAAGAAAGGGATGAGGAGAGAAGGGGGGGGTGGATGAGAGGGGAAGAAAAAAAAGAGAAAGAGTGAAGAGAACGCCAGAGTCAGTGTCTCATCTCTTCGCTGAGATTAAAAACTCATCTCTCAGAGCAGCGCGACGTTATTGGGGCTGATTTGCGCGGCCCTCCATGCAAATTGCAGCGTGATTAGTTGCGCTGTCAGCCTGGCGGAGGTGAGGACACTCTGTCCTGCTGTCCAATTACCACCGCCTGTATTATAGCAAGGAGCCTCCGTCTACACGCCCATGTCATTAAGGGACAGTGGAGAGGCTCTCTCTCTCTCACACACACACACACACATACACACAGGATTTCTCCTACGGTCTTATGGCACTGCAATACTGGTCTATATGTCGTCAAATGTATTATCAATTTAAAAATCTGCAAATATAATTGGGTTTAATTCAGGGTGCTTTATTGGCATGACGAATATTCGCATTATCATGACGGTTTCGAAATATTGCAAAGCAATTAACATTGTGGAATCTGAAAATCTCTCAATTTTGATTGTTATATTTTACCGGAAAATTTCTACTCGTCATCGTCTGCCTGCCAGGCCTTTCTGCATTAAATAACCCATGTGTACAGAATCACACTTCGGTTGGAAATTCCCTGAGGTAGAAAAATACAACTGTCCGTTGACTTTAAATTTTTGCCACAGGAAGCCAGACGTCAATGGGGGTTAATGGAAAAGTCTGAGAATGTGGAAACTAAAAACAGCAAGTAAAGCTCTTTTGTGTCAAGTTTCAGAAAATTGGAGTTCATCTGTAGTGTTATGTCATAAATACATGATGATATACGGTAAGGTTTTGGTAAGGCTGCGGTTGATTACATACAAACATAAATCTGGGTATCATTCGCATGGCAGTGAAAACTGAGATTGTAAGCGTAGCATGAAAATAATGAAAAGAAGAGGGCCAAGAACTGAACCCTGAGGAACACCTTCTGTAACAGTAGCAGTGGCTAACGGTTTAAATGTCAGTGGCAGCCATTTTTGCTGCCCAAGGCCTGCCATGTGGACTGAGGACTGTTTATTGGACTCTTTCTATGTCTTCTTTGGATGCGTAATATATAAGAATCCTTTAAAACCACACTAAGCTACATCTACTTTTTATATCCGTCTTGTGTTTAATCTCCATCCAACTTCATCCAATTTAATATCTACTTGAATCATATGCATCTACTTGTATCCTTGTGTGCCTCTTTATTCTCCTATTACAGTGTTTTAAAGGACACATATATACAGTGGGGTTCAAAAGTGTGAGAGCACATGTAAAATCCAGCAACATGTTTCACTGTTGTTTTGATGCACTGTGGTATCAATCTCTCTTCTGTTCGTCTCCTTACATAAACCCTTCTGTTA
>JAOUQW010000001.1:4777523-4791903 GCA_028565825.1 Olivaichthys viedmensis
AACAGTGGCTCTCAGGCAAAGCTGGTATTTGAACTCACAACCTTCTCGTCATTTGAACCACTGCAGATATCACTAACTTACCAAGCGAGGAAGCAAAAAAGGATACTAACAGGACTTTGGGTGCAACCTCATCTTCAGTGTAGCTTGAATATACAGACACACACACACACACACACACACACACACACACACACAAACACAGAACTGAAACAATGGAAAGTGCAGCCCATGCACTCCACCCCCCACAAGTACCACTAACAAATCTAATCAGATTCCTGTCTTTCCCTAAGTGGAGGTGAGGTTTAAAAGGTTAAATAAAACAAGACTCCACTTTCTTCTCTCTTCATTCTTGAAAGCAAACTGCAAATGTGTGGAAGAGTAACGTGAGCACATCCACACGAGTGAGAAACCCAGTCCCAATGCAGTCATGTAATTAATGAACACTCGTCTCCTGCCTATGACAGGAAATTTATAAAGAAAAAAAGAAAAAACAACCCAAAGCCGTATTCATTCCCGCCTCAGGATCCGCGCTATATTTAATATGCGCACTGCATTTAATATGCACAGCGCGCGGCTTTGTTTTCAGGGCCCGGCCATCGTGTCAGCACTAATCAAGCCTTAATGCCCACAACAACGCGTGCGCTGATCAATGGAGGGGGAAAAATAATCATGTTCTCTCGCAGAATTTTAATGTACACTCCTTCTCACCAAGGCTCTTTGTGCGCCTGTCAAAGTGTGAAGAGGACGGTCTAAATCCTGTTAGAACGTTTAAAACATTAAGGGACGCTTAAAACAGGGAACAAGGCCTGAATCCCAAACGGCTCCCTATACGCTCGATCAAAGTCCACTACATAAGGTAGGGAATAGTGGTTTTTTGTACGACTTTTTTTAGTGAACTCCATGTCCAAACAAGGGCCATTTGGGATTTAGGCCATGTTTTGAGTTCATTTAGTTTGGAGGTGGTGCAGAGGTTACATGGTAAAATTGATTTGCTTAGTGAAGATTCTGGGTGTTTTTAAGGTTTTTTTAATTTATTTTTTATTTAATTTCACTGTCAGTGAAGCCTAATTTTAGACTTTTGGATGGACAAACTCAGGGTGTATTTTCCATGCAACTATATTTAAGTTATGATCAAGAACAAAACCCTTTTTTTCAGACAGGCAGCTCAAATCAAATTGTTTTGGCATATCCGATTGGAGCAGGAAAGATTTTTTGCAGTCAGAATGGCAACAAAAAAAAACACACAAAATTTGATTTCAGTTTGACCAGTCAAATCTTATTCTAAGTGTTTTATTTATTTATTTATTTTTCATGTCAGAAATTTGTGAGAATAACAACATGGACAAAAACCAGCATGAAAATTGATCAGAGCAGGAACGACTAGACATTAGACGCTAGCCTTCAACGTTATTTGCTTTCCTACATTTTCTTTCTTTCTTTCTTTTTGTTAATCTCAAATCCTCCCTAGTTATAGAGTTCTTCTTCCATGTTATTTGTACTATTAACATGGACAGATGCGTGATGTTTCTCTGTATGTCCCCGACTTGTATTGTAAATGTATTCTGTTAACTTAAAAAAGAAAAACGCTTTGGTCACTTGTGATTTGCAATCCGGACACTTGGTCTAAAAATGGGATCAAAGGAATAAACCAGATTTGCCCTGCTATGAGCCTTCAACAGGATTTACGGTCTTGGTTTGTATGACCACAACCCAGGATCAATGCTACTAGGCTGATATTTCCCTTACATGATCATCGCCCAACCTTTTATCGCCTTGTTGCTGTTCTAGTTAGCGTCTCATTGTTGTGAGTTGTCTGGCTTTAGTTGTGCCACTCCGGCCATGTGGAAATACAGTTGTAAATAGCATTTCTTTTGTAACAAGCCGAAATCGTGTGCCCATACCCAACTAGCACAACTTTACAGGGCCATATCCAGCTCAGATACTCTACATATCTGTAGAAACTGCTGGCCCACAATCAGCACCCAGAATTGGCCCAGCGTCAAAATGAAGAACAGCCCTTTTTCTAATGGCCCGAATATTGTGACCCTTAGTTAACAGCCAGAACTAAGCCAAATCAGGATCAACCCATGTAATCTAACGGTGAGCCACAGGTGCAAAAAAATCAACTGACAACTATCTGACAATTACAGCTTACAATTACAAGTAGCAATGAATTAAAATGCAGTTTTATTTTAAAATAAACAGGAGTGTAGGTGCATGTGTGTGCATGTTTTGGGAAAGCCTGTATGCAGTGGGTGCCATTCTCCGATTTTTCTCCTGGCTTTGGCCTTTTGTTTGTGCGTTAGCCCCCCCCCCCTTCCTTATTAGTAAGAAATATTGTGTTTGTTATCTTGGCCTTGGCCACTAAAGGCTTTATCAATCGCTTCCCTCTTTTTCCCCCTTGTTTATGTATGAAATTGACATTTTGTGTTGATAATTGGCGTGCTGGGGACAGGAGCGGCGACGGCACAGAAACTAAACTGGGCTGTAACAAATTTTAAAAAGCTCTGCATGTTTAACAATGAACATTTTTATTCTAATTGATTTGCGTGATACAGTAAATATGACAGACGACCTTAAAAAAAAGTCAAATGGCAATTGTCTTTTATATGATCGTCTCAAAATAAAGGGCTAAACGCGGTCCAAATTCCCAAAAGAGAAATTGACTACAGTGCATCACAGTTTTAAAGAATGGAGTAAAACCTACAAATTAGGAAACAACTATATATAAATGAATAATAATATTGTAACCAGTTTGATACACAAGGCAACTACGAGTGTCAAATTGTCCTTTAACTATTAGCCCTCTACTTTTAAAACTACTCTGGCCCTTAAAACCAGTGAGAAGCTAATGAGATAACCAGAGATCAGACTTTTTGGATTCATCTCTGCTTTGTACATGTGCATAGAATAAAGGCACACTTGGGATTACGAATACCTGCGGTCATGCAACTGCAGCCTAAAACGAGAGAGAGATCTTCAGGCCGGCTCTTGAGCTGGAAAAAAATGTTGTGGTGTTCACTCCTTTCAAGGAACAAAGGTAGGATGAAGCAAGTACAGAGCATTTACTCCGAGTCTGCTATGGTTATGTATAGGTTGTGTATAGGCATGTGCCCATAATCAATTATACAATATACCACGATGATCACCCCGATAATCAAAATATCATCACTGCCTCTGCATTTCATTCAGGAGGAGGCTGCCTGGGCGTTTTTGAGCAGCTTTTGTGCCCCTAAGATAAAGACCATCCCTTTCAGAAGTACAGCTGTTTAGCCTGGTGAGTATTTCCTTGGCTGGATCTAGTTATCTGCAGTTTTTGCTGTCTGATTGGAAGATATTTCGACCGACTAAGTTATTGAATAAACTGATTTAGAGTACGTACAAAATTACGCTCATTACTTACAAATCAAAATTGCTTGGGACTTTAGGTTCGGGCTTCAATTAAAATTAGATTTGGTTGTTCTGCGTGCTTCGATTCTGGCACGTCTTGCTTCTCTATAGGCACACCGAAATGCATATTTCTGGCTACGCTATTGATAAAATCGTAAACTGTGACAAAAGGTTAGGCATTTATGGGAATGGGCGATAATCACTATTGGCTTGATCTGCATGCTGTCTATATGCTTCTGACGTATTTTGATGTTGGAAAGCCGATTTAGAAACAACAATTTGACCAGTGAACAATGCTGGTTACGTAACCAATCTTGAAATGGTCATTAGATGGGCTCTGGACATAGAAGTCTTACCTGTAGAACCTTACTGCATCGGATGATCACAGAAATAATCTAACAATTATTCCGTTTTATTAATACGCACCAGGCCAACTGTGCATTGTTCACAGCACACATACAGCAAGTGTTAGATCTACTGAATCACTGTCGGGTCGGACTGAAAAGACTCGCACTGCAATGGTCACGCAGCTCCTCGGTCTCCCACAGTTTCTCTGCCTGCTTAGTCTCTGTGTGTGCTCTGAGTCTCCACATCAGTGGATAGAAAAGCTTCTGTTGTTCATCATTCCTGCATGGCGTGGCACCCGAGGGTCAGGGTCATGCGCTTGGTCTTGCATATAAAACGTAAGGCTCTTTACAGTGGAGCAATACTGAACTCTAGTGTTCAAATTAACCGGCCCTGTAATATTTCCCGCAGAACGTCGTGGCACTCTGAGAGCTTTTAAACAGAGCTGGTTAGATCGGTTTGCCACAGAAGGAAATTTCCAGCAATAAATCGGGGCTGTGATATTCAAATATTCAAATATTCATCATGTTCAAATACAGATTAAATGGCCTGAATAGGCTGTTAAAGTATATGAGTATGGTGGTATACTGTGATAAGGAAATATTAAATAGTTATAGCTTTACCATTAATGGTGTGTTATAACACTATGCTATACTGCAATAGATAATGATTTCACAAAAATACTATTTCCTAGTATGGCACGTCAGTTGAAATTTTGTATTTTTTTTAAAGGGTGGACTCCATTTTAACCAAGCGAAAATTAGAAGAAAAAAAATAATTTCTATATGGTTTTGATGAACAACTAAAAGCTAAAAGTCTGGTAACACACCCTATGAATCCTGTATTCATAATGCATTATAAATGCATTCATAAAGTGTTATATAGCATCCATAATCCCTTGTAGTGCCTTGCATAAGCCTGCATAAATGTTCATAAGTACGTATGGTTACATGCACAACACTTTATAAAGCATAACCATAAGACTTTTTAATGCCAGGTACACATACATAATGCATTATAATATCTGTTCATAAGAACATTGTAGACACTAATGTAATGCACTATAACACAGGTTCTGCATTATAAATTATGGCATATATACTATACCAGAGCATTAGTGCATTACAGCATTAGTGTCTCCAACGTTCTTATGAACAGATATTATAGTGTGTTATGTAGCCTGACATTATGAAGCCACTTTATAAACTACAGATAAACTAAAGATTATGTAATATACAAGGTATTAATGACTGCTATGTAACACACATGTATATAAATGTATTTATAACGCATTATGAATACGGGATTCATAAAAAAGTGTTACCGTAATGCAATGCCTTTTGGAAACGTCACCATGCACATGTGGGCGGGGAAACATTACATTAAACAATAATATCATGCCATGTTTCACTTCCTCATCCCCCAGCTGTCATGAGTTTCACTCAAAACACATCACGTTACGGAAGAAAAATGGGTTATGATCTCCGGTTTCACGTTGTCATTAATACATTTGACCCTGATTAAAAAGTGGACCGAACGGTTTAATGCAGTTCGAAAAGGAATCAAAGCCGAGTTCCCTTCATGCTAGCGTTACTTTATTCGCTCTCTTTTTAAGCTTTTGAACTGCAGCCCCAAAGCCCACGAGGCGTTTATCAAAGCGCTCGGCTAATGCGAGGGATTTCGGTTAGGAGGTAAAAGACACTCATTTTATTCAGCCATAATGTCCGGTAAAAAAAAAAAAAAAAAAAAAAAAGGGGTTAAAATATGTGTAATTACCACAAGTAATAATAATAATACTATACATATTTATACTCGTACAGCACTCTGTCTCGCTGCGATACTTTCCTATGACATATTGGGGTAATAAAAAAGGTGTTCCTGGGGGACGGCCACCGCACACTAATTACACACTTCCACTGAGACCTTATTGCAGCAGGCAGTTACCATAGCGCGCTAATACATCTTCGGGGCCCCGTGTCAAACCAGATTTCCCTTCTCCAATTTGCAGGAAAGGAAGGAGGGACGGGGGGGAGAGAGGAGGGGAAAAAAGTTGCAAGGTCATTACTGCACAAGGCCCAATTACACTAAATAATCTGCGCTGTAAAAATGAGCTCTATCGAGCGTCGGCGCAGAGACACAGGATACCGTCAGTTCTGGGACTGTGTGTGTGTGTGTGTGCGAGAGGAAGGGAGGTGTTGCGTCCCAGGCGTGTGGTCAGACTAAAGCCGGAGATGGAGGTAAGGTGTTCAGGGAGCTGCTGTCACACAGAGAACAGCGGTAACAGGAGACGCAGCGTCTGGTTGGCGACACGGAGAAAAACAGCACGCGCAATGCTGGTGCAAAAATGTTGATTTAGTAATGCATAACAAATGTGAAATATTGCATTACATTAAGCAGGAACTTTGATCCAAAGTCACCTAAAAGGGAGGCAGAATCCAATCCAAGCCCAGAGCCTCGCTCAAGGGCTCAACAGTGGCTCTCTGAAAGTCCTGAGATTTGAACTCACAATCTTCCAGTCACTAGCGCAGAACCTTAACTGCTGAGCTACCACTATTATAAAACATCCATTCGCTCGCAGAGGGTCAAGGTGTTACACCGTATGCTGTTTGTTCAGATCGGGGTTGATCAAAGTGGAACTACAGCGGGGTCCAAAGTTCTGAGACCACATTGAAAATCCAGCAGCATGTTTCACTGTTGTTTTAATCCACTGTGGTATCAATCTCTCTTCTGTTCGTCTCCTTACATAAACCCTTCTGTTACTGCCATCAATCTTAAACCTAAATTCATCAGTAAATAGGACTTTTTTCCACTGTACCACTGTGAAATGCTGCTATGTCTTAGCCCATGCCAAGTCTTGTGCAAGTGTGTGTATATATATATATATATATATATATATATCTATATATAATGTTTCCCTTCCTGAGAAGTGCATTAGAGACGCTACTCGTCCTTTGAGACCACTAGTAGCCTTCTTTTGATACGACTTTTGCTGATTGGAGACTCTCGTTCTTTATTCAGCACATTGTGGGAACTCCGCCAGCAGGCCCTCAGAAATCTGAACGTTCAGACCTTTCACCCTGAAAGTGTCTTCCTGATACCAGACAATCCCGGCCTAAGACACTTGTTTATACAAATAACACTCTCTACCTAGTCATAAACCACTAGTGTCAAACCACCCTAAGGTCATTCAGCTAGGTCATGCATCCTGCATTTAAGTTAAGGCTGGCTCGCTAAGGAATTTGAAGAAAGGACTGAAAGAGTTATCACAACTCAGAAATAGATTAATGCCCAAAAGACACTTTCCTTTACACATCTGGACCTGGAAACTTCACAAGACACTCATTGCATCCTATGTCATATAATATATACTTTGTGTGATGATTGTATGATTAATGAATGTGTAATCCTTCTGTTTTACTAAAATGAACAGATAAAAGCACATAGATGCCATGTTTGGTCTCAATTGAATCGTAAAACTATGATTGGAACTTTAGATTAAGTTCCCTGAGTGTACAACACCCCGATTTTATAATCTGACATAAAACAATCAAGGGCAAACTGGACAGGGAACATGAGGGCTTAAGTACATACACTGATTACTCACAAACGCTCCGTGAGCCGGTCCATCGTGGGACGCCTTCCGCAGCACCGGGAACTTGGCCACGCCTCCTGCTGCATCAGGGAATTTGGCCACGCCTCCCACAGCATCAGCTCACTCAGCCACACCTCCCGTGGCATCAGGGAACTCGGCCACGCCTCCTGCGGCGTCCAGGAACTCAGCCACGCCTCCTGCGGCGTCAGGGCACTCAGCCACGCCTCCCGCGGCGTCAGCGAATTAGGCCATGCCTCCCGCGGCATCAGGGAATTTGGCCACGCCTCCCACGGCATCAGGTAACTCGGCCACGCCTCCTGCGGCGTCAAGGAATTCGGTCCCGCCTCCCGTGGCGTCAGGGCCCTCTGTCACGCCTCCCACTGCATCAGGGAATTCGACCACGCCTCCTGCAGCATCAGGGCACTCTGCCATGCCTCCCGTGGCGTCAGGGACAGCCTCGGCGGCTGTCATCAGCTCCACCTCAAAAATCTCCAGGGGGATTTCCTCCTCTGCTCCGGAGAGGCTCGTGATCCGGGCTGGGTCGGAGCCTAGCGGCTTCTGTGGCTGGCTCCGAGGTGCGGCGGGAGGGGACAGTTGTCGCTCCACGCCAAGTGATGCCACAACGGTGGCCAGGACGTTGAGCCATGCCTGTCAAAGCCTGCCGCATCCGTGGTGGTGGCACGCCTCCCAGGCGCGGCGATCAATGCCACAGCAGCATTGAGGCAGTCGACCCACTGGCGATGCTCCGCGAGCTCCCACAGCAGTTCGTCTAAGCACGCTGCCATCTTGGGCGGCTTGCTGTGTCCTTCGTTATGGTCTCGGATTCTCTCACGAGTAGGGGCAGAGACAGGACACAGGCGCTAGCCGAGCTTCAAACAAACACATTTATTTAAGCAGCTTAACAAACACTTCACACGCAACAAATAACAATCCGAGCCAAACTGGATGGGGACACCAGGGCTATTTAAACAAATACTAATTACACAGACAAACGAGAGGCAGGTGAGAACAATCACATCACAAGACAGGAACTAACAAACAAACATAAAGAGCGTGGCGCTATATATACTGTATATACACACACTTGCACGAGTACACAGAACACAAACAGAAATACACTTAAACATGCACACACAAATATTGTAATGAATGGTACTATAATCGCAATGTTGCTACCCACTTCCCCTCAAGCTGTTTCAGTTCATATTTACATGTATTCATTTGGCTGACATTTTTATCCAAAACCCCTTTATACAATCCAATTTATTATTAAACTGCTGCTCCTGGACATGCATATCTCTAACAAATACGTCAATGCCAGTTTATTGGGTATACCAATCTAGTCACTAATAAACTGTCAACCCAATATATGATTGGTCAAAATTGCCTTAGTTCTGAATAACTGATTAATAAAAACAGTTGTTAGTGGACTCAGACCTTTATAGTCGAGACTTCAAACTAACACACTGTCTAGAGCTTTGCCGTAGGGCCCTTGCTTTTCATTAATGTGTGTGATAAAGTGGGGGTATAACAGGGGCAGTGATGTATATTTTATGTGTGTGAGATCTGGTGCCAGGCCACATTAGTCACGCCTAACCTGCACCTTCAGACAGACTGCTGAACCCAGCAAAGCAATCCCACCATGCTCAGCAAACTCCTGTACACTCACTAATTCCACTTCACCACTGACGCACTATTGTCACAGCACAGGAAAAATCACAGAGACGACAGTGGCTGATGATGAACAGTGGAGTTTTACCTGTTAAAAGAGTGTACACTGAGTGTCCAGTTTATGAGGTATCCCGGTCCAGTAACTTAGAAACTGATGACTTCTCAAGCAAGTTGTCATTATACTTGCAGAAGACATAAAATAAACATCTAAGACAAATTTCATAAAAAAAAAAAAAATAGGGTGCCTAAGACTTTTGCACAGTACTGTATATGTACTGTCATTAGACATATCCGGCTGAGGGATGCGATGTAGTGCTGGTGATGAACATACAGGGGCAACACTGAGCCGATTAATTTATTTACATGGACACAGGATCCAGCGATCTTTATAATATTCCAGAATATTCTTGTGCTCATATTTTCTGAACAAGAAACATATTGTCAAAATATGTCAGATGGACTCAATGTTATGAGTGTAAATTGTTATAGACATGGATTTCTGGTCATTTTAAATTACAGTTTTTTTATATCTAGACTAAAATTAAGAATAGTGCACTTTATTCGTACACTTCTATCAACCCACTATGGATATTTATTCATGCACAGGACATCTGAGCTTGAGAGTGTCCTCAAGCAGCTTCTACTACTGTCATTAACCCATTTGTACCAGTGATCCGTGTAAACAAGTTCAAAGAACACTTTTTAAAGAAAAGATAATTTCAATACCTGGCAACTTCAGTTGCTGGTGCTCAAATAACTTTAAATGCACAAGCACCTTAATCACAATAGTCAGAACAAAAACTGAGCACCACTCAGGGGACATTATCATGTTTATCTGATAAAGTGGTTTAAGATTGCCTATCAAAGACCTACATATTAATGCAAATCATTTGCTTAAAAGCAATATATCAAAAACGTATAATATAATATTGTAGCGTCGCAGCAACTGCGCGGTGTGCATTTGCATACCCGTGAGCACACGCCACACATGTTATTTGTGTAGAAGAATTCCCTGTTCTGTTGGAAAGAGTGTTTTATTGTCTGTGCTGGTCTGTGTTGAGCCAGCACGTTATATGTGTCCACCATCGGTGGATGTCCAGTGGGCTTTGTTAACCCCCACCAGCTTTCCCCATGCTGGTTGGTTCTCTGGCTTACCACCAAGCTACGTGTTGTGCTGTTAGAGTGTGTTTATTACAAAGCAAAAAATAGTGTCATTTGAATGCAAAAATTCAACAGTCAAAACATTTAAAAAGCAAATGAAAGAAAACATGTAACATTATCAACATTATCAACCAAAAAGTCACAACATACAGTATATCTTAAATTGATATATCAGTCACTAAAAAGATAAACTGGTTCACGTCCTGTCATGTGAAAAAGCCAACTAGCTGCACGTATTTCCTGGAAGCACGACAGAGTCAATCCTTCCAAATAAAAGGTGAAATACTGTCACGTTCTGTCTCAACGGGGCGGAGGTAGGACACATGCGCAAAGCCACTTCAAACATATAACATTTAATATCCTTCGAACATCCAACATCAAACAAAACACGGAGCTTTTGACAGACAACGTGACATCAAACATAAGACAAACAATCAAGGACAAACTAGACGGAAACAAGTAGGACTTTTAAACACTACTAATGATGAACAAACGACATGCAGGTGGGGACAATCACATCACGAGACAGGGATCACACACACACACACAGCAGCGCACGTGGCGGCCATTGCAATGGCAACCACCCGCTAGTTCATGCGCACAGCCGCGCACGTGACAGAACCCCCCCACAAGGGCGCGCCTCCCGAAGGGTGGGGGGGGCCCGTGAAGGCCACCGTCCCTGTCCGGGTAGCGGTACAGAGGCCGGCCCTGGGCTGATGATGTCCTTGGCGGTGGCGACGGACACCCGGGGGCCTCCCACCGCGGTGTCCGGAGGCCGCGTGACTTCGTCGTCCCCAAAGCCCGGGGGCGGTACAATGACGTTTTCCCCTTGCTCGGGGGGCGGAGGAACGTCATTGTCCCCGAAGCCCAGGGGCGGTGCAATGACGTCCTCCCTGGGGGGACACACCTCGAACAGCATCTGGGATTTCGGCCACGCCTCCGACGGCATCCGGGAACTCGGCCATGCCTCCCGCAGCGTCCGGGAGCTCGGCCACGCCTCCCGTGGCGTCCGGGAGTTCGGCCATGCCTCCCTTGGCGTTTGGAATGGCCTCGGCGGCTGTCTCTAGCCCCCTCCAAAAAAGTTCCTGGGGGATTTGATTCTCCACTCATGGGAGAGTAGTGTTCTGGTCTGGTTTGGCGCCGCCCGGCTGCTGCAGCAGGTCTCGAGGTGCGACGGGAGGGACAAGCTGTCGCAGCGCGAGGAGCGAGACCACCACCGCGGCCAGGACATTGATCCGCGCTCGTCGTCCTGGCGTAGCATGGACAAATGCGCTGTCTCCACGGTGGAGGCGCGCCTACTACTAATTACGAACAAACGACATGCAGGTGGGGACAATCACATCACGAGACAGGGATCACACACACACACAGCAGCGCTTGTGGCGGCCGTTGCCATGGCAACCACCCGCTAGTTCACGCGTACAGCCGCGCACGTGACAAATACTGTACATATGTGAATTGGAAGAGTTGACTCGTGCTTCCAGGAAGTAGTTGCAGGAAGTTGGCTTTGTTCTATGACAGGAAGTGAAGTAAAATTCTTGTGTGTCTACAAAAGGCTTTTGTACAATGTGTGATTTTTAAAAAGCCTTTAAAACACTTTACTAGCTTTTCATAAACGAGAACAGAAGGGTACAGACTGTGGAAACTTTAGTTTTCTGCCAGTTTAAATGGCTTAAAACAGTGTTTTTAAAAGTGTTCATATTGACAAGATAGTGTGTAACATGTGGTTTGAAATATATTCAGTGCTGTGAGGGTGGGACACGATTAAGAAGCCTCCATGGGGAAAGACTGGAGGCACAGGAAATAGTGCTCCAGTGACTTCATTAATACCGAGAGACTATAATAAGGCTTTCTTCTTAGGAGATGCGGATCAGGTTGCTTTCATGGAGAAACAAACAGCATCCAAGGCCGAGGGCCGCTTTGTTTAGCCTTACCTTTTATACTCTCAACTGAGAAACAAGCTTTAAAGGGGAAGGCACTGTGACACTGGACTGGCCCCTTAAGGAGCTGAGGCCTCTCCAAGAGATCCCAAGAAACTTTGCACCTCTCCAGAAGCACCTATAAATAGAAGCCATCTGTCTCTGGATTCGGTTACAACCCATTCCATATGGAGAGGGTAGGGCACGGCGGCCAAATGAGTGAGTGAGTGAGTGAGTGAGTGAAGGGTCCCACATTAGAAAACAAATAGCATCCATGATCCCCCAAAACTGGACCTCTTCCTGCTGGGTTTCTTAAGGGGCCAGTCCAGTGCCACAATGCCTCAGGACCTGGATTACTTCTGTACTGATTGATTAATTGATTGATTGAGCTTTGTCTATGGATTGTACATCAGTCGTCCTGTACCATACATCAAATACAAAAACTCGTAAGACATTGTGAAATAGTTACATCAAAAATAAATTATAAATTATGGCTGAAAATTTAAGTAACTGATAACAGAGCTTCTACAACTGTGCTTGTAATATCTATTGTCAAAGTTTTGTTTTTATTTATTGTGGTAATGTTTATATGAGTACTATGAGAAATATTGGAGGTTAACTCTAGAAGCCTTAACCCCTTAAACTCTCAGGAGCCATCACTCTCGTAACTACACACCTTTTCTATTAGCTTCACTGCAGTTACTGAATAATTCATGGTATTACTGAATAATATGCTTTATGTTGAATAACTGAATAATAAGCAGAGAGTTTAAGGGTTAAGGGTTCTTTGGTTGTCCCTCTGGGGGAAACCTTAAAGGTTCCATGTAAAACCTTACAACTGAGTGTGTCTCCATCAGAAAGGGTTCCAAGCATAAACCTTTCAGGAAGCTAATAACCCTTCACTATTATCAAATGAATCCTTGAAGGGTTCCCTCAGAGGGATAACCAAAAAACCCTTAAGGCTTCTAGATTTAACCATTTTTTTCTAAGAGTGTATTAAGTGTACTTCCTATTAAGACTCCAATACATCTCCTAATATCCATCAGTCCTAGATATCTTTTGTAGTAACCTCTATAATCTGACTGAAATGAGCACAGAGTATGTGGAAATCAGGAAACTTGATTTAATCTGATAAAAGCTGCTATTTTATGCAGAAATTGCATCTTATCCACACATAATACATTAAATACAGATTATTCAATGGGTAGTATGGAATTATTTTCATGTCGGAAGTAATTGTACATAAATATAATAATTAGATCAGAATTAAATGAATCTGCAACTGTGGTTGTTTCACAAGTACAGTCCTCATATTACTATTACATAATTACAAAATCTTAATTTATGTCTTTACAGTGTTCATGTTGCACTTATGAATCACAGTTTCACATACTTACAACTTTCATGCAACATTTACAAATCTCCAATTACGCTGCTAAAGCACATGATTACAATTTGAGGATTTTGATGGAAAAATCTCATTGTTGTAATGTTTTGAAGGGCGGGACCAAGTGGATACCTCCAGAGGATGATCATGTGATGTCAGAATTACGGTAATTATCCGACAGTGTGTGACGTCACGTTATAAACAAACATGACCATAAAAATGGCAGCGGCTTCCACAGTTAAAAGCAGTGAGGAGAGTAATGTCCGGATTTAACTCTGTGCGTGTCCATCAAACATTCCCAATCATTTTATAGTATTGACCACATAATAGTAAAGTGTAGTTTAGCTTTGTTTCTGAAAGACATTAATTTCCGAGTCCAAGGAGATGAACAGCTCTGAGAAGACTCTTATAGTCCTCATCTCGTAATTACTGTACTTTAATTACGACATGACGTGAATGCAATGTGGAACAAGTTGTTTGTGTAATGGTTTATGATCATCTGTAAACCCATAAAGTAAGACATAAAGTACAGTATAATATATAATGGGATGTGTGAATAACAATTAGCAAATGTTAGTTAAATATTTACGAAATTGACTGTAAATTTGCGAAATAAAAAAAATTATGATTTAGGCTTTGCATTCATGTACAATGATTAAAAATTAACTCCTGCTTAAAATTAAGGAATGATAAGACATTAATTTCACACTCAAGCCTTGGATAACCTTTGGGGGAACCTTTAATCTGAGACATGTAGAGAAGAAGTGGATACCAAATAAACATCAGTTTTTGTGTCACGTGCACGGCTGTGCGCGTGACCTAGCGTGGCGGTAGCTATGGCAACGGCGCACCATGCGCGTTTGTTTATGTTGTGTTCCCTCGTCTGTGTCACGTGAGTCATGTTAAGTGTTCCCA
>JAOUQW010000001.1:4792003-4802797 GCA_028565825.1 Olivaichthys viedmensis
ATGTTATTACACTATTATACTTTATGACAACTGTCATCACATTGTGTCATCATAAAAATCACTAACGGCGATTGTGTCATGTGTCTGTCAAAGTTTTAAGATAGTTAAAAAAGGGGGCTTTATACAAACGTATTTAATGAGTAAATGTGTGTTATAGTGAGGAGTCAGGTTAAAAAAATTATTATTATTATTTATTTATTTTTTAAAGTTGCTGATCTAGAGTCACTAATTTTCTATTTTTTTGTAAAATATTAAGAAAAGATAAAGTTTCTTTATAATTTAAAGGCTGCAAACTGGCTGTTGTAATCAACTTAAATTAAAATAGCTTTAAAAATCATCAGACATTGTGATAAGTTACGACATTTGGGATGACATGCTTATAGCGCATTCTTTCGGTTGTCATGGAAACGGTTACGCAATACAAGCTAACCAGAGAGCAATTGAGCAAAAAAAAAAAAGAAAGAGCATGTGACATAACCTGTCATGACAAATACCGGTAATGGTAACACAACCCTGTTATATTACTGGACATCAACTGTTATGACAACTCATGACAGCATACGACACCCGACACGCTTATGACGTGCTTATGTCTGCGTCATGACGCAGGGTTCGTGGAAAGTGTGTTAGTTTTTTTCCTTCATTCATCTTCAGCTTTCGTTATTAGACGTAAAGGATGGACACACACTTAGACTGTTTGCTTGTGTCATTATTTCCTAATGATTCTGAATGCTGAATATCCGTTTCCCCCGAATAAATTGATGTTTTACACTGTATGTGTCAAAGGTACAGCAGGAAAGAGAAGTGAGAAAAAGAAAACAAGAGAAAGAGAGAGAGAGAGGACCTGCCTTCGTGGCTGCGTGCCATTTTCAGTAGCCATGCAGGACAGCAGGACTGATGAGGCGAGCGTTATCGTGTCACAAATCCAGACTTGTTTTTTTGTAGCTTCTATTTGTGTAGTTATTTTTCTCAAAATGCTTAATACTTCCCTGGTCAATTGACATAAATGATCAAATATGAACAGTTGTCGAGGATCAAATATAAAAGCATGATTTTTAAAAATCAGCGTTTTGATACATGGCTAAGAAACGAGAACGTTTGCTCGGCAGAACTCCAGTGACATGACCCGAT
The DNA here is from genome assembly GCA_028565825.1 of Olivaichthys viedmensis. Taxonomy (NCBI): domain Eukaryota; kingdom Metazoa; phylum Chordata; class Actinopteri; order Siluriformes; family Diplomystidae; genus Olivaichthys; species Olivaichthys viedmensis. The sequence goes on from JAOUQW010000001.1 coordinate 4,793,135, forward strand.
TTAAACTGTACTTCGTCAAAAAAGGACAAACCCCACACTGGACTGCATGTCTAATGTGTTTTTTAAACATTATTTTATTGTAAACTTTACGTTTAGTACATTGTACGAAACGCAGTATTTTCTAGACCGTAAGTCGCACCAGACTACAAGTCGTAGCAAAAAAAAAAAAGAAAAGAAAAAAGTCCTGTAGTCTTCCGTCTTGTAGTCCGGAAAATCCAATGTTCAGAATGCAGTTCAGGAAACACTTGACGGACAACTCCGAGGTCTTGATTGTAAACTTTACATTTCGTAAAGTGCAAAATCGTTGAAAATACAACTCAGTAGAATAGCCGAGTCATTATTAAGGTCATTAACTCAACTCCGTGTCATGTGACGAGAATCGGTATGGTACGTAGTGACGCTCAACAACACAAAAAAAGGGTTGCTTAAAAAAAATAAGACGTACATCAGATGAAAATAAAAAAAACTCTTCCTTATTGTTTTCATGAGGCAAAGAGAAATCCTGTAAAGAGGTCCATTTAAAAAAATATTCCACCAGTTTCCCCAAATCAAATAATTGAATACTTAATACAGTGTGATATGGCATGCTTGTAAACAGATACCATAACATGAACGCATCATACCCTTCCACCCGTAATTAAATCACTTGGATGACTGTTATACTGGGACGTCTTCCGTCTCTGATCTGACCCCAAGTGTCCCAGAATCCTCATCCTGGCTTTCTCCGTCCCCTGCTACCAGCTGGTCACTAGTCCGAGTGTCCCCATGCTGTAGCTCACTCTGCACGCTGCTCTCGGCCAGCTCGGTGTCGTTCTCCTGGGAACGCCGGGCGTCCTTCCGCCTGTAGTTGTAGTAGTTCATGATGAAGAGGAAAAGGCCGGCGGTGACCATCACGGCGCCACACATGTAGAACATGTAGCTGTAGTCACCGAACATGTCCACCAGCGCGCCTGCAGAGAAAGAGCACGTGTTACACACCAAATACATGCCAGTGTCGCAAAATATTGAAAATGTTTTTGGGAAAGGTAAGGGATTAAAGATAAAGATTTAGGGAAGTGGTCGTAGTTACGCCTCATTTGCTGGTAACCCAACGAAACCACCTTCACCTTATGGGACGCAACTTACAGTGCATGACAGGAATAGGAATATATGCGACATTAGTGGTTTGCTCAAAAACAATTCCAATACGACAAGAACATGAGAACCGATAATATTCCTGGAAATGTTCTTGATTTTTACCCATGCTATGACTTGACACCAATTCAGATATTAAAATATTTGTTTTATAGAGAATTGAGGATGAGACAGGCTGCCTTGCACAAGTCAGAGAACAAAAAGAGAGGGGGGAATAAACTAGACTGAGAGATCATCACACTAACAACATAGCGGTGGTGTCACATTACCATTTACATAAAAAGAAATAAAAATGTGGCTGTGTGGTTTAAAATGAGGCAAGAAATGAGCAATGCAGTTATTAAATATTAGCTAATTTGGTATAAGAACCGCTTTTCGTTTTTGACTTTTGGTCAGGAGGAGGCTCCGGTTAGCACAGCTAGCTAGCTAGGAATAACATTCCTCTAAGCTAGCTCGCCAAGTTAGCATTGTCAGTGAAGTATATAGCTATATGGAGAGTGAAGTGAGTATACAGCACTGTGTAGAACGCAGCACCTCTCACGTTCTCAACTTATTCTTACAATGTAATGGAGAAATGGCTATTGTCAAGAATTTAGTGCTTCTTCATGCCTCAATCAGGAAGTTCTTTTCTTTTCTTTTTTGGGACAAGGTAAATCTACAACTTGCGATGCAAATTTTGTCCACAGAAAGGAAAACTAGGTCTGTGTGTGAAGCATGAACAAGAATCAAGTTGAAAAAACTCTCTCAATATAGAACATCAACATGTAATTACAATTCACTGATACGGAAGAAAAACGGAACAAACTGCTTTAAAAAACACAATCACCAATTGATAATTAAGTCCTGGTGTGGTGCATGAAATTTCTAACGTACAAATAACTAACATCCTCCGTTGCACAAAGCTCCCAGACAGCACACGCCCTTACTCAGACCGACTGGAGACGCAAGCCGACCAACAGGTGGCATCGCACGGCCGAAGGGCAGCTTTCAGGGCAGCCAGACCAATTAAAACCCTGCTCCTAATGAGTCCTTGCGCTGTGAAGACGATGATGGGGGAGTTTCACGCTGCCCCTCAGTCTCCACCACCCCAAACATCATCAGTGCCTGCGTTTTGATTGATCGCGGAGTGCCATGTTTTTTGCTGATGTCCAGCATCCTCATTAAGCCCGGCGCTTGATTGGCGCGGCAGTAATTTCATTCCATCTGTTAAAGTTGCCTCTCTCCCCCCCCCTCTCCCCTCTCATGTACTCATTGCTTAATGATCACACAGGGCTTCTAATGAGTGAGGAGATGAACCGAGATTCATTAAAAAAAACGGGAAAGCGAAAGGCTAATTACTGCCATTTCCTCTCTTCTTCCTCATTAGGCTGACCTCGAGGTTCCGGGGAGTGGCACGTAAACTCTGCACGTAACAAGGAGATGCGCTAAAGCAGGGCGTTATAACTCTGGCGCTTTGGTGAAGGAGCGCTGAATGTGTGTGTGTGTGTGTGTGTGTGTGTGTGTGTGTGTGTGTATAAGAGAGAGAGAGCGGGAAGGCGTGCGCGTAGGTGCTTATTTACTCTATTAAACACGGGTCTCTGTACCAAGGTCTCGCGGTCGATCAATGAGGCCCAGATATTTCTGCCTCATTAAACAAGAAGCACACCGTGTTGCCAGGTCCTTTGTGACAAAGTCTGCCAAATATAAATCAAAAGTGGGAAAGAAAAGAGTGCAATTTTGAACCCGAAACTGGTGTATGAAACACTACAATGCTCTGATGAGATCTTTGCGTCCATGTATGTGACACCATTTTCAGATGATAAAAGAGGCTTCAGTTGCAGGTACACGTCAAAACCAGACCAATCCCAGTAGGGGGTGGATGCGTCTGTCCCTTTAAACATCCATTAGTCCATATGGTTATATCATTTGATGAAAAACGGTCCAAAATTCTCAACTCACATCGATATATGCATAGCTTATGTCATAACCATGTCATCCACTTGGTCAGGGTCTATGTTCCATCCTGGTCACTTGGTCTGTGAGCGAACGGGTCCTGGTGATCCCACCACTGTGTGGGACTAAATCCAAGACCATACCCTTTTCACTTGTGTTTCTGCAATGGTGGAATGAATTACCTAGCTTCATCTGTTCTGGATTCCAGGATGCTATAGGAAATCTGGAGCAGATTCCCTCACAATGTTTAAAAAAAAAAAAAAAAACACCCGAAGACTCTTCTGAAGGCACTTGCACAGGCTAGTGTTGATCGAACGATGATTGAGTACTGGCGCTTACTTTAACTGTCATGTTTAGGTTTGGCTCTTTTTTGTTCTTCCAAGAGCAAGGTTTCTGGCAAGTCGGTGGAACCTTGGCGTTTTCACACATGAGGTTTTTTCCACAGTTGCGGTCACCTACACTTGGTCGAGTGTAAAAGCTGTTTGCAAACCTTGATGTGGTCCAGAACACTGATCTTTGGTCCACCTGAAAACGGCTGTCTAGGGTTTGTTTCAAGTGAACTTGGGTGATTGCGAACTTGTTACAAGTTCTACCAATCTACAGCAATCTTTCAACATGGACTCCAACCATCTGCCCATCTATCTACCAACTATATCATATCTACCACCGACAAGCCGAGTAAGGCCACGTTGCATTTTGAGGTGGCATCTTCATCCTGTGAGGGACCAATGGAGTTTAGCAGTTGGTCCTAGCGTGATCCCTCCTCCTTCTCTTCTCCTTACAGATGGTGTGTCGTCAACTCCACGTTCCCCTATAGCACTGTTCACATAGGAAGAAACTACGACCAAGACTTCGGCTTGGTATCATGTTGAAGGGTTTCTTTAAACGGTTTTGACAAAAGGAAGAGGACTTGGGATCTGTGTGTTGTTCTCTCCTTTTGTGTGTATAAAATCACAGCAAAATGAAAGTATGCCATTGGAGATTCGAGTCTTTGAAAGGTGAGACATCTTCTAGTGATACATGAAACATTTAATTATATAGCACTTCAAAGAAGATGAAATCCCCCCCCCACACACACACACACGCTAGATGGGAAACAAGGAGAGCCAGAATAACCTTTGGCTCAGCTCTCATTAATGCGTTTTCACCTCAGAGGGTTTTGGACTGCTGCTCAGAGGACGGACTGAGCATTGACTGCTGGTGAAGAAACATCAAGCAAAAAGTCTAGTCGAAAGACCACCATGTAGGATACACATTAAATATTGAAGTACTTGTTCATTCCCTTGCTATTTTTCTCCCACAATTTCCATCCATTTGTTTTTATGCAAAAGTTTATATATGCACAAGAACCCTGAATGGAAATGCTAGAAATTCAAAGAGAAGCTTCAATTTTGCAAAAACATCTGGCGAAACAAGTGGCGGAGCTGATGTATCAGTAAAGAGGAAATGCAATAAAGGGTGAAATAAACTGATTTTTGGGATAAATGATGACTGCGTTCCAGTCCGTTACTCTCTGGTCTCTGGGGGTGCCTTTGGCTTATTACATCGTCTTGCTTTCCCATTCGAATTTTACCAACTTTTTTGAAAATTAGCCTAAAGTTCGTAGAACGTTTGGATGCAAGCACTCCGACAGACTTGCTGAGGCCTGGAGGTGAAACCTTGCATATCTAATATCCACAGAGAGTCTGCAAACGCACTCAGATTACACTATTGAGTGCTTCTATCCAAGTAGTACGGTCAGCAGTACAGGAGCCGCAGGCGGCATTAGCAGCTTAGCGCCCGGTGGCCGAAAGGGACCGAAGGGAGGGAGCAAGTGAGTGAGAAGCGCAAGGAGACTTCATTACGCTCGCAGCTTCTACACTTTGGAAAAACCTCACCGTAATTTGCACGTGGAGGCGAATCCTCACGCGGCCGAAAAGCCGGAGCGACTGCGGCCGATTTGCAGCGCTAAATAACCGTGACCAATTACGGCCTCGCCCCCCCCCACCACCACCACAGACACGCACACACAAACACACACACTTTCCTCAGGCCCAACATGCAGCGCCGCGTCGCCTCCCTCGCCACCCATAATCCAATTCTGCTGGAATGTCTTACAATAATGATACCCTGCCCACCCTGGCCTGTGTTCTTCCATTAGTCATGCATGCAGGAGGGAGAGAGAGCGAGAGAGAGAGAGAGAGATAACAAAAGCTGTTTGGTTCTAGTGCAATTTCTTTCCTTTTTGCCATCTTGAAGTGCCGTGACCTTTTTCTTTGAAGGAAATGAGAAAAAGAATGAAAAACCCCAAAAGAAATGGGTAAACACGTCCTGCTTCAGCGTTTGCTTAATATCTTTGGAAAGACTGCACTTTTTTTGATTACGGTGTTAAACTATTGTGTTGTGTTTTATTGCTTTGTGAAGCGCTGTGTGTATCTAGAAAAGATTTGCTTGCTTTTTTTTTCTTTTTTTTAAGAAATGTGTAAACATATGTTTATGTGAATTACAGTTTCATGTTTTACAATCCAGCATATGGGGCTGAAAAATACTGTACTAATCCTTGAACACGACCATAAGACGTCCTAATTTGATCGTTCAAAGAAGTCCTGGTTTTCTGGACACAAACTAAGTCGAGTATTGTATCATCATCCCCCATTGAAAATGATTTTGTTTTGTTTTTCCATTTGATTTATTTCCCTACAGTCAAAAAAATGTAGATGAATACAGCAGCAACTATTTATTCTCTTTCGAGAAAAGCCACGTAAAGGAATCCAAACTGGCCTTGTACCTACCAGTGGACAAAATGGCAAGAATATATCAAGTCATTCATTCATTAAGCTCACCTGCAATGGGTGGTCCAAGCAGAACTGGGCAGCACTCGAAGATTGTGACGAGCCCCACGGCGCTGGAGAACTTGCTCGGCCCCACCACGTCCATGAGGCACTCGAAGAGCAGGGCGCACACCATGCCATACACAACGCCGTAACACACCGCATACGCCACCAGCCCCCAGTAATTGGACGCCAGTGGGCAAAGCAGGTGGCACACACCGTTGTAGGTAATGGCAAAGCTGAAGAGGTACTGGATCCTAGGCCGTACGCGCCCTGTGTTGGCGAGCAGACCCGTGCCAGGCCGAGCGATCATGTCCACGAGCGCCAGCGCCGAGAGCAGGCTGGCAGCCGAGTACTCGTCCAGGCCGCGGTGCTTGGCGTACGGTGCCAGGAAAATCATGGGGGCAAAGAAGCCAAAGAACATGAGCATGTTTCCTATTAAGTAGATGATGAAGCCACGGTGCCGGAAGAGAGATAGGTCCATGAAGCAGCTGACACTGTCGAAGCAGCTTCTCGTCTCCTTGGTTTCCCCCTGGATTCCATTTTCACGAGGAGATCTCGGCTTCGTGGTTCTATTTGTTTCTTGTTTGTGAGGGTTACCTACTGCCGGGAATTAAAAGAATATTGCTTGAGAAACTGCTCTTCACTTCCCAGGGGGTATGAAAGTATGTGAAAGTAGTATTTATTCTCATAAGCTTTTCAAGAGATACCAAAAAGGTACCAAAAGAAGCAAGGGTTATGCTGAAAAATGTCAACAGTAGACTCTCTTGTAAAGAATCCAGCATATTTGGTATAATTAGCAATGTAACTTTTGCAATTGAGGAGATGCGTCATGGTGGTGGGGTGATGGGAAAATTTGATAGACTGAAGAAGCATAAAACCAGCTCAAAACATGATACCAAAAGCTGCAAATATCTCAGGGTAATATCACTTAACAGCCCTACCATCCTTCAAAGGTCTCATCAGTGATCCGGCCACACAGCAGTTCAGCAGCATAGCTCCGAGGATGAAGAAGCCTCCCCTCCATCCGAAACGATCAAACAGGAACTGGTTCAGAGGCGCTAGCGTGCAGAGAAAGACCGGACTTCCTGCCATGGCCAGACCGTTGGCGATGGGCCTCCTCACCTGGAAGTACTTCCCGATTATAGTCAGAGACGGCTGGAGGTTGAAGGAGAGTCCGAGGCCTGCACAAAAATTAAGATGGAAGTGAACACGAGCTCCATTTTCACAGCCGGTATTGGCCATTCACGATTGTGCCGCTCCCCGTGATTAAATTAAGGCCAATCCTACTCAGTTCACATTAGAGTTCCATCTCATTTCACATTGCCGACTAAAAACTCATTAACGGAACCTGAAATAATTTCTCAGATGATTCCGCAAGGTAAATGGTAATAAATTAGACCCTCTTTACCAAAGAAAATCCAATTTAATGCTGTCTCATTCGCTAAACGAGCGTCTTATTCATTCAACAGGCTCCCGCGTGAAGATGGAGAGCTCTAGGTAAGACCGATATATTCCCAGGGTTCAGAAGACTCCCTCTTAATGCTCTTTTGCTGTCTCTCATTCGTTGCTTTTTTGTTAATCGATGCAAATTCCTTCAAAACGTCTCGACGTGGATGAAGTTCAGTTTTATACTTAGATATTTGATGGGGATTTTCAGTTATGGTTTAATAGATTCAGAATAACTAATTAATAACAGATAAGGGTCATGTGGTTCAGAGGTTGGCTTTACACCATTAGCTGTCAAGAAAATGCAAAATTCCCACAAGTGAGCATGGTCGAGTTAGGATTCTGGTTTGAGCTTCAGTTGCGCCGTGTGCTCTCCATGCATGATCAAGTCTTTTTTTGGAGACTACTACCCGTGTTCCGCCGTTGGCCATTGGGAAAGGAGGATCAAAATCACCCATTTTGGTGATTAAGTAGTAGATGAGAGGGTGTTGAAAAGAAATTACAATGGCCAGGGCAGACATTTAAATAACGGTGAGAAGACAAGATAATTGTAAACCATCTTGTGTACTTTGATGTAGATCGACGGTTTGCAAACACATGTAATACTTATGCCGTTCCACACATTGCTCGTCTTACTCCCTCATACAATTTGAACTTTACTGTTTGTAGTCCCATGTACAGAGACTCTGCATTGTCTTTCACGTTGCTCAATATTTCTTTCCGCTGTAGATAGAATGACTATAAAGCTGGAGTGACTCGCACCTACAAAACTGTATCATGTGTAACTTTATACATTATAATATTGTGTTCGTAAATCCAGAGCATGTCCTGGAGGGACTGCGGCTCTGTCAGAGACGAGATCGAGGCTACCAGAGAAGACGTTTCAGGTTAAAACAAATATCTCTAAAGTTATGTCTCAGCTGTCACTGTGATGAATGAGAGGGATGAATTCACCAGCCCTGGAATTACCATGCGCCCGAGGCCAAAAAACAGAACCGATACGTATCCCGAACTCATCAAGCCATCACGGTCATTCTTAATGAAGCCGTTTAATTTGGTCCAGTGTAAGCCTAGAGCCCACGTGGACCTTTTCGCTGAAAGCATTACCCCATCGGTGGCATTAAGTGACCTCGAAATAATAAAAAGAAACCAAGAGGGCCATCGCGAGTCTCTGTAGGACTTCCATGCCCCGCTCCGTCCACACATAAATCCTCCATGGCAGACTGACGCTGGGTAATGAGGCTCGCTGGGCACTCGCTCTGGGTAACCAGCCTGGCACGTATAATCCTTCCCTCAGAGGAAAGAGCCAGGACAGTGCAGATTTAATTACACCCAGAGAGAGAGAGAGAGAGAGAGTCAGAGAGAGAGAGAGTCAGAGAGAACAATCGACAGATAGAAAAAGCAGAGGTTTCGTTGTAAAGGAGACGACAAAAGCAAGAATATGAGAAAAAAGGGAACAATACAAAAAGTTTTTAAAAAAAAAAAGATAGATAAATGCTGGATGTGGCAACAGAGAAAGCGAGACATAGACAGAACCAGAACCAGAACAAGGGACAAAGAATTAGAGAACGAGCGAGTGAGCTTTCCCCACGAGGTGTGACCCAAGAGTGAATCTCTAACTCCCAGACCCACAGGGCTGAAGAACGATAAACAAGTGGAACTCTGGTCCTCCCTATACACACCCCAATTACACACACTCCAGAGAGCCCGGATCCAATGCTCAGATGGACAAAGTCCTAATAGAGAGATTCGCTGTCGGCAGAGCGCTGTCTGTGGATCTGTGAATTCAATTCAATTCAACTGTATTTGTATAGCGCTTTTAAACAATAGACACCGACATAAAGCAGATTTACAGAAATCCGGGTCTAGATCTCGATCCTATATTAACAAGCCAGAGGGGACAGTGGCAAGGAAAGAAACCTTGAGAGGAACGTCTAACCAGCAAAATAGGTCTTGCCGCAAAAAAACAACAGGGCATTCATGACAAGTAATTTGTATTTTTCATTATCGTTAAAACCTGCAACCATATTAACATGATGCAAGCCTAAATATTGCACTAGCCACTGTGAAACCAAGCATCACTAGCTACAGCTAACATTAGCCAAGTGGAGCAGCATGACTCTGTTAGGAAGATGCAGCACTGTGCAAAAGTCAGAGCACCTTTTTGTTTATTCAGTTTTCAATCAAATGGTCATTCAGTACTTATTGTTAATGATTTGGCGGTAAACAATAATGATGGGAAAATATATTTAACGGAAAGTCACAGAAAAGTCTTCAACACCAAGTGCAGTATAAAATGTGTAAATATTTCATGTGTAATATTGAACGTTTTGTTTCA
>JAOUQW010000001.1:4804217-4824961 GCA_028565825.1 Olivaichthys viedmensis
CTAAGTGCAGTATGAAATGTGTAAATATTTCATGTGTAATATTGAACGTTTTGTTTCACCCTGCCGCTAATTCCATTCATCCAATTTCATCAAACCAGTTACAGGTACGTTGCAGCTGTTTCATGCGAGTGGAGTTCATTTGCATAAATATGTGATAAAACTATTAGACTTAGTGTTGGAGGCTTCTGTGTTAATTGTAGATTAAATTCACATTGACCACAATACCAATCTCAATACTTTACCACCATATTAAAGCACAATGACGTGACACAAGAAAGCAATGAGTAGCGAGTCTCGGTACCTCCAATGATCCCGACGCATATGTACAGGTGTGTGATGGAGCTGCTGAACGAAGCCGCCACCATGGACATACTGCACATGAGGCCTCCTGTGATAACTACAGGCCTGCTGCCGTAGCGGTTCACCAACACACTGCTCACCGGACCTGGAGACAAACAGAGAGAAAGAGGGATGAAGGATGAAGAGGATGAAGAGGATGAAGAGGATTCGGGCTGGACAAGTAATTATTCTTTTGAAATGATCAATTTTTTTATTTTTCTCCCATTTTTCTCCCAATTTAGTCATTGCCAATTCCCACCCACTAGCTAGTTCTCTCCTATCGCACGACAACCACCAACCGGGGAGGGCGAAGGCTAACACGTGGTTCCTCCGAGACACATGAAGCCTACCGCCGCAATTTTCCGAACAGGGCAGTCCCGCGCGCTCGGAGGAAAGCGCTAACTGTTCTCTTCCGTACGCATGAGCTCACAGACTCCCACGATTGGCTGGTACCGCTTTTGATGGACAGGAGAGAAAGTGTAACGCCGTCCCTCCCACCCAGAGAGCAGGGCCGATCAAGCCCTCTTAGACTCCCGGCCACGGACGGCTGTGGCATCGTCGGGGCTCGGACTAGCGATCTCCAGACGATAGTCATGCATCCCACAGCTGTTTTCTAAGGTTCCTTAATTTAGCCAAATGTGATGCCTGCATCGTGTGTCCTCCTCTGTAAAGGCAATCCAATAAGACAAACCCAAGTTATGTTTTTATCTAAGCTGAGAAGCTTACGATGATGAGAAATGATGAGATGAGATGATGAGAAAACAAATGCCACGTACACAGAACGCAAGTAGGGATGACGATATTATGATACATCTTGTAAATCTCGATGAGGCAATTTTCATGACGATAAAACGCAGCAATCAGCACACGTCTGCCTCTTTATGCTTTGGCAATATTGGACATTATAGTGATTCCTTCACAGAGAGAAAGCATGAAAGGGATAGAGAACAATAGACAAAAGGGGAAGAGAGAAGGAAAGACAGGTGGGATGGATCTTATTTGGCATTTGCATATTTTGATGAGAACTAGAGCTTTGTTTTAGGAGCATTAAACCCCAAAACCTCTGACAAAACGTGGCAGGAAGCGGCGCTCAGCTCACCTCTTCTTAAGAGTTTAGCAGCAAACACTTTTGATGACGCCCATTAGATTACAGTCACGTTTCGTATTACTTTGATCTCGACGTAAAAAAATAAAATAATAAAAAAACAACTGCAGAGCGAGAAAATTATCAACTAAATTATCCACATCAATCAGCCGGCTAAGCCTCGGTCTCTAGCTCCCTTTTCGTCTGTGCAGAAAAAGTCGTCAGTTTGGTTTTTCTGAAGAAAATGACCCCCCCCCCCCAAAAAAGGCCAATTCATTACCAAAAAGGACATTTCTTAAATGAGAGGTATCTCCGAACGCACGAGCTGATTCTAAAAGGAACAATCTGCTTGCTATTCCAGGTTATGATTTAAAAAGGTCAGTGCAGGCCTCTGCAATTATAACGCGACTTCATCAAAAAGAAAAAGGTGTTGCTCGGAGAGACCTCACAGAAAATAACGGATCTTGGTGATGGAATTGTGAGCATTGTCCGAGATTAATGGGAAGACATTAAGGGACAAAAATGAAATGTAAAGCCAAGAAAATAGCGGGTTCAAGTTCAAATCGTGGGCATTGTTGCAGATTAACGGGGAAAAAAAGAAAAAGAAAAAAACATCAGAGGAAAAATATCCAATGCAAAACTAAGAAAACAGCACGTTCAAGTCACCAAAACGTTCCATTTTGGTTTTCGAAGATGAAGTAAACCTGGAAAGCATTAAATCACGCCAGCGGCAGACAACCATCATTACGGCCCGTTTTTTTTACGTGCGTTTGTCTGATCCCATGATGCACCATGTTCGAGAAAAGCTCCCTCCACAATCAACGAGCTGATGATCAGTCCCCGGGATTATGATTTATTTCAGCCTCAGAGATGCTAATGGCCTGTTGTTATCCTTCATTTTAGGTGCTTACAGCCTTGTAAAACTTTTATGATTATGGTTAGGTTCTGAATTATGCAGGCCGGGGCTCGCGTTCATGAACAGGGCAAAAAGCGCTAATCAACACGAGGAAGGAAGCGTAAATGCACACAAGTCAGACGCTTTGGGTTTTTTTTCCCTCTCCCTTCTGCTTGTTCATAGACTCAATAAGTACAACTGATTACTTAATGTTAATCCCTAGCGAGAACAGTAAACAAAAAATAATGAAACAAATGATACTGGGGTTTTTTTCCCCCCCTAAATGCATGCGATACCATTTAAATGAAAAATATGGCATCACAATTTTACACAAACAACAAATGAAGCCAATTTTGCTTAAAAAGGATCTCCATATACAGTTACGGGCATTATTTGCATTCCCCATGGTTTCTGAACGAAAAAAAAAAAAAAAATGGTAAAAATGAAACGTGGGCATGTCCTGCAGCAAGTCAAAACAGAAAAACACTTTTTACAAAAACAAAAATTCATAAATCTGTTTTGCCGTGACCCTCTCTTGTGAACTGGTGTCATTTTGATTGTTTCACTCGTGCAATTTCTTGAGTAACAAGTATAAACTAAGTTTAACGTATTGGTTTTTTCATAACTTGGTAGCGGACTCACACTTTTAGACTCTTATTATAGTTTCGAACAGGAACCTAAAACCATGCGGTTCCAGAGTGCATCACAGATACGTTATGAAAAAAATTGGATTGCTAAACGTGACTAGCAGAAACGGCGGCACGGATTAGCACGTGGATCAGCCTTCGTTCGTGAGGTTACGTTTTCCCTCAGGAGAGATTTCCCAATCTCCTAAAGTCCCAGTCACCTGAGGAAGATGGGGGTCATCACATATCGCATCGTTCCCACCGGGGACCGACGCTGAAGGGGCAAAAAAAAAATAATGCAGTGGGGCCTGTGTGTGATGAATTTCTGCTGTCTTTCTTCCAGTGCGTGCGGGGTGACATTGGGAAAGAAGCCAAGGGCGTTATGATGAAGGCCGTGCCGTCACCGTTACACATGGGAACTCTGTCTCTCTCTCCGTTAATGATGATGGTTCTAAAACCCTAGCACTCTGCACCTTTATCCCTCTTTTTAGTACTATTTTTATTGCTGGTGTAAAAGCACAGCAGTCACACCGGGTATTGGAGGAAATTCGTCAGCTCAAATTCCATGCTCTGATGGCTTCCCCGGTTTCTTCCTGTGAGCAGCGATGACCTCTTACCAACAGCAACTATCAATAGTTTAGGAATTGGGTGTGACCCCCTTTTTTTATTTTTATACAAGGCTGTAAACATTGTTTTTTGGGGTTTACTCAGATACACAGTTTTAAAATGGACCATCCTTTCGATTGGGAATTTTGATGGTAATCCTGTCAGGTAATCCCATCAGCACTGGAGTATCTCACCATCAAGTGTGGAACCAACCAAGAACCTTTCACTTTTATTTACAGCATTTAGCAGACGCCTTTATCCAGAGTGACTTACAGGAGTGCTTTGTAGTACCTATCGAAAATCATATCCTCATGCTCGCACAAATAGGCCAAGGTCTAAGGAGTACCATGAAGCTAAAACCCCTTATTACAGAGTTAGTGTGAGTTTCTGCTTCTTTCATTCTTTTTTCTCTCCATCTCATTCTTTATCTTTTCTTTCTTTCTTGCATCCCTTCTTTCTTTCTTCCTTCAATCCCTCAAACTGTTCTTTCTTTTCTTTATATTCTTTTGTTCTTTTCCCCCTCCAAGTCTTTGTTTTCAAAAAGCAGTAAAAACTTGACGAGCCAGCCTACGCTCTTAAAAAAAACTAAGTTCCATCTAGCATCTTTAAAGGGTTCTTTGGTTTGTCCCTAAGGGTTTTTATTTATTTATTGCAGAACCCTACAACAGAGTTTCCCTTTCAGAAAAGGTTTCAAGTAAAACTCTATTAGAAGGCGAGAATTGTTAACCATCCAAGAACCTAAGAGGAACCCTGTATTCTAAAAAAAAAAGGTGTAGTATTTGGATAAGTGGAACCCTACTGGGAATTTTCACCAAAGCTAAATCTCTGTCCATAAACGTAGTCCAAGTTTTTGGCCCTGCTGAAAACTTGCCTTCTTTTGAAATGCATGGTTTCTCCATTGGACATGAGCTTCTACACTCTTAAAGCCTGATGGGTTCTTCAGTTTGACCCTCTGTGGGGACCCTTAAAGGTAGAGTTTTTCCCCCTATCAGAGAGGATTCCAAGTAGAACCCCTTTAGGAAGCTAAGAACCCCTAACTATCTAAGAACCCTTGAGGAACCCTTTTTTTATTTTATATAAATACTCCTGATCCCCTAGATTTCTCGATACACCGCATCCACATTTTCAGATAGCAACTCTAACTTGGCCTACTACATCCCACCTACGTCAAAGTTCTCCTCTTCCACAAACCGAGAACAGTGACCTAGACCCATGAGGGAACGAATACAACACACAGAATACAAATCCAGCCCAGGATCTAGCAGTAACCGAGCAATTAGCCCTTCCAAAAGGCAAAAGTTTAGAACACATTGGTATTCACAGATCAACTCAAAAACCGCAATGCCTATAAAAGATTGAAAGGCGTCTTACCTCCCGCATACATAACAGCCAGCATGATGGAGGAGACCCAAGCGATCTGGCTGTAGGAAACACCGAAGTGGCGCTGGATCTCCTTGAAGTACATGGTGAGGGCCTTGGGAAAGGCGTAGGAGAAGCCGATGGAAATGAAGGCGCCGAACACCACCACCCAGCCCCAGCCTCCGTCTGGAGGGCTGGAGCCTGAATCCGAGGCCATGAGCGTTCGGAGGGAAGGAAACCCGAGTGAGAGCAAGAGAAGGGACGAGGGAAAAGTTAAGAGATCCGATCATCAGATGAGGACCCGGGAGGTTCTTGTAGATTTTGACCTTCGCACCGTCCCCTAAGTCAATCAGTGCTTGACAGTGCCACTCAATAGCATGTGACATCCCAGTTATTGCCAATGATTAACGTGTCGACAACGGCCTATACATGCCACTATAAATACACAATATCTACTAATTAGCACCCTTTCTTCATGTTGCACTCCACTTATAGTTTTAGCCTCATACCAGACCTGAGAAAAATCACACACTGAATTTAAAACTAGAGATAGCTAATATTAGCATAGCTAATATATATTTGTTTTATTTGTAGAAAATTGCTGCCACTACCTAGGTTCTATCGGATGGATGCAGATAGAAATAGTATCCCATTACATGTTCCTTCTATTGGCCAAATTTGAAGGCAGCGTTGTCCATTTCCTCCGCGTAAAAAGCAATCCAATCATTTCCAAACATTCAAATAATTTTAATTGCATTTTTATCCGTGACAAGCTAGGGAGAAATTACGAGTAACCAAACGTCACGTGTACCAAATTCAAAGACAACGTTGCAAGGCAATGCCATAATTATATTCAGCAGACGAGCTGACGTTTGAGAAACATGGTGGCGTACAGAACGGTCCCTCTGACTAAGGATAATAAAGTGTCTCGCAGCTAACATGCCAACATTTTCTCGACTGTTCTGATTAACAATAATGTGATATCTGAGAACCGTGATGAACGCTTGGATTAGTCTACATGCATCTGCAAGAAACTGGGATGGAAAAAAACGTTACAAGAAACAAATAGAAGTTGCATGACGATGCGCTTTAACAAAATAGGAGCAGCCAAAAAAGGATACAGCAATAATTTATTTAAAAAATAAAATAAAATAAAAAGGGACCTTATGGTATCACGTCGCTCTTCCTCCGAAAAGCAACCTGCCTGAACTTGTCATATTGACGAAATGAAAATAAACTGGCTTTGTGCAAAACAAAGCTTTCGGAGAAAAAAAAACCCAAAACACCCAGATAAACTCTGATTTATCCCTTTTACCTGATGAACATCCGTTATCGAAGCTGTGAGGGGAAAATAACGGAACGGACAGGCAATTCATCAGGGAATAACTCCACGTCACTGCACCTTCCAAGGAAACAAAACCTGTTCAAGCAAAGTCAGTGCTGACGAAACACCATGTATAACACGGCAGCTGTGACCTCGAGTAAAACAAGCTTATTAAATTTTGTTTTTACCATAACAGACATCATTAGACAAAGATAGGCCACAAAGAAGAGATTTTTAAAATTATTTTATTTTCAAATTATGTGCAATGTGAATTTCACAGTAGAGATCAAAGTATATTTACCAAACTCTCATACCATACAGCCAAAAAAAAAAAAAAACCAAACACAAGAAACAGAAATAAGAAACTAAATCAAACACTATCTAGCCATGTATGTAAAGATGAGGAGGTTGATTGGCTTTTGCACGAGAAGTGCAGCTCGAACTCGAAGCTTTCTGTACATTTCGACGAGACGACTGGTGATTCGGAAATTAATTGGAAATTGTACTGTTGTTACAGTTAGTGTCTGTAATGCTTTGGGTTATGTTAGAGTGATGTCATCATTGGGGACAACCATTAACAAACAAAAAAAAAAAAAAGGGTGAAAAAAAAGAAATGCTGTGTTGATGTCCACAACAAACCGAACAGAAACTACGCACATCTAGATCTAAAATAGAAAATAAACACTCGTCCAAAAAAAAAAAAAAATCACATCTATTATTCAAGTTGAAAATATAAGGTTTAAAAAAAAAAAAAAATCCAACTGTGCAAGTACAGCAACTTATGTTACAGTATATTACACAAATATCAAACCATAGTCAATACAGTACTGGGTATAATCAGTGATTAATCCTGAGAATGGTCCGGTTCTGGTTCTCGTGCTACTGAGCTTGGTTGAGAAGTCTTGACGAAGGCGACCTATTGCACTGGAGTCACGGCTGAGCTAGTTCAGATTTAATCCCTCCATCAGAGTTCGACGAGGAACACTCCAGAGAATTCGGCACACGTGCTATACCACCGAATTGACACACGAGGACCACGTCAGGCCGAGTTTACCGTGTCCTCATAGAATACGGCCTCGTGTCGAGCGCTCGCTGTTCAGAAAAGGGAGTGTGTTTGGTGTTCTGAGATGGCTTTGCCAGGTGTGTGCGCGCATGTGTGAGAGAGATCTAGAAATAGGATATTGAGACAGAGGGAATGTAGTGCAAGATCAGCATGCCACAGGAACTGATAGAACATAAAAAATAATCAACAAAACCAAAACAAACACGAATGCTCAAACAGATCGAGCTACAACAGGACGTTAACCCAGTGGCTGTATTTAGGAGGGGGGGGGAAGAAAGAAAAAAAAAGTCGTTCTATACAAGATTGTCAAAGAAAAAGCAGCACTGAGAAACATTTATACTTAGAAATTGTCCAAATGATGACATCGGAAGATGGACGGATGGTTCACGTGATGGTTACTGGGGTGGCGTCGCTGAGGCTGCGTGGAAACTCTTTCCAAAAGAGGAGGCGGGAAAGAGGGCGGCGTCTCGTGGCACCTCACACTACAGTGGCAATGATGATCATCACGTAAGCTCATCAAACAGTAAATGACACGACCTTGTGTGAATCTAATGCATTTTTTTTCCCCAAAGGGAGGACATTAAAACATGTTTTATTGCAAACAGGAACTAGTGCGACTTCTTTAATGCGTACCTCCCATTGAAAGGAGAGCCGTCCCATTTTATGCAAACAGAAGTCATCTTTCAAAAATAATGGACAGTTGAACCAGGATTAATGCAAGTCAAATGGAGTCATGCTGGCGTTTGCCACATCATCAACGACTGGTTTTCATTACACATAAATCTCAACAAGATGGTATACGACAAAGCCCGATTCAACCAAAGGTAACTGCTTTGAGCCGGAAAAGTTCCTTTCATCTCTCCGATTCCCAGTTTTTGCTTCCAGGTCTAAAGTGGGATGGTATGCCCCCAGAACTGCAGTGAAGAGAACCCTTGTTTTAACCTTAGCTTATGTTGAGGCAGTTCTGCAGTACACTACACTGACCCACTCCCACTCTCCAATATGGAGACCGAGAAGAACATTGTAGCTTCACTAAAATGGAGCTGGCGACACAAAATTGCAAAGATATATCTAAATCGGTGCGAGTTTATAACCATGTATCGGCCTGCTGCTGTTCCCCAGAGCACAACGCACAGTTTCAGTGTATTTTTCTGTTCTAACACAACTCCCAAAAGTCTTGAGCGTTAGCTGGCGAGTAGTGTTAGAGCATAGAAAACCTTAAATTGAATAGAACTGTGGCTCTCCAGAAGTGGAGGCCCTGAGAAATGCTGAAATAAGAGTCAACGTTGAAAAAGACTCGCGGGGCAGAACTTGAGATCAACAAGGAACAAATAATAATAATAATAATCAGAATCAAAAATGTAAAAACACAAAGAAGCATTTGGGTTGACAAGTTAAAAGGAAAACTACAACAAAAAGTTATTTAAAGGAAAAAAATTATAATAATAATAATAAAAATAATAAATCCACAACAGCCACCTCTGTTAATTGCTAATTGCCACTCTGGTAATTAGACTAACCTATATTAAATGATTACCAAACTACTAAATAATCAAAAGAGACAAAAACCAAGAGAGAATTTCTCCATAGTTGGTTTAAAGGATCTTGTCAATCACGAAAGAGGACTCGGTACTCAGCTCTAGCTACCTAACGATGAGCACCTGAGCCCACCATACCCGTATGAATATATATAGCTATTTATATATTCTTATTACTTTGTCATTTTTGACACACTGCTTGTCCTTTCCAAAAAGAACATCATCTATTACTCTGTTCTTCTACACTGCAACAAAAAAAGAAAAGAAAAGAAAAAAGTTCCTCCTCACTTAAGCCTTAAGAGATAAAAATAAAAGATGGCTCAACACACAATGTGATAATTGCACTTAGAATTCGTTTGTTTCAACTGTAAAACAAGCAACGACGAGGACACTTTGTTCTTGTCTCTCAAAACGATTAAAATACTGCCGTCTTCACAATAAGCACCTCTCCGAGTTCACCTATCAAAAGCATTTAAGACTTTTCCCCCCGCGTCTGGGGACTCGGACAGCACCATAGAGGCAGGGGGGGAGGGGGGGGGCAGAACTGCTGACACCCCTTCACCTGAAACAAACAAACGAAAACAACAAAATATCCCTGCTTCCCACTTTCTCCGGCAATCAAAGCACTTTCTGGAGACACTGAGGGTAGAGCTTGGCCACGACGCACTCGAAATGGCGGCCGAGGTCCCAGAGGCGCTCGGGCGTCTCGTAGACTTTGATCCATCTGTCGCCCTCTTCGTCGTACTGGTATAGAGAGTTCTTGCGGCTAGTGCGGAAAACGTGCTCCTCCACCGTAACCTGGGTGGCGCGCACAAACAGGTGCAGGTGCCCCCCTAACATCATTGCCTTAATGTAGGGGCTGGCAGCCTGCTCGAAGGGAAGGTCCTGTTGCTGGCTCCAGCTGTTCTGCTCGAGGTCATACACCTCGACGGTGAAGGTGCGCTGGTGGTTGCAGCACACACCGCCAATGTAGTAGATGCGGTTCTCGTTCAGTGCCGCCAAGGCCTGGCTGCGTGGGATGTTCATGGGAGCCAGGTGGCCCCAGTAATCCTTACGGGGGTCAAAGCAGAAGAAGTATTCGCCTAAAGAGAGGAAGAAATTATTAACAGACAAGAATGGATTGGTAAAAGCAGTGCAGGTTAACAGATCGAGTGCAGGCCCTACATGTGAGGCGCTTCCTATGAAAAGCTCACCATGAGGAAGCTACATTCTGAATCTTCAGCGTTGACCTAGAATCAGGTCTCCCCCATTAGTGTGTCTATAGTAATTAGGATATAAAAGGCAAGAACTGTTCCAAGATGAGCTCTCTTGCTCGAATATGTGCAAGTTATATGTCCAAGCCTATATATAAGGCCTAGTTGTGCTCCGGTCACACCTTTTTCAAGACTTTGGCACCAAACCACAAAAGCTGGTGGAAGTAGTGTTAGACCTGCCTCATGTGCCAGGTAAGCTTGGTAACCTAATGCAGGACATCTCTTGGAAATCAGCATCAGATGGAAAACTGGGATTAGCAGTGAATACTGAACACTACTGTGATCCTTTTCCTGTCCACAAACATGTCAAGTCAGTGGAAGCAGGCTGCAAATGACTACTGACCAAGTCGGATATCTGACGGCCCCCAACAGGGCATCTATGGACAACCTGACAATAAGGATCATGTTGGTACCGTTAACCCAGACAAGTCAATGTCTCTGGTGCTAAAAGTGAAGGTCAGTGGTGGAGAAGTTTTGCTTCTCCTTTGGAGGCAAATCAATTCCCATCATCTCTGAGAAACTGGTCAAGAGTCTGGGAAAGATGTTCAACTACACTGGGAGATGTCAGATCTATCCAGAACACCAGTCAGGAGCTACAAACACGGTTGTCAGGTTGGGTTTGAGGCATAGAATTTTATGGCCCCTTCTAGTGTATGATGACTGCATGCCCCAATCTCCACAGGCATGCAGGAATGCAAGGCATGCAAGCTTCATGCTTCCCCAATCTCCACAGGCATGCAAGCTTCAAAAAGAAGAGCAACCCTACCTCAGCAGGTGGTTACTGTTTTTTTGTATGGACATATAAATAAAACAGTAACCTTAAGAGATTATGGTCACCCCTGTGAGGGGCTGCAATACAGGGAGTCCAAGGACCCAAATATTTCACTAGGGGGCATCGAAGCGACGAGTACAAAGAAGTATAAACCAAGAGGCAGCCAAATGGGCATAAAGCAGTACTTGGATCAGTAGGCCAGGTTTGGCAAACTGTCACGCTATGGCAAGGCTCGAGGCAAGGGCAGGTGTAGGCTAGTCCAATTTTAGACTAGTAGGAATGTGGCGGCATCAAGATGGGAAGATGCAATGGATTGGAAAAGAGGAGATTTGGCAGATCGTTACCCAGCTATGATGTCCTCCCTAGTCCATGCAAACTCTCTATGGCACAACGAATAGAATCGCAAGAGATTTCACAGAATTTCTACAACACAAGACTTGGTAGGCTCCTTAAAGTAATGTTACATTAAATAACGTCTAGCTACTTTGGTTGATCAATAAGAGTAACGTTGAGAAGGCATGTATTTTAATGTTGAGCTTTAATGATAATCTATCCTGCTTTGAAACGTAGTGCTCTATAAAAAAAAATTCTTACCTTGGAGCACATAAATGCGATCCTTGTACTCCACGGCACTGTGGAACTCCATGGCCACAGGCATTGGACTAACAGCAATCCAGCAATCATCCCTGGCATCGTAGCACTCAACCGATTTGAGGGCGTTGCGGCCGTCACCCTCGTAGACACGCCCGCCGAGGGCAAACACCTTCCCGCAGCAATGTACCAGGCAACATCCAATCCTTGCCCTAAGCATGGGCGCGCGTGCCATCCACCGGTTGCTGGCATGCTCGTATTGCCAGACGTCACTCTCTGCACGATGGTCTATGCACGTCTCGCTGCTGCCGGGTCGGTAGCCTCCAGCGATGAAGATGTCGTTCTCGGGTGTGACAAGGATTCCAACCTCACGTAGATCGTTCGGTGGCTTGCACAGCTTGTAAACCTTGCCCATGGCTGTGTCCAGGCACGGCACCGTCTGCTTCTTGGCTGAGTGCTTGTGCGCTGCATCGAAGCAGATCACCATCTCAGACGCAGTCATGCCCAGGCGTTGCTGGCAGCCGTTGGTACCGTTAGCTTGGCCCTTTTCTGTGGGCTCCATGGGCAGCGCAAGGGCGAAGGCGGCTGGGATGCGGCTCACGAAGGCCTCATCCAACAGTGGCAGTCTGATACACTTGGCAAAGACGTCAGCGAGGATGGGCTGGCGGCGCACGCGGTCATACTCCAGCCAGCTCACAATGCCCTCGTACACATGCTCCTCCTTGTCCACGTTGAGGTCGTCACTATCCAGGATGCCCACCAGCTGCTCCTTGGTCAGCTGCAGGAACTCAGGCTCGCCCACAGCGCACAGAAACTTCCTGCGCACATAGTCCTGGGCACGGTCACGCAGCTCCCGGTGCCCGTAGGCATCGGCAAACATGAACACACCGATGCAGTTCTGTGGCTCCAGCCGGCTAATCATAAAGTGGGCACACTGGTCTTGCAGCGCTGGGATCTGGAAGAGACTCGCGGCCGTGAACAGAGCTTGTACGTTGTGCTCGGACAGGGCGACGCGTGACGTGTAAGCGTAGTCCAGCACCAAGCGCATGGACTCCGACTCCACGCCCACGATGCGCACCTCGCGCTGGCTGCTTTCCGTAAGGCCGCTGGTGAACATTGATCTGACATGACAGGAGGGGGAAGAAGAAGTTATTCTGGCTTCAGGAAGAAAATGCCTGCTGCAGGTAACGCACAGTTTGTTCGTGTTAAAAAGTCTAAGCCTGTGATTATCAATCTTGATTTCCATGGGATAGCTCAGGCATGCACATATTTGTGTTTCCCTGCTCAAACACATCTGATGCAACCTTCATGAGCTGCACCAGAAATAAGTATCATGTAAAAATATACACAACGCTGTAATAAAGAAGTTATTCTTCTTAAAACTGTTATACCTTGTATTTTCTAACTATTCATCAAATAGTGTCATGTTCTAAATTATTTACTTGTATACATTTATGTTTATACCCAATGCTGTACCTAGCTATACTTAATTCCAATTTAACCATTTACCCCAGTGCTTCTCAAATCTCAAGGCAGCCCAGTTTTGTTGTCTCGGCTGATTCAAGGTGAACACAATTTCAGATCTTTCAAACCTTTGTTTCTCTTGTCAATGACTGGCACTGCTTAAGAACACATTATAAATGTTAGTGTCTGGGTTTTTGAAAAGCACTACACAACCACACTACCAGTCAAAATTTTGATCGAATCTATATTTTTTATTGTCTTAAAGACATTTTGACACAGGTTTATGGTTGAAATTTGTTTCTAAGACAAATGTAAATAGTGAAGTTGCCAATGTATAAATTAATTTCTAAATCTTTTTTTTTTTTTATAATTAGTTTTTACTTAAAATTGAAAATGCCCCCCCCAAAAACGAGTAGTTTATCATTTAGAACGTGAGGAGAAGCAGAACAAGTGGCTCGGCCTATTTGGAAGGTTTAAGAAAAGCCTCCTGGGTGAAGCTCCCTCATGAAGCTGGTTGAGAAGATGGTGAGAGTGTGCAGAGCTTAATCAGGAACACTGTTAACAATTTCAAATAGAAACAGGTTTTGATTTGTTTAACACTTTTCTTGGTCATTGCATAATTCCATAATGTGTTATTTCATAGTGTTAATGTCTTCATTATTATTCTAAGCTAGCAGAAAGTGGGTCCAAACTTTTGACTGGTAGTGTAATAACGCATCATCATTAAATCATGCCGAGCCTGTATAATTTCCTTAACGTTACAGTTCTTCTTTTCCACGATTGATGATAAACCACCCTAAAAATAAATTTTACGTCGCCTGAGAGCACATTCTACCTGAAGTAGGGACTGATGGCGGCAAGCACATTTCTGTGACAGGCGAAGGTCTCGCCATTGTCCACCTCCACGACGATGTCGGTCAGCTGCGCTTCGTCATACAGTGCTTTAAGCTGCTGGAGAATAGTGCAGGCGTGCAGGGCGTCTACCCCGTTATAGCTATTGCTTGCAGGAGTCCCATTTTGTACTTGTAACAGCTTTCCAACCTCTGAATTGGGAAGAAAAAGTAAAGGCCTAAAGTTAAAACTGTGACAATGAGCCAATGTCGTCATTTGTTGTTGCAATTAGCCCAACGCCTGCAAACATTAATACTATAAACAAAACACTTGAAAACCTTGAATACTAACAACAAAGGCCGTATTTACACAAGTTTAACTAGATAAAGGGGACAGAGCACCACCCTTCTGTATGCAATGACTGGAAAGAGGAGCACCGACCAATGGTTTAAGATCATGTAGTGATGTACAGCAGCTTCTCAAAGACACAGCAGGACGCAGAACCACCATAGAAAGACTTTTTTTTAGAGGAAAACCTGGAGCTTCTCATTTTCTCAATCCCAAATTCAAACACTACATGAATGGTTTTGATTCATGGAGAGCAGATGTGGCTCAGTGGTTAAGGTTCTGGGATACTGATTAGAAGGTCGTGGGTTCAAGCCTTGGGACCACCAAGCTGCCACTGTTGGGCCCTTGAGCAAGGCCCTTAACCTCCTCTGCTCCAGGGGTGCTGAATCACCTCTGACCCCAGCTCCCTAACAAGCTGGGATATGCGAAGATAAGAATTTCACTGTGCTGTACTTGTATATATGACAATAAAAGGTTTCGTGTTCTGATTCCTGTTTTGACAACTCGAGTCACCAAAACAGACACCACCCACGACACTAGAAAACGGGTTTAGTTCCTAGGCCGCAATTCCAAGATCCTTTCAAGTTCCGACTTCAGAGTAGGTACTTTTGGGCGGACCAGAAACTAGTTTGGGCGGACCAGAAACTAGTTTGAGTGGACCTTGCCTTATTGAACTGAAGGCTGGTTTATACTCCTGGGTTGAAGCGCGTTCGCGTATTTGCGCCACGACGCAGCGAGGAGGTTTATGGGTCATCGACGAGCTGACGTGCACGCCTCTAAATTCATACCAGCACGTCATTTTTATTTATTTATTTGCAAACCAAAGCTCAAGAATGCACCACACCACAACTTCAATCTCAACCTCCTCCATGCCCGCTGGGTTAATGGAATCTTGCTGCGTGCTAAAAACGTTGTTACCCTCGCACAGTTTGCCTCACTTCTGATTTTTATTTCAGATCACTTGTACCCGCAGTGCGGCGGGGACGCCGAACAGGAACTCGTCCAGGATCTGGGTAGTTCTTGTTCAGGACATTTCTCAAACCCACGAGTGAAATCAAAAGGTCCTGGTTACTCCGGTGGAAACGCATCCGATACGTTGCAACAGGAAACCCACTTGGGATGCAAGCACGCGAGTCAGGAATGATGAGTCAAGTTAAATATTAAAAGGTATTAGGTGGTTCTTCGTTCGCGTGCGTTAACCTGCTCGACAGGTTTCATTACCAACCAAGCCCGTTTCTACAAAGACCTTCAAATCAGCATCAACGGCTTTAACGCCATTAAGGCCAATTATAAAAGATCAGGTAGATGCTGAACAAGTGAGGGGAACGTGAAGTGTTGGCACCCCTACAGACTTTCCCCTCCTACATTTGTCTTATTTAGTATATAAGGATTTTTTTTATTAAGTGTATTTTAGTCATGGTCCCCTATCAGACTGTCCTGCTGTTTCCTATGTAAATGCAAAGTATAGGAGAGATATCCATTAGAGGTGGTCAGAATGACCAAAGCTCAGCTAGCCGGTCTTTAACAGGAGTATGCCAGCTAATGCCAGCCAATGCCAGGCAAGCCCCTCGCTTGGACAACTCGTTGGAAGCCAGACGGCCAGCAGGTGGTAGCTAGCCGAGCTAGCCGAGCTATTTCTGTCAGTAATAACACATCAAATCAAGCTAGTTTCGAAAGAACATCGCCTAGCAAGTTCCCAAACTCGTTTTCCCGTCTGGAAGCGACACTGACACGTCCTTAAAAATCGTCAAACCGACGTATTTTCCGAGTTTTAAGCAGCAACCCGCGGTCAAAACCCACAACAACATCACCCACAAATGCTAAATGTGCTGACACAATAACGGCTCCGACCACAATAAATAAATAAAAACCCGCACTAATGTACTCAACAGTATGTCGCCTTAAGTCGTGTACTACTCGCACACACTATTTAGTAAAAAAAAAAAAAAGAAAGAAAAAGAAAGTACGCTGTATTAGGACGCGGCCGCTAGTCTGGCTAGGCTAGTTTTGCTAACCTAGCATAGCTTAGCTTAGCATAGCAACCGGTCTGTACTTTCCTGGCTACACTGAAACCTTGGAAACAACATTCGTTAAAACCGTGATTACACCGTTCTGACATAGAAAGGGGAAGAAAAAAATACGTGGCGTGTTCAATAAAGGTGAAAACTTTTTATATATATATTAAAAAAAAGAAGAAATAATTAAACGAATGTTCGAAGAGAGATTTTATAAAAAAATTAAACCGTGTAGCGCTAACCTCCACCGGCAGCCATTCTCGCCCAGTCCCGTCTCAGTGCGGCTGGGAAAAACGTCACCGATGGATCTGAGCGCCCCGGAAACAAGCTGTAGCCAATCGGCTTCGAGAACCGAATGTCGCTGGCCTATAGAATCACGCCGTGTGCATAATTTTGCATAGGTCATTAAAAGCGATATCACGCACAGTGTATAAGCGCTTCAATCAGGACCATAGTGAAATAAATGGTACAAAAAAATAAATAAATAGATGAGATAGAAGATTCATGGAGAAATAAAAACTTTGCTTTGTTTCCCCACTTAAGAAATATTTTTAGGAATGTAAAAAAAATAAAAAAATAAAAAAATAAATAAATCATATAAAGCATAACTGAGCATGAATATTGAAGTAATTGTGGAAATGTCATTTATTCACAAGCCATGTATTTCTAAATGCATGATGAATATCATCCAAAAGACAAACAAACACAGGTATGGATTGAAAAATCCAGTGTTGGATTCAGACAAACTGAAAAGGATTATTTGTGATTTTCATTTGGGTGTTTAGTTAGACCATTCAGCTGCTTCGTTTGAATTCTACTAGTTCGTCCCAAATCTGACGCTTCAACCTGATCTCGTGAGAAATTCGTACAAATCTGAACTAACAAGGCCGATGGGGTTGGATTTCGATCAATTTACTACGAATGAAGTCGTAAAAAAAGAAAGAAAAAAAAGAGGTACGAACACTAGCCCCAGCTCTGAACCTTAACCTTTGTATCTTTTGTTTTCATATGACTTGAGGCGTGCAAATTGTTACGAATTTGCAAGTGTGAGAGCATGCTGGATTTTCAAAACCATACTGTACCTACCAGTAGAAAAACTAGTTTCTATTCCCAAACTAGACATTGATTATACCAGGTAGTAGCTCTATTCCTATACATTTTACGGGCCATTGCAGATCAGAAACATGAATACTGCCTGGGTAAGGAAAATTCCAGAGGAACCTTCATGAAGACATGGAGGTTGGACAACGGTAACGCATTAGAAAACAGTCTAATCGAGTCAAATAATAATGAAACAGACTATCACCCGTATAACAGTCCACAGTGTAACTGCAATAGGCAAGAATTGCCCAAATGACTTAATGACTGAAATGGCTGTGACTATCCGAAAAAAAACGACAAAGCACATCTGTTCAAAAGCCGTCCAGATGCTGCTCAGACTGACGACATCCTACATTAATTCACATCTATCAGTTAACATCTGCACAGGCTAAAACTCAGCTAAGACAGCCGTTCCAGCTAACCAAGATCTTGAGGAACAGAAATCATTTTTATTCATTCATTTGTTAGTTCACGCATTCATTCGGCCAGCTCGTCGGTAGTCACCACTTTATTTCATCACTTCTGTTTTTTTACACCCCAATTTAACACACATATTTGGAAAATAAAACATCACACCTTTCCACATGTTGGGTCTAAAAAGACCCAAAAAGGATTTTATTCTGTACATGGCAACCCACAAAAACAAGGTTTCGAATATAATTTTTTTTTTGCTGGTTTTTAGTTGAAAACGCCAAATAAAACATGAACGTGATGAAAAGCTTTAATGTATGGACCTTGATTTCTCATCCTAATCGGTTACATGAATTCATTTGGCAGAGAATTTCATTCAAAGCAATTGAAAGTGAGCCAGAATACAATTCGAGTGCATAGCTAAGCAGTTGAGAGTTAAGGGTCAGTGGCTCTCTGGCGGTTGATTTGAACCAACAACCTTTTGGTCACTAGCTGAGAACCTTAATCACTGAGCTACCACTGTCCCAAAGAAGTGGGCCTACGTAGTCAAGATCATTAATCCTTGTGCGCTGAGTTGGTCTAAGTCTTACTTTTCTTGAAGATGGACGTGAGCTATATGAGCTAGCTGGACATTTAAACAGAGCCCACAAATTTAAAAAGTAAATGAGCCAAAGCCAAAGTAAAACCAATCCAAAGCCATCGTACGATTGCCAAAAATCTGCTGTTTATATCCATAGTCATTTTTTTTGCAGCCGATAACCCAAACTACGTTCTGCCATGATTAGACAACTGCTCTATGAACGTCCATTACCTGCTATTTGAACACCAGAGTTAAGCAACCACTTAACTTCATTAATGTTACTGTATACCTGTACATGTATAATCTTATATATTCTGTATTTCTCACAGTTTAGGTGTGGGCGGTGCGTTTTACTGCTGCACTGTACTTGGTCTGCCTGTGTGTCTATACAGTCCTGTGTATTTATGGATTTCTGTATAGGCTATGTATTCGTTCGCACTGTTCCAAGTTTTCCACCCACATTGTATGTCTATATTTCTGTACTGTCTTGTCATTCAGGTTGCTGTAACATCAATTTCCCACCAGCAATCAATAAAGTGTCACCATATCTTATGTTATTAGAAACCTACATTGTCTAAGCCACCCTTTTTAAAACCCACAAGCAAATAAAACAACCTGCAGGGTCATTTTAGACCCCAACATCGGGTTAAAAACATGCGGCCCAGTTCCACGATTAGCCCTTCCATGAATCTGACACTGTAAAATGACACAAAAATAGGAGTCCAATAAAAGAAAACTGCAATCTGCGCAATCCATTTCACCTCCTTTCTTTTCCATTCCGTCTCTACCTCAGGCTGTGAAATTGGACCGAGCTGCTCTGAAATGAAAGGAGAAAAGCTTCAACCACCATACCTTTTTTTCTTTTCTTCTTATATCTCTTG
This sequence comes from Olivaichthys viedmensis, assembly GCA_028565825.1. Lineage (NCBI taxonomy): Eukaryota > Metazoa > Chordata > Actinopteri > Siluriformes > Diplomystidae > Olivaichthys > Olivaichthys viedmensis. Next base: position 4,823,299 of record JAOUQW010000001.1, read on the forward strand.
CCTATAACCTGCTCTTTTTAGACATATAGAAACCAATTTCCTGATATAGGTGCACGAGACATGCCCAGGATTGCATTTTTTTTGTCAGAAGGGTGGCTTTAGCAAGTCGGACCTTCACAAAACGCCACCTTCAGTTTAAACCGTCATAATGTATCGCTTGCAGAAATGGCCGTACAAAAGAAAAATCAATCAAGGCAACAGTAGCAATGGGCATCCTCACAATTTCTTACAGTAAAGAAGTTTGTGTGCGACTATGGCTCTAATCTGTCAGTGTCACTTGCTGCACTGGGGTAATTTCTGTATCAAAAATTGCCTCAGCCTTGGATGTCAATTTGATTTTAGCTTTTTTACAGCACCTATAGCTGCAGTGATTAACCTATGATGACAAACACCTCATATTTTGCCTCGGGTTTTTCCTTTATGTCTGTGGGTTGGATTTCTGGGTCTGATTTGTCCATTAAACCATGTTTAACCTATGAAACAAACATCTTTGCTTGACGAAATTCAGATTTAAATCCTGTGTCCGTGAATCTGTGTGTGTGTGTGAGCATACAAAAAAAAAATCACAGGGATTGACTTAGCTTTTGCTTCATGAAACTGTTCTCATAAAACCGTAAAAACAATTTTAGGGAAATTCAGAAAAGTTCAGCATTGCCTTCAATGAATAGGGTGTAATGGAGACTGAAGCAAATGTTCACTGTGTTGGATCATCAGTCCTTGAACAACACATGATCACAATATTTAGACCTGTGAAATTAACCTGGAAGTGGCTGTAATTAAGAAATACACACACACATTCACTTAGCATAGCAAACAATTTTTCAATATTGACATATGCTTTCAACTTTGTAGACACACATACATAATAAGGTGCATTTTGGTGAGATAATATTTATCAATACATTTGTTTACTCAGCCACCGAAAATCAATATGTCAGAAATTAACATCTTAATATGATCTACCTTTACATTACATTTATTCATTTGGCAGACAATGTCAGTGTGTTGATCAAAATAAAGACTAATCATATACATATTAGACACCTAGATAGCTGATGACGTCATTCTTTACACACAGTCAACTCCAGAATTATTGGCACCCTTTCTGAAAATGAACAAAATTTCCCTCGGGATCAACTGAGTTTCTGTTTATAATCTATACATCTATCCATAACACATGCAATGAGGGATATTTTGAGCGCAAAAACATATGGGTACGCTGCATAAATTTATTTTTAACATGATATTTATTTCAACCATGAAAAGCTTTCTTAAGTAGTGCAGTTTTTCTTTTCTTTTTTTCAAAACGCTGGTTTTAAAAGTATTGGCACCCCACAATTAATATCTGGAAAAGCCTTCCTTTGGAGAGAATAACAGCACTGGGTCTCTTCCTCTAATATCTAACATGGTTGGAGACCCTTTTAGAGGAATCTTGGACCACTCCTCCCTGCAGAACAGTACAAACTCCTTAACCCTTGTGTTGTCTTAGGGGTCAAAAATGAGCCGCCACTATGTTTAACAGCAGAGAAAACGCCCTAAATTATATTTTTTCAACTTGAAATTTGGTGACTCTTCCTAGAGTGACACTAACATTAGAAAAAGTGAAACATTGCCTTATTGTTTATATTTCCATGAAAGCTGTACACCACCAGGGTATAAAGAT
>JAOUQW010000001.1:4868528-4880284 GCA_028565825.1 Olivaichthys viedmensis
TGTATGTCTTAGTCTTTGTACTGTGTGCGAGTGTGTGTGTGTGTGTGTGTGCACATGTTCGCATGGTGCGAGTGTGTGTGTGTGTGTGTGAGACTGTGTCTCAGTAAGACTGGCCAGCTTATAAGGTCACGTGACCTCTCACAGGAAACAGCCAATCGAGGAATATATGACCAATCCCTGGGCTCGAATACAGCCTCATTTGCATAATCGGAACACTCTGGAGCCGCAGGCTAACGTCCTGAAAGATCAACAAGCAAAATATCAAATACATAAAAACGTGAAAAAATCAAAAATATAACAACAAACATTGCGAATTTAACAACAGTGCAAAACGTATTGGATACAGCACCGTGGGCAAAACTGAAATACACACACTGTTCTCTCTTACCCCAGCCGAGACATGTCTGGTGTGTGAAGTTCGCTTCTTTAGTTTTGTACTGGAGCTACAAGGCTAATGGAAAGCCCATAGCTAACAGTTTAGCACTGCGCAAAATACATGTATGACACACTGTTATCTTTAAACATGGACAAAAACAGTCAAATCACTTTCTTCCTCAGCACATAGTTTCAGCATCAGACTCAGACTCAGGCAGGAGGCGTGGCCTAAAGTCTGAAGGCGGAGTTGTACGTTAGAAGAGATTTGGATGATAATATTTGTGTATTTTAAATTTTAATACAGACTTATTCTGTGATTTTGTGAAACTTACTGAGCCAAACGAGTGTGTGATGATTTCGACGTGCAGTTTGCACGATGCTAAACTGGAGGCTATCAGCTTGCATTACTTGTTAGCTACATTAACCTCGTAGCTCCAGTGCAACTTCAGACACATAACATGTCTTAGCTTAGTCTGAAGATACAATGTTTTTTATGAGAAATGGAACGGTGTGTAAATGTGTGTGTGTACATGTGTGTATTACTGCATGTCTGCATACATATGTGCATGTTTACTGGAACAACAAATATGCTCATATGGTCCTGAATGTCCTCCCAAAGCAGAAAGACAACAAATAAAAAACAAACAAATAAAAAACCTCCTTCTTGCTGGTCATGCATGCACTCATTTTAAAGACCCTTTACTTCAGAAAATATAAAAAGAATTGGCTCAAACATGAGACGAGAGCTGTAGCCGTGTCTACTGTAGCTCTTTTGACAGTGTGCCCTTTTCTACTCCGGTTGCAAATTGGTAACTCGATATTCCCTGTCCAACAATCTCACTCATTAATCCCACTATAGAGCTCCTATCATTGTGAGTGGAGATGCGAGCAAAGGGCTTATGAACAGAATTAACACTGATAACTACTGTCTATCTGGGTTTGGTAATTAAGAAATGACTCATATTTCCAGCTCCAGTTGAAATTTTCATTGTACAGGCCTCTCGTTCACATCAATTCAACATTGTATTGTTGCGTTCGTCGCGGTTGTTATGACTAGTGTAAGTCTAAGGTTCTCAAATGGGATTTGAGCGATCGACCCTCCGGGTCCTAATATAGTACATGTTGGCAGCAGGTGTGTGTGTGTGCTGAAGGCAGTGGGCATTAACCCATATAGCATTTTGTGATCCTGTGCCAGGAGTTTGGGAGTCGGGTGGTTCGGGGTGTTTGGGATGGACTTCATAACTCTGAGACATCTGGAAAAGTCCTCAGAGTTGCCATGACCACGGCACGCGGGGAGGCAGACAGGTGTGTGTGTGTGTGTGTGTGTGTGTGTGTGTGTGTATAACAGATCTTGGGTGGAGGCTCTGACTATGGGCTGGTTTATGGAGGCCAATGAATGCACGGTGACAAACCTGAGGAGTCCAGGAGAGAGATAAAGGCCCCAGACAGGGGTAGATACAATATGCGCACATAAAATATACTCTGTAATGGAAAATGCTTTAAAAAAATAATGGAATTAAAAGTTCCTGAATATAAAAAATACCATAAAGAGCAGTAAACAGTTGAAAAAAAAACCCCAAAATAAATCAATTTGTTGTTGTGAGCAGCCGTTGGCTTTATAACTGCATCAATTCTCTTCGGCACACTGTCGTGCAGTTTGATAAGGAAATCGGCTGGTAGGAGACATAAACTCAATATCTAAGACAAAAATTATATAAAAAATTTAAACTGTCTAAGACTTTTGCACAGTACAGTAGACTCTTGGACTGTGTGTATGTGTGTGTATGTGTGTGTGTGTGTGTGTGTGTGTCATGCTGATGGGAGCTGCAATGAGAATCACAGGTGTGTGTGCTGCTTCCTGCTCCCCCAGTTTTGGCCTCCTCCTCGCTCTCTCACAATACTGAGAAACACTGCCAGACCTCTGTCCAGCCAAAGCAATAAAGATACTCTGTATCGCTCTCTCTCTCTGTCGATTTACTTTACTCTCTCAGGAGGCTCTTTTTCTTTAACCTCTCGTTCTTGTTCACTCCTTGTCTGTGGTGCGAGCAACAGCATTAACACCGGTCGCTAAAATGCTTCCCGGTTAGTACATGAGGTTCAATCTAAATATTCAAGTATTTGGACGCTGAGACAATTTGTGGTTTTGGGATCCAGCATATTGGATTTGAAGAAAAAAAAAAGAAAAAAAAAAGAACTGGAATGTGATTTTTAACCCTACACCCTCACCGGTAGCGATTTTTCGCCTCGCGTCACTCAAATCGTTCTACGCTGGTCGCTAGTGGCCGTTCCTATCTTTAGTCTACTGCCGGTTTCAATGGTAGTGCCAGGATAGTGCTAATGGCTACACAAACGACATAGCATAGGCTACAGAGCATAGGCAAAACTACCCATTTGACCACAAATCATATGTCATCCCGCTAAAAATGAGACATCTAGCCCATTTTGATCCCAAATCAAATGTATTCCTGATGAACTAAAAATTTACGGAGGGAAATCGCTTGTGTTTAAATTGCATTCGTTGAGTTTATCACTGTCTGTAGCGTCAGAATGACCAGAAAACGTTTTGCTGTTCGCAATCGCTGACGCCTTTTTGACACGTCGCTGCCGGTGTGAGCGTAGAAGGGATGGCTGATTCGGATTCTATAAATTGGTATTTGGGTCAAATTTGTTAACACAACGCCTACAACGTTACATTTTTCTTTTTAAAACAAAGACTTTCTCAGTATTTCCGTTACAGTTATAGTTATGAAGTCAGTTAGTGATGACACTAAATAATCTCCACTGTTTAAACCACTGTCTTGTTGTACCTTTTAGCTACAAAACCTGCATGCTAAGACAGCAAGATAGCTAACTTAGCTAATGTTAGTGGTATATTTTAACAGGTTTGGCTACTGTTAAGTAAATCGCGTAAAGTAAATTGATGACATTGCAAATCGAGACTCCGATACTGAAATGCCACTCGTGTCTACCTGTGACAAAATTCGAGCTAGTTTACTAGCCGTTAACGCGACGGCTAGCTATGTGCTAATGTGACCTACAGGAAAATACAGAACAGTTTTACATTAGCAGCAAGCAATGTAAATAACTAAACTTATTATTATGTCGTGTCAATAATTCTCCGATGTTGGTGGACAGATGCCTCCTTTTTTACACTCCAAGTCAAGATAGCTTAGCATAATAGCATAGCGTAACCAGGGTGGTGTGTTTCCAATTCGCATATTCATGCATATTCGAGATGCATTCTTTATAAGAAGTAAAGGTGTAGCGATGTTCCCAAGTCGTTTTTTTGTAGTTTTTTGGGGTATTATTAAAAAACATTAAACACTTTATCATTCAACATATTGTAGATTATTTTTAATAGTTTAAAAAAAGAAAGTAGGAGTAAAAAAGCAAGAGACATTGTTTCACTATCCAATTACTCGTGGAATGTTTTCTGATCCAGAACCTGGTTCTCTCATCCAAGTCAACACTGAACACTTATCTCAGATGAACATGTGTTCTGCACTGTGTAGCGATGGATCCCAGGGGCTGATCATGGCTGAAACTCTCTCCTTCAGCCAGGTGGATCTGGGCAAAAATTCAGCGCCTGCACAGCTCAGCGCGCTTTTTCTCGACTTCAGCGTTCCTCACTCGTGCTTGGGGAGAAGAGACAAGGCCTGGAAATTTCACATCGTCTCTTTTATTGTTTTGGCAAAAACCGGATAGGAATCTGGAACCTGGACGCGGTATAAAGCGAGCTCAGCGTCTCTGATAGAAATACGCAGCGTTAAGTTAGAGGACGGCTGAACGTAAGGAATGGATGTATTTCTATTAGCAGGCGCAAAGCCGATAAACAACCCCCACCCCCCTCAGTTGTCCCACTTCAGAAGAGCAATTTGTCAGCGCCTAACGGAGAGTGTTCCCTCCGGGCGCCTCAGAGCCGTCAGGACCGGGTCAGTTTAATCAAATGAGCGTTTCACTTTCAGCCTCGCAGGAATTTGAAACCCCAAAGGTTAGGCAGGCGCGCCTGAGAGGTGGATCTTGGCAGTGATCAAAATCAACTCAGTTATTTTTTCAGGGAAGGTGAGCAGGTTCTTACAGGCATCCAATCGTAGGAAAGTAAGAGGTAGGTAAGAGTAGAAAAAAATGAGACACTGGATGTTTAACACGAGTCTCTGACAGCGTTTCATGACTGTATCAGTGAAAGAGAGGAATGGAGCAGATTAACACAAACCAGTTTGCATGCTGAGAAGTTAGCAGACTAGACCATGCAAAGTGGCCTCCGTTAGTTTTTAATCCACTGTTAGCTACATTAGCATTACTGGATAAAAGTACTGTTATAGTCGAGACCATTAGAGGCAAGACCGAGACTTTGTAGTAGTCGAGACTGAGACAAGACCAAGACTTTGTAGTAGTCGAGTTCAACTCAAGACCGAGACTTTGTAGTAGTCGAGTCCAACTCAAGACCGAGACTTTGTAGTAGTCGAGACCGAGACAAGACCAAGACTTTGTAGTAGTCGAGCCCGAGTCAAGACCGAGACTTTGTAGTAGTCGAGACCGAGACAAGACCAAGACTTTGTAGGAGTCGAGCCCAAGACCAAGACTTTGTAGTCGTCGAGCCCAAGACCAAGACTTTGTAGTAATCGAGACCAAGTCAAGACCGAGACTTTGTAGTAATCGAGACCGAGACCATTAATTTGTGGTCTCAAGACTGGACTCAAGCAGACACACACAGATTTCATCCATTTTTTTAAAGCCCCACAGACAATGTGGTTCTTCTGTTGAGCAATTCTGATGGTTTTTCATGTAAACTCTGGCAGCACATAGAAAAAAATTGATTAGCGTTGATGACAGTTGTTTCATATGGAGAGAACCAGCTTGTGGAACAAGTTGTGCAACAGAATGATGAAATCCACAAAGTTTTCAAAAAGCAACTATCAAATTCACTTTGACACGAACAGATCAAACAATGTTGGGAAATTTTAAAAAATCATGTTCTCATGGTCATAGACAAAATTTCTCGATTCTTCACTCCATGCCTTAGCAAATGTTTGAAAGTGCGACCGGTTTTGCACAGTTTGGCAAGCTCAACCGCATGTCTATACAAGCCATCCATCTTGATTTACTGTACAATTCATAGAGACACTACACACCGTGCGCTGTTCTGGAGCGATGAATAGTCAGGGGTTGGAGACATGTAGGAGGCAATGCGCTGCCAAAAGCAAAAAAGCAGCACAATCAATTCCAGCCCCGTTTGGACAAAGTCCGCCATCCCTGACGCCTCCTGGAACGGTGCGCTCTGGGAGAAGACTGTGTAGCACTAAAGTTCTCTGTCCTTTTCTGCTAAAGCTATTTGCCGTGGCCAAAAAAACTCCCGAATATTACGATCTCGAATCCCTGCATTTGTACTTAGAGAAAGATCCAAAGCCTGAACGTCTCCCTTGATGCTAATAGCAGAGATAGCAAAGCGCTTAGTGAGTGATCGAAGGCTAAACGCTGAGTAGGCCTCATGGAGAATGACACTTCAAGATCCTTGTCAGGTTTAACACAGAAACCCAGAAGGGCTTGTGAACACCATCACCAATGTAAGAAAAAATAAAAGTGTTCGTTGTAAATATGTGCGCTTTTTTATAAGAAGGATAAAAGATTGAATGGTGGGTTGAGGAAGAATGCAACCCCCCCAAAACGTTTTCTAAACAGATCCCTTGTCTTCTTTTCAGGTCACAAAGACCCGAAGAGGACTAGCACTAAAATGATTTCTCCAACCTGAAACTCTACGTATTTGGTTTAATTTCTCTCATGAGTTTAAGGAAATGTTTAAATGTGTAACAATATGCAAAGGTAGTTAAGTACATACATTTCTTACTCGAGTAAAAGTGCAAATACTCATCTACAAAATACTCTGGTAAAAGCTGAAGTACAGCTTTAAATTCCTGAATATGAAAACATCCTATAAAGAGCAGTAAAGAGTAAAAAAAAACTAAGCCAAATCAATTTGTTGGTGTAAGCAGTCTTTGCCTTTAAAACTGCATCAATTCTCTTCGGCACACTGTTGTGCAGTTTTATAAGAAAATCGGCTGGTAGGTTGTTCCAGGAATCTTGGAGAACTTGCCACAGTTTCTCTGCAGAACTTTGGCTCTCACTTGCTTAAAATCCCAGACAGCCTTGATTCTGTTTTTATCTAAAAAGTGCTTTATTACTTAATATCTTACTTTCTTTAATGACTTACGAACATTTAACTTTTTTGGAAAATGAATAACATTTGCTCTTTTCTAATGACCCACTAATGCAGAAGACATCAAATAAACATGTAAGGCAACATTTATATAAAAAAAATGAGGGTGCCTTAGACTTTTGCACAGTGCTCTATCTATCACAGATCATATGGCTATATGCTGCAAAGCTTTTACACGCCTTAGACGTTTTCTTTTCCTCTCAGAGATGAAGGAAATGATGCCAAGGGGCCAGTTTCTGATACCATGTCAAGAACATCTCAGAACAATGACAGTGTTTCAGCGTGATACTTCTTCTATCATATTACAAAGACCTTTATGCTGCGATACTTTTGGGAAACACGTGAACGTCAGACTGAGGAAAGATTAAAGTACCACAGAGTATGTCACATACGTCCATTCCTCCTCACCTCTATTAAAGAGCGCAGCATAACGTGTAAAAGGTTAAAGGTGTAGTTTAAAAACGCTCAGCTCGAGTCTTTGTGTCACCAGGCAAGAAGTGTATTTTAAGAAGGGCAGCAAATACAAATCGGCCGCGATCTGCGTTCTGTAATCAAACACTTCAACTGGGTTAATAGGAAAAAGTGCCGATCAGCTGGAAGATGAGAGGGGAGGGGAAGGGAGGGGATCCTACCATCCACCAGAGAGAGAGAGAGAGAGAGAGAGAGAGAGAGAGAGAGAGAGAGAGAGATCAGATGATGTTTGGCTTTGGGCTTTAGGAAGTATCATATGTGACACTTCTGTGAGAGAAGGTTATACTCCGGGCCTGCTTCCATTGCTCACATGGGAAGAGCTGACTGCTGACACACACACACACACACACACATTGATTAATCCATCTGGGTCTATTCAGATAGCGGCCGTTAAAAGCTAAGCACTCAATTTAAGGGTCCACCCAAACAAAGCTTTAACAGAAATCAACCAGCTCAATAAAAAAAGGTCTGAGCTCAGAGCTCAGATTTGGTCGTTAAGAAACGACAATTAAAACTGTGTTAGCAGCACACGTAATGCCGTTTGAATGAAATATATGGCGTCACAGTTTGAAACAGTTCAGCAGATGGTGTGTGAATTTTTCAGATAGTCTCGACAAATTTATATGAGAATTTCTCAAACGGGCCCCAAAAAAGAAACCTTCACAGCGAGCTGTTCGTCTGTTCGTTTATAGCAGTAGATTTTATGCATCTAAATCTACTCTAACCATTTGTAACATTGAAATCACAACGTTTGGATATACATGTGTATATACGATCAGTTACGGCATCAATGTGACGACCGTCACGGAAACAGTGGAACAGTTGTGTGCGTGTGTTTGTGTACGGCAGACAGAAGACACGGCAGCCAGTAATATTTCAGCACTGTATTCGATGTTTTTCAGCAGCTGCAAGTCCTGTTGAAGCTCTGAACTTGTGCATCATAATTTCATTTTATAAAAAAAAAAAAAAACTTTTCTGGTGCTCATTTTCGTGCCTACCTCTAGCAAAGCCTTTACATCGGAGTTTACCAGACTACGGCAAGCACGTGGGACAAATTAGCGTAGAACTGCAGCTGCGCATGACAGGACGTTGCAGTTGCAGTAATGAGCGTAATACAAACCACACATATAAACATTCACAAAAACAACGTATGAAACCTAACCATCAAAAATACAAAAACTAGCATTTTGGTGGAATTCACAATTCATTCCATGAGGCTGTTTTTAACTCCGTTACACCTGCCAAAATGCACTCATGTCACCTGATGCCAAATTCAAGTTTCTGCTATGTAGCTATAACTGAACTAAATGGAATTGAATTGAATTGAATACACTTTATTTATAGTCAGAGGGCAGTAGGTTGCTTAGCATATTGACTATTATTATCAACATAGATGCATACAAAACGCATACGTATTACATCACACAACTACAGCAGTATCTAAGCACTACAGCCTCATGGTGTATCATACTGTTGTCTCACGACAAATATTCCAATAGTAGCTCAGCAGTTCAGTGCTAGTGCACGGGAGGTTGTGAGTTCAAATCCTATGACTGCCAGAGAGCCACTGTTAAGCCCTTCAGCAAGTCCTTTAAGGATATATTCAGACAGACAGTTCAATTTTGAGATTTTGAGATTTTTAGGCATATCCACTTTAAGCAGACTGAGCAAAAAAACAAAAACAAAAACAAAAAACCCCACATGAAATCAAACTTCTGCCAATTGGATTCAAGCCACATTTGTACTGTATGTGGTTTTAAATCTGATTAACCCCCTAAACTGCCAGCTTATTATTCTTTTATTCATCTTAAAGCATATTATTGAATAACTACTATGAATTGTTCCGTGAACTACAGTGAAACAAACAGGAAACGTATGTAGTTACTATAGTGAGGAATGCAAGTCTGGTTTATGGACATGCGACTCGAATTTCATGTTGTTGTCGTCATTCAGCGTGCGGCGCTTCTTGACCTCAGGAATTTGCAACAAGAACAACAACATGGATGAAACCCATCATGAAGGCAGGTCAGGGGCGGAGTAATCTCGCAAGCCAGACTTCTAGCTATCGCGAGAGTCTGGTACTTTTTGTCGCAAGAACCGCCATATTTTCACAGTCAGAAGCCATTTGACTGACATTACAAACGACCAACCACAGAACTCTCCTATTGCCCCTCTGCAAACACTCGAGGGTATTCAAACAAAAGTCTTGAATAACTTTCAATGACGGGATGCTGAAAAACAAATCCAGAAGCAACAAGTGGCCTGTCTACTTTTTCATTTTCAAAACGTTTTAGTTTTCGAATGGATTTTGCTCAATCCCATATAAATGAAGTCGTAAGACAAAGTATGAATGCTAACCCCGCCCCTAACCCTAACCTTCATAACTTTTCATATGTATTGAGTCGTGTCGAATAGTTACACATTTCCAAGTGTGAGACCATGATGACTAAAATGCACAGAAGTTGTTCTAATGACCTTCCTTTCTAAGTTTGGTCCGGGGGTTAGATTTTATCATAGACCACCCATCACACACACATTCGCACACAATTTCCCTTCTATTCCACCCAGACTGAACACAATGATTGACATTTTGACTTTGAATTATTAATGGGGTCCTCAGCAGCGTGTGAAGGGCAGACGCCGATCTCTCTGGTGCTGCCCAGAACAGAGGTGGCACCATCATGAAATATTGATTCAACCCATGTGCTCCCCATACACTCTCAAAATACACACACACACACGCACTCCCATTATGGTTCATGATAGAGTGCGACACTTTTCTCTTTGCTATCTAATCGACCCATTTAATCCAAACCTAACGACCAATTTATCCGTGTATTGCACATAAATACACAAAAGCAACAGAAACTGGTCTCAGATCATGAAACGTGTCTCCATATTTGTATAAATATCAATATGGCTCGGTATTTACAATATGAGGTCGTCCATGTCTGCTGTACGACTACCGTTTTAATGTCGCACATATGTTCATGTGCTTCACATCTAGGTTTTAGATTTTCCTGCCATGAACCTTTATGTTTCAGCTTCACTTGAGGTTTTTAAAGACACACCCTTATAAAGGCATACATTCTGTAAATGTTAAAGAGTCCTGGATAAATAAAAAAAATGTATTTGCTGTGTACTTTCATTGTGTACAGCCCGTGTAACCCGGTCCATGATGAATAGTGACATTTAATAGTCACGTTTCATGTCTACGGTCAAGAAATATGATATTTTATGAAGTATTATTTATTTTATTTTACGAAGCGCCATGTGGTACTAAATCAAAACCAGACTCTTTGCACTTGCGGTTCCACAATGGGGGAACGAATTGCAGAGCTGTCTTTGCTCTCTCACAATCTTCAAGAAACGCCTGAAGACTCAGCTCTTCTGAGAGAACTTGAACGTTGATATGGAAGCATTCCTCAGCTCTCGCCCCCTGAGGCCCTGATGTACTAAGCTTTCCGTTTCCAGGCGCAATTAGGCGTAAAGACCCTTTTGAACACGCAAAGTGCGCTTCTCTTCCTCATACATATGCATTTGAGGGAGGATCGTGCAAAAAAGGTGGGAAGTCGGCGCAAATAAAAAGTGTGGAGAAATGATAAGAGCGGCTGATTACATATTCGGTTTGATGTACATTGGGCAATTAGCAGCTGTCGGTTTTGCACTGGATGCTGTCCGCCTTCCAAAACCAGTTTGCAGTTAGCCCCGCAGAATTTGGCGACTTTTGAACTGCGCTTTTTTTTTCTTTCTCTCTCTCCTGGTCTTTATTTATAACATAATGTGTAATATTACGAGACCATTTTAGGGCATTGGTAAAAGAACTCTTCAGGCAAACTACGAGTTTTAGTACAATCTGTTTATTGGGGTGTTTTTTTTATTTTGTACGCAATTTCTGGCAACCCTGGTCATAGCACATACGTCACAAGCACATACATCAATTTTCTCACAGCCAACAAAAAAAATTCAACACTCTAAACGGGACTTTTGTGACATTTCTTTAACGATTTTATTAATGTTTCCGGATTACGCATTATACCTACACACATTTGGCCAGTTAGTATTTTTTTACTGTGAACTCGTGATGCTCTGAGAGCAAAATTTCAGAGCCAAATTTAATGATCTGTCTACAGATATTTTAAAGGAAATGAAAAACTGAAATGCGTTTCTTGCAAAAGTATTCATACCCTTGTGCTTTGGAAGCTCCAATCTTACACAGATGAAAAACAAGGACACAATTACCTCTTAATTGGACAATTGGTTTCTACCTGGGAACCATTAAATAACTGCCACATTTTCTCGAATAAATTATGGCACTGTTGAATTCTCGATTCTGATTGGTCAGAAGGTGTTGATTCATTTTCTATAACTGCTATGACAGTAGTGTCGGCTGCAACGCAAATCACAAGTAATATATATATATATATATAATCTGCACGTTCTAATATGTTTGGTTTTTATAGTAACCACTAATTCACAGGGACTTCACATATGGACAATGTAAGCCTAACTAAACAGATTTTTTAAAAGTGTTGTTGTTTAACAAAGAAAAGCGTATAATGGTTGCTGTGGTGAAGCTTTCTGTAATGAGAAGGTTTATTGAACATTTATGGAAGGAAACTCCGGTGTCAGCGCTTTGTAACAGTCAGAGGTAAAGCTGTTCCTTTAAGTTTTCCGCCATGGGAAAGTCTTCAGG
>JAOUQW010000001.1:4903469-4928998 GCA_028565825.1 Olivaichthys viedmensis
TGAACAAAGCTTTATGTATTGCTCTTCTGATGGTGTGCTCACTTTTGGTCTGCGCCTGATCGTGCTTTGGATACGACCGATCCAGTTTCAGTAAAGAGTTTTAGAGTGCCATACAGTGGCAATGAAAGAAATCCCAGATTTTCAACATGGTCTCAGACTTTTGGACCCCACTGTATATATAGTTGCAGTCTCTCTTTGTGCCATCATGCTTTCCTTTGCGAAATGTGCAAAACAGTATTGTGTTATGGTGTGCGTTTAAAAAAGAAAAAGAAATTATTCGGCATCCTCAGCAGAACGAAGCTGCCTTGCTCAAAATATGTTCCAGACTACAAAACAAAAGAGCTGTAGAAAAAGTTTGGGTTCATTAAGTCTATTTTTGTAATTATTTGCACATCACAACACATGTAGGAGGTAGTCGAAGACTTTTGTCTTCGGAGCACAAATCCTGCCTAAAAATGTTGCCTACCGAGGTGTAGGTATATCTATAGAGAAATGAATTCAATTGTGGTGGGTGTATTTTATTGGTGACTGGACACGTAGGTTCCTATTTTAATTGTGATAGAGGTATGTTATTGGTGTGGGTGGGGAACACGCGTAGGTTCCCACACTCTTAAAACTTGCCTGAAAAGTTTTATTCTGCGCTGTGATTATCGTGAGCAAACTCAGATGCTCCAGATGAGAGTTTGTGTGTGTTTGGGTTTGGATGAATCATGACATTCACACGCTCCAACACATGGAAATCATTTTGATCCAAATAACGCAGGTCGATTTTCATCTTAAAAAAAAAAAAAAAAGAAGATAAATAATAAAAAGTTTATATTTTATTTTTTTAAATCCATGAACATCAAGGCTTCACCAACAGGGGTTTAATGTATAGCAAAGCACAGCACAGTATATGTTGATATTTTGCATTTCGTGCAGCTCTTGTTTGAGGGAATCTCGGTGGTTTGTCAGAAATTCTTATGGAATGAACAAAAATGTGACGACTTGGTGAAGTTGAGTTCCAGCAGGTACTCGAGGTTTTTTTTTCTTTCGTTTTTTCTTCCTTCCACTGGAAACATTTTACGGCGGTATTCTCACCATCACCTTAACGTTGCAGCAAACGTGTTCTTTAAAATCACATGCTCCGCAGGCCAAACCATTTCACCTCGCCCTTATAGACTTTTGTGTTTCTTCATCCGCCAAGATCTTAACAGCCGCCGATGTTCTGTTTTCAAAGGGAAGGGCTTTATTACTTTGTGTTATCTGCACAACACCTCGATGGCGGGGTTTTTTTTTTTGTTCTGTTCAAGATGCCCTTTCTTTTGTCGGCAGGTATCAGAGAGAAAACAGGGGACTGTATACATATCAAAGAGGAATCGTAGACGGTTATCAGAGACCAGTTTCAATGAGGAAGTGACTTTTTGGAAGCTTCTGGTTCTTGTTCTTCTTATTGTTATTATAGACACTGTTGCGTAATATCCAATAGACATCAGTAACACAGGGATAGGTCTGAGAAATATTAGTGGAAGCTTGAATCACTGAATCGAATCACTCTTTAGTGTGTCGAATTGAATCCTTCTTAATTTCCAGCAATCGCTTCACGAATCGAATCACTCTTCATTCATAACAATCGCTTTTGGGTCGAATAAAAAAACAATGAATCGTGAATCAAATTGATTTGCTGTAAGCCCATAGATTCACACCTCTTTTATCCAAGCATCCCAGTCGCAATGTGGCTGCCTAGGTAGGCATCAATTTTGGGCTGCGTATTTATTTATTTTTGTCTCACTCAGAGGGCAGCATAAGGACTGCTGTCTTTTCAGCTTCCTTACGTTGGATAAATTTCAACACTGCATTGTATGTGTCCTCCTAGAAGAAGACAATCCCATTACCTAATTCTGTCCCAAATAGCATACCTGCCATGGTTTCCTTTGGTTAAAATGCTACCTAAAATGAATGATACAGATAAATATCTACAAAAATCACTATATGTTTACAACAACATGATTATATTGTAAATGGTGATTTAAATGGTTATACAATTATCATAATACGATATCGGCACATGCCTTTTCTTTCACCCAGTCAAACATTTCTGTATAGTACAGATTATACTGACAAAGACAGACGTTGGTGTTGAAAAAATCAGATACCGCAAGCATTTTAAACACGTTGCTTAAATGACAAGCAGACCTTTTTACACCACGGACAGGAGTGTCTTGAATGATTTTTTGTGCCAATGTGTGTCAGGGATGACTGGATGTGAATCACACAAAAAACCTGACGGAGCTGTTTAGGTGCATTGAGTGCTGAGTGAAGGAAACGGTCTCATTGTTTGGTCACATCCTTGAGCGAAGTTGAATAAGACATAAGAACAGACTTGCAAAACTTCTCATATGAAAAGCTGATCTAGGATTTATGTAGCTGAAGAGTTGAGTGTTAAGGACCTCGCCCAAGTGGCTCACGAGTCGACCTTTGATTCACCAGCTCAGAACCTTTAACCGCTGACCACCACTGCCTCCTATAGTTATAGGAATAGTACCATAGGGATGAGGAACTGGTCCTGGATCAGTGCTTGTTCTCTGCAAGGCTTCTTCCATAAGACCCCCTTTGATTTGATACTACAAGATGATCTGTGGTCACACTTTGGCGTTCGATATGACCTCAGATTCCCACACTGGTTTGGTTTTCAATCTCGTATTACTAGCATACATTGCATCATTGACCAAGATAGTGGCTAGAGCCGTAAGATCTATAACGTCCGTCGATGAATGTAGATGCAGTCTTAAGTTTCACTAGGTCTTTATCCTTTATATTAGTTTCAGCACGTGTAGTGCTAATCACATGTTGTGATTTACATCAAACGGATAAACGTTTTACTTATGAGAGCCGTATTTATTACTGTAGCGCCCTTTATCAGATTACTAATGGTGCCTGCTTTCATGGGGGAAATATCATATTCTTAAAATTAGTCTTACATATGTGGCTCACGCCGCTGATTTTCATAACTGTTGTAAAGTTGTTACCTAAAATAATACGTTCAAGATGCATTCACTAGGTTTTTAAGTGAGCTTGTATCTTTCATGACAGATGACCGAAGATTTTAGAAACGCCAATCAAATCAAGTTGGACGAATTCAGCCTGGGCGTTTTGTCAAAGTTGCCTAGTAGAGTAAAGAAGTAAGGGTCATGTGACTTGGTGATATTGGCATAAGGAAGTCGGTGTTTCCTCAGAGAAGATAACATGACCTGCAAGGAATTCAGGTCGGAAGAATTTAGCCCAACACTTCCTAGGCACTCCATGTAAGGAAAAAGTGGCCTAGTAGAGATGTAATGGTCATGTGACTTGGGCAGGAAGTAAATGTCTCCCCCATAGTAAGAACTCCTGCAAGATTTGAGGGCTTGTGGCAAAATCAATGGTTAAAACTCACCACCTTGATATTTATTTTTCTCAAATTTTAGACCAGCACTCAGTTGATTTATGACCATTTTGGCCTGACAAGTGATTCATTCATTTCTATGAAAGGACAGAAGTGTCCTTCGGGTATTCGTCCACGATGCATCAATCACAAAGAGAAAACGAAGCCCTAATATCTTCCAGTTGTCTAAATAGTTTTCTTACTCTCCAGGGTTCCATACTGTCCATTGGGAAAGAACCGGGCCAGTGTTGGTGAGATTCAACTAGAGTTTAGTTTAACTTTGACTAAGTCATCATTTGAAATGGTGATGAGTGGAAGATGTTTTATGCTTAATTAGGCTTTAGCATGAACGTATTATGGATTATTAGTCTTTGACAGTCAGATAGTACGTTTCCATCAACCACTTTTATGATGAATATTCTGAACAACGGGTAATAAAATGACCTCATCGAAAGAGCGCCAGCAAAACGCAGTCATTAAGAGACTGGAACACGCACTCGCTGTGTTGTCGTTTATTCCAAAATATCTTCTATCTTCGCATCTTCTCTTTATCCATACACCAGTTTTTCCACCTCAGCCAAGCAGAATGATCTTCTTTTTTTTCTCCCCCCCCAATGTTCTGGCACTTCCATTTAGGTTTTTTAAACGTATAAAATCAAAATGTGTATTACACAGACAGATAAAGAGCAACCCCATCATCGTTTTGGTCATTAAAACGGCATCGTTCTGCACAGGGGGGGGTGTGTGGGTCTTAAACAAGTAGCCGTTTTGCCGTTCCCAGTTTCCTGGTGCATGTGAAGAAAAGGACAAGATGCTAATCGAGCTCCGAGTGACTCGTACACACCCTCAAGGCTGTAAGAATAGGGCTTCAGTCTTGGCTTCCTCCCTCCCCCTGCCTACAGGGTCGTGTCCCCTGACCCTGAATAGCATGCTGGGTGGTTTTTGCAAACTAAGGGGGGTAGGGGTAGGGGTAGTGATTAGTGTGCGTGTGTGTCTTCGTGTGATTTGCATTTATAGGCTCTCCCTTTCTTTTACGAGGTGTTGGTAAACAACCTAGTGGCACTAGTCATGCGCCGTTCGACTCATTCGACTCTTTCAGGTGAACGTTGGGAGCCGACTCGCATATCTAGAGTAAGATTTCACAGTTTAAGCGATAGATGGGCAAATACCAACCACTTTGGCAATAAGCCCCCCCGGGAGTCGAAAGAGTCGACTCTTATTGGTGAGCCGAGCCGATTGCTTTAACTCCCTGAAAAGAGCCAGAATTCCCGTCACTACTGCGAGTGTAAGGAAAGGAATGCTGGGGGCCTCACTTCCCCAATTCCTAATTAGGATTCGAAGGAGTGCGTCATTGCTTTGAGCGTTAGCAGGTCAGTGTTGATAAGTATGTCATCAGTTGATTAACACTTGCTCATCAATGATTCGATTGACCACAATATGTTTTGTATCCCAGTTTCCAACTCGAAGCAACAGTCACTGATGTATTTCTCTACACAGTAATGCCTGAGCACTATAGTGTAATTTTAAATTTGCATACTTTATTAAAGCCCAACGGTTCATGCGTTTAACACAAAACAGCGACTCCAGCCACAGCTCCATCCAGACATGTCGGAAGAAAACGTGCACGCCAATATTGAAACCCAAACCGGTTTGCTCCAGGTGTACGCCGTAGCCCGAAGCTGTGTGTGTGTGTGCGAGCATGCGAACGTGCGCATGTTTGCCTTATCGGCGCTAGAGGAGGGCCTGCCTGTGTTTAGCTTGGCTTGCCTGGCACTGAGATGAACAGCCTCCTGTGTTCAAGAGACTCGGAGCACACAGTTCGCATGTTTTCAAGGACGCTTGTTTGGAAGCCTGAGTCGTGATGGGACAATTTATCGCTGGGTGGGTATTCAGGATCAGTTTAGTACCCGTTCCCCTCGTTTGTTTGTTTTTTTAACCATGAGAAAAATGACAAATATTTGTAGAATATATAAAGGTCAACATGGACATCTTGTATCTATTAAAAATGAATACAGATGAGGATGAATGAATTAGTATATGAAGTAAACAAATGTTTCAGCAAGCCGACTGAAGTCTCTGATTGGTTAAGATTAACACAATGCCGAAGATTAAAGGCAATCCCATTTTGCAAAGTCAACCAATCACATCTCCAGACCGAAACAGGGATTCACTTGGAATCCAAACCAATATTCGAATTTCTGTTTCTTCTAAGACGTCTCGAAGCACCTCCTGCTGCCTCCTTTTGTTTTAAGAGAATGTCTACAAAGTGAGCTTGATGGATGAATCATCTGTGAATTCTGTACATCTGGTAAGAGTCTGGAGATCTGGAAAAGACATTGGGGGGGTGAAAGGGGGGAGGGGAAAAAACGAGAGTCAGGGAGCATGAGGCCTTGAGGAACACACACACCCCCGCCCCAGCATGCGTGTAGGAACTTGGCCATCTTGGTGTGTAGGAAGACTGGCAACTTTCAATGCCGATGACTTTCATAGGAGAATTGATGGATTTTATACACATGATATTCTGTCCATATTGTATTAAAATGATTGAAGGTGATATAATTGCTATTGGAAATAAATCTTGCATCTGCAAAAAACAGCCTTTTGCTTGGAGAGGCTCAGAAAACATCTGCGCCAATAAATCCATGATATTTTACCAGACCTTTGTAAAGGTACGTGATATTTCATTCCTCCACCTCGCCAAAATCGAGTCCTGCTCAGTGTGAAGGCTCACGTTGTAAATAAACCATCATGAACTGTAATACGCGAAATACGCACCTCATACTTTATTATCGCCGTAGGAATGTGTACGAATGTTAAATGGTTGAAATGGTCTTTGCCTCCTGGCAATCAGACTACAAAGTTATGTTGGGTCGTGATACTGAGACTAATGACTTACAGTACATGAGAGTATATCCCATGATTCTCTGCAAACACAGACTTGCATAACAGCATCCTGTTCACCCCCCCCCCGACAGTGGAAGTACATATTTCTTACTGTGCTTGGCAGGATCTAAGCAGATCAGATTTTTGCAGAACACTTGCCTTACGATCCCCTGCTAAATTGGCGGTGTAGTAATTACAATTTTTATTATTTTTTTAAACATGCAAGCATAATAAACTCTTGTGAGGATGTCTCATGATCACTCGGTTTCCCCGCACAGCTGTATTTGTTGTCGCATGCAATAAATCTTGGATGCAGTCTTTCCATACACGCAATAAAATGATCAATTAAAAAAAAAAATATTTAAAAAAAGGGGAAAAAAAACAACTAAAAAACACAAAAGCTCATGTAATCAAGCCTAATCTCTCTCTCACTGTGTATGTGCGCTGTGTCAGACTCTTGGATGGCGTCTGCGTGGCTCCGGCTCATTCCGTGCCCGGGGCAAGAGCGAAGACCCTTTGCCCGTTGCAGCATGTGCGTTCGGCTCCTTCGTTTATTCAGCAGTCGTGCACATGGGCCCAAGATGTGATTTTTTTTTTTTTTTTTTTTTAAAGCACTGCTTCAGATAAAACAACAAAGCGGAAAGAAAGAAAAGGGGTCTGCATTAATCAGCTAGTAATTATTGTCTCATTCGAGCGCAGAATGGAAGTTCTGGAAATGGAAATGTTCTCCATGTTGTCCTGAAGGCTCTTCCCAAAAAATCGAAATGTGTAAATATGGGTTTAAACATTTACGCTTGGCAGACGCTTTATTATTCTTTTTTTTTTTAAATCCAAAGCCATCTCGATGTATCTCTGAGAAATGTTTGGTCTGGGAAAGAAAGACCCTGGATTCCCCATCAGCCCTGTTGCTGGGCTGTAAAAAAAAAAAAAAAAAGAAAAGAAAAAAAATCTCTTTTTATGACAGGAAAGTGAGTGAGAGAAAGTGATGCAGACAGACAGACAGAGAGAGAGAGAAAGTGATGCAGACAGAGAGCAAGACAGACAGATGGAGAGAGAGAGAGACAGAGACAGACAGAGAGAGAGAGAGAGAGAGAGAAAGAAGTGCAGCGTTTTGTCATATGGCTCTCTGGTTTTGTCTTTCTCTCTGCCCGGGTTATTATTTGACTAGTTTATGGCTGTCTGAAAGGGGCCGCCTGAAATCGCTTCTCTGTCTACCAGCTGCGTCATAAAGAGTCGTCACCGCCATCACTTCACACTTCGAAAGAGCGAAGTGCACACTCAGCGTGTCGGCCATAAAGATTGGCCTGATAAGCAGCAGCGTCTCTCCGGCACGTTATGAATCATGCGGCTGCTGTTGCAACTGGAAAAAATGTGACTTTGCTGTCTAGATTTGTCATTTTTTCAAACTTTGTAGATATTTCTCATTAATGATTAGAACGGTGTTTGCAGACATGGCGTTGAACTTGATGTAAATGTTCAGTGTGGATGCATGGTTATTTTTCAGCAGTATGTTATTTACATTGTTTTTCTTTTTTTTGTCCTGTCACCTTGCCTAGCCCTTGTCCAAATTAGATCGACCCCTTTGTAAAATGAGAATGTCCTCTCGCCGTTGTGTTTCCTGGCATAGGAAGTCATTGGTCATTTGTTGAAGAAGGGAAGGAAGAAGTAAGGGTGCTATAATAAAGTACAAGACAGATTTATTAGTCTACTGCTCATTTTGACAATGGTTGACAAATACAAGTCCTAATATCGCCTCTATGGTGCACAGCATGTACTGTATATGCTCAGCGAAATAATTTGGACCATGTGTGTATGCAGGGTTGGTGGGATTCTCTCACACTCTAACAGGCTTCTCATGAGAAAAGCTCCTGAAATCACTCAGGTGTGCAAGTAACAAGCAAGGAGTTTGTCCGTTATACGTGTTTCAACCTGAGGCCGATGGAAACCTGAATGCGATGTGTTTGGCGCGCCTGATGCTTTGTTGCCAAGTGTGATTGATTCTGAGAGCCTTCTCCATCATATCTGTGGGTTTTCTGTTTGAACATGCTTGATACTCACAGCGTTTTGTGGCCTTTCCAATACATTTTTTAAGGACTTGGCTTTCTGCGTCGATAGAACAATGACTGATATATTTTACTGCTGCATTTTCAGGCCTGTTGCGCAGCTGCATGGTGTTCTTTTGGCAAGCTAGGGTTCATACTTATCCCCTGACCTGGGATTGGCTGCTTACCCAAAACGTATATATTTTACCATCATGATGGAGAACGTTCACTAGATTTTCATAATATTGCATGTATTAACGTGTAAGGATATCCAAAAGATGTGTCCGAGCTTCAGAACGGTAATGTAATTGAAAGGTAGGTACTCTCCATCTAGCACTCTAACGGGTTCTTCGGTTTGGCCTTTTGGGGGAACGCTACAACAGAGGGTTTCCCTTTCAGAAAAGGTTTCAACATCCGAAGAACCCTTGAGGAACCCTTTTTTTCTATGAGGGTAGGCAATATTTTGTCCTAACGTCTATTAAATTGTGTATGTCAAACCGTTGTTTGGTGAGATTGAGCCCAATAATGAACTTGATCTCCACCAGCCTCCTCCACTCACAGCACTAAACCTTCAAGGCCGCATTCACCATCGAATGGTTTCAGACCGAGATACCATTGATAAAATGGATGGGATCTCGTACGTGCCTGTGCAAGATAGACAATGCCTCGCAATAAAATTTAGCTCTATTATAAAGTCTGCTTTGTGCCTGGTACTGCATTTGTAGAGTATTTCTAATTACTCAGATTTAGTTATCTAGCTATCTAGATCTCAAACTTCTTTCTGATCAATCTTGTCAAACTTGATTCAGTTCCTTTAAAAACTTTGGACTTGGACTGGGTTCTACGAGTTGCATTGGATAAAACCATCTGCCCGAGGAATAAATGTAAACATGAAGCCCTCGCAGCTCTTAAATCAGATGGGAAGTAGCTGTAAAAAGGGGGAGTGTTCTGCCTCCGTGCCGGCAGTTGCGGCAGTCGTTTGAGTTACGACCTCGGGGGTTAAGCAGTAGGTGTGAAAGTTAACGTCATCAGATAAGATAAAGTGGGCGAAACAAAGCAGGGTGACCGGGGCGGATCAAATCAAAGTTATATAAACACTCGTTTCCTTCCCTCCTTGAGCCCGTGGCCTTTCAAGTTGTAAACCACGACCGAGTAGAGATACTGAGACGGAATGAGCCGAAAGGCCTCGAGCATTGTGTGTTGTTGGTAAACTCTAAAAGCTTCATGTTATTGAGGCAGAACCATGGCTGTGTTTTCTAAAGGTGTTTTACCAGTAACTGATTTACACATTCATTATGAATAAAAGGAGAACCATGAAGGGAACCATCATAGAATCAGCTCTTCACACTTGCTGCATTTCCAGATTTCTATCGACTTTTTTTGGCATTCATAGAACACGTTTAGGCTTTCGCTTCACATATTTGGCCGACCGTCAACTAAACAAAGCATATAATACTCAACTGAAGGTCTCCTTCATGGATGGGCGATATAATGATACGATATTGTTATCATGAACATTTATTACGATGCGAGAGAGATTTCGACTTACAGACCTAAAATAACCAATAGAGTTACACTGTCTAATTAAAAGTCTGTAGAAACCATTTTTACCAACTGTCTCATTTGTCCTCCTCCTCTTGGTTCCTCCACTTTTTTTTCTGTGTATTTGTATAGGTACTTGATGTTGACTTTGCAGGATTTGGTTCAGATTTATAAAACTTAGAAATAAGTAGCAACGATATTAAAGGTCTGCCAGAATCCTGCTTCAGGCTAACTGTCTCGTAAATTCAGCACTGAGAGATGTACTATAAAACCTAGTGTGATGGCTGTGTTTAAAAAGTAATAAACTGTCCACAAAAGGCTGACACTGTTGGTTAACCAGAGAGCCTTCTCTACTAAATCAGCCTCCCTCGGTCTCTCTTTCTGAAAAACGGCGGATACCTGACACCCTCCGTTCGTTCATTGCTCCTGAACAGAGGCTCTTTGAGCGCTAGCTCTGCGAAGGCCCTCTCTACTCTGCCTTCATTATGGCCGCTTTTAGCAGCGCAGAGCTTGTCCTACATTTGCGCTGATCACTGTCGCAGATTAGCTTTGGCTGACTTTTCCTCTTTTTTTTTTCTTTTCTTCTTCTCCACTTTCTTTCTGTCTTCAGTATTCTGGCCCCCCTGGTGAGATTTGAGGGAAACCCTGTAATTTTTCACTTTGCTTTAGCATGATTAGGTAATTGCTTTCTGTAAAGGCGATGGCGGTTTAGTACCGCAGCACACAATGGCAGCAGGAGGGCCAAGTGTGTGATTATAACCCACCGCCTTGTCAAAGTGCTGCCTCGGGGCCAGATCGTACTCTGATATTATCTCCACACACACACACACACACACACACACACACACACACACACACACACACACACACACGTCCACACAAATACAGTAGATGCCATTGCTTTTCAGCCTTAGGCCTTCCCCACCTGGACTCGTGCTAATACTGACTTGCTGGGTTGGTTGTCTGAGGGGTTTTACATTTCTTTTATTAATCTATCCATTTATTTATTTTCTGAAGAAAATTTGTTTTATTTCCTTCAGCTGTGTGTGTGTGTGTTTGTGAGTGAGAGTGCAGGAATGTGGTGAGTCAAGTAACTTCTTGATTCACAGCCAATGTTCCGCCATCTTAGCAATGTAGCCTCATTAAAAGACTCGCGCAGCTTGACATACTCACTCAGGAAAAACAACAACAACCACCAACTTTTCATAAACTCATTTCAACCTGTCTTCCCTCAGCGCTTCAGGATTCAAATAAGATCCAAAAAAAAACCCCGGCTCAATTAAAAACACTTATCTGACTAATAACTGAAGGGCGCTAGCATGCTGAGTTAGCAGAACGTAAAGTTACAGCTAGCTTCTAATTTGTGTTAGCCACGATAACATGGTGCTTTGATCAAACTTGATCAAATCTTTATCGCTTCCTATACCAAATTTTAACATGATTTTTTTTTCTCCCTCATTAGTAGTTGCTATACATTCAGAACGTATTTTGTTGTGTATTTCTAATATTGCCTATTGCTACATCGCCAGCTCTCAAGTGGCTTCTGTCGATAAGGTGGCAGTATTTCGGCTTTAAATTGAAACAGATTATTATGTCGTCGTTATTAAAATGGCGAAACCCTTTACAAAAATTGTGTTTTTTATATAAATGATGATGGGACAGGCACTAAACGAGAACAGAATTTGAATAAACAAGACAATATTAAACTGTCTATTCTAATTAGGGATTGTATTGAACAAGCTTGCTATAGCCTCTACCCCAAAGTTATTTAAGCCCATGGCATTTATTTTGTGAGCCTGGCCTAAAATGTGATGTTTGGCCTTCTAAGAATAATGCTTTGTTGCCCTATTTGGAAGAAAGTCTACATGTTGAATTGGATACAGACTACAAAACAAAAGGAAATGCATATGACAAAATGAATATGATTTATTTATGTTTACCTGAAAGCCTCGACAGCATGTTGTCCTGGCATTAAATAAAATCCTCTTGACATTGACAATTGCCAGTAGATTGGATCCATCAGAGACTACTGATGGCATCGCCAATCAGCTCAAGCCCAGAGGTTGCAAGTTTCATTGCATCTGATCTAAGTTCAAGTCTCTAAAGGTTTTGATTTTACTAAAAGGCTTTGCACGTTGAGAAAAAAAAAAAAAGGTCCCGCTATTCTAGAATCATGCTAAATTACCAGTTATTTGTATTCATGATGTTTTTAAATCCCCATCACCGATCAGGTTACTTGTGCATAACTTTAAACTCTTGCGTTTGGCCCTCAGCCTCTACGTAATTCTGCGGTAGTTAAGGGGGAGTCCGGGCGTCGCGCCGTAATCAATCTCGAAGTTTCAGCAGGAATAGCAGGAGGCTCGGGCCATTGCCAAAAACCATCTGCCGAATTATTCAGACCAGAGCAAGAGAAGTCTGTAAGCGGTGGAGTTTTACCGATGCCGTGAGCTGACTGATTGTCAAGCGTCTGCGTGGTGTGCAGAGCTGGTGGATGGCACAGCGTTCGTGTGTCTCACTGGCTGTCGAAAGCTGATCGTGGAGCAGAAGTGGTCCCAGGTTTTTGGAGAAATTTGCTAGTGAGAGAGCAGCGAGACACTTTGCCATCCCAAACGTGGCGAGACTGAGAACGTTCAACACTAATCTGAATCTGCTATGTGGGTGCCTTGCGTTGATCAGTATTGTTTTCTCTCTCTCTCTCAGAAACCTGAGCCAGAACATGCTGACGGCAGTCGATACGGACATCCTCTCCAATCTGCCCAACCTTAAAGAAGTGTGAGTAGAAATCTGCGTCTTTGAGCTGTCTCCAGGCACACACTTTGGAACATACAGTGCATGTTTTGTCCAATTCCAGTGTGAAATGAGTCCTCATTCGTTGACGGACGTCTAGAAAAGTAACTGATTTAAAAGCTTTGAATATCTGCAGAAGGTGCTCCATCAATAGATCTCCCTCTTACTGCTGACACAGTGTCACAATCCATTAACACTAAATCGTGCCAAGAACTAATAAAATTGTTCTTAGAACCGATCCAACATCAGCGTAAAAGACAGATAACTACCAACTCCAGTGTGCATTAGGGCTGTCGGAACGAATTGCACTGTTCAAATACTATTCACAATCATTTTCACAACATTTACATATTTAAGGGCAAAAAGTCCACATTAGAACGATTAAAAATGCCATGTTCTACTTTTAGTCCTGTGATGCAAGTCTATTAAAAAGCATTTTCTAAACCTTTTGGACAAATAAATGGTCTAAATAAATGCATTTCATTTATGGCATGCCTTATTATTATTATTTTTTTATGTAACAAACAAAGTATGTGTCCTAAAAGGGATATTACATGTTAACAGTTTCCAGCAGGCTCTTATAAGAGTCATTCTGTCTGTGGCTGAATCTCAAATGTTGTTTTATTGGGCATATAGTGCACTACATGGGTTCTACAGCACCACTATGTACCTTATGTAGTGCGCATATATAGTGAAATAGGAAGCCTCTAGTTGGAGGGGCTTGAATGAAGAAAGAGAAAAAAAAAAGTAATAAAAATGAAAAAATACCTGCCTATATACGAGTTGAAGATGGCGGATCCTGGGTTGCCAAAGGAAAAATATCATCAGCAAGAAAATAAAAAAAATTAATTGGGTACATTTTTAATAATAAAAAAAAATTAGGACGTCTTCTTGTGATTTTCTTCGCTTAAGAAATCAACACACTTTTCACCTTCTGTATTTCTGCAACACAACCACATAGTGTTGCACTACTGCTAAGTGGCAGTGTAATATTATATTGGCTCATAAATATTCAAAATTGTTTGAATGCAATTTTTTTTCCCGAGTGCATTCCACATTTAGCTTGTGCTTGAAAATCCGGGATGGTGTGTTTGCTGGAGAGACCCAGCAATTAGTTTAATCACATGTGTCACTTACAGTGCAGAAGTTAATCATTTCATAGCCCTACTGTCAGTCAGCTTTATTGGGCACTTAAGGCTTTTTGTCGGAGGCTATTGTTCTGAAAGCGGGGGGAATTGGGAGTGAAGAGGAGGTTTGCTATAATAAGGACTTTCCATCATCACCCGACACCACTCACTAACCTTCCCTGTAAATATTTTATACGGCGAGGGGCTGCAGCTGGCCACAGGCCAGAGGGCTTTACCGTTTCGCTTCTTTCTCACCCTCTTCCATGCTTTTTTCCTCTTTTGCTTGCTCTCTTAATTCTCTTCATCTTCATGTCGGTCAAAATGATATTCCTGCTCTTATTATGCAAAGACTGCGAAGGATTCCCCTTTTTGTCTTCCTTTGACACACTTCCTTAATTACTAAATTGTGCACAAATTGTTCTGTATCACCATCCACACACTGATTTCTTCCCACTGTATGCCGCCGATAAAATGGCGTTCGCTTCGACGTGTAATTAAACCGTCTTCTTGTGTTTGACCCTCAGGAGGCTGGACCACAATGAGCTGACATCAATCCCTGATTTTGGCAGCGCCTCGCCAGCCATCGTCACTCTCTATCTGTAAGTGAACACCTCTGTACCGTGTTCTCGCACACTGCAGCTCGGGCTTTCCAGGCACTCTTGATGATCTGCCCTTTATAGAAAAGTTGCCACCGTACAGGATGTTGACACGGTGAAGTGGCTTCGTTAGGCGGTTAAACGCGATAAGCAGGATGCTGCGTGCTGTATCGCTAAATCTTATTACGTTTGTGGGATTCGTTTCTTCAAATTTTCACAATGTTTTTTTTTTTTTTTACAATAATGTTATGTAGTGTCTGTTTGCTACCAGGGGAAAATATAGCATTGGCCACACAGTCCAGCTGTTTGCACCCTTAAGCACAAAAACAAATCAAATAAATGAATTAATACCCAGAAATGCGTGTCCCTGGGTCAACAAGATTAGAGCTTAAGTACTGAACTGCCGGCTGCTGCTATTTAATTCTTATTTAATAATTTGAATGTGTACACACCCACCAAGACAAGGTACTCTTTTATGTGAATTTTTTTTTCTCCTAATTATAGGCTGAATATTGCGATATATTGCCTAATTGATTATCGGTTCTTGTCTAATGTACATAAAAAATATATATTATTTAATTAAATTAAATTTTTTGGGTGTTTTACTGTATCAAATAAACAATTGTGCTGTTGCACCACCGCACAATAAGCAAGTTTGCCTGCTTCTACAATGAGATTATTCTACAAAGACATATACAACTTTTATTTTAGTGTTTTGTACATTTTCTGTTACAATTTTTTTCTGTTTACCAGGTTTTCCACATTGTTCATGTATAAGAAATGAGAAATGTAGTAAAAAATGTCTTTGGTTTCAGTTAACATACTGTGTAGTCAGGTAAAAACATTGTTGTTGTTCGTGCCCTACGACTCATTTGCATTTTTCTTGTTGAGACCATTAAAGGGTTAAGGCAGTTTTTATATCATACGAGTGCATTAATATTAACTACACCAGTGTTGATTATGGTTTTGGCAAATCCATAGATCCACACACACACACACACACACACACACACACACACACGTATATGCTGCAGTAGTGGCAGAGTGCATGTCCTCTCGTACGTCTCGGTTCATACTGTGTGTGTGTGCGTGCCAATCGGCCCTGTATCATGTTCCCTCTCTTTGTAATATATCCCGCTGCCAATGTGTCATCCATTTGAGCAGTCAAGCGATCCCTGTCCTGATTGCTCTCGGCTGCACAGTCATGGTGTAACCTTATTGATTTACATTTATTCATCGTTCTCTTTCTGATTTATTTCTTTTTTTTAAAACCTCTCGCGCTGATCTGCTGACAGCGTGGATGAACTCATGCGTCTGAAATGCAGTCGTTTGACATTGGGTTGTGTTACAGGTTGCGTGTTTTGCAGCACTCGGGTCAGGATGTGCCTCCGGACAGGCCAGAGGGGCTGCTTTTTTCGGCCTGGGTCGAGGCCTGTTGCCGTGGAGCGCTGTTGCATGCTGGGTAGTAAAAGTCTATCTTTACTGAGCGGCACAGCTGAAAGCGGGAGAAGGGCGTCAGCTGCAGCTGTCGATCAAACGGCTTACAGTAAAAAAAAACTAAAAGAATCTGAGAAGGGGGCGTGGCAGATTGGGAAGTTGGTAGGGGTCAATATGATGTCATCAGCTACACACTGGGAGACGGAAGGAGAGAGATAGATGGGGAGTGAGAATGAGCAAAACGTTGGGAAAGCGAGTGTGTAAGAACATGAGGGGGCTTAGTTTCCACCCTTGTGGGACACCCTATGGCTTTTCTTCTCATTTGTTGGTGTGCTAAAGGACTAAACTCAATTATTTTTCTTTTTGTTCCTTTTTTCCCATTTGTTATTTGTGGACTTTAGCCTCAACAAATCTCAACATGGTGTTACATATCGTGTGTGATGAAAACATCTTCAGGTATCATATGATATGATATTTTTGCCATATTTCCCACCCCTACTTTCAGTTGCTGAGCTTCCCTCATTTCTGAGTTCTCGAATATATCAAACCCCCTCAATAAAACCGATGATCAAATTTTTTTGTTAAATATTTTGTTTAGTAGGTCAGTAACCCTTGCTGTGAGATTCTTGAGGCGGGTCGGTGTTAAAGCAGGCCACGCCCCCGGCCCTTACGTCCGAGCCGGGTTTCGTGTTTTGTTTTGATCTCGGCGCGGGTCAGCAGCTGTTGAACCTGCTGTTCGGCGCGGGCTCGGCGCTCCAGGAGCAACAGGAACATCCTTGCACTCATCCCTCACCCATCCCGCCATCCTTCTCACATTCTGTTTATTCAGGTGCAGCGCTGGAAGGAATGCTCCCATTCTCTCTCGTACCTCTCTCTCTCTGTCGCTCTGTCTTTCCTCGAAAAGATTTCCCACCCAGTTCTCTGGTTGAAATGGTCAGCTCTGGGGGTTGCATGTGTGTTTGTGTACGTGCTCCCTCGTGGGAAAGGCCTCGAATTCTCCCAGGATAAATATAGTAATGATAACTTCTTATAATTAACTTATCCCTAAAAGCCATCGTTTTGTATTAGCAGCATATTTGGCATATTTGAGCCAATTAGCCGTTAGACAGCTGCCATGTTGTACGTAACGTTAACGTAACCCAGGAGAACTTCCCCCAGGTCCTGATCTTTGCATCTGAGTGATCTTTAGGCAGTTGTGGCTGCTGTTTTTTCAGACGGATGGCAAACTTTGGGGATAGATTTCTAGGTTTGTTTGTGTGTATATTTGAGGTTATTGGTTCCGCTGCGTTCTCGGGCTTGGATTTGGCCCTTGGCCCAAAACCAACAACTCCAGATGTGGCCCGAAAGGGTCTGACCCACCCTGCTTCTCGCAAACACAACCGCGATTCCCAACCCGAGCCGATTCTCAGGCTGCGCATCCGAGAGAGGAGCATGAAGACACAAATAGCGAATACACTAATTCCCCAGGAGAGGTGGCTGTTCTGGTACCCGTGCCATCGCCCCTGTCACTTTGACGAGTCTCATTTTTTTTTGACGAGCTGGGAAAAGATCCTACTGCGACTCGATTTTGCAAACATAGATGCTGCAAATAGTTCTATTCGTGTAATTGGTCTTAACCAATCACAGATGTTTTTCTTTTGTGTACTTTTGACCAATCAGTATTGAGTTTTTTTATTTTATTTACGTAGTTCTATTAATTACGATTATTGCCTTTATGCAAGAAAAATGTTCTTGCTTGTGAACATTGTGTACAAAATGATTTTTAACCAAGTTGAATGGAATTCTACATCACGCACACATTTCGTAGATTCAGAGGAATCTCTCATCTGTTTGCTGGATGTGTGCGCGGTGACAAACTGCATGCGTGAAGTCACACCCTTCACACACCTATTCCACATCAAAGCCCCTTTGACACGTTGCCCCTGACGATGCCTTGTGTGGGCCCTAAAGATGATGGATCATTGTAGCTTTACATGTCCTCCCAATAAAATTTAAACCTGCCGTTTAAGCTCAAGCATTCCTTTTTTATTATTATTATTAAAGGTCATCGCCATTTTTACCCCCTTCACAGCCTTTGGAGAACCATTTCTGTATGGATTTTGTAATTTTTTAAACTACGCCAGCACTCAAAAACGTGATTAAAAAAAAAAGAAAAAAAAAAAGGATAATTTCGCCATACTATTTGTATTTATTATCTCCTGATATTTATGGAAACTAATTAATGCTTTCAAACAGGAAGTAATTCTTTGGGGGAAAAAGTGATGTCCACATGTGAAGACAGTGGGGTCTCATGAAGCTATAGATTGGTGTTTGGGTTCAATTTATTACCATAGTATGACCACAACGTTTTTTTAAACCAGAGACTTACTCTTACTAATTTTAATAATAATAAAAAAAAGCTGTTTTGGGGGCTCCACTTCTTGAACCAATCATGCTTCGATATGCAAATTATTCGAGGATGAATTATTAGTGGAAACTTTTAGCTACAGAACATGTGTGCTAAGCTAGAATGGCTAATAGTGAGGAGCCAAACAATTTTTTTTGGTTATGTAATGACCGGTTTGGCTACTGTTATGTAAATCGCTGAGAATTTGGAGGGCAATTTGCATATTCGTAGATCCTTGCATTTTTATAAGGGTGTCGAGATGTTCCTAGGCCGTTTTAGCGGTTTCTTGGCATAAAAACAATAAATTATAATCCAACAGCCGACAAATCCTACAGATATCGGGATACATGTACAAATGTTTCCCATAACCCCATATTGACCATAGCATTGACCTTGACCTTGCTTGTTTAGTCCAGTCGTCTTGGCATCTCGTCTCTGCATTTTACTTTCGTTTCATGGGGCAGACCCCTGTGTACCAGTGTATTAATTAGTGCTACTAAAATGTGTCTGAGGTATTAATAGGAGGCTCTTATCTCTCTCCCAGGCACCATAATAAGATCAGCAGCGTGCAGGGGAGCCGTCTGCAAAACCTCACCCACCTGGAGACTCTGGATCTGAGTAATAATGACATCATCGATGTGAGAGAACACTGCTTCCCCCGTGGCCTCCGCATCAGAGAGCTGTGAGTGAATCTTTTCTTTCGTTCTCTCTTTCTTTCTTTCCCCCCTCTGTGTGTTTGTCATAGTCTTTTGTCATTGTTTCTTTTCCCTTCTTCATTTCTCATTTCCCTGACACTTCAAAGCCGTGACATTTGTCAGTCCGTGACGTCTAACCTTTTGCTGCACTCGTCTGGTAACGTTTTCAGTCATGTGGGTCGTTGTGATTTAACCTGTTGAAGTCTTTCGAATTCTAGATTGATTTTGTCAGTTTACCCAAAAATGATTAGCAATTTTTTTTATTTTATTTTTAGCACCAGCTCAGCTATAAGCCTGATCTTTTTCATAATTTAATGAACTGTGTAGCTGTAACCAGCCAAAAAAAACAACCCACACACGTTTCTTTAGAAATGTACATCCTGCAAACATTTCTTGAGGAATGTTTGAAAAAATGGTTATTGTTATAAATGATTTATAGGTGTAAAAAAAAAAAAAACAGACATAAAACAAACAAAAAATCTCAATTACAGTTGAGTGTAAAATTTAAATAAATAATTGTTGTTAAATTTTTGTTACTCGTGATGATGGAGCAACATCCGTGAAACCTGACACACTATGTCCTGTTGGCATAAATTTTACTTTGTCGTCTTCGCTTTTATTTTTTCCCTTTTAAGGGTATGTAAACTTTTGTACCCAACTGTATATTTTGTGTTTAGTCTCTGTAAAGGGGCAAAAATTTAAAAGGTGTTAAATATATATATATTTTTTCTTCTCTCTCAGCAAAACAAGACTGTGCACGCTGTAATATCGTTCCATGAAATTCAAATTCTTCTAAAAATGTCTTTCAAACGCAACTGAACATCTATTATTATTCGCAGAACCGATGAAGATCCTCAGATCTGAGCAGAAACATTTCAAAATTATAATACGAGTCTAGTCGCCTTGATTGCACTATAATGAGACGTTCTATTTCACTCGGACATGTCCGGTTAGACACTAATGTGTGGAATCTCACCGTGTTTCCCAGGTGGCTCAGCGGTAACAAGATCGTGCACCTGGAGTTCGGCGCGTTCAGGAACTTGAATGATACTCTGCAGGTCCTGAGGCTCGGCAGGAACCGGCTCACCCAGCTGCCCGTCAAAGGCCTCGAGCTGCCCAGACTCACGCAGCTGTGAGTGTACACACACACACACACACACACACACACACACACACACATCTCGCACGGAACATGATCATGCAGGATGGAGGGACGCGATTCTAAAAATACGAAGAGATGAAACAAAAGGGTGTGGCGTCTAGAATGAAGGAAAGTGTGACAAGGAATGAGGAAACCAATTAGAACTAATTAGAGAGCTTGACTCGGGTGTTAATAATCTTATTTCTGTGTGTGTGAGAGCATGCGTGACAATCTGTGACCCTGCGGTTATAAAAAAAAAAAGCCGTTGGTAAACACAAGAACAGGACAATGGCTCATTTGTGACATCCAGCCAGTTTTTCTCTGTCCTCTCAAATTTCCGGAACCTTTCGAGGGACTAAAGATTTCCGGGCCTGCCCTGAACGAGAGCTCCAGTTCCTAAACGTGTTTCTGGTTTGGGTTTCCACTGAACTGACCATTATGTGAAATAACTAAAGTAACGCAGGACTCATTTAATCTCATTTGGCTTTAATAATCGCTTGTTATCCAAACACAGGTTTTGAAAAATGCCTGGTAAAAGGGGGTGGGTCCTTTTTTGAAGTGTCGTCCAATCAGCAATGTTCAGTACAGCACGCTCCATCCCAGTAGTTCCTGGTTTGCAAAAAGGTACCTACTCTGGAGCAGGATCTAAAAGGGTTCTTGGGAACTTCGGCCCAGGAACGAAAATTTCTAACACTTCCTAAAACGAAACTTGCCTGGGTTCCAGGAAAGGTTCCTACAGTGGCAGTGCGCCTGAAGTTCCTGAGTTGCTTAAAAAGTTTTTGGGTTCCTAAAAGAGAAGGGTTTCTACAGTGGAAACGCTCCTTAAGTTCCTAAGCTCTTAACAAAGTTCCTGGGCTCGTGAAAAATTCCTATGGTGTAAACGCGCCTTCCCGAGCTCCTGAAAAGGTTCCTGGGTTCCTGGGGAGAACGTTTCTACGGTGGGAACATGCAAAAGTTCCTGGGTTCCTAGAAATAAAGAAAAAAGGAAACGTGCTTAAAGTTCCTGAGTTCCTGAAAAAAAGGTTCTACAGTCCTACAGTGGAAATGCGCCTGTAGTTCCTGTGTTCTTAAAAAAAAAAAAATCTAGGCTTCCTGAAAAAGTTCCTGTATGGAAACATGCCTAAAGTTCCTGAAAAAGTTCCTACAGTCCAAATGCGGCTTCAGTTCTCACACCTGGAAAGAAAGGGTGTTGTTGGTCGAAATAAGGGTGCCCTCACCGCCATTACTCTCTCTTTTTTTGGCACGCTTTG
The DNA here is from genome assembly GCA_028565825.1 of Olivaichthys viedmensis. Taxonomy (NCBI): domain Eukaryota; kingdom Metazoa; phylum Chordata; class Actinopteri; order Siluriformes; family Diplomystidae; genus Olivaichthys; species Olivaichthys viedmensis. The sequence goes on from JAOUQW010000001.1 coordinate 4,924,756, forward strand.
TTCTTTAGGTTTAGTCGTTACCGTATCCCTCGTCTGCTTGTGGCAGCACACAGAACACAAAGCTTCCGCCAGGATGTTTGTGTGCCTCTGTATCACTCTTTTTCTGCTCTTAGGCATTCCACACACTTTAGCCCTCGCACCTGGGTCTTGTATCTGGTTCCTTAAAGCCACAGCTATGTGTGTGTGTGTGAGTCTGAGGGGGATCAGTTGGTCCTAATGGAGCAGCGACATCAAAAGGGGAATCAGTCAGTTTGTCCAGCACTCAGAGTGATGAGATATTTGGCCGTAGCACAGCGATGGAGGATGTTGATTGGCTCCATGTCCATGTCGCCTATTGTCCTTTTGTCATGTACTTAATATTTGCATAGTTAAGGCGAGGCGCTACAGGCAGAAATGATGATTTTGGTCACATCAAACATTTTTCAGATTTTTGGATAAATTGCATCTATAACATGTTTATTCTCTTATAATGTAGTAATAAAACATTGAAAAACATTGAGAAATGTGTTTATTTCACTGGTTTTGTTCACTCGCGACCACCGCATTATCTGAAACTTAGCAACTTTGAAGAAGGCTTTAGCTGCGCCCCTTTTGGTACAATCACGTCATGTCATATATCCCTAAAATGATTATAAATTTAAGTGTACGTGTCATTATGACACACATGTAAATTTCCTTTATAAACCTTATAAACCACACTTACTAAATATTTCTCAAAATCACTTTAAAAAAAATATATAATCAGAACCAAAAATCTCAGTTTCTAAATGACTTGCAGTCATAAAATTTTACTTTTCCCTGGTTGTTTATTGCTTTAGAGAGCGCAAACGATGCACCGTTTACTCCCAAACTACATTACCCACGACTAAACACCCTCAGATCTAATTATGCAACTCAACGTGTTGCAGTATGTCATTTACAAGCAGTTGCATGCTTCGTCACGGACTCATTTTAAATTGAATTACGGGCTTCACCCTGTTTTCCCTCCGTGATTAAATCAGCCGCGTGTCTCCTCTGCAGGGACCTGAGCAGAAACCGGCTGCGTCTGATCGAAGGCCTGACCTTCCAGGGTCTCTCCATCCTGGAGGTGTTGAAGCTCCAGAGGAACAACATCAGCAAGCTGACGGACGGCGCGTTCTTCGGTCTGGCGCGCATGAGAACTCTGTGAGTCCACCAATGTCATATTTGCAATAATTCGTGACTGATGTCGTACACGTGATTTATCAAAGCGAGAAGCTTATGTGGAGCCTAAACGACCGTGCTGACAGACTTAGAACCATTACACACTTATAAACACGTCTGCGTGAGCGTTTATCCTTTTTTTGAGGGGAAATTGGCAGCAAATGTGCAAATGTCTGTCAAATTTTTTTTTTTTTAATATTCGTAGTGACTGGGGAGAAATTTATATACCAACGGCTTTGCCTCCTGCTCTTAAAATTGTTCACATTTTGTGTGTTTATGTTGTTAATAAGGGTCATGTAATGGTATTTGATTATAATGGGAGTGAGTTGGACCAAGGCCGAGTACCCCGAATCGTCGTAAAAAAGAAAATCGGGACACGTCGCTAAAGTTATGGTCGTACTCTCCGCATACGAGACGTTCACGGGCCAAGTGCAATTTGCAAAACTTTCCCTAAATGCCTAATCATATTTAGAGTCGTCCGTCTTCATTCTGACACGTAAATTGCAGCGGGGTTAGTCGTTTAGCTGTAATGACCGAGCTCTGGCGTTTTTGCTTCTGCAGCCATTTGGACTATAACAGTCTAAAAGAGGTGAACAGTGGCTCTCTGTACGGCCTGCAGTCCCTGCTGCACCTCCATCTGTCCAACAACTCCATCTCCAGCTTCAACCCAGAGGGATGGCGCTTCTGCGAGCGGCTGCGAGAGCTGTGAGCTTTCTTCCGTCTCTTTGTTTTTCTCTGTCAAGGTCTCTCTGTCTCTCTCTCTCTCTTTCTCACTGTAATATAGTCATGTAAAATAGGATGCAGAGGATAATCCAATTCTTACCATTAAATTAACAGTGAAGTAACACCAAATTTCTCGCATCTCTTATAAAAAGACTGTGCGTGTGTGTATGTGTGTGTCCTTGTAGACACTTGGCCCATAACAACCTGACGAAGCTGGCCGAAGGCAGTTTTGTGAAGTTGGCCAACCTGCAGACTCTTCAGTTGAGCCACAATTCGATCAGCTATATCGCAGAGGGAGCCTTCAGAGGTCTCAGCTCCCTACGCCTACTGTAAGTGCACACTACACTCATTTCACAATGCTTTGTGCACTCGAGTACATTTTCAGTACCTAGTATTATACTTTCCGTACCAAGTCGAGACCTTGGAATTATAGTGTTAAGGATCTGACAGTTCTGTGATTTTAGGATCTTGAGCCATAAAGTTTTTACCCGAAATAAGGTCAAAGCAGATACAAACTTTTTAACTTCATATATATATTTTTTTTATTATTTACTTATTCACAGTACTGTGCAAAAGTCTTATGCACCCTAAATTCTTGATAGAAATTTTGCCTTACATGTTTATTTGGTAACACTTTACTGTAGGGCAGTGTTCAGAAGGCTACATGACACCTACATAAGCCCTTCATGACAACTGACATAAACTGACATAAACATTTATAAACACTTATTCCAACAGGCGTCAGTTAAGTTGCCAAAAGCAGCCCATGATGACAACTGACGCCTGTTGGAATAAGCGTTTATAAATGTTTGTCAGTTGACGCCTATTGGAATAAGCGTTTATAAATGTTTGTTGTCATGAAGGTCTTATGTGGGTGTCATGTAGCCTTCTGAACACTGCCCTACAGTAAAGTGTTACCGTTTATTTTAATATTAACCTCACGGTGCCTTCATGATCGTTAGGTTACACTGTAACTTAACTAGATCTGCTTCAAGAGCAAGATAAGGCTTTTAGCGTCATTAGTTGTCCAACTGGTTAAATAATGGTAAAAATTTTAAACAGCATGCAGTGATTTCCAGGACATTACAAATATATGACTATGGACCACTGTTTTACTTCCTCATGCCTTTTCTCAGTTGATGGGGCCCTGTTAAATAATGGCCTTCTCTCACCTGAATTTCTGGTAGGTGGAGGAGATATAATTGTTCATGGGTGTGAGGTGGTCGCTCTCGCCCTCAAACAGTTTGTTGGAAGCGGCATGCTGCAGCATCTTGGCCACAGAGCCCAGGTTCCTCCGCTGCTCGGAATGCAGCTGACCTCCTGCCATCATGTCTATAATGTCAAACCCATCTGGAGCCACTATAGCTGGGTTCATGTACCGGTAATAGAGTAGGTTTCCAACAATCTGTTTTAAAGTGAAAGTACAGAAAGAACAGATCTATTACACAGATTCTGACCGTTTCAATGAAAACACTGGTCAGTGATGTTAGTGTGGTGCCACACCGTCTACGACATCTATTTATAAAAAGTAAGAAGTTCTACTGAAATGTTCCACATCTGACCTTCAGGAGATCATCATCAGATGAATCAGGGAATTTCTCATGAAGTGTATCCTTCAGAACCTTAGCTATGTATCTCATGCCATAGCTGCATGCAAACAACAAGGAAAAGGAAAACAAAGAAGCATGAAATGGAATTCCCTGGAATTCACTGAAAAAATTAATAGCACAACACATTTTATCACACACAGAAACTCAACAAAACAAAAAGAGGCCAAAAGAAAATGTAACATGAAGTATCATTATGTAATAAAAATGTTGCAGATAATCATGGTATGATAATACTAAGCTGATGGTGAGGTTATTTAAAAATAAAAAATAAAAAAGCTTGTATTATATCCACCCAAAACAGTATTATAATTCTTTAAACTAAATTGCGAATGTAAACCTCAGCCTGCTGGGGTTTTTTCCAGTTTAAAGCAGTTTAATACTGTCCCCTAGTGGATAATGAACATTAAAGCTTCGCACTTAAGCTTCTTCTAAATTACTTCAAAATTGCAGCGTAGTACCCAAAGTTTCTAGAGAAACAGGACGTTTCGGACAAAAGTCCTTCACTTTGCTTACACAGCTGATGAAGGACTTTTGTCAGAAACTTCCTGTTTCTCTGGATACTTTGTGTACTACGCTGCAATTTTTACTACATTTACCATTATTACTGAAGTACACTGCAGTTCCTCTCTAGATTCTTCTTCAGATAGACACTGGGGTCCAAAAGTCTGAGACCACATTGAAAATCTGGGATTTTTTTCATTGCCACTGTATGGCACTCTAAAACGCTT
>JAOUQW010000001.1:4929098-4945648 GCA_028565825.1 Olivaichthys viedmensis
ATTCCAACAGGCGTCAGTTGTCATAAAGGCTATTGGAATAAGTGTTTATAAATGTTTGTCAGTTGTCATGAAGGGCTTATGTAGGTGTCATGTAGTCTTCTGAACACTGCCCTACAGTAAAGTGTAACCGTTTATTTTATGTCTTCTTAATGTGTCATAAGAGCAAATTTTAGATGTCCAAAAAATTTATTGTTACAGAAATTTTTGTAGGTCATAAAAGAAAGTGACACATGAGGGCCAAAGTTCTGCAGAAGAACCGTGGCAAGTTCTCCAAGATTCTTGGAACAACCCATCAGCCGATTTCCTTATAAAACCGCACGACAGTGTGCCTAAGAGAATTGATGCAGCTTTAAAGGCAAAGGCACCAAAACATTTTAGTTTTTTACTGTTTACTGCTCATTATAGTAAGTAAATATTTATTTATTTATATTTAGAAACTTTAAAAGCATTTTTGCTTTACAGAATTTCTTAACATGTGCCTAAGACTTTTGCACAGTACTGTGTGTATATATATATTATGTAATTAATATTTTGGTGTAACATTTCTCACATGTATTCAGTGGCATGTAAATAACTATATTTTTAACATTAACTCATTTTTGGCAACAAAAAAAAAAAGTCAGGTAAAACCTTTGAATTCCAAGGTCTTGTAGTTTTAATTATACTTACATTACTGATGTGCTTTTTACGGTCTGTATGCATAAGCAGTATTTTTTGTCTAGTATAGTTCAATTTATTTAGCACTGTAAAAGTGCTTAGTTTTTAAACTTGTTTTTAGAATGAACCTAATTTTTTTTTAACTAACTTTGACAGTGTTAATGCACAATTATACAATGGCCAAGCTTCGCATCATGGTGCTCTTTGCCTCGCCCATTTCTTTCTGTAATCTGGACATTTAGTCGGCTGTAATATCTTACTGACACCATGGCCGTTGAAAATACTTATTTCTGATAGACTGGCAGGTGTGCGTTAAAGGTGGGGTCAGTGATTTATTTAGTTATTTTTTAAAGTCAGAACACTTTTTTTTGTAATATTTGCCGAAGTTCTCCCCACTTTCCGACAGCTTCAATAAAAAAACCTCTGGTCTCTGTTGCACCTCAGATGAAAAGAAACAAATAATGTGGACCACCAACATCCAACCAGTCAGGACAAGGAGACGCCTGTCAATCGTATTGCATGTCAATTTAGAAAGCTCCGCCTCCTAGCACTAGCTTTCGGACATGTGCAAGTGTTTTGGGGGCACGGCTTTGGAGGGAACGCTGAAGGAAAGGGGTTGTATTTGTTTGGTTTTTGAGTTAGCTCCAGCTAACTTCTGCCAAAATTGCTGAGTAGACTTTAAATTTCTTTACATAGGGATACTGCTGATGCTATGTAACCAGGACAACGAGAATAAATAACGGTTTAGGCCAGGCTTATTTTTATACTTCGATATTTTTTATACTTTCCTGTTATCTCTCCATTGCACCTGATTTAGATTCTGAGGATGTGTGTGTTTAAAGCCTTCTTTCTTTCTTGCATTTGCCTCTAATCATCAGCAAGTCTTTGGTTGTTCTTTCTTAAGGTACTAAATCTAGAACAAAAGCCATGGCTTCAGAATGGTTACTTTGCATAGACGCGTTGGGTAAAAAAAAAAAAAAAAAATGCAGTTTGTGTTCCGTGTCTTTTTATGAGCGCTCTTTTCTTCATGGCTCTCTCGTCTTTGTTGGCTTGTCGGTTCCCACCGGGCTTCCTGGGCGCATGGGCTCCCTGTGCCAGGCGTCTCACGAGAGCCAGGCACTTTTCTCTTTTCTTTAAAAAAAAAAAAAAGAAAGCTTGGTTTAAAAAAAAAAAAAAAAAAAACAGTGGGAGCATGCACACACACAAGGTTGTTCCCAAACCCACACACACTTGTGCTTCACTCTTTCTTGTTGCGCTTGCTAACTCGCTTGTTCTTGCTCCCTCTTTCACCCTCTCTTTGAGACACCTAAAGAATGAAGCCTTTGCATGAAGGCTTTCTCTCAGTAGGGTGCCAGACCTTGGCCTAAAAAAAAAAAAAAATACCTTTTCCTTCTGATGGCTGAACCATGGGGGGAAGGGGCTCTTCGTGTGTGAATGAGAGGGTCTCTGTTCGATCCCCATCCCCCCCTTTTTTCTCGTCCTTTTCTCTGATCCATTCTTGCCATCCGTCTCGCTTCATTGCCCTCTCGTCCCGCGGCCTGTCCCTCTGTTTGATGTGCTAATCTTTCTACCTCGGCGTGCCTCCGCTGAGAGTTTTCTCAGGGGTTATGTGCGCTTCGCTACTTCGCTCACTCAGCCGTCCTGGTCTTGCTCTTTTAAATTTTTAAAAACTTTTTCTTCCTTTTTTTTCTCTGTATGTGTGTGCTTGACAAGACAGTCCTAATCTAATTATGGCTTTAGCGTGCGGCGCTGAAAGGGAGCAGTGCGAGCTTTAATTGGTACGCGCCGGGTGAGAGAGGAAGGAGCAGAGGGGGACCGGAGGCCCCGGGCACCACCCTTAACGACCCGCCGCTCATTTAGGGCCAGCCAGCCAGAAAGAAAAGAGAGAGAGAGAGAGAGCCGAAGGGGTGGGGATTGTCAAACTGCAATGGAAGTTTGGAGGGGTGGGTTTGAAAACAGGGTCTTTCAGTGGCGCACATACACAAAAGCACGTCTCTGAGGGAATATTTTTCTCCTGCTTTTGTTCAGATGCTTACGCTCGGGCCCCAGATGAAGTTTAAATGAAACTTTTAAGTGAAGGGTGTTTTGTTCCGGTGGCAAGCGATCGCTGGAGCCGTGTGGCAACCAGGCGAGAGAACTTGTAGCTCGTTGCTGGCGCAGTTGGGGTTTGCCCACTGTGTCTGGCGTCAGACTTGCTTAAGTGACGTGCCTGAGTGCCCGAACCTGCCAACGGCTTCGTGGTGCTGATGGATTCCGATGTGTCAGTAGCATTCAGCTGCCATGCATTATGCATGCGTTAGCCTGTGCATGGCTGTCTTCCGTAGCCTCGTGCTTCACAAAGGAAAGAATGTGTTTGGCTGGCAGAGAGCGAGAGTGAGAGAGGGAGAAAAACAGACTGAAAGAGCTGGGGGGTAGGGGTAAAGAGAAAAAGAGAGGCAGAGACCTCTTTAGGCAAGGTGTGTGTCTTGGGAGTATGTGCGCAACCTGTGACTCTCAACCGTATTCCTGCCAAGAGTATTGAGACAGGGCCAAGTCACTTTACTCCGTCTCACTTCACTCACTCACACTCTCTCTCTCTCTCTCTCTATAGGGAGCTCGACCACAATGACATTTCTGGAACAATCGAGGACACCAGCGGTGCCTTTGCAGGCCTGAAGAAACTCCGGAAGCTGTGAGTGTCTTCCTTTCCCTCCTCTTTTCCCCAATCTTTTCCCTCCTCTCCCCACTCTCTGTCTGTCCGTCCCTCAGCTCTCCCAGCAACTCGAACTTCTGCTGGTGAGCCTCAAGCCATGTCCACATTAGAGCTCTGATCAAGAGCAGATCAAATCCAAATTTGGGTTTGCTTCACCCTCTGGGCTCAGCACATCATTCGAGATCGAATGCTGACACACAGTCGTTGAAACCCAGATCTGTTTCATGAGAGTTGTGATGTTTGTTGTGATGCCCGAGAGGTGGAGGGCCTGCAAGTAGAGACGAAGATAGTATGAAGCCCATTTCTCCCTCAATCTGTTTTGGTTTATAGGGAGAATCATGATGCCTTTAATTGCATGCCTAAGATCCTATTAAAAGGTCCTGCATCCTCTGCACGCTTTGGAGTGGTTGGGCAGTAAGAGTCAAATCTGAGAGACCCTCGGATGACCGCTTTAGGACAGGGCTTGCTTGGAAACCTTTGGACCTTTATCCACTACCCAAAGCACCAGAACCTTTGGCACCAGAAAACTGGAACTGTGCTTTTTACGTTGACCACCGGTCCAGTGCCAAAGGTTCTTGTTCATCATTCATACCAACAAAATGGTAATTGGGTAAAAACCATTCATTAGTAATTCCGTTGCAGCCAATTTGAGATGGTTGACCAAACGGATGATTAGACAAGGGAACAACGTGATATCCAAGCACTTTTGTTGAATTTAACAATAGCATCGTCACATGCCGTAATGATGCTGCAGTCGCGTTACTGTTGCCACTGTGACCGTTCAAGGCATCTCTCAAGTTGGTGGAAAATAAACCAGAACCGTTTGTTCTATTTGCTCAAATTTGGGCCAGTTCTTGTTTTTGAATCTTCAGTGAAAAAACCCCCCACCCCAAGATCCCACCGAAGCTCCTGTGATCTCTCCATGCTTTGGATCAGAGTGTTCGAGCAGTATGAGTGGAATCCCAGAGACACTTGAAGATTCTTAGTGCTAATTGACCTCTTTAGGGGCTTGCTAGTGTAGAACCTCTAAGAAGCTTCTCTGTGGTGAATTGGGTGAGCTCTGGTTCCCTACTTGGACCCTGCACTTGTGTCGATTAATCCTGAGGGTGTGAAATGGGAGGGTGAAGGGGAATCTGGCTTCATCAAACGCCGCGCTCGCCCCCTGCCCTGCTCCTTTCATTCCGGGATGCGCAGCCCTGGCAAAATCCCACTCCAGTCACTAGTCCCTGCCGGAGAGCCCATTAAGCCGGCCTGGGAACGAGAGGATGACGGAACCTGACATCAAAGGGCTTTCCGCCTGCTTTGTGCCTCTGGACGTTCCCACAGAGCAAAGCGGATGAGAAGAAGGGCGTGTAGTTTTATCAGCCGGGTAGATTCGTCGCTGATGCTTTTGTTCCTGTCGTTCTTACTTGGACATTGATGTGGCCTGAGAAAATAGCCATCATCCCTTTCTCTTCCTCCACTCTTCCATAAAGCTAATTCATCTCCATTTGGGCAGATTACGTTTTTAAATCCCTTTTTATCATGAGTGGATTGCCTGAGGTTTAGATGCGCATTAACTCTGTTTTCATAACACGCTAACAAACAGATGGAAACCTCCAATTCATTTCAGTTATTTCATAATAGAATTATGCAATGTTTTACATGTGTTTCACGTGTAATGCCGTATGCTGGTACCTTGCAGTGTAGACATGCATTTGAACTAGTTGCTAAATACCCATATACCTCAAATCAAAGATGTAGCCTAAAACAAATGGAAGCTGATTTAGCATTAGCTTGTTTTTTGTAGTCTACTGGAGTTCATTCATTTTCAGCAGTTTTCGGGCGAAGTGGTGCTTTAAGCCGCAAACTTAAAACAGCAGGCCGGAGGTTCAGGACGAGGCTGCAGCAGTGCTAAATCTCAGGGTGGAGGTTCAGGACGAGGCCACAGCAGAGCCATAGCTCATGGTGGAGGTTCAAGACGAGGCCACAGCAGAGCCATAGCTCCATGTGGAGGTTCAGGACAAGACCGCAGCAGAGCCACATCTTAGTGTGGAGGCTCAGGACGAGGCCACAGCAGAGCTAAGCTCAGTGTGGAGGTTCAGGACAAGGCCGCAGCAGAGCTAAGCTCAGTGTGGAGGTTCAGGACGAGACCACAGCAGAGCCATAGCCAAGTGTGGAGGTTCAGGACAAGGCCACTGCAGAGCCATAGCTCAGGGTGGAGGTTCAGGACGAGCCCGCAGCAGAGCTAAAAATCAGCGTGGCGGTTCAGTATGAGACCACAGGAGAATGAGGGAGCCGAAGGAGACGAGTGAAGGTGACAGCTTGCTCCGTCCGGAGCTGACAGATGCTGTCTGTCTGTCACACACATTGTCATGGATCACAGACACTTCCTGCTGACAGACAGCACAGGAGGTCTGAGTGTTGAGGAGGGACCGAGCAAAGCTTAGCTGCATGTCTAGCCAGCCTTTGTACAATAGCGTTTTCATACTTTCTCGCTGCTCCTTGAGGGGCGTTTTTCAACTGACAATTAACATTTAAAGAAAAGAAAAAAGGACTGGCCCAAACTGGAACCAAAGGAACTTAGGGTTTTAGTTTATTTTCCGCTAACAACTGGAACAGTCACAGTGATGACAGTAAAGCGTCTTCATCATTATTACGGCATGCAGCAATGCCATTTTTAAATGTGTAAGAAGGAAGAAGTGCCTGGATTATTCATTTGCATTGTTCCTTTGTCTGATCGTCCGTTTAGTTAACCAACTTATATTGGTTGCAACAAAATTACTTATGAAAAAGTAAATTAATTAAAATTTATTTATATTTTGTCAGCAGTAATGACAAGACAAAAATATCTGCATTGTGCCAAAATGAAAATTATATTGATTTCAACCGATCGTTGACGAAAAGCAAAAATAACATTTTAAGGATGTAATTAACGCACTATAAAACCTCAGTACCCTCTGTTCATTCTTGCTGCATTTGTGCCGTAAAAATAGTTTGCGCTGGTACGGTATTTTGCTTAAATGTTAATAAATAAAGGTGCACAATGTTGCTTTTGACGGCACAAACAAACCGAACTAAACAGTGGTGTTTTTATTTATTTATTGATTTATTTATTTTGGGGATTATTATTATTTTTTCTCTATTCTGTTTGTGGCTATGGTGTTTTACATTGTGACGTGGCATTCAGAATTAATCGGCAGCAAACAGTGCTGCTAGCCCCACCCAAAGTACCCCAGATACCAAAAATAATACAGCTGGAACCTTTGGTACTCAACCAGTGGCCAATGGGAAAATTAACATTTCTTGCTGCAAAAGTTCCAGTACTTTCTAAAACCAGGGTCTTGGATTCCTGAAGGGACTGGAATCTTGCATCACGGGGGGTCATAACCTGTTCCTGCTCTCCCGGCTTTTGAAGAACGAGTGGGATTAGCCTCCTAGATGGGGGCAAGCAGCTTGTTCTGCATTACATAGGCGGCCCATAACAAGGCCGCTTATTACTCTACAAGCATTCGACTCGTCCCCTCACTGGAGCCTCTTTTCATGAGTTTCCCCCTGCCCTGTCATCGCCGCTGAATTCTAATAAAGATAAAAGTGAGCTTTGAAGGGCGGTGCGGGAGCCCCAATCCCTCGTCCTCTTCCTAATCTCTCTCCGCAGTTCGAATTTCCAATACCCCAATTCTTTTCTTATCAGATTCAACCCCACTAATTATGCTTTCTCTCTCTCTCTCTCTCTCTCTCTCTGTGTCCCCCCCCCCACCCCTTAATTTCTCTTTTTTTTTTTTTTACTTTCTCCAACTTTTTTTTCCCTCTCTCCCCATTTTCTCCTTGTCCCATCCTCTTCCCATCCGCCAGGACGCTGTTCAGAAACAGGATCAAGTCGGTGGCCAAGAGAGCCTTCTCGGGCCTGGAAGCCCTCGAGCACCTGTGAGTATCCCAGAATGCATTGCGGCCAACGGCGCGCTCTGCCAAAAACAGATGCTTGAGAGGGCTGCTAGCAATTTAATAGCGTCTTTGTAAAAGGAGAAGAGCGAGCCTGTTTTTTTTTTTTGTTTTTTTTTTGCACAGCCAGCTGCTTGGAGTCCCGCTCCAGCCAACTTCAGCCTTTTCTCCTTTTGCGAGACGAACAAGTTTGTCAAAGAAATGGAATTTAGTGTTGGAGAAGCAGCAGCTTGAGGGTATAGACTTAGCGAAACACATCGGTCTCTATCCGCCTAGGCTAAAGTAAACTTTCATACAAAGTACAAGCTGGCATGCATATGTATACGAGAGGGAGAAAATGTGTGTACGTTGGGGACGTTCCCATATCCCTCTCTCTATCGCGTCTGAAGGCTCTGTGTTTAATCTCTGGACAGGAACCTGGGCGGAAACGCCATCCTCTCCGTTCTACCAGACGCCTTCAGCAATATGAAGAACCTCCTCAGCCTGTGAGTCCCTCAAAACACACATGCACATTCTCACTTTTGGCTCATTAAATGACAGTTATATATGGGTTTTGAAACCCTTATTTCAGTTGCTGTTTAAATAGAGGCAAAATTGTGTGTTAATTCTCTCGCTCAGTCTGAGTCTCTTAAAAATCTCCCTCTGTGTCTCCAGTGAGATGGTGAGCGATAGTTTCCTGTGCGATTGCCAGCTGCACTGGTTTCCTGAGTGGGTGGTGGAACGAGAGCTGCAGGCGGGCGTACACGCCACGTGCGCGCACCCCGAGAGCCTGAAGGGCACCAGCATCTTCCAGGCTCCAGCACAGAGCTTCGTTTGTGGTGAGGCATCGTTACGTTCTGTGACATTACACGCTCCTGTCCTGAAGGTCTTTAATTACTTGGATGAGGTGTGTTAGGTTTGGATTGGGACCAGTCTCTGTAGGAGAGTTTGATTTGACACGATTTGACACTCGTGGAAATATAGGACCGATTGTTACTGTATGAATAGAGCCTGTGGATTTATAAGAACGGGGAGGGGATCATGTTTACATGGTGTTGGGTCCAAATCTGATCAAGAATTGTATTTATTTCAACAGTTATGAAAAGAACTAATGCAAAAGTTTTAGTCAGTTGAGAATTATTGTTCAAGAATACATTACTTAAAATGGAAACAAATCCATTTTTTAAAACCAGAAATCTATCTGAATAGCCTGTTCGCACACCATTAGTCTAATTTCATAAAATTGTTGCAATGCCATAGATGTCGTCTTCTAACGACTATTTCCTGATGTTGACTCAGTCTAGACTAGTCTCAATGCATTATAATTCCTACAGCTTTCAGTTTATCAAAACACACTTTAAATTATTATTATTTTTTTTTACATTTGTGAAGAATCATGGAATCTGGCTTGAAAAAATATCATTTGACAAAATTGCATTCGTTCTTCATAACTGATGGCTTAAAAATGTGTTTTTAAACTCAGGGTTTTGTATGTTATCCAGTGCATATCTCCTAAAATCACTGAGAACCTTTGAAAATCTTTTTTCCCTACAATGAATAATAAAATGCCTTGTGTGCCTGTTCCACCAAAAAAAAATTTCAAGAAACAAAAACAGAAGTGCTTACACTTCTACCCTTAACATTTAATCAGATTCTAAAAAAAATATGCACATTGGAAACACCCTCCACACAACAGAATACATTTGCATATTTGAACATGATTGGCTGTTATGTTTTATGATGCAATAACATTTGCCTGTCACGTGTTTAATACTAACTCCAAAGAGATTTTTACTTCCCCGTTTCTTAAAAGACTGCGCACACAAATTAATAATAAAAAAAAAACATGTTTAATAAAGTTTTAGACTGCTTTCTTGGGAAACAATTAGTATGTGAGTTAATGAGAAATAGCAATGCATGTTAATGTAATATACAACTTTATGAGAGTTACATTTAATAAACATAGCCATTCCATGAGGCGATTCCATTTTTGGCTGCTGGCCCTTCAGATTTGAGCTCTCCAGTGTGTGTTATTGAGAACCGTGTGTGTGTTCTGTAGATGACCTGCCCAAACCTCAGATCACGGTTCACCCTGCTCCGACGGCGGGCGTGTTGGGGAAAGACGTTCGTTTAACGTGCACGGCGGTGAGCAGCAGCAGCTCGCCCATGAGCTTCATATGGCGAAAAGACCAGGAGTCGCTGCCCCATGTCCACGTGGAGAACTTTGCACACTCCAGCTCCAGAGATGGAGGAGGAATCATGGAGTATACGACCGTCCTCCACCTGCGCAGCGTCAGGTTCGAGGACGAGGGCCGCTACCAGTGCGTCATCTCCAACCACTTTGGCTCCACCTACTCCAACAAGGCGCGCCTCAGCATCAGCGGTACGTTTCTTTTACACTTTAAGGGGCTGTGGTAGCTCAATAGTTAAGGTTCTGTAGTAATGACAATCCTGGCATTTGAAGTGATACTTTACATATCGAACTCATGTAGCTTTCATGAACTCAAGAAGCTTTCATGAACTCAAGAAAACCAAGAACTGGCCCAAACAGCAGCCACCAGAACTTGGGGGTTCTTGAGCAGCAACCACAAACCATACAACCGGAACCTTTGGAACGGTGCCTTTTTTTCCATTGGCAACCGACCCAGTACCAGTGTTCTGTTGCCAAAGTTTGTGGTTCCTGGAACTGGTTTGTGTACTTTGTCGAGTGGTAAAAAGCCCAAAGTGTTGTGGAACCTAAACAGAAATGTTCACTTTCTCATGGAGTGATTAGCAGCAGTTTGTTGCCACATGTTGCTGTTTCAGATCACTTCATCCTGATAGCGTTTAGGTCCAGGACTTATTTACTGGATTGAGGAGCAAGCCGAGACTTGTTCAGCTTCAGGACAGAAATGTGATTAGGGGCCCTCCTTTCTCCCTCCCTCTCTCCTGACTGCTCGCTCTCTCTCCTAGCACATTTGGAACAAATTGATTTAGCGGCGATGCTGTGCAGACAGTGACTCTATTACACGGCCTGGCACCTTGTCCAGCAGATGCAAATTGATTTGTATTTGGAGATTTTATTCTTTTTATTTATTTATTTTGTGGTTTCATGCCTGACCCAAATCCAACACAGTTAGTTGGCATTTTACGCATGACTAAACTATGCCTAATTCTCTGCCCCCCTCCCCCCCACAACCCCCCCACACACACATACACACCCACAGTGCTGCCTTCCTTTGTGAAGACGCCACGTGACCTCACCATCCGGGCTGGTGCAAAGGCTCGTCTGGAGTGTGCAGCGAAAGGTTACCCGCCTCCGCAGGTGGCTTGGCAGAAAGACGGTGGCACGGATTTCCCAGCGGCCCGTGAGCGGCGCATGGAGGTGATGCCCGATGACGACGTGTTCTTCATCATGCACGTGAAGCCCGAGGACATGGGAGTGTACAGCTGCACGGCCAGAAACACTGCAGGCATGATCTCCGCCAACGTCACGCTCACCGTGCTGGGTAAGAGCGAGAAAGGGTGCTGTTGGGTTTAGTTTAGACACCGAGAGAAAGGGGTCCTGATGGGTTTAGTTTAGACAGCTAGAGAGAAAGTTCTGTTGGGTTTAGTTTAGACACAGAGAAAGAAAGTCCTGTTGGGTTTAGTTCAGACACCAAGAGAGAAAGTCTTGTTGGTTTTCTAAAGCTGCTAGGATTTAGTTAGCTCCGCTGCACTAAAGAATGTTCTTCAGTTCTGGTCTGGCTGGTACAGCTGTGACCTTGTTTTTGGGGTCAGAGGTAAAAGGGCAGAGAGGAGGTCACCGAGAGGCTGAGAGACAGGACAGAGGGCTTAAGCAGTGGGATACGAGAGCTTTTCTCAGGCCCGAGCTCAGCTGCAGAATACAGCTGTCTCAGATTCTGCAGTAACAGAGCGGATGTTGGACACACAAGCTAATCACCGCCTTACACAACCACCTGCAGGAATAACAGGCTGCACCGAGACATGAAGCCAAATCAGATATTACGCTAGGTTGATTTGTAGCTAATCTTTTCCTTGGAGCCTAAATTGTATATTTTTAGCAACAAATTGCATAAAAAATTAATATTGGGGTTTCCATCTATGTGTTTTGTCACACTTGACTTGAGGTGAAAAAAATCAAGACAGATTTTTTGGAATAAATAATGCCGGAGTGAGCAGACACGTTTTCAACCCAGTAATTTTTTCAGGAACCCAGTAAACTTTGGTGCATTTCCACTAAGGAATCGGGGACCATTTTAATCCCAGGGCCGTAGTTCTAGGAACCTTTAGTTCCTGCTACAAGGTAGGTACCTTTTTCTGGACCAGAAACTACAACTTCAGTCTCAACTTCCTCCATGTTCGTTTGATTGCTGTACTTTTGCCACGTGCTGAAACCATGTAATGTGGTAAACAATGTGGTAAACGCAAAGCAGGAACTTGTTCAGGGTAGTTCTGGAACCTTGGGGGAAACGCCTAGTGTGTGTTCTATTCTTTCCATGTCTGTGTGATTGGTTGGTCGTTGAAGAGATTCACATAACAGTTGTTGAAGTAGTAACTCTCAATCATTCATATGTACTTTCAACAAATTTGTGTAAAATGGGTTGGATGTATAAAAAATTTATTCACCTCCGTGCTCCCCTCAGAAATGCCCCACCTGCTGCAGGGCATGGAGGACCGTAGCGTGGCGCTGGGTGAGGCGGTGGCACTGCGGTGTAAGGCCGTGGGCAGCCCCTCTCCGCGCATCACGTGGCTGCGTGCCGGCGAGCCGCTGCAGCCCAGCGATCGTCACCACTTCACCCACACCAACCAGCTCCTGGTGATCAGCAGCGCCACCCCGGAGGACGCCGGCCGCTACACTTGCGTCATGTCCAATCCGCTGGGCACTGAGCGTGCCCACTGCAGCCTGTCCGTGAACCAGCGCCCCGGTGCCAACTGCCAAACCAACATCAGCTCCGGCGCCGTCACGGCGGGCATTGTCGTCATCGCCGTGGTGACCAGTGTCGTGGCGACCTCGCTGGTGTGGGTGTGCATCATCTACCAGACGAGGAAGAAGAGCGAGGAGTGCAGCGTCAACACGGGTGTGTGGCAGAACTTTACGACTTCATCCCTATCGTCTTTTGAGAAGTGAAAATGACTTGTGTAATACAAAAGTTGCAACAGTGAAAGTCATCCTGGCATCCACAAAGGTCTATGTTAACAATTTTTTTTTTAATACCTTTTTGATCTTCCAGATGAGACCATCGTCCCCCCTGATGTCCCGAGCTACCTGTCCTCGCAGGGGACACTGTCTGAGAGGCAGGACGTGTGTATACGAGTGGAGTCCAGTGGAGGCTCCCATCCCAGCGGGCACACGCACAGCAACGGTATGCCTGCTTCACTGCAAGTTTAGCACATTAACAAGTACTCTGTGCAGGTGTCCTCAGTTCTAGAGCAAAGACATATTTATGAGACCTAGATAGCTGATGACATCATTCTAAATACCAAAAAAAACAAACCCCTGGACTCTGTCCCATTTGTTAAAAATCTGTGAAAACCAATGCAGGTCAATTGGGGACACTTGCTTACGGGCAGTACGTGCCACTAGAGAGAGGAGGCTTCAGTAGTGTCACCTATATAAGGCTTGAATACGTATATCTATTGGCTAGAGGTTTAGTTTAGTGTCTCCCTTGGTCTAATACACCGTTTTTCCACCCCAAGTCCAAGAGTAAACAACCTGAGTCCAAATTTAGTACATAATGTGAGACTAAACTGAATATGGTATCGACTGACCTTGTATAAGATATCTGTCAGCTCATGACTTCCTCTCCCTTTCCAGGAGGCTTTGATGTTCCAGTCTTGTGTACCGACTGCATGGAAAACAGTAGCGGTTACTCCAGGCCATCAGACTACCTCCACCAGGCGATAACACCTCCTTCAGGCCTGGAGTATCAGCAGATGCAGCCGCCCTCAACCTTCAACAGTCAAAAGACGGGTGAGGGGCACTGCAACGGCACGCCAAACGGAGTAAGGAGGGAGCCGACGCCGACGTCGCACAAAAAACACAGCGACAGAAAAGGTGAGTGAGGGAAAACAAGCTAGCAAAAGTCCTACCGGTGGCGCTTCGTTGCCCAATATCCGAGTGTCATTCTTTTACCGAGTTTGATTCACGGTGTTCCGCCCTCAGCTCATAAAATCAAGCGGAATGCTCGGCGTCCATCATCGCCTGATGAAGGAAGCCTCTGTCCTGTCATCAGATGGGTGGAATGATTTAGTTTGGCTTGGTTTTATTAACACAAAGAGTGCGCAGTTGCACAGCACATTCCATGGCCTCAGGGCCGAACGAGGGAACAGGCGCGCGCGATAGTCTTAATACCAGTCAGAAATCAATTCACTGGAATTTAAACTCTGCGACCTTCATCTATGGCCTATGGTTCATATTTAGAAATCGTAAAAAAAATGTTTTTATTTTTAACTGTTTAGTACTGTAAAATGTTAAAAATCGACAACGCACTTAAAATTCAGTTCACTTAAAGAGCATCCCGCGTGTATTCCATACAATATTGCTAAATGTTTAATACATGCCCTTTTTTAATTTCCCTCTCAGGATCTGTGGCCAGCAGGACCGGGACCCCAACAAGCTCTCTATCCCCGGACGAGAGCCACCATCGGCCAGTAAAGCCGACCTCCATTCCCTCCACCTGCACGGACACTGAGCTCACAAAGACTCTGTTACCCAACGGCCACACCCACTCGAGTGAGACTGCCCCCCTCAGGCGGGCTAGTGACTAGCACCACGCTAAATCCCAAGCTAAGACTTTCAATTGTTATTTTTGTATCCTCTTTGCACTGTGAACTGCTACCTCACACCGAGGGGCGCACATGGAGCTCGCCCTGCGTCTGATGATCGCGGAGTCTGGGCATCCCGGAGTTTTGAAGGCGAAGCTTGAACGGGCCGTTGAACGCGTCCCAACCCGAGCGTTACACCTGTACATAGTGTTTTAAATCCTCCTCAGGGAGGCTTCGTTCACCGCTGCAAAAAAATGTGACTTGCATTCGAAGCATGTTAATGTAGGGAATATTGTATGATACAACAGAGTGCTATAATGTTGGACTTTGAATTGTACATAAGAGTTTTCATATATATATATATAAATATATATTATTATTATTATATAACTTTTACAAAAGAGTATTTGAATCTATTCTGCGCATGGTCCGATCAGAGTGATGCTATTTTTCCCTCTCTTTTTATAAGCCTCCCAAAGCTTCTCCCAGCCCTGGTGCCTGACAGCATACACAAAGAATCTGAGAGTCCGGGGGGGTGGGTGCGGCTCTTCTCTTTCATGAAATGGAACTTGAAATTGAGATAAACTCTATAATCTTCAGCTTTGGTCTTATGACGAGGTTCATATTTACCGGTCTTTTACAAAAGTAAGAGCTTGGCGATGAACTGTTTAGGCTCAATATGAAATGTACAATAAGGTGGACAAGACTATTTGTAAGGGAGGGGGCGGGTGGTTGAAGAAATGCGTAAATCAGCACTTTGGTATTAAGAATATGAAATTTAAACGCCATTCTCAGTCAGCCTTAAACGTACATAGGAAGGTACTACATTTTCAGACCGTGTCACCAGAATGAATATTTAAACGCTAAAAGCGGAAAAATGCTGTAGCAGCCTATTTCACAACTTGGCATTTGAGGCTGGAGGTTAAAATTGGGATTCCAGTCAGTAGATGATGAATTGTGTAGCCCTTAATCAAGACTGAACATTTTTGCAGCGAGTACATTTGCTAAAAAGGTACCAGACACAAGAACGCTGCTTCACTCGCTAATGGTTAGCACTGTGGTACATGTGAACTGTTATTTTTCTGGTTTGCTTTTATCGACTACATTTTCGTAACACCTTTAAGGAAAAAACAAAAAACAAACATGAATGTGGACACGAAAGAATGAAAAAGTACCGTAAAACTAACAAGAAATGTGCTAACAATAAAGAGCATAGGGGAATGCTAGTTCTTAGAAATAGCGCATATTGCTGCCAAACGACAAAAGGGAAAGAAACTTTACTTACTTGATGCAAGGGCGTCGCTGTCCGTGTTAACTGGTGTTCAGGAGCTTTTTTCAATGTCTACACACAGGGAATGGCCAGTATCTTCAGTAAACACCATTAGCTAATGCTACGGCAACGTTACTAAACGCCTCATTAGCTAATGCTAACTCTGCCTGGCTCTATCAACAATTAGCCTCTCTAAACCAAATAATAGGTACAAGATAAACAACTCAAATCTGTGAGGCTTTTAATGCCCACCAGTTGCATTTCACAGAATCCAAACTGAGGGAGTATCTCATTCAGTAGGATTTTTTTGTGTGTGTGTGTTAGCCAGCTATATTACAGCAATTCTGTTGCTCTGTTACCTAACTAACTGGTTAATTCAACACTGGTTTACAAAGTGAGATTTTAGCTAGCGAGCTAGCTAGCTTCCCCAAGATAGGAGAAAAGGTCTTTGCGTCGTGTGACATTCTTCCCAGAAAATGCTAAAAGGGTTTACATGCTATTTTCCATTGCTTGTATGTGGCCCACCAAACGTCTTCGCTTTCTTCTCAGATTAATTTATTGAAATGAACTCACACCGCTGTACATTTAACAATGCTAAAAACGTTGACGTGTGGCAAGGTAACACGGCAAGTGTCTATTAAAAAATCACATACTTGCTCTTTGACGTTTGTTGTCTGAATTTTGTCATTCCTCAATTCTTGTTTACTTCATCTAGTTTCATAATGGATTAGGTGTAGACATTTAAAAAATATATATATATACACAGCATATTAAAAAGTAATGCATGAAAGCGTGCAAACATTTTGTTAATGGCTTATAGATACTAGCGTAATATACTGTATATTAGGCATTTGGTTTAAACCCGTTTAAACATTGCGTGTGAATTGTATGTTATTGTATCCGGATTATAAGTGTAAATACATCAAGCTGGGTTGACTATTTTCCTAGAACAGCACGTACAGAAGTGTTATTAGTCCGCTTATACCACAGCAATTTGTCAACGATTACACATTTTTATTTATTAAACGTCTCACTTTTTATCCGTTTATAGTTACATTTAATGTTGTTGAACGTCCTCGAAACGAGTTAGTTCCTGTTCTAACAGCTATAAACAGTCGTTCCCTCATCAGCCGCTCTCTTTTTCTCTCCAAGTTAATTTAAAATAATGCAGCTTGTCGTGTTCCTGATAAAGTGCAAACTCCTCGGCCCTGAAGACTTTCCCACGGCGGAAAACTTAAAGGAACAGCTTCACCTCTGACTGTTACAAAGCGCTGACACCAGAGT
>JAOUQW010000001.1:4945748-4971965 GCA_028565825.1 Olivaichthys viedmensis
AATGAAGGCTGTTCTGGGATTTTACCTGCAGAGACAGAAGCAAGTGAGAGCCAAAGTTCTGCAGAAGAACTGTGGCACAACCTACCAGCCAATTTCCTTATAAAACTGCACGACAGTGTGCCCAAGAGAATTGATGCAGTTTTAAAGCCAAAGGCTGCTCACACCAGTGAATTCATTAGTTTTTAGCTTTTTTTTTTACTGTTTACTGCTCTTTATAGGATGTTTTTTATATTCAGAAACTTTTCATTTTATTCCTTTTTAAAAGCGTTTTTGATTCACAGAATTTCTATACATGTGCCTAAGACTTTTGCACAGTACTGTATATGAAAATTGTGAAATGAGGTCTTTTTTTTTTACCTCCTTGGGGAAAAAACTGAGAGTAGATGGTCTTGAACGTTTCCTCATCGACTAGGCCGCTCGGGCATTCCTGAAATGGAAAGATAAAGAGGGACTCATTAAAGGTCTAATTAAACCCACAAACGCACTTCTCACTGTCCTAAATCTCTGATCACGTCACATTTCAACTGTTCAACTGTGCTAAGATTAAAAACAGTCAAAATGGTGACCAAACCTTAAATCTTCAAACCTCAGCTGCAGTCTTCAGGTTTGTGTCTGGCCTGAAGTTTAGATTTTAGACCTAAACCTTTCCCCAGTAGGGTTAAATAACCTAAATGCTATATATGATCTACCATTTTGAGTGTGGCTCTACCTTATCCTACAACCAGACTTCCTTGTCTTGTTAGGAAAATCCCTTTTACCCAGAATTCCACACCAGCTGTCACCAAAAAAAACCCTCGTTACCAAAGCATGTGCAAAATAAAAAAATTTATTTCATGATAATTGCTTGACTTTATTGTTTGGTTTACTTTACCTGCTCTCCTTTTGCAGCATATTACCTTGTATATAAGTGTGTCAATAACATAGCTATCTAGATAACTACATTCAACTCCAAAAGTATTGGCACCCTTCAAGGAAAACGGGCGCAAAAATGTATATATATATATAAAATACAACATTACACACAATGATTCAAATCTTTTATAAGAACTTGTTTTTTGAATAAAGAAAATGACGGAGCTTGAATTTTATAGAAATTTATTTTTTTTGCACAGAGTGTCCAAGATCCCTCCAAAAGTGTCTCCAAACTTGTTAGTGCTGTTATTCTCTCCAGGGGAGGGAATGCCGATATTGTAGGGATGCCGATAATTTTGAAAACAGCATTTTACAGAAGAATCGCAAAACTATAAGTTAGAATAAAACTATAAATCATGTTCGCGGCACACATGAACTCCCCGGCTGTGACAGTGTAACGTGTGGGTAAACTGGCTAGGTAGTTTATTGAGGAAAATTAAAGAATTGTTGTCATAGTCCAAAGCATAGGTCAAAACACAGGCAGGCAAACGTATCATGGGGTAATCCATAAACAGAAACGGAATAAACGGGCAGAGGTCAAAACCAGGAAATACAACGAACACTGGAACAGGGAAAACCAGGGAAACAATGAACAGGACAGTAACAACACGACAATACTTCGCAACGAGACAATGAAACAGGAGGGTTTACATACACAAACTAATCAGCCAGCTAGGTTACTGAGTGCGCACTTTGATACAAGGTCCAACCCTAATAAAAAAAAAGAAAAAAGTTCTGTTTTTATTTAAGCTGTGAAGCTAGGTAACTTCTTTGTCAGGTACAGGTAAACAGGAAGTAATTTTTGAGGATACAATATTGTGTTAACACGAACAGGTGAACAATCAGGGTAATAAATCAATGACAGGACAGGGACGGAGACTGAAACCAAAACAAAGACACATGTCGAAACAACACTGTAGACGGATATTTGACAGATTTTAGTATACGTACTGTATATTACTAAGACTATGATACTACAACAAGTGAACGAAGACCAACCTTACCGTCCTCAAAAAACAAGTTGGGAAAAGATAACTAGCCTTATTTAATGTCGCTAATTATACTAATTATACTGTAACCTTCTTTTTTTTTAAACAGGTCACATTCAATTGCTAGCTAAATCAACCAGCTAAATTTGCAAGTGTAAATAAAACAGGCATTTTGGCTACTGTGTTGATGAACACTCTCATTGGGGTCTGGAGATTTAGCTAGCTAACGTAACGTGACCTAAAAGGCAGCTATTTGCTAGTTAGAATAAGTTAGTTCGCTACCCAGCTAGGTTACTGAGTGCACACTTTGATACAAGATCTAACCCTATATATATTTTTAAAAGTTCTGTTTTTAGTTAAGCTGTGAAGCTAGGTAACTTCTATTTTTACGTAAACGGGAAGTAATTTTTTTAAGGATAAAATATTTTGTTAATATCATAAACAATGATAAAAGGCTTATATTGACGGTGATAAAACCGTGCTAAACGGGGAAGTAGACAATCTTGAAATTTTCCTCCTTGGTTATTCCTTAGCCTCCGCCATGTTTTTCGAACGTTCTCTCGTCCAGTGAACAGAATTATGGGATTGCCTATTGCTGGACAGGATACATGTACATCTGACGCTGCCTTTAAATTTGACCCAAATTAGAAACCATTGGAAGACAGCCATCCTCCTTCTCATCCTGCTTTCTGAATGGGACCGAATGCTTCATCTAATGCTGACCAAATACGGTATGCTGTCTACATAGGCAGCCTCCTCCTTATTTTGAGGTGTCCACGATACCATGACCATGCATGTTGAATATATCATATAGACGATGATGGAACCACGCAGCAGCAGCAGGTTCTCACATTTTTGAAGCCCCTGTAGAGCGACTGCAGCTCCTTGCGGGTGAACTTGGTCTGAGCTTGCAGCTGCTCCAGGCCCTCCGGCTGGTGCCTGACGGTGGCCAGCTCCAGGTCGCTGTCGATGCTGTCTACGGGAGAAAAAGAGCCACGGAAGACAGGAGAAGAGGGGCACAGAGAGTGAGAGAGAGGAAGGGAGGATGGGCGGGGACATGAGATGCAGTGTAAACGGACAGGATGGAGCAAATGAGTGATGGTAGCGAGGGAGGGAAAGGAGGGAGAGTGAGATCGAGAAAGAGTTAGCAAAATAGTGGAAGGAGAGCAAGGTAGAGAGAGAGAGACAGAGAAAGAGAAAAAGAGAGCGATGGAAATTTGACAGAAAGGGAAGCACTTCCTTGTTCTGCGTGATTGGTTAAAATGAAAATGGATAAAATAACAATATCGAAAATCAGTTTTTGATAATAAAATAAATATATGTAATAACTATCTATACAATATCAACTCTTAACATATGTCTTAAAGGAACTGTGTCCAAAAAGTTTGCTTTTCTAGTTTTGCACTGAAGCTACAAGGCTAATGTAGCTAACAAGTAAGGGATGTATAATTTACAACAGAGTTTTCCTTTCCAAAAGGGTTCCAGGTAGAAGCACTTTAATAATAATAATAATAATAATAATAATAGTAATATTTATTTATATATCTGGATTTAAAAACACCTATCGAGCTATAGAGCGTTCCTAACGTTCTCTGGAGCACTGTTCCAGAGTTTAGGGGTGATATAAGAAAAACATCTTCCACCGGTTGAGCTGCGAGTGATGCTCGGGATTAACAGTAGACCTGCCTCATCTGAGCGAAGTGCTCGGGATGGGCTGTACTGCTTCAGAAGATCAGCAAGATATGCCGGAGCTAAAACCATTTAGAGCTTTAAACGTCATAAGCAGAACTTTGTAGTCTATGTTTTATGGAAGCTAAGAACCCTTAAGGAAACATTTATTTTTTGAGAGTATAGAAAAGAAATTGCTGAGCCAAACAATGACTTTTGAGGCGAGTGTTTGATTGCACAATGCTAAACTGGTAGCTATAAGCTTTCCTTACTTGTTAGCTATATTAGCCTTGAGCTCCAGCACAAAACTAAAAAAGGGAAAGAAATTTCAGGCACCGAACACAGCCTGGTTAATCGACTACATTTGGGGTAAAAGTAAAAATTGTGTAAATTACATTTTACATTTTTTTCGGTCAAAATGTTGCCTGGAGCAGGACTGGTAGACTACACAGTTTGTTTTTTTCTCACTGATGGCGATTATTTTTCTTTCTGAAACAGCGATGTCTGAGCGACAATGTACATCTAGCCCTTTTTCCAAATGGCAAATCAAGCACATCTGCAACTCCATAAGAAATGTAAGGGATACGCGTTCCCAGGCGATCAACCTAACGTCTGGTGTCTCAATCATGAGAAACTCCATGGGAAACAATGTTTAGATATCTTAAGACTTAACCTACATGATTGAACATAAATGATCTATGTCTCCCCAATGTTTCTAGCAGCTCAGTCAGAGATCTTCAATTTAACTGTGACAAGAGCGTGATCGGAGAGTGTACTTCTGAACTTCTGCAAATTCTGTTGTCAGAGGAAGTAACTTTCCCTCTGCTATAGGGAGCGGGGTAGGCCCCCCCCCTGAGATGTGCTGAAAATGTGCTTAGTCGGCCAGACAGGCTGTTGTGTAAATAGATCTTGAAACTCGTGCACGTCTAATGATTTAATGTCTGCAAATTGCGTCATCTAAAGGTACATAAGCCTTTGCCACGTATGGTCTGTAACTCTGTACACCAGATGATTGTCATTAAAGAGACAGCTTCAATTACTCTTTAAAATTGCTTCGTGCAGTTTCCTTACTGAAAAGATCTTGCTGTTTTTAGGGGAAATCATCTTAAAAAGAACAGTTTCCTCTCACTCGCTGTAACACACCTGAATCAGCTCAGAAAGAGTCGAATGATGTGTGTTAGAACATGAGAAAATGAGGTTTAGCGGAATCCACAGTAACCAATCGCACAGTAAAAGCACTGAAGTACCAAAACGGAGGAAAGTATATACGACAAAACAGCAAGAGAGAGGCAGGAAAGTGAAATAAGGAAACAGCCGGGTTGGTTTTCATCGTGCTTATGCTCACCGTCTTCACACACACACAGAAACAGAATGCGAGAGAGGGAGAAAGGGATGTGTGTGGATGGTAGAGGAAGAAGAAGAGAGAAAAAAAGAGAAAAAAAGAGAAAAACAGTCAGATAACACCTTTTCTTTTTGCATAAAGCACAAATATATTGTACACGCAAAACCACGTAAGAACGTTATACAGCGGGTCTTCATCAAACCGAGTCCGATCTCTCTGTCTGTGTCTGCCCCTCACCTGTCTCTGTGATGTCTATAAGTCCAAGTAAATGCATAAGTTTGAGGAACATGATCACCAGGCAGACGATACCCACAGTCTGCAATCCCTCCGTCTCCCATCTCACACTCATCCTCTGTCCAGAGCCCTTCTCTATTACACCTTCAACTTCTGGTTCTCAAAAAAAACCAAAAAAAACCCTCCTGCATGGTCTAGAGCGGCAAGCATTCTCAGTACGAGACCAAAAACATCGAGATGCTCAGAGTGTATCCAGACCTTCTTAAGAAAAAAGTTAAAACACACTAAAAATCACGACCATGCTTTCCTCCGTAATCCACAGTAACCTGAAGTCGAGACGCAGGTATGAGCCTACTGTTTCCTCTCTCATCCTTTCTTTTGACTCCAATTCTCGTTTTCTTTCGTGATCTAATTAACCTTTCACAGAGAAGTCCACAGAGACTTTCTCAAAGTACAGTCTCTGACGTACACCCATGGGACAAACTGTCCCAATTAGACACAAAATCATACATGCTGAACTTATATACGAGATACGGACTGCAACCTGAAGCTTAGCTTTGGGGAAAAAAAGACAGCCTTTATTGTCACATATACAAGTACAGTACAGTGGAATTCTTTTCTTTGCATATCCTAGCTTGTTAGGAAGCTGGGGTCAGAGCGCAGGGTCAGCCATGGAGCAGAGAAGGTTAAGGACCTTGCTCAAGGGCCCAGCAGTGGAGGTGTTGAGGTGTGGCAGTGCTGGGATTTAAACTTACGACCTTATGATCAGTAGGCCAGAACCTTAACCACAGAACCTTAACCACTGAAATGTAACACTGTCCCCAGTAGTTTGCTTTGCTTTAAGTAACGTTTTTAAGGAAAAAGTAGCTTTAAGGATGTCTGTGAGACGATGCCGTTCCAAGGTTCCATCTAGCACCCTAAAGTGTTTGTCCCTCAAAGGCTGACAGTTGCAAAACTAAAGAAGCTGACCGACTACATTTGAGGGAAAATTGTGTACATTTGAATTTTCATTAAAGCATTTCTTTAAAGCGGTACTTTAACCCTTATAGTCATTGTTCCTTTTGAAATACAGAAATATAAAGCCAAAACAACAACAAAAAAACTTCACTGATTCGTTCCTTACAGGCATAAAGCACACTTAAATGTGTCTTACATCTCTTTTTCTCTCCCTTATGGCTTTATTAAAGTGAAGACAGTCACTGGAGCCTGTTCATCGCTTATCGTG
The DNA here is from genome assembly GCA_028565825.1 of Olivaichthys viedmensis. Classification (NCBI taxonomy): domain Eukaryota; kingdom Metazoa; phylum Chordata; class Actinopteri; order Siluriformes; family Diplomystidae; genus Olivaichthys; species Olivaichthys viedmensis. The sequence continues at coordinate 4,952,119 of JAOUQW010000001.1, forward strand.
CTATCAGCAGCTCTGCTACTGTCAGAAATGCCCTAAGACCTGGTCAACAGGCCTCCCCACACACACATCTACACATAGTGCATTAACACACAGTGCATTAACACACACACACATACATCCCTAATCGCCATTTCCTATCCCTGCTAATGAGATCCATTTAAAAAAACAATCCCCAGTGAAAACCATCTCCACAGCAAGAAGAAGCACAGTTAAAAGTATTTTCATCTGACCAATCCAAAATAAGCTTTACGAATAATGATCTGATTATAAATGTGCCCCCATTCAGTCTGGGTCTGAGATAGAGCCGCAAAAAAAAACCTCCCAAAATCTGAGCGATGTATTCCCTCTAGTGGAACACGCGAGAAATTTCTGTCAATATCATGCTGCCATGGACAGTGACATGGGCTTCATCTAAAAATCACTCATCTCCCCTCTCATATACTGTCAGAAATAAAATACTGTAATGGTACATTTCGGTTCTCCAAAGTACAAACAATGTAAACAGTTGAACCTTAAGGTCCAGGTATGCACTTTAATGATGTTCCTCTAACTACAGATACAAAAGTCATACCCCTGAAGGTTCCTTCCCACACTTTTAAGATTCCTCAAGGGTTTTCTGGATAGTGAACAGTTCTTAGCTTCCTCAACGGGTTCGACTTGGAACCCTCTTAGGGAAAACCGTCTGTTGTAGGGTTCTACATAGAACCTAGAGCTGTGGTGGTCCAGCAGTTAAGGCGCTGGGCTACCAATCGGAAGGTTGCGAGTTTGAATCCCGGTTTTGCCAAGCCGCCACTGTTGAGTCCTTGAGCAAGACCCTTCACGCTCAGCTCAATTGTAAGTGACTTTGGATAAAAGTGTCGGCCAAATGAATAAATGTAACCTTTAAGGGTTCCCCCAGAGGAACAAGCCAGCAAGTCCTTTAGATTGAACTAGGTAATGCAACACAGCATCAGTGTAGCCAATAAGAATAACAATATTTAAAGATATCACATTGGATTTCAAAGATTAAGTGTTCTTACTTATTTTTGAGAGGGAAACCAAGTCCAACACTAAACTTTCTAAAACAGGAATGTTGTAATTCTGTGCTAAAGATTATTTATATTATTCATGAAGTTAGTTTAGCTTATGAATGCAAGTTTGAACTTTGTAACCCTGTGCGTTTATGCATTTCTATCTAGAAATTCCCGTATATTAAAATTCTCATATACCCATAGTCAGATGCCATGTTTGTTTTCTAATGAATGATTTATCCATATCATTAACCCACACATTTGAGTATTCAAAATGTTGAATGGATGTTAACTCTATTGATGCAATCTATTTCTATATGAATCGTGCATAATTAGGCCCAATATAATAAAATAACGAACAAAGTGAAGGCAAATAACACCACTTGTGAAGCTGAATGGTATTTCCTCCATCAAGTCTGTTATTTTCTGAAATAGGTTATTTTATGATATTTGAACCTAATGCAAAGCAACATTCTGTTAGAAAAATGGTTCCTCAAAGGTTCTTTGGATAGATAACGGTTCTAGCTTTCTGAAGGGGTTCAACCTGGAACCCTCTGGGGAAACACTCTGTTGAAGGACCTGTAAGGGTTCCCCCAGAGGAACAAACCGACAAACCCTTTAGGTTGGTAGATGGAAAAAAAAAATTCTAAGACTAATAATTTCTTGTCTTGATCATTTTTGTTGAGGCTTTTTCAATTGAATCAGATTTGTGCTTTGCAACACCTGCTACCAGAAATTTCCCCATGACTGTAACAAAACTATTGCATGCCCTCTTTATTTCGTACGTTTATAGCCAAATAGTCAATGTACGTGGTCTGCACATAACTTTCCCATGGTTCTCTACACTCTTAGAAAAAAAGGTTAAATCTAGAACCCTAAATGGGGTAACCCTTAAAGGTTCAAGGCAGAATCTTCCAACAGAAAAGGGGTCCAAGTAGGATCATTTTGGAAGCCATAAAAAACCCCTGAGGAACCCTTTTTTTCTATGAGTGTCGTAAATGCAGGAATAATAACAGTGCATATGTTTATTTTATATATTTAAAGGTGTCTATGAGTAATAAGAAATGTGTCTGCAGTCATTTAATATCTTTTTTAAAGTTTAAATTTATTCAAAAAAAAAAAAAAACTATTCACTAGCTAGTCCAATTAACCCCCCCAACCTATCGATAGGCGACCACTATGCAATTGTTACGTCACAGAGGGCGTTATCTCGCTCTGTTCTTGTCGTTTTTCACCAAAATGTTTTCACGCACTGTAGCCTTTAAATCGTTCTTTTCTGTGTAATTAAAAAGAAGCAGTTTAATTGCAAAACTAACGTCGTTTAGTTTAGTGGCACGATCGTGACGCATAAATATAGGCCTATCCTTAACCAATAGTGATGATCGTTGCCATAGTTACACAGTATCAGGAGCATTGATTTAGAACTTTAAGAATTGTAAATTTCTGATCTCAAAAATAGGAAAATCACACACACCTGCCAGCCAATCAGAAACAGGTACTTTCTGTGACTATGGAACGAGGTTGGATTAAAGCACAGGGTTTAACAAGCTAACATATCATTCATAACCTTTAGCATGCTTTCATCTTTATTTACAATCAGGAGTTAACAGTATGTCTGACCCAGAAGAGAAGCACGATTCACTCCAGACCCCCTGACGGCAGAAAACACAGTGCAGTAGTGCTTCTGTGTGCAGTGTATTTACACTACACATCCCTGCTGCCTTCCTGTTTTGGCCACGCAGCCAAACATTAAGATCAACGTAGGGAGCAAAGTTATCCACATAATTCTAAATCACTCATAGGGGTTGACATTCATTCCATGGGGTTCCAAAGTCCTTAAGTTTCCTCACTTCGTTGCTCCTATAACAACTGTTTTTGTTGTGATTGAGCCCCTTAGAAATGATGTTGTCTCTAAAACATCTTCGAATAAAGATGATGTGGCTGGTAAGTGCATTTAGCCAATTTAGTGACAGAACTGAAGCTGGAACTATATGAAAGGAATAAAACGTGTGCAGTTATCAGAAAATAATCAGTGACGGAGTGGTTGATGCTGTTACCACACCAGAGTTGATTATTTTCCTATAACAGCACGTCCCGAAATGTTTTATTCCGCTTATACCACAGCAATCTTCCAACGATTACACATTTTTATTTATTAAAGAACGACACGTCGTACTTTTTATCAGTTTATAGTCACATTTAATGTTGTGGAACGTCTGAAACAAGTTAGTTCCTGTTCTCACTTACGTTATAACAGCTATAAACAGTTGTTCCCTCACTTTTTTTCTCTCTCTCTTTATGTTAATAAGACAAAAAATGCAGCTTGTCGTGTTCCTGATGAACCCCAAAGCACAAACTCCTCTGTCCTGAAGACTTTCCCACGGTGGCAAACTTAAAGGAACAGCTTTACCTCTGACTGTTACAAAGCGCTGACACCGGAGTCTCCTTCCACAAATGTTCAATACACCTTCTCCTTACAGAAAGCCTCACCATAGCAACCATTATACGCTTTTCTTAATCTGTTTATTGTTGGGTATAAATGATGTGTGTGTTCACCGTACAAGTCCCTGTGAATGAGTTGTTACTATAGAAACGATAACGCATTAGAACGAGCGCATTAATGTATGCCTGCCGGCGCTGCTGTTACAGAAACTTAATCAACACCTTCTGACCAATCAGAATCGAGAATTCAACAGCGCCATGGTTTAAGACGCATTAAACGACGAGTAGGTTGTACATGCGGTCTTAGACATTTGAAGAGTAAGCGGTTAAGCGTCTGTGCTAGTGACCAGAAGGTTGAGTTTAAATCCCAGGACTGCCAGAAAGCCAAGTTTCTTAACCCTCAACTGCTCAGCTCCATGCTTGGATTAATTTCTGCCTCACTTGTACGTCGTTTAAGCGCCTGACAAATATTAAGTTCAGCTCTTACATGAGCAAATATCAAACATTATCTCAGTTCCGTTGCGATGAGAACGGTTGCACTCTATCAGGATTTAATGTTAGTCAATATTTAAACACATCCAGTGCGTATGTAGATACAGTGCGCTAATGTGCATGACCAAATAAGTTAAGCCTCTAAAGTCTGTCATGGTCGTTGATAATGCATGTCAAACTTACTGTGAGCAAATGTTTGCATTATTTTTCCTATTTATTCTGTACGCTTGAGTTGTTTCTAATATGAATACATTGCGCATGTTTTGACAGTTGTCACATGGAAGCATATATACCTCCTTGAAATTTAAACTGAGTCATTATTCTGCTCTGCGCTAGAATCCAACACTAAATATCGAGGGGGAAAAAACTAAACAAGCAATTACTTCAGATGAAAGAAAGCAAGTGCACTCTCAGAGTTGACAGTATGTAAAGAGTGGAAGGTTCTGGTCAAACAGATGGTAACGAAATAGATCCAACTGTGTGCTCTGATCAAATACTAATCTGACAAACGTTCACACCTGTGTACTCACCTGTCACTTTCACTTCTACCTCATAAAGCGCATCAAAATTCCGTTGAGCTCCATCATGCTACCCATAACACTTTTATTTGAAGGGTACCTACACTGGGCATTCATAACACATCCAAAGGCATTGCATAAATCTTTTCTAAAGTAATGCTGGATGATTTATGAAAGGCTTGTGTCAACACTAGTGAGGTTATATTAGAAGTTTTGCGTACTATATGAAAGAGAGAAGAATTTTATGGTTAGACTGTTCAAGATTGTTAGTCTGATTTATTTGATCCTTATCTGAAAATTTAGAAAATTTGAGACGTCCTCAATGAAGTAGCCATTCCATTCATATTTATTTAGCTGACATATAGGCTTCTTAAATAAGTGAAGTTGTAGAAGGTGTACATTAGTGCTTCATAACAGGGTTATAAACGCAAATTTGATTACCACTTTGGTTTGAGGGCCTGGAAATCGTTCATTCAGCTGATATATGGGCTTGTTGAATACGTGAACTTGCATTGGAATAGTGCTTCATGGTAGTTTTGACTGCAGATGGACCACTTCAGTTAAAGAACTTCCATGCTCCTATATGAAGTAGATTCAGTAAGTACAGTTTCCAAAAAGGTAAGATGACAGTGGATACTAAATAGAAGATGATTTAAAGCTTCATTCATGTGCTGTTAGTAAAGACAAACTCTCAGATAAAAAAAACATTATATATATGTAAATTAGTCTGGAACAGTTGAGCAATAATGATAATTGAGGGTTCTTCTCTCTTCTCTTTTTAATGTGAATACAAAGTCACATAACGACATAAGAACATCAATGTCACCTCACGAGTTTTGACATAAGCCTTACATAAATCCTCCCAATCCCTTCAAATAAAGTGGTAACTGATACTCTCCTAAATCACTAGTCTTTATGTTCTTTGCTAATAAGATTAACTGTAAGACTGATGAGCTTTCTTTAGCTAGTCCCAAATTTGTTCTAATTCATAGTTCCTATGTGTTGTATATATTCTACGTTAGAGAGCCTTCACATCCTGAATCTCCAACTTGCAGAACCCCACAGTTAAGTTTTCTATATTTTTCAACCCCAAGTTGTTGGGTTCAGTAAGGTGTGTTAAAGCAGATCCAGCAAACCATTCTACAGGACTGATGGTCCCTATTCAAGTCTGCTACATGAAGACTTAGGCTCTGTCCCAAATGCTAGAACTTGCGTCTTGTTAGTGCTCTTATTAGACCGTTAGTCATTTTAAGAAACGGCCCAAAAGCTTAAACAAATACAACTTTTTCGAACAAGATGCCTTGACACTCCTTACTTTTCAATTTCCAAATGGTGGCGTCTCAGTGGGGTTAGGACTATGTGTATTACCCATAATGCACTGTGTGCATACGTTAGCTTTAAGATTTGGTTTACAGATGTAACCTTTAAATAATTGTGTGATGAAATAAAACATAAACGTGGCTATGTTGTCTGGAGGACATGCTCTCTAGCAGGCCGATTAGCTAGCAGGCTATTAGCTAGCTGCGAAATATTCGACAATAGTGCGTCTGAAGTTACTATGTTTTGTGATGCAATATCAATAGCAACGGTCCTAAATGAGTTTCTTTTTTTTTCTCTCCAATTGCGTTACTTATTATAATTAATTCTAATAAGAGCTCTTATATTAAACATATTTTTTTTTTACACAAATCTTAACATGAGTTTTAGTTCCAACCCAAATCCAAAACACCTAGAACTCCATCTGAGACTGCACCCTAATCACTATGGCGTGCACTATTTTGGGAGTTTTGACATTTTGTAGTCATGTCCGAAAGCATATTTGAGTATATCCAGTATACTCATGATATGAAGTCAAGTCAAGTAGGCTTTTATTGTCATTCCTCCATATACCTCGTATACATTGGAACAAAATGTCGTTTCTACATTTCCCACAGTGCCTTGCAATAAGTTAACGTCCAAGCAATGTACCCTAGCAGCAGGGGTTTAATTGAGATTTAGGAGGTCGGGGGAGCCCAACTTATTTAATGGGTGCCAACAATGTACCATTCATTTATGTATTATTATATGGAGTGCTAAACATTGATCTCATGGGAATGTGATTCAAACAACTTTTGAAATATTTGTTTCTGCCCTAAGGGCTTAATTTAACTAATTGCAATCGGGTGGACAGACCTTAAGTATTTAGTACTCCTTGTTTTTCCAGTTTTGGCATCAAAATGGTATCAACAAATCCTCAAGTTTCTTTTCTGGCAAAGATACATGATACAGTAAAGCCTTTAAACTAGCAAAATGAACACCTAAATCTTCTTACCTCTTTCGAAAACAGTCAGTTAATAGTTTCCTCTGGCCGTCCGTATCTCTCTTAACTCTGTTGAAACGAGGACGTGATTAGCAAGTGTAATTTACACTGTTATCTTACTATCTAGATAACTAGCTAGGTTGCAAGTGAGCCTTTTTAAAATGCAGCCTATTGGCAAAACAGCAACCATTATAATTAAACAAACAGCCTATGAAATTTATTATAATTCACATGAAATAGGCCTACCGTATGAAATACGTCTGATTTAGCTAACAATTTCATCTAGCTATATATGATAAAACAACAATCTAGGCTAGTTAAAGGTGGTGGCATCATTAACTCATTTACGTATAGCAAGTTATATGAAACTATGAAACAGAAAACTGTCAGGACGACAGGAATCATAGCTATAAACATGGAAAAAGTGGGAAAAAAAGCTGCCTAGGGGTTGTCTGTGAATGCGATTGTAGTAGTAGTGATTTACATATCCATCAAATTATAGAACCAGATGCTCCTGTCCAATTCAACCCCTGCCTAGCAGGTATGGAATACCCATAATGCACTTTGGTGTTTGTAGGGAATAGGGAGTAGGACACCATTTCGGACACAGCGAAGGTCTCCTGTAGAAAATCACTTGGATCAGATGTTTTGTGTATTACAGGTGAACTTAAACTCTGTAGTCATACCATACACACACACACACACACACACGTCTTTAGTATCAAAACTCTTTTAATAACTTTTTATATGTGCACTTCCAGGGCAAATCTGATCATGGCGACACCTCCTTCTGAAAACTAAGCATGCCGTAAAATACCTGGAACTCGGCTGGTTAAATTCAATATGCTGTGCATTGATAGTCCGGAATGCAAATGCCAGGGTAACGTGATCCGGCTGTGGGTCCTCAAGTACCAGGTGTGCCAGCTACCCTGCACAAGACCTTCAACTTTGTCCATAGTTGGAAGACTTTTACTGCTGCGGGTTTAAAATCGGCTTTGTGGGTCATTTTCTGATGGCCGACACCAGGGTCCAGGCTAGAACGAGCCGAGCCGAGATCAGCATGCACAAGTCCTACAGCAGCAGCATGCGCCGCATTTTCTCGTAAGCTCCAAGGAAGATGAAGCCGCCCGCGCTGATGAAGGTCATCCTGGGGATGCTACCAGAGAAGAGCCTGCGGAGGAGTTGAAAAGGAAAGAAAAGAGCAAACAATGACGTCTAGGCCTGCTTCCGCAGATTTCAGATTGAGTGAGATTAGCGTTATTCTGTGGGTGGAAAACTAATTTTAAATTTAGAGTACAAAGGAAAGGAACAAAACGTGAAACCCTTTAATTCCACTCTTCCTTTTGAGGAAGCGATCATTTAAAAGGTCAGAAAAATCCCCTCAGAAATCTATGGAAAACTATAAGACAGGTAGTAAAAACTAGTCAAAACAGTCACTAGTTTCTTGACTGTGATAACACGGTTAAAACATGAAGCGTGTTCTGGAAGAGGTCCTTGCAGTATTTGCGGCTAACAACGGCTGTGTTTTTTTGGACAGCTTAAGGGCCGATCGGGGAGGAATGCGCACCGTTGACGTTGGAGGATGCGGCGGGCCATGAAAGTGCGGCCGTCCTCCCTCGGGGCTCTTTTCCACGCAGCTGCTATTGGTATTAGCGCTGGCCCCCGGGGCCTCTCCACATGACGGATAGCCAGATGACATTCACACACGTCCCTCAAGCATCCATTCGCCCCCGCCTCACTCTCTCTCTCCCTGTCTTTCTCATCCTCTGTATTCCCACTTGTCTCTCTATCCGTGACCCAATCTTTTTCACAGAATCCGAGCCTCATCCACAAGGCTGACTAAATGTGTGCGGCTTGAGAGTTGGAAACACCTGCGGGGGATGAGCGAGGTCGGAAAGCAGGGCACGCAGTGCTTTATGAGGCTCGATTTAGAAGTCACAAGTGGCGGTGCCCACCAATACATCAGTTTTGTCAACAGGCAAAAGCTGTACAAGGTGCCAAGCATGTCAGAAGATCTCTCCACTATTCCAGCCATATCGCAGAATCCCACATGCTTCTGTCAGGGTCATGTGTTTTGCAGGCATTCGGTGTCGGCGCATGCTTGTGTTGGCCAAAATTGCAAGACAGATCACGGAACAAATTAGCAAAGGGCATATAGGTGTGTGGTTGCGAGCCATGTAGGTGAGAGCTTGCCTTTTGAGTCTGTAGTGGCAAAAAAAGGAAGCTATAAAAGCGTGCTTTGAGTCAATTCTCGCCCTTTGGAAACTCGAGACTCCTTCTCAGTTTTGCTCATCTTTGATACACCAGGTCAGATAGCGTGTGAACACTTCCTGCCAGTTCTACACATTTGGCAAGTGGAAAGACATGGTTTCCAAGTAGCCCATGATGACAACAAAAGGCCCCTTGAGTCAGACCTTGTGTCAAGTGAAACGTTAGGGAACCATATGACGCGTCAGAGGTCTTGTAATGTCTTCTCTTTTAATTATTATTAGCTTTGCCCTTCTTTTTGATTTCTGAGCTCCTTGGCACGAGGTCAAGTGAGTCAGAGTTCTCAACTTTCACATTTCCTGCACCTGTTCACCGACTCAAACCAACGTCATCACATCCAGTTATGAGTGGGTATATCTAATCAGGACCTATATTAATGACTTTATAACGATTCAGCATTTTCCATGGAGGCTTGGACTTGATCTTGAGTCATGACTCAGGCTTGACAAAAGGCATTTTCAGACATTCCTGAGCTGAAAACATAGAAATGAATGTTTTAATGAAACAGCCAAATTCATTTCGTTGAAGATTCTACTTGGCTTCAATGCTACGTTTAAATACAACTTGTGAATTTGTGTTTTTCGACATGAAGGACAAACATGCGAGAACCTTGTCGGTAAGTAATTCCATTTGTGGAAACGCAGTTTAGCTAGCAAGCACGTAGCAATCGTAAGGTTCTTGTCGACTCGTGAACTCTAGGCACACTGTAATTCTTTTTGACATCAGGGACATGCCGTTGTTATGACTACAATGTGCAATACAGCCTCATACACAACTCAGGAAAGATGGTAACACTGCAAGGTGGATAAAAGGTAGATAAAAATTGATTAAGACAGCAATTGGTACTGGGATTCGCAGATACAAACATGTGTATTACTATGTCATCCCAGCATGCTTAGTAGTAAGTCAAGGTGATTTATTTTCTCCCCTCGCTAAACCTGCCGTCTTAACGTACCACTGCTAAACCTACATCCCAGCATGCCTAGCTCAGTCTGAAAGCATTGGGTTGGACGACCTTTTAAAGCCTGGGGAAAAAGGCGAGCTCACGATCGCGGCAGTGCACAGTCCGGGACTCGACCCAGGGGCCTGGGGGCGGGGCTAAACATATGGAAGCACTTTCTGGCTTCACGAGACGGCAAATGGGTCCATTACCATAATTACAGCTTTGAAGCTGGCCAATTTGTCCGAGGCTCTCAGCTGCAGGAGGGCCTGCACTATTGCGCTGCGAGTATCTGTCTGAGCCACTTTCGCTCTACTGCTCTGTCGCTGTTCAAGGGTTTTTGTTTTTTTTCCCCCCAAAGAGTGTGCATACATCAGTATAAAGGGAAAAAATGTTTTAAATTCTTTTCATCTCGAAAAGTTTACTTCTGCCAGCTCCATCGGCTATAGATGAAGTCAAGGACAAAGGGAAGAAACAGACGACAACAAACAAAAGAGACGAGAAGAAAAAAAAAAAAGGAGAGGGGGGGCGGATCCAAAGAGCAAAAGGTCACTATTTTGAATTTCGAGGCCCTGGCTTAGAGGGAAGTCAGTAGGGACATTTTCATATATCTCCCGAATATGTTCGTATTGACTTACTGTCCGCAGTCTCTTAACAGGAGAGCAGAGCAACAAATTATTGAATAAATATGAGCGAGTATATGAATGAATCGTTGTATCTGGACACTCATGCTCAGTTTAGCCAGCGATTTAAGTGCCTATCTTGGCAGTTCTGCATGCATGGCTCGTACTCACCCAAACACACCTCGACATTTCCACACCTCGTACAGAACCAGAGGGATGTTTCCACTGGCCGTGGCGGTGCCAGCCTGTGAAAGAAAAGAGCGCGAGAGAGCATACATGATCTATGTTCAGTGCTCTCTTTATTTCTCTCCCACATACACACACACACACACACACACAACCCTCGGCACAAGAAGCCTCTTTCATTAGCCCAGGTGAGGAATTTCAGTCGAGAGGGTAAACAAGAGGGTAACGGCCAAACGCAGCACCTTCGTTTCCTCCTTTTCACACTTCATTCTGTTATTAAGCGCCGTGATGAGACACAGGTGCAACATGCCGGAACCGTCACTCGCACACAAAACACACAGCAGAGCGTTTCTTAGGAACCACTTGCTGAAATAATAGCTCTTTTCTTCTTTCTCACTCGCATGATATTTTCTAAATAAATCTTTCACAACTCGCATCATTTATAGGCAGCTGCTCCGATCAGATAGCCTGAAGAAAAGCCAGTTTCAGTCTCATATTAAAAGTTACTACAGGTGTTCCTCAGGAACCAATTTTACGTCCGAAGCTATTCTCCAAAAACAATAGCAACTCCCTGTGTTATGTAATCCCAGTCCTGGCAACCTGCACCTTACATTCCTGATGCTTATTTAGTGAGTTAAGCCAGGTGTGTAAGGACAGGGACAATCTAAAACTACGCGTGGTCCCTATAACTGCGACTGAAAGCCTCGGGAATAGAGTGTAGGTTTGTGCGAGTGTAGGCTTCAAACTTCTATTCGACATCTACAGGCAGAAGGAAAATCAACCATGCGTACACAAAGCTCGCTCTGCTTTCAGTCTCAACAGCACAGCTGAGAGCAAGATGAAGTGTGTGCGTCACTCAAGTCCTTGGCTGATCCTTCTTCTTTCTCTCTCTCGCGCTGCTTCTTTCACTCTCTGAGCATCTGTTCGTGGTTTGTCTACATTACGGACTTTGGTTTGTTCACCTTATTCTCCGTCTGTGAGGCGTCAGCAGACAGGACGCTTAAACAACGGCCATATGCGCTCAACTTGGACTGCATTATTACTCAGGCACTGCATTTTTAACTTGTGCATGGGCACTACACTCTTGCTTTAGCCGGCATCATCATTGACATTACACTCTTTACCTTATCCTGGATGATTCAGCTTTAAACATAAAGCATTATAAAACCTTAAAATAAGAGTATAGTGGTATATGTTATATACTCTTGCATTACCTTAACTTTCACCTCCTACAGCCTCAGAAGCACTTTGCTTGCACAGCTGATGAAGGGCTTTTGTCTGAAATGTCCTGTTTCTCGAGGAAAACGTGTACTACGCTGATTTTTTACTACATTTACTACAGTATACTCCCACATTAGCTATTATTATTATTCTGCCACTGTCTGTTTACTTTAGGAAATAATATTATTCTGCCAATATTGTTTTGACATTATACTCCTACCTTAGCTATTATTATTCTGGAAGTATAGCCTTACCTTAGGCAGTATTGCTACTATGACACTATACTCCTACCTTGGGCAATTCTATTAATTGCTATTATTAGCCAGTATCATTATTCGGACACTATCCCCTTACCTTATCTAATATTATTATTATTCTGACACTATACTCTTACCTTAGCCAGCATTATTATTCTGACACGATACCCTTACCTTAGCCAGTATTACTATACTCTTACCTTAGCCAGCATTATTATTCTGACACTATACTCTTACCTTAGCTAGTATTATTATTATTCTGACACTATACTCTTACTTTATCTCTTAATATTATTCTGACACTATACTCTTACCTTAGCCAGCATTATTATTATTCTGACACTATACTCTTACCTTAGCTAGTATTATTATTCTGACACTATACTCATACTTTATCTCTTAATATTATTCTGACACTATACTCTTACCTCAGCCAGAATTATTATTCTGACACTATACTCTTACCCTAGATAGTATTATTATTCTGACACTATACTCATACTTTATCTCTTAATATTATTCTGACACTATACTCTTACTTTATCTAATATTATTATTCTGACACTATACCTTTACCTGAGCCAGCATTATAATTCTGACACTATACTCTTACCTTAGCCAGCATTATCCTGGTCTTGGCCACATCTAGAGGAGTCGTAACAAATGCTGCTACCCCGCCTGAAGAAAATGAGTCACACAAATAATTTGATTAAATAACCGTATATGTATTATCAAGTACATGCTGCATGTAAATCTTTGACAATAAATAAAGTCAACACAGCTACAGAGGCACACCCCGAAAAATCAGCCGCCATGAAATAAACTGGAGAGGAGGGTTAACACAGATTTTGCAAACCACTCTGCTGAACTTTCACCCACTGAAACATATTTTTGAACACACACACACACACACTTGTAGTCTGTGTACAGATGGGCAGTTACTCATACTTCCTACACATTCTCATAGTGGAGCAGATGGTTTGAACCTTTCAAGTCTCCTCCCTCTTTTTCGGCTGTAGTAGTGAAACAGGATTGTTCATCTGACGGTCAAGGCCAACGTAGCACATGCACACACGCTTCCCAGGCCAGACTCAGACTCCAGGTGGAGTGGCAAGCAGCCATGTTCTTTCTCCTCTGGGTGCAATGTCCAGATCCCTCTATTTTTTGCTCTCTCTCGATCACGCTTTCTTTTTGCCCATTTTTCCCCTCCTTCTCTCAGTGTCTAGGTGCTTCTCGTCATCCGACCTAAGGAATGACGTTTCTGCACTCATGACCTTGCCTTGGCCCTCTCTCTCTCTCTCTCTGTCCCTCTGTCTCTCTCTCTGAGAGATGAGACTAATCCCACACACCTGCAACAGCTCCACACACTGCAGCTTGCCAAGAGTCCAGCCGTTCCCCCTGCCTCTTCCACCACAGAGTCTACAGAGAGAGAGAGCGAGAGAGAGAGAAAATCAAGGATTACTACACTTAATAGATGCAAAAAAAACAAAAAACAAAAATCATGAAAAAGTCAAAACCCATGGGCTCGCTCGGAACGATGGGAACCAGACAGAGGAGCCATCTTTACGTCCAGAGCGCTGAGGTCATCTCCTCATTTTCCCATGGAGACAGACAAAGAGAAAGGAGAGAGCGCAACAAAGCAAAAGAAAGAGAGACAGAGAGAGAGAGAGACAGGGTGTGTACAGGTACACTTAAGTTAAATGGAACACTTTTTAAGACTTCAACTTTAAACTTTTCAAATTTAAGTGAAGACCTAATTTGCATGGTATTGATGACATACCAAATATAAAAACACTTCAAAACACCTTACGATGCAAAATTGTCAATCTATGTGTATTTTACAGCAAGACAAAATGCAAAAGCAACATCTTCCAGAAGGTCACACCATCATAGTGTGTCGAGTTTAAGGCATACAAGTCGTTGGAGGACACAAGTTGTCCTTAATTTCCTGTTCCCAAATTGACGTGTCTCTGTGTATTCAAGCTCAACAGCAGATCGCTAGCGCTGGCCTCAGCCTCGTGCTGCCTAAGCCTAAAGAAACACCATGTAAAATCACATTTTAAATTTCAGACAGTATAATACTCAATGCGTTTAGTTTGTAAAATATTATTTCAGACAAATTAAAAGCCTTAAGGATCTGCAGACACCCTGCAGAGATCGTTGTAACCGGTGCAGAGTGATGAGGCTGAATAACACAGGCCAGGTGTGAGTGTATTGTGCATGTATGTCAGTTGTGTACTGCTTTAAGTGCATCAAAACAGATCAGACTGGATCTCTGATAATTACTCATACATCTGTGGGTGTATTGACTGGTGTTGACATGTCGGCCTGTGCTGGTATACACTGAGCTTTCAGTTGATCAGCTACACCTACACTCTAGGGCAAAAATAATAAAAAATAAATAGGCCAAGTAAATAAATAAAAAAGTGCAAGGAATTTAGTTTTTTTTATTTATTTAAACCCCGTTGAGAAAAACTGGTTTTACATAAACCACAAATTTAACTGGACAAAAGTTTTCCACCGCTGACCCAATGGGAGATCATTAAAACTGAAGAGAACAACATGGACACGTCCGTGTGTGAAAAGCTGTCTGCAAGTTTACCCCAAACACTTCACTATTTGAAAAAATCACAAAGGAAAAGCTAGACCGTATTAACTTATGTTGCTTAGGTCTTTACTTTTTATTCATTGCCAAATTAAAAATACTAAATTTCATGCACTTTTTTTGCTTGGCCCAGAGTGTACTATAGTTTACTTTGTAGGTCTGACTGTTGTCCATCGGTTGCTATGCACAATTTGTCAGCCCCTCTCTACCCCGTCCATCGATAGAAAGGGAGCACCACTGCATGGTGTTGGTGTGCGAGACTGCATTAGTGCATCGCGTTGTGCTGCTGTGCTAATGTGAAGCTGCGTCGCATTATTATGGTGTATGAATTGTGATGAAGTGTCAGACTGTGTTGGTGTGTGAGGCTTGTATTGCTGTATTGCTGTGTTGCTGTCAGTGTTATAATCTTGATTTAAATTTTTTTTTTTTTAATCAGTTTATTTTTATTATTCTTTGTTTTGAAACCCAGTTTAGTTTTAGTCTTTTTTTTTTCTATTAGTTTTTATTTATTATTTTTTATTTAGTTAGTTTCGGTTTTAGTTTTAGTTATTTTTATTTTAGGGAAAGGTTGATGGTTGTGAAGAGATTTTTTTGTGCCTGATCTTTTAGAGATGAATGCACGAACACACGCACATACACACTGTATATTGTGTAACATCACTGGAATACTCACTTTTCACACTACACTAGAACCGCAAGAACTCGGCTCTTGCAAATGGTGCACAAAAAACAAACAAAAAAAAAACGGAAAAATAAATCACTTTTTCAATTTTATTCCAGTTAGTTTGGGAGGTAATATTTCTAGTCTTCAACTTGATTTTAGTTTATTATTTTGTTTTAGGTTACAAAATTTTAGATTTTTTTTGTTGTTGTAATTTTAGATTTTATTTGTGTTAACTATAATAACCCTGGCACTGTTTTTGTTGTGTTAAACTGTGTTGTACTTGTGAGTTGTGTTGATGAGTCAAGCTGTGCTGCTATTTGGGTTCTTTTGGTGTGTTGCATTTTGTGTCTTACTTTGTTGGTGGCGTTATGTTGGTGTGTGAGGCTGTCAGTGTGTTATCACTGGGGATGTCCTGCATCTGACCAGCCCTCTAATGCCCCAACCTAAACACATGCCCTCGTTCCAGATGTGGCTGAACAGTGGTGCTCCGCAGTCCAAAAACGTAAAACCAAAAACTGGTTTTATTGCATCTCTTACCAAAAAATGAACACAATTTAGTTCAGTTAAATATCTCAAGCAAGACGAAATAATATTTTCACTAATACAAGTGTACCTGACTAATAGACTGTACTTGTACTGCACTTTCTGGACAATCAACCACTCCAGAGTGTAAATCATACCTACTGAATTAAATTCTGTCTGCTCTGAGAAAATGTGTGTAGATAGATAAATAGACAAACAGACAGAGACAGACAGACAGATACATAGACGGATAGATAGACAGAGATAGATAAACAGATAGACAGACAGACAGAGAGACAGACAGACAGACAGATGGATAAACAGACAGACAAACAGACAGACAGACAGACAGAAAGATAGACAGACAGACACAGATAGAGAGATAGATCGATAAATGGATAGACAGACAGACAAAGACAGACAGACAGACAGAGACACACAGACAGACACAGACATACAGACAGAGACAGATAAACAGATAGACAGATAGAGACAGAGACAGACAGACACAGATAGATAGATAGATAGATAGATAAACAGACAGATAGGTAGACAGATAGATAGAGGTCACATGAAGTACCAAGCATTTCTACATAGCTTTTATACTTCCTCTGAAACGGCTCTTCAGTCTTCTTTTGATACAGTTTAGTTTAGTGAGCTTATTGTTCCGGGCGGCCAATTTAGATGATTAAAATGACCCGTGAGGTTGCCAGGTTTTTCCTAAGGTGAGCTCTTAAGGCAGGAATTTTTCAACAGCATCTAGAACTTGCTACCTTTAATCCAAAAAAAACAAAACAACAAAAAAGCAGGCAATAGAAAATGCGACCTGATAAAGCGGATTATATTTTACGTGACAAAAAGCCTGTCAACTGCAATATGATGTAGCGTAAAAGCAAAAGACAATATAACTTAATTATTTCATTATGATTCCGAAATATGAAATATTAATATATAAACATCTAATAGCAGCCAAATATATTGAAACTGATAGTCATGAACAGTCCCACACTCTTCCCACACTCCATCTTCCCTCTGATGTACAGCTAGCGAATACGATGTGGTGTGTTCTGCCAGCAAACCGCACTGCTGTAGCCACCTGTCACCCAGCTGTGGTACGTACGTACGCACACACACACACACACACACAGCGAGTCCAACCAAAAAAAAAAAAAAAAAGGTCTTGGAATCGTCAAAGAAGTGTTTCAAATCTCACTTTGGATTTGTGCGGCTTCAACAGGAATGCTGCTTGGCGCTGGTCGAGGTCTTGTGTTTTGGGGATGTCATGGGTTTTTAGGGAATCTTCAAAACCAGTGAGGAGAACAAAAGCAGCTCTGATATTCGCGATGCATTTCTGTACTACTGTGTCATCTGGTCATCTATGGTTTTTAGAGAAAACAAGCACTAAGACCCGGATATTTCACGAGCTGCTCTACACAGATGGCCGGGAAAAGAATGAGGGAATGAGGGAATAACGGAATGAGGGAATGAGAAACTGAGGGAATGCCTTTGAAGAAGTGTCAAAGGGAGCCCAATGAATGACACGTCTTATTCCGTTTGAGGGGGCGAACATTTCACACTGGACCCTCACTCCCAGCTGTGAACACTATTGTCCTCCAGTGCGTACCCCCCCCACTCTCGATACCCATATTAATAATCTGTATGAGGCCAGTCTGTGTGTGGACAAGAGCCTGCTATCCATCAGTGAAACAGCCGGTTTTGGTGATTATTGCTATTTGGAGCTGCTTTCACTTTTTATATTTCTAAAAATATATTCCCATGCACCAAGTGTTGATGAAAAGTCAACGTCTCCTCTTTTAAAACTTTTTTAAAGTCAAAATCTCAATCTTTTCCGCATTCTTTAAAGGCTTTTAAAGTGAAAGTCTTTCTCTTTCTCCTCGTTAAATGGATCCTCGTCCTGCTTTTAAAGCATTATTCTTTTAAAACATTTAAGGTGAACGTCTCCATCTCCTTTCTTATTTATTTAACGACTCTCCGATTTTCCTCTAATTTTAAGTATTTTTAAAGCCAAAAACCTTTTTTCCCCTCTTTTGAATGGGATTTAAAAAGTCACAGTCCGTGTCCCTTTCTTGTAAATGCCTTTCAAATTGAAATCACTCCCAAATATCTCCTTCTATAGTCCTTTAAAGGCTTTTAAAGTAAAATCTTGAATTTTCTCCTTGCTAAATGCCTTTAAAAAAAAAAGTATAATAATTTTTTTAAATTATATTTCTAATTTTATAAACTATAAAATATTTTTATGATTTCCTGTTTTTAATTACTTTTATTCAAGTCTTTTTCTTTCACAAACTCTATTTTTATGATTTCCTCTGTTCTTATTTACTCTTATTCCTGTTTTTCTCATTGTGCTTCTTATGATTCGCATTTCATTATTCTTGCTGCTCATATGTCCCTACTTGATTCTTTTTATTATCTCTTTTATTGTTTTATCAATTTCCGTGAGAAGCACGTTGAGCTGCATTTTATGTCTGAAAGACACAAAAAAAAAGACAAATAAAGATTATGACTATAATTAGTATTATTATTATTGATTTTATTATTATGAAAGTCAAAGTCCCTCACTTATTCCGCTTTTAAAAGTCAAATTCAATTTTCTCCAATTTTTTGAGGTTTTTACAGGCAAAATCTCTGACTCGGTTCTCTTTAAAAGCCAGATTTTCTCTTTCTCTATTCTCTTAAAAGCATTTAGAGTGAAGTTAAGGTTAAAGTTAAGGTGATGCTCTCCATTTTCTCTAATTATAAGGTTATAAAACAACAATCTCTCATTCTGTGCTGCTTGAATGGCTTTTAAAATGTCAGTTTCTCCCCCCTTTAAAGGCTTTTAAAGTAAAAGTTTATCTCTCTCCTCCCCTCTGTGAGTCAATGTGTGGGTGAAAGTTTTGAATCCAACAGTGAAAAAGGTGGTTTGGGGTTTCTTCGGATTTTAAAAGTCAAAGTCTCTCCCTTTCCTCACCTCTCATTCTCTCATTTCTTTTCTTCTCTCGTTCCTTGGCCACGGGGCCAAAAGCGCTAATGGAATTTTGTGCTCTCGGCCCGGAGACGTGATGTCATCCTCCCGAACGCTGGCCTTTCGAAGAGAAACGGCTTTGCTGCGGCCCGGGCCAGACGGTGGAGGTGAAAGAGAGACACTGGGCCACGGAGGCGGGAGCTCGTGACCAATTACGAGTGCGTTTAATCACGGCAGCGATCACCGAGGTGAAAAGAAATACCCTGACCGAGTGGCAATGAATGTGTCCAGATATAAACAGGCCGTTATTTATTTTTTATTACAGGACAATTACGTAGGCCAATTAGACCAGGAGAAGGTGACTAACAGAACAAGGAGATGGATAGAGAAGTAAGATAGAAAGAGACAGATCAAGGTTGGGGGGCGGCACTCACCTTTAAATACTCCCAGAGAGGAAACTGCACTAAAGAGAACGGGATCTGAAACAGAAACAGAAAATCTATCCATTACAAGGCAATAAAGCACCTCAGAACTATGTCATGACAGTAATGTATGTGCTGGATACATTAGAACCCTATGATTCAGAGCTCTATGTTGACATGCGATCTATAAGGACATGAAGGGAAAAGCTTGGGGTCGGGGTTATAAAATGAGTCCACTGCCCCTACGGAAGCCATAAAGGGTAAAGTGAAAGATAAATACATTCATTAATTTAAAATATACTATATACTATGAAATTTGTGTTACACAATGCTTTGTGTAGCATATTTCCTGGTATTCATTTTACAGCCCTCCAAAATACATTAATGATAATAAAATAATAAAATTAAAATAA
>JAOUQW010000001.1:4972065-4987918 GCA_028565825.1 Olivaichthys viedmensis
CTGTTGTGTGTGAAAATCCCAGGAGATCAGCAGTTTTAGAAATACTCAAACCAGCTCGTCTGGCACCAACAATCATGTCACGGTCAAAATCACTGAGATCACATTTTTCCCCCATTCTGATGGTTAATGTGAACATTACCTGAAGCTGCTGGTCCGTATCTGCATGATTTTATACATTGCGCTGCTGCCACACGATTGGGCTGATTAGATAACTGCAGGAATGAGAAGGTGGACAGGTGTTCCTAATAAAATACTCAGTGAGTATATATGCGGCATGTAAGCTAGAGAACGCTAACTAAATTGATATTGCAAAACTAAAGAAGCTAAGGTCGGACACCAAACATGTCTTGCCTGATCTGACTACATTTCGTGTAGGGGGAAAATTGTGTAAATCTGACTTTTCGCCAAAGTGTTTATTTAAGAGTAGAACAATAATACTGACATGTCCGTTCCCTGTCTTACCCATATTAGCAAAGTCTATTTGAGATGACTCACAAACTTAAGTGCTTTGCTTCTTCACAGCTCCTCAGGCTGTGACACGTTGCAACAAATATTGGAGCTGGAGCTTATGTATGCTTCTCTTCTAACACAATAGGTAACTTTGTCCTCGGCCAGTTGGGGGAAGTTGACAATTTGTTCTGTGAATTTATTAAAGAGGATGTTCTTTATGTCTTCGAATGCTTCACAGTGAATTCTTCTCCTTTCCCTGAGTCCGAATTCCCAAATGCATTGGCGTAAGGTGGAACAGATTGAACCATCGCGATAGTCTGTACTTAACACTGCATTGCCTCTATGCAAGTGGCTCCATATCCCAGAATGCATCTGTGTTCCCTCACTGTCGTAAAAAAAAGAAGAAGGTATCGTACAGGTCATTTCTGTTCAGGTACATTTCTCAAGTAAAACACACTAAAATGTTCTACCAAAAGATACAATAGTGGTCTTAAATGAGCTTTAAAAAAAGGTACAATACTTTCACTTTCCCAGGTGAAAGATACATCCTAAAGGTATAAAGGATGTACCGCTGAGGGTACCCTGCCAGTAACAAGCCTTGAACCCTGAAAGGTACAGTTTACTGTTCTATTAAATATGCTTTTCCACCAGACAGTGTGACATGACACAGTGCGGTTAGTAATCATAATCCAGAACTATCTATACCCTTGGTTGAGTACCTGTGTCCGTTTTTGTCATATAACCGTTTTAAGAAGTAGCAGGAGTTGTCTGGAGGTTTTGAGTTTGTGTCATCATTTCCCATACAACGCAGCACCATTTGCTGGACATGAGGTCAGCCAATGTGGAGAAATAACTGGTTAGATTCGGATACTGGACTCCAGATCTGGCTGGATCTGCGGCTCAAACCACACACTGATGAGGACATGCACCACAGTAGCCGACCAAATGGAACCTTCCGAGTTTTCCATCATACTACCTGACAGTATGGCATAGCGAAAAACGATTCTAGCTAGCTAGTGTTTTCAAAATGGTGGCAGTCTGACAACTTGTGACGATTCTAAAGGTGCTGTTATACTTGCTGTTAACTACGTGTACGTATACGCAAGATGGCTGACGTACGTGTCCTGTGTTCATTTGGCATGCCGATTGTGCACATCCCAAAAAAATAATGCAACGCATGCGTGTGGTGCAATACCAACGTAAACGATGGGGGGCAGTAAAGTGAAGCAACGCATCGATTGGTAGGATAAGAGAAATATACTCTCTGTTGTCGCGCCGAGTTTAATAGCCTGATACACCATCTACGTTGGCGCCACTGCCGCTGCTTCTGCCGTTTTCTCAAGATGCACATCATCATAGCCTCCTCAACTCCCACCATCTTCAGTGTTTACCTCGTTGTGCAAAATCAGAGGAAGTGGCCGAAGAAAGTATTCCGGTGCTGGCGAGGTACATTTCGGCTCTGACCTGCTCCCTAGTGTACAGAGTTTTTAATCCTCCAGATGTACATAAGCGAGTATGTGAACAATGGCGCTCGCGTAGCTGCAAGTACAACCCCGGCTTCCATTTGACCAATTAATGGTCTGCACCATTTGTAGCTCCATCCACAAGTCTCTGTTCGGTACTCTTGATACCCTGGCAAAAGAGTAACCAAATTCAGCACAGCAATGGAAAGAACGGAAAGATGAAATGGAAAGAAATGTGGGATCATGGATTTGTTACCATACCACAATGTCAAGTGAAAAATCTCTACAAACAAAATTAAATATAACATGTACAGTGTGTCATTTTACATCTAGTCGTAGATATCAATACACATTTAGAGCAATGTTCAAGTTGGATGAAGTGCAGACACACTGTTTGTGTGCGTGTTCAGCACGGAGATGCTGTTTCTGCTCTGAGGCAAATTCCTGTTCAGGTCACAGGTCTGCAAGGCAGCTGAGATCCCCCGCCCACTCACTTATGTCCCTTTCTCTCCCTTTCTGTCTCTCTCTTTGTGGGTTTCTCTCTCATTAAAAACACATGTTGAGGGGGGGAGTCGGACTGCTTTCCTGCTCCGATTGCGGCAAACATGCAGAAAATTGTGGGAAGCAAACAGCAGCGCTGCGACTTCACGAGGGACGCTAATTACGAACCGCAAGGTCTTGGTTCCTGAACGAACAACGCCATTCCAACCCAATCAGAGGTGAATGGAGAAAAAACATGACTTGGCAACACCAGAGTTGTATCCACTCCACAATAATTTTAGTAGAGACGCGTGACCCTGGCTGCGGCCAGAATGGGAAGTTTGGGATCATTGGTGGTTTAGAACATCGAGTGCGTGCTTGGGTTGTAGCTCGTGACATAATCCGCACAGGCGGACACCGAGGCCTCAAAGCGAGGGTCGCACTGAGGGCTCCGTCTGCAAGCCAAGACAAACAGAAAAAAAAGAAAACAAAACAACAATCAACAGAGCCATTGAGCGGCCTGAAACTTGGAAAAGGATCGGTCTTTGTAGTGCACGTCACCGGGCCCTGGGAATGAATTATAGCCTTGTCCTCATGACCCAGACGGGCTCTCGCGTTTTCAATCTGGACGACTGAACTGAGGCCAGTCTGGAATTTCTTGTATAGTAGCTGCATAAAAGGAAGTACGTTTTAAAGCTTGAATTAATTTGACTTACTGTACAGCATTTGGGTCAACATCTGTTGTTTTAAATGTGCTTTACGAGTAAATAAAGTTGACTTGACCTGATGCTAACCTGATAGTGTAATAATAAAGTAGCTACAGCTTTTTATATGTGCATTATAAGTGAATAAAGCTGTGTCGTCTTGGGCCCTGTTCAAAATGGCACCCCAAGGCCTGCGGTTCCTTCTCCAAAGCCGCACTTTAGTGACCTCAGCGAGCAAGTCCTTAAGTCCTCCAGGGTGCATGGGTGTGAAAATCAAGCATTTATGACACCACCATCATCACAAACTTGACACGCAATTACTCACTCAAATGTTTGTGCAGGTGCGTTGCAGTGACTGGTGGAAGTTGTCATTTTTCATTCGGAGATGAATGAAGTTCAGGGTCATTTCATCAGTCTCTTCAACCAAAACAGAAACTGCACAAGATCACACTGACAAATAAGGATAATGTACCATGGCGAAATCAGCTACTTTTGCGCAGTAGCTACATATCAAATTATGTGGGCTATAGATTTGAATTGAAATTAGGAACCTGGTTTGATCAGCTCTTTGAGGTTTTTTGTTCCACAAGTACCACAGATTATCGATGAAAGAAACTTTAACACACTTCACTGTTGGCTGTAATGTGTCGCATTTGCCAAATTGCTTTCCTAAACCCAATCTGCTTAGATTGATCCAAAAATGTATACAGTGTCACAAGGGGTTTTGGGTAAGAGACCGCTAATTTGTATCTCCTTATTTAGTCAAGCCAATTCTTGCCTTCTAACTAGTTCTCCGTGTCACGTGACAGCTACCAGGGTGTGGCTTAACACCCGATTCCTCAGAGACACGTGAGGCCACCGCATCATTCCAAGGAGAGGGCCAATTACCCTATTCTGTTTTTGTGAGCTAACAAGACGCCTGCGATTGGCTAGTGTCGCTCTGATCGATAGGGGGATAAGGAATGCCATCCTTCCCACCAAGAGAGCAGGGCCAATTATGCTTTCTTGGACACCTGGTCACAGATGGCTTTGGCATTTGGACTTGCAATCTCCCGATGATGGGGTAAACGCATAGACCTTTGCGCCACTCAGAAGCCCAATAGACGGTGTCGAGTCAGCATAGATGCAGCCTTTGAGTCCATTTTGAACCCCAAAATAAGAATTGGGACATCATGCAGGCCTCATTTGCGCACAAGACTGTAATACTGCAATTGCAAGAATACAAAGTTGACTTGAGATGATAGAAGCTAACGTTACCCAAAGGGTAACTATGGCCCTGTGTATTGTGGGTAATACGATAATTGAACAACTAGAGCTTTATAAAGTAAGTAAAATAGTTTAGACTTGAGACAGCAGATGCTAACGTTGCCCAGAGAACAACTCGCAGCAAGTTATAGTTGCACGTTGATTGGTTGATTAGATTCAGCAGTGCATGTAGCTGGATATTCCCATTTCACAGTCTGCAGGCTAAAACCAGTGTGTGTGTGTGTGTATGCGTGCATTCTGTAACCGGGCTATGTGCGTGTATAGGTATGTTTGTAACATCTGGGTGAGTGAAGAGTGTGAGCTCGGAGAGTGCGAGTTCTGATCCTCCACAGAACACACACCGGCAGACCTGCCAAAGCTAGTCCCTCTGAGAGGGCTGAGAGTACAGCAAGAAAAACCCCTCACACTGCTCACGGAATTTACACGGATACACACAAACGCACTAGAATTCTCGCACATACACACATCTTGACTGCTTTAAACTTTGGCAAAACTTTGGAATTTTGTAATGCAGACCAAATGACAAACAAAAAAAAGAAAAGAAAAAGAAAAGAAAAGAAAATCACTCCATTGTTTTTTTTTAATACTCACACAAACACCAACAAACACCAACCTCAGTGTTGTCTGGGCATCATTCACACACCACACACACACACACCATTTTCTCTAATTATCACTTTCAGAAACACACTTAAAACAAAAGCATTCTCCTCTACCCATTAACTACACACACACACGCAAAATGGTATCCTCCCTCTTCACCCACACCATCTCGTTAGTGGATCTCTCTGAAGACTTGGTGCAGATTTCGAGACTGTGAAGATGTCTGGATGCAGTAATAGATGGAGTCTGCTAAGAGAATTACACTCATCTGTTATCAGAGCAACAGATAAAGAAACTACATAAGTCAATGTAGAAGACAGTGAGGGAACTGCTGGGGGATCTATCAACTCGTTCATCTTTAATGGTCGCACCCCGAAACCAAACCAGTCTTAAAGTCTTAACACCAACTCGCCTTTAAATTCATTTTTTTTAAATCAATCAGTGATTAAGTGGTCATCAACGTCTCAAAAAGAATCATGATTATGAGCAAAGTGTCATTCACTACAGGTGGAAAGATTCGCCAATTGGAAATGCTTGTTTCCACCAAGGTTCCGGAACCTTTCGAGGAACTCAAAAGTTCTGTAACTCTCCTGAAGGAGAACTACACAGTTCCTGGATGAGTTCTGCACTGCAGGAATTGTGATCATTATGGAAAATGGCAAAAGATGACACAAATTGCGATGGTTTAAGTCATTTCTGCGCGTGGCAAAAGTATTGAAACTCATCAAACAGGGAGGAGGTTGTGAACAAGGTTTGTTGTTCTGTATTGCTTTGCTGCGTGACTATATTTCTAACATTAATGTCAGTTTTTAAACCAGCCGCAAATGGACAAAGCATAATATCCCACTTTGAGTCTATTGTTGCTGCATGACAGAGGACCATGCCACTGGAAACGTTTACAACCGCAACAATTTTTAATTTGCCACTTGTGTTAAGCCAAAAAAAAGCATGGCAAAACCGCAGCACCTCTGATATAAAACAAACTTATTTGTTTGTCATGTAACTGCAGATTTTTGAATACGGCGAGTAATAAGGTTGGTCATTCTGTGAAGCTTGCATTTGACTAATCAGCTATGTTTAGTACGCAAAGCTCCATCCCGAAAGTTCATGGCTGCAGATAAGTACCTACTCTGCAGCAGGAACTAAAAAGGTTCCTTGAACTGCAGCACAGGAACTAGAGTTTGCCCGTCTAAAGTTCCTGAGTTCCTGAAAAGGTTTCCGCTATAGAAACTTGCCTATTATTTACACTAAAGCTTGAAGAAGCTTGGCCTTCCAGGAAAAATTTGCCCATGACATTAGGCTCATGCCAAAATTCACACATATACGTTGCTTTGCTGTATAAGTCGCAGAACATGCTAGAGAACAAAACCAAAAATCAATGCGTCTTTAAGTCCAGAAAATATAATAACTGTCAAAGCAAATGTATGTGTTACAATGAGTGCAAAAACCATTTGAGCTGTGACACTTTCTTTTTCATATTTACAGCCTATGCGCTGTAAACAATCCTCACGTTATTTTGTTTATTCCACAGCTCCACGCTTATAACCCTGGGGACAAGGGCGACCCAGTCATGCCTTCACACAAACCGTAAATCTCTCGCTCATATAACACACGTGGAGAAGGAAAAGAAAAACAAACCCACGGGTCTGCCACGCAACCAGCCAGAGAAGAGAAGATAAACAGAGAACAGGATGGATCACCATAAACACACACACGCTCTCAAATGTACACACATGTGCACTATACTGGTGTTGGAAGGGAAGCGTGGTCGTGTTCACCAGAGAAACAAATACACATTAAATATAAATAAATGGATTTATAGATAAAGACATACTGTAAGGCATACAACCACCAAAACCATGAAGTAGCCTTGGGATTAAATAAAAAAAAGAAAGAAATATACTTAACAGAGTTTGTGTACTTTGTTCCACCGATAAATCAAAAGTGCTCTGTGGTATTTTATGGTGAACCTGTGAATGGTTGCTAATGAGTAATTACGAGGTGCTAGGAACACCCAACTCCAGTTTTGGAATTGGCCTGAATCTGGATTTGAATTTAAAGAAGACAGAAGACCCAAAGCCCAGACTGCTTTCTCTTTGCCAACCATAACTAAACCACTAGAAAACAAATAAGCACCACCAAACGCAAAGTAGCTTTAGAATAAAATAAAAAAGACAAAATACTTAACGTTTGGGTACTTATTGCACAAATATCATATCGCAAAACTTGATACTAGTAAACATTTTCATGTTATTTCATGGCATTTAGTTTTGCCGAGGTGTTGCTTACAAAGCAACAAAACAGTGCAGACATATGACAAAAAAAAAATGTATACCCAACATTTACAACAAAGTGTTTAAGAAGTATTTAAGTAGGTTAAATTAAGCACGATACTTAAAAAGAGGGCTTCATGATCTTAATATATAGTTAAATCAAGATATCACCATGCCCAACCAAATTCATTACTTATAAAAAACTAATACGACTTCAAACAAGATATTACTTTATACAGTATTATGAATTTATTAATTATTATTATTATTACAGTATAAGGCAAATAAGTTTGTTATAATTTCAAACAAGTCAAATCGTCTCAGTAATTGCCATGTCCACCGTTTGCCTTATTATTATTGAGCCACTGTGTTCATCAGGTGTTAGTGGTTAACCATCCAACCCCAGATGAACTCGTCAAGGATCTGCATTCCACACACACACACACACACACACACACACACACACACACACACACACACACACACACACCTGTTTACTGCACAGTGGACTGTGACCATCAGTCTGCAGGTGAACAAACATGGGGGCAATTCAGGCAAATTGCACTCAGCTGGGCTTCAACCCCCAGCGGGAACTGGCCTGAGGGTCAACTAGCCATCAGGGGAAATGGGGAAGGGGGGGTAGTTCCATGTGAGAAGTGATAAATGATCATCTTCACAAAAGAACAAATCACTCCCACACACGGGACTGATGTGAGGAACATACTCTAAAAGTGTACACTCATACCCTACCTAACCCAAATCCTAATACACCCAAACACAGTTCAGACTCTTGCGGTACATTCACACAGCAGCGAAGAAGAACGCTTCCTTGGCCAGCAGGTTAAAACATGCTGGCTATTAAACTTTGTTTCTTAAACTTAATTAAATGTAGTCTCTAGCTCGATGCAAATTTGAGTATTGAATAAATAAAAAGTTTAAACCAATGTAGTTATTTCCTGTTTTTTGGAAGTCTTTTTGCAGGGTATACAGGACTATAGAAGGTGACTTTCAGTCATTGTGCTGCTGTAATCACGTTTTTGGGTCATAGCTGCTACCGCATTGCTGTCTCTCTCTTCCATCTCAGTGATTTCAGCGTGGGCGTGGCCCACGACAGACCCATGACACATAAAACAGTCTGATTGGCCGTCATGCAGCAATATTCGCTCTTCATTTGCATAAAGTTGCGAAAGCCTCAACCTTTTTCCCCCTCTCATCACCTGCTTCGCGCCACTCGCTCTCCCACAATTCTCTGCGCAGGATTTTAGAAAATGATTAAGAGAAAATTAATAGGAGGCGGGACCAAAAAACGCTTCACTTCGATGCCATGTGAATGTACCGTTACACTTGCTACGCTATTAACTTTAATGTTCTGTTTACTACTCGGCCCAGGCCACTCTATTGATATAACAGTATTACAATTGTTATTATTAAATAAGAGATGGAGGTCATGTGACGAGGACTTTCTCTCATTACATTTCATATTTACCAAGACCAGTCATTTTAAATGTCACCCTAAAGTTTATGAAATGTATTCTTTTTATATTATTATTCAATAAGAGGAATTCAAAAAACAGTGTGAGCTAAAAATCTCATTGGAAACTCTGAGCTAGGATTGAACATGTGTTACTGCATCATAAAATATAAGAGCCAATCAGGCTCCAATATGCAAATGTATTCTGTTAATACTCTGGTTTACCTGGGAAAGAGGGCAGACATGTAGGAAACCTGTTAATATAACTATATATATATATATATATATATATATATATAAACCTGAAACCTGTTACCCTTTTTGTTTCATATTTAAAAAGACAAGTCATTTTTATCTCGTCACTCTCCGGATGTAATAAAAATATAACTTACATTTTTTTTTTTTATCTACATTTTTCATATTCATTAGAAAAGTTGTGCCTTGTTTCATATTTCAGTATTGTTTCTTTTAGTTAAAAGTGCGGTTTTTAATGTTTAATGTTAAATAATCATTGATTTGAAGGATTTCAATGATACCTTCGATAATCTCCATGCAACGGGTCTCGCTAGTTTCATTTTTACAGCCCTTAAATTAGCTCCGCCCCCAGCTGGAACAGAGCTGATCAGCTCGGCCACTTTTCCTTAAAAGGCAATACACAAGGCATATGTAACTACAGCAGAGGAGGGTGTGGTCGGCTGGGGGGAAAGGGGAAGGCTTGTCAAGGTTTCCATTGCAATTGCAATTTACCTCGCAGGCAGCAGAGGCCTCTAAACGTTACAAACTGCTCCTTTAAAATGTTTTGTAGACCTTGGTGTTACAGTGTTAAAAATGATAAGTCACTGTATCATGTCTTGGTCACGTCCGCAACAGTGTTGTGTAAGCCAGCGGTGTAATCATGAGCGATTCATGTACAAGTGTGGGGGGGGTTTTAGGCAGAGGTTCAGGATCATTTCTGCCAGGATTAGCGCTCCAGGCTGAGGTGTTTCATAACAACATTCTTAAAGGGTTACCGCTGCCAGCTCAGCTCCTCTCCTCTTCCTCTCTGTTCCTTACCCTCCCTTCTTCTCCTCCTCATCTCCTCACGTCTGATCAGTCCTAACGCAGCGCTGCGGGGCAGAGGCTTGCTAACTCGCACAGGTATGAAGAGATGAAGTCATGCTGACTTCATATTAATCATCGCTGTCCTTCGTCCTGTCCGCTGCAGCTCTGTTATCGCCTCTTCCTTTCTCTAATGCTCAGATTTATTACTTCTTCACTTACAAAAATCTTCTGTATCTTAGTGAAATGTTCTCTGCTGCTTATATTTCTTCCTTCTTTTCATCCATTTTCTTCGTGCTTCTCTCGAGCCTGTCTGGATGGGTCCAACTGCCTGTCTCACTCTCTCACTCCTCCCACACAGAGTTGTCACCAGCATCGACACTACCACAACACTTCACGCAATTCACTTTTAAAACTGCCAAGAAAACAAAGTTAAAACATAATCAATTCATCCGTAATAAGGATTCCGATCAAGAATCGTGAACTCATTCTGCTTACTCATTAGATTTATTAAAGCTTTATTTTTAAAAAGATGCTATTGATCTGGAAGGCCACAGTCACTTAAGCTTGTAAGATGATTCTCATCTTCTCATGTCTGATCTTTTTGTGCCCTCTAGTGGCACTACGTAGAACTGAACTTCCTCCTGTTAGTGAGGGTGTACATTTTAATATTGCAGCACTAAATCTGGACAGATGCCACCAAACAAGACTGCAATATTGCTCAAGTAACCATGACAATCTTCAGCAAATTATTTTTTTCCTTCGTCATTTCACAAAAAGTGTCAATACTTGCACCATTAAGCTGCCATGAAACTGGGCTACTTTATAGAGCTCTTATCTATCCATCCTAACCGTGGTCAATTTATCAATCCCAGTTGGAGTATAATCCAACCATCCATCCCAGCTGTATTCCATTCATCCATCCATCCATTCATCCCAGCTGTAGTACATCCATCCATCCATCCATCCATCCATCCAAGGTGTATTCCAAGCTGTAGTCCCGCCAACAATTGCTGTAGTCTATTCATCCATCCATACCAGCTGTGGTCCATCCATATCAGCTGTAGTCCATCCATCCCAGCTTAGTGCATCCATACCAGCTGTGGTCCATCCATCTATCCATCCATACCAGCTGTGGTCCATCATCCATCCGTACCAGCTGTGGTCCATTCATCCATCCATACCAGCTGTAGTCCGTCCATCCATCCATATCAGCTGTAGTCCGTCCATCCATCCATCCATCCATCCCAGCTATAGCCTATTCATCCACACATCCATCCCAGCTATGGTCTAGCCATCCATCCACCTATCCATCCATCCCAGCTTTGATCCAGCCACAAACATGGTTCTTTCGTGTGCCCACATGATGAGTATCTGTCCACATAGATCTACAGACTGATCTCAGGCCAGTGCCGCTTCCATTAATGCAGGCCGCAGCCTCAAACTAATTAATCAAATGAAAGCTACTCTAATTAAAGACGTTCAGACTAAACAAACTTATCCTGACGGGGCCGCAGCCCCGGCGTAGATAACGGAGGCCGAGGAAAACGAATTAGCTCTGTGACACACGTCGTGGTCCATCGTCAGGACGATCCCAAAGGCGTCTCACCAGAGCCTGCAGCATGCTGGGAAATCGTTCTGCTGCCGTTCAAATGTATTCATTTATTCTGAAAGCTCCGGAGAAATCACACGGCCTCACCGTCCCCCCCGCCCCCCAAGGCACGTCCAGATGGAATATTGTGGGTTAAGTGAGGCGGAAAATAGGTACAGGATCACCCGCCGGTGTGGGAATGTACACACACGCGCGCGCGCAAAATAGTGTCACCTTCATATAGCCCAAAAGTTCTCTTTACTGTCTCGCTACTGAAACCTGTGGCATGATGGAACAACAAAGTCCACTCCCTCTCTCCCTCCCACCCTCTCTCTCTCCCACTCTGTCTCTCGCTCCTGCAAATAAATGGGAGAGTGCATCTCTCTGACAGCCTTCATTAAAGCATTATCATGCAGCGCACAAGGATTCATCAAAGAGCGAGAGAAAGAGTGAGCGAGCACGAGCGAGAGGGCTAGCGATCCATATCAGAGGGAGGCCTCATCACGGCTGGCTATTTGCGAGATTAAATCACCTCTCGGTCCGCCTTTTTCCTTCGTGCCCGTCCCGTCACTAATTAGCTTAATTAATTAGACAAATTTCTAATACAAGGTGGGGAGGGGGGGAAACTGGGATTAGACTCGGGTAAGAAGATTGCACCTCACAACATGAGCAAATAAATCAATACGCCAAGATGCAAAACTCGACTCGAGAACTTTCTAATCACTAAAAGGCAATTAATAACTATTAAAACTTTAAAACTGGCACTCAGTGTGTGTGTGTGAGTGCTGTTTAATAGGGGCTTAAAGGAAAGTTGAAGTTTCATCAAGTTCCCTCAGAGGCTGTTTTTTTCTGTCCCGTTATCTTGACATCTCGACTTATCATTAATTACGTTATCTCATGATCACGTAAGCAGCCAGGCAGAACGTTCAATCTGTCCAATTTTCTGAGAACATTTTTACATAACGTACATCACGTAAAGTCTTGGGTACATGTAAAAAAAATTCTGTATAGCAAAAACGCTTTTAAAAATAATGTTTCTGAATATAAAGAGCAGTAAACAGTAAAAAACTAAAACAAATCAATTTATTGGTGTGAGCAGCCTTTGCTTTTAAAACTGCATCAGTTCTCCGAGACACACTGTCGTGCAGTTTTATAAGGAAATCGGCCGGTAGGTTGTTCCAAGAATCTTGGAGAACTTGCCACGGTTCGTCTGCAGAACTTTGGCTCTCACTAAAATCCCTGACAGCCTTGTTAAAAAAAGTGGTCAATTACTTAATATCTTACAAAAATCTCTCTGTAACACTGAATTTTTGGGAAAAAGAATGTTTGGAAATCTAAAATTTGCTCTTTTCCAAATCACACACTAATGCAGAAGACATCAAATAAGCATCCAAGACAAAATGAATCCTTAAAAAAAATCTGTACTTTTTCACAGTACTGTACATAAAAAATGTTCCTAAAACTTTTTTGCACAATGTTTGTTGTAGGAACCTAGCCTTGCGAAATTACACACACACAAAAAACAAACAAAAAAAACAAATCCAATATTTGCCAGAAACCAAAATCAGAGAATGCTAAACACCGAGTGGGTGTTTAAATACTAGACAGTGGTAATGAGAAACAGGTGAGACTAATGAACTACTATAGCAACAGGGTAACAAGAACAGGAAGCAATGACCATATAAGGAAAGTGGCAGGGTGCATAGGAGTCTGAATGGTCAACAGGGACGGACTCGGGGCGGATGTTACGTGTATTTCTGAGGCTGGATAGACAGTCTTACCTCTCGGAGTACCGTACTGCCAAATCCTCTGTAGAGCCCCCGGGCACCCTACAGACAGAGTACGATTACGTCTGCAGATTTATCTTCAACAAACAATGGGATTCAAAAATATATATCCCAAAAAAGTGAAAGTAGGTAGCCTATATGCTAATATATGGACTGTACTCATTTACCCATCTTTCTCACAAAGCTCACAACTGCATCCAACAATTGATCTTTGTGTACGAGTGTGTTTGTGTATCTCTACTGAGTGTGTGTGTGTGCACCTCCTCTTGTATTCCCATGGCCTCTAAAAGAGCACTTTGCTGTTGTATGTCATATTATTGCAGTCAATATGTGTGGGTGTAACTACTATGTTATTGCGGAGTGTGCGTGTGTGTGTGTGTGTGTGTGTGTACCTCCTCTCGCAGCGTGGCCAGCAGGACGTGGTGTGTGTGGAGAGAGGGAGAAGCCTGAGTCCTCTGCTTCACCACTTCAGTAGGGACTCGGATTAGACACGCAACCTGCACGCAAGAGACAACGCAAACACACATGAGCATGCCCCAACACCATGCATGTGTATAAGGAGACAGACATTAGCTTTCAATACAATTAGAGACAACACATGTACGTGTGTACAGAGAGTGAGAAGCACACACAGAGGGGTCGGTTCTCAATCTCCTGTCCACACTCGGACGGGAAATGGGCATCTTGAATAATTTGGCCAGATTTCCCTGGGAATACGGAATTAATTGGGCGGTAACTAAAACGGGCATTAATCAGGCAAGAACAAAAGCAGGCGAAGGTCACGGTTTCATTTTTTTTTTTTTTCTCACTGCATGTTCAAAAACAAAAACCAACAGAACTTGGGGTTTAGGTTCTCGTTCATTTTCCACTAACTTAATAAATGATAAAAAGAAAACTGATCAGCAGCAAACTGCGCAGGCGTCAGCGTGGTTTATTGCTGGTGTATTGCTAATTTGGTTGGTTGAAATCTGTTCTCGCCCAGTTCCTATTTTCGGAGTCGGAAACGAGCAGTTACTTCTACCAAATCTACATCTAGAAGTGTGAAATCTACTCCACAAAACAGCACACACTTTTTTAAGAGGAATGCGAGGAGTTGAGTTGATTGATTAATACAACAGCACACCTAACCACGCCTCTTTATAATGTGTTCATTTGAACCCCGCCCCCTTTGTTTCTAAGGGGTTTCGGGTTAGAAGGCACCGATGGTCACAAAATCGCTGAGAATATATCTGCCACACCCACTGTGCCTAATTTTTGCATTTGTGTCAGGATCAGTCTTTCGTTGCAGTGTTTGCAGTGTGTGTGTGTCTGGGTGCATACTGGATACTAGATTGATTAGAGGAAATACATTTCTTTCGTCTATGAGAATAGATTCCACTCTTTCCTTAAAGTGTGCTCACCCACATATCCACACACCCACCGAATCACGCCGAATGCCAGCGCAATCTCCACAAGTCACCAAACTGGACACTGCCGAGATACAGAATTAGTATAAATGGAGCTTCTTAAGCTACTGCTTTTGCCCGTCGACCCATTACATCCACAGAGAGCAGGTAGAAAGCAATCTCCACAACCACAGGGAGATCAGCGGGCACCATATCCACCAGTCAGGTGACCACCTGTGAAAGAGTCGCCCCAGTAATACAGACAACCCAGACTTCTGGTATTTCTACAGTACGTGTGTGTGTGTGTGTGTGTGTGTGTGTGTGTGTGTGTGTGTGTGCGCGCGCGCGCGCGCGCGTGGGCACCTACTCTCAGTCTTATGGAGTCTATTTGTGCCATAAGAGTCATTTCGAACTGTAATTAATGTGTGTGGGTAACTACTACGTCATTACAGCTCGGACATTAGGGCGCGCGCCTTAAATGCCAGTCTTAAGCCCTGCAAGAGAAATATCCAGAACAAAAAGGCGGTAAATCCGCTCAGTTGCAGGATTTTGTTTGCACATAATTCAGAGGCATTTTAGGGCGCTTTTAAACATATGCGGTATTTAATCGGTTTAGTGTCATAAAAAAATGGACAACATTTTTAGTTTACTTTTTCCCCCACATTTAAAGACTGCTCCCTTGTGCTTGTGCCAGCTAGCAGGGAGCCACTACCAACGAGGCTTTGGTACAAGCCGGCGCTTTTCCTTTGTACAGTGAAAGAAAACTTGAATGTGCGAATTAAAAAGGAAAAAGCACAGGTCTTCGATCAGCATAACCTGCAGCGCAAGAACGATTTCATGGCGGAATCCTAAATATCTCCGTGTTGCAAGTGGATTGCACAGCACAAGGCAATGAGCGAACGGCTTTCTTTATTATGCCGGGCAAAGTAACTTTGCATAGCTTGGTGCTTTCCTCTCACTAAACCGCATCGAAAAAAGGTTACTCAAGGGCTCCCGAGTGGCACAACAGAAAAGCATTCGCCCTATCGTCGGGAGTTCCTGAGTAAAAAAAGAAAAAAAAGAAAGGGAACACCATAACTTCGCACTAGGAAATGATGCTTAAAATGATAAATCACGGTTATTCATTCATCTTCAAGAACCGCTCCATCCTGGTCAGGATCAGAAGTCCTGACTTCTACAGTTTGGCACAGAGCCGGTTACTCGGCGCCAACACACCCATTTTAACCTCACGAGGAGCTTGCTATTAGAATGCTCCTTTATAGAAAGCTCCTTTATTGTCACATATACATATACAAGTACAGTACAGTGAAATTCATTCTTCGCATATCCCAGCATGTTGGTA
>JAOUQW010000001.1:5006317-5028317 GCA_028565825.1 Olivaichthys viedmensis
GTAAACAATATTGACTGGGGAAAGTGTCCCAGCAGCAGCAGGATGGGGAAAAATGTCTATTTGCAGTGGAAAAAAAAAGTGAATAAAAATTATAGCATTATTGACTGCACATATGAGATGTGTGTATGGGCACATGTGTGCTTGCCTTTCTGTCTGCGTTTATTAATTGTGTGCATGTGAATGCCCGTCTATATGTATAAGCCGTGTGTGTGTATGTCCGTGACTGTTGGTCTGCATATACTGTATGAGGTATGTGTGTGGGCACATGTGTGCATGCCTATGTGTCTATCTGTATGAAGTGTGTGTGTGTGTGTGCATGTCTGACTGTATATATGAGGTTTGTGTTTGCACTTGTGTGCATGTCTGTGCGTGTGTGCATGCCTGTCTGTCTGCAGATATGTTTGTGCATCTGTGTGTCTGCATGGCTTAGGGGTGTGTGTGTGTGTGCGCGCACCGTATCCACCAGTAGGGTGCAGCATACTCATACAATCAGGCTGAGCAGCTGGTTGGAGCGGGGTTGCCATAGTGATGAGGCCTCATGTGACTGGTTGTAATGAAGACACATGCAGCAGGCAGTGACAGAACCTTGAACACACACACACACACACACACACACACTGTAAACACTGTAATAATCTGACCTCATGCCTCTCTGAGTCTTTACCGTAACTGTTCAGCTTCATATTACACAATTTATTTACTTTATTTATTTGTGATATGGAGGCACTTCCCCCAGATTCATTACCATAACCCTTTCAAACCTGAGCTTAATTTCTCCTCAGGCCTAGTTTATCTAGGGTGACCTGTAACCCTGAGAATTCATGTACCTTGGAAACCAATAGAGGGAAAAAAGAGGGCGTGCTATGGTTTCTTCCTTCTGAAAATCAACAAAATGGAGGAACTGCAAATTATTAACTAGTGACCACACTGGACTTTTGCTTCAATATATACCATGTCACTTAAAAAAGCTAGCTCACTGAACCATTACATTCCAACATCATATCAGAACCCCACTCGGGCGAAGAAAGTGTGATCTCTGCTTAAAAGTGGCCTCCCAGTATATCATCATATCTCTGACTGTAACTCGATGTCCTCTGATTCAGCACACACGCAGCTTTCTAATCGTGCCATATATAAAAGTGTACAACAGAAGAAAAGAATGCAGTTTTACTCCATAAACAATGAGAACATACAGAACAAAACAAACTGAATAACTTGAACAATAAACCACTTTATGAACTAACAGAGGTTAATGATAGTCTCTGTTGTCTATATGTACAAGGTCATTCGTTTTCACTGATTTTGCCCAAGTCGCGTTTAGGAAAGAAAACCGCATGTTGGCTACGGCAAGCTAGCTAACAACCTGTGATTGGATCTGCTGGATGCTTTATTTAACCCTCTGATTGGCTGACACACTGTGCTGAATAGTACTCAACTATCTGATTGGTTGCCTAGCGTTGACAAAAAACTCCCATCTAAGTATTAGAAATGGCCGCATGTGCTGTGATGTGGTGGACAGACAATACGAAGGACTCTGCCGATATCGTGTCAGTCTGGGCTTCCACAGAAAATTACGACACACAGTAACGCATATCAGAACGCCCCCGCTTCCCTGAAATAATGTGGAATTTGAAGTGTGTTGGTGTCTCAAGAGGTTGTAAAGTTCTTTAAGTTTAAAGATAACAGCAGCAATGCCTTGGGTGTTGGTGTTTAAAAGTGATATACCAAACTAAACTCGAATAAAGCTTTGCATCTCAGCTGAGAATTCGAGCACTGCAGGCTCCCATTCTGCTGCGTTTGCTGTGCTGCGGTGAAGAGTGAAGTGTACTTGGTAGGGCTCAGTGGTGTATTTAGGACTCCAGAGGGTTTTCTGCAGGACAGCTCGGAGGGAGGGTATAAACAGCCGTTATATTGTACACGCCGTCCTACTGTACGCAGGTAATTAGGCCCTGAGAGAGACTAGTACACACACTCTGCTCTGTGTGAGTGTGTGTATGAGAGAGAGAGAGAGATTGCTGAAAGCTATGTTGGAGTAAATAATTTTTTGACACAACCTTGTGTGTGTTTGAAACCGTATGTGTGCAAGTGTGTCTTTGGTCAATACAGCAGCTGTGTGGTCTATACACATAGGCTACATGTACACACTCTTTTTCTTTAAGGCACACACACACTCTTTTTATATATATAATAAATAAATAAATAAATAAATAATATGTTGCTGGAAAAAATGATTCAAGGCCAGCTCATGCTTCAGCAGATGTGCCTCTGAGAACGTCCAGAAACAAACTTCTCCCTCGAAACAAAATCCTGCGGTGTTTATAGTTTTTCATTATGATAGGAAGTTCTTAGCTATTTGGGGGCTGTCCATCAAACAAGGGAGGGGCATGCAGTAAATGGGTGAAATTGTGATATGTTGTTGTCTGTTCAAATAAATGACAGCTCACTTCGCCAGAGATGAAATCTCACATCCACCGCAATATCTTTCCAGGGTTATACGTATACGCAGGATGGCTGCCGTACGTATCCTGCGTTCATTTGGCACATCGATTGTGCACGTCCCAGCTTAAATGGCGGGGGCAGTATCGTGAAGTAACGCGCCGATTTCTGTCGATACACATTATAATAGCCTCCTCAACTCCAACCATCTTCACTGTTTACCTCGTTGTGCAAAATCAGAGGAAGTGGTCGAAGAAGTTATCCCGGTGCTGGCGAGGTATGTTTCGTCTCTGAGCTGCCCCCTAGTGGACAGAGTTTCTAATCCTCCAGATGTACGCATGCGAGCATGTGAACAAAGGCGCTCGCGTAGCTGCAGCATCCGCACACGTGCACGTAATCACACGGCAAGTATAACCCCGGCCTTTCCCGTCATGTTTGTAATCACAGTGGGATGAATCATACAGAGATGATCACATCACCACAGCAGCAGAGTCAAAGCATATGATGTTTCGTGTAACTTGGCAGCAGAAGCTTGCAGAGAGTCGGCTCGGTTACTGGCAAGCCCATTTTACATCAGAAGCGCGAACCGGCTGATTAATTGCGATTGACAATTTAATTGTTTTTTCCTGTTCATTGAATGGCACTTTTATAATATAACCCTAACAGTAGTGTAATAATGAACATACTCATCCATTTATCAACACTGAACATATCATTTTGTGTTATTAACTTCGAAAGAGAGGCCGATGAGGGAAGGACTGTTTATTGCTGTTATAACACAAGTGAGAACAGGACGTGTCTTTCTTTAATAAAAATGTGTAATTGTTGGCAAATTGCTGTGGTATAAGCAGAATAAAACACTTTGGGGCTAAAATTGAAATGGGGAAAAAAAAACAACGATCGATGCGTCCCTACGTACAATGCTTCCAGCAAATCCTTCTCACACCCACACACACCGAGATGGAGAGTTAATAATGATGTCTCTCTCTCTCTTTGGGCCTAATTACATGTATACAGTAGGACAGAGTGCATCCAGAGTGCATTCAGTGCTGGGAGGTTTATTCAGCGCAGTCCAGAGAGGGAAAACGAGGCCAGCGTTGAGCTAATCGGGTTTAATTTTTCCAAAGCGCAAGAAAAGACGTCAGCTGCCAGGACAGAGATGAACACACACACACACACACACACACTGAAAATAGTCCTTTTATAGGAAAATGGCTTGTCTGATCCAGTAATCGGGCTGTCCAGGCTATGATTGAGACTTCATTCTGGGCTGTATCATCTTCCAGCAGACGCCTGGAGACAATCTGTGTCTGAACGTTGAATTTATAGCATTCTCGGACCTCGAGGCCGGCAAGCATCTTCTCAAGACATGCGCACAAACACACACTCGCAGTGGCTGATCTACGCCAGCTTATCATACAGCTGCAGTGTGGGGATCAGTTGGAGTTAAGATGAACTTCCTGAGGTGATGTGTTTGGAAAACAGGGCTGAGGCGTGATCACTAATCCGCTTTTTGGAAGTGGATACCTCGTCTTGAGGCTTTTGGTTTATCCTTTGGTTCATCCTTTCGTTGTTTGCTTGTGCTCTGTCCATTTTTCCTGGCCATGTTTTGTGTCCAATAGAGACAAGTCAAACCTAAAAAACCCCGATTATAAACAGCAACTAATCAGGTTTCAACAATGTAATACATTTACATTGATTCATCTGGTGGATGCTTTCATCCAATAGTGACTTAGAACTGAAGCAAAATCTAATCCAAGCTTATAGCTAAGTAGTCTGACACACAAAATTTAATTCATGCAAATTCCCCATACAAACCGCATCAAGTTGCTCAGTATCTCAACCAGCTTATGTAGTTCTGATACTGACACACTGTTATCTATAAAAATGGACAAAATGACGTCACAGCGCTAAAACCAGTCGTAGCTCCATCCTGAAGTCGATTCACTTTCTTCCTCAGCACGTAGTTTGGTTCCAGTCCACGCCAGCATCAGACTCAGGCAGAAGGCGTGGCCCTGTGTCTGAAGGCAGAATTGTATGTTGGCTGCGATTCAGATAATAATATGATAAAAAAAATTTAAACACTGATTTATTCTGCTTTTTTATGAAACTGTACAAATGGTGTCTTTTGAGACGAGTGTGTGTGCAAACTGCATGTCGGAGTTATCAATGTTAAACTGGTAGTTATAAGATTCCCTTACTTGTTAGCATAAGTAGCCTCATAGCTCTAGTACAAAACTAACGAAGCAAAATTCAGACACCAAACATGTCTTGGCTGTGACCTACATCTGGGGTAAGAGGGAAAATTGTGTACCTTTCATTTTTGGCTCCTGTGATTTAAACTCCCGGCATTTGAATCACAGCAAATGTCGGCTAGAGCAAGCGTAGTGAAATAA
Organism: Olivaichthys viedmensis; assembly: GCA_028565825.1. Classification (NCBI taxonomy): domain Eukaryota; kingdom Metazoa; phylum Chordata; class Actinopteri; order Siluriformes; family Diplomystidae; genus Olivaichthys; species Olivaichthys viedmensis. The sequence continues at coordinate 5,011,150 of JAOUQW010000001.1, forward strand.
AGAACCTGACACAGAAACCTTCCGTCATCTCGTTTAAGACCCGCTGGTTTGTTTACTACGATTCCGGCTCTCGGTGTTGCCACGGCAACAGCCTCCTCTGCCTTCACTCCAGCGGACCGCCTGTTCATCCAAGATGCAGTTCCACCCTGCAGACCGTTCGTGGCACATTTCAGGGGTGGATTTCATGAGACTGATTACTTTTTACTTTACTGCCTTCCAATACGGTTTTAAACGCGTCCTCGTCGGCTTGCCCTTAATAGTTCCTCATGGAGAAACACTGTCACCATTCCATCATGTTATCAGATTAAAGGAAGTGTGTTGGAGGAGTCTTCAGAAGGCAGAGGGAATGAGGCAACATGACTATAGCTGATGCAATTTCCTTTTCAAAATGGCAAAAAAAATGGTGGATGAAGCTGTTTATAAGTAGAGATGACCCCTGGAATCCAGTTCCAAGCGTGAACCAGTTTTAAATTCAGGTCAGACGGTAAAGGTTCTGCAATTGGCACTTGAGAGGATCGAAGTTGGAGATACATTTTATTCAAGTGGATGACTTCAACACTAATTGACAGCAATTTAGCAAAACACTTGTCGACATAGCGCAATGTAAATCTCCAGAAACGCACAGCCTTCGAATGCTATGCTCGCTGTCCTCCTTTTCTCACTGCCGGTCTGCCGTAATGGAACCGTATACGGAGTTCGGCAGACTAATACGTTTTTACAAATAGGCTAATACAAGAAAGCTATGAAGGCTAATTCCACTTGCTGAGTAATGAATCGTTTTTCAAGTAGGCTATTACATGAAAGCCAAAGCATTGCTAAATAGTTTGCTATATACATACAGTATTTTAAATGTCTGGTAACTTCAAAAATAACCTTACCAGTACCTTAAAGAACAGATAACAGTACAGCTAAAGTCCCCAAAACTGTAGTAGTAACAGTAGTAGCTTGCTAGTTAGCTAGCAGAGTAAAGTAACAAAGCTATATCAGCTGTTGTACAGATGGCTGCATAAAGAACAATTTGAACATATCAAATCCCCTTATATTTGTGAAATGTTATGCATCTTTTGCTCCTGCTTAAACTTGTACCTATAAATAGGGATTGTTAGGATTTTATGTAGCCAACAACTCCCATCTATTTGTCCATAATGGCTAACCTAGCTTGTGACTTCACTGTGCTATCTAATTATCAATCTAGCTAGCTAGCTAACCGATAGGACCCCATACATAATTTTTTACGTAAATTAACCATTGAAACGTCCAAGGAAATGGCTTCAGCTACTACATCATTCTTTTTGCCAAGGGCAAGTGTGTTCCTGTTGAAAAATCTGCTTCCCCTTTACACATTCTTCCCCTTGTTTTACGAGATGATTTGCACTTTCAAGTCATAAAAACAGTATCGATGCTCAGGGCTAGACCTTAATAGGCTTGTAGTAATTTAAAACAATTTGGCTGACTGGCAGTGACCACCAACAGTGAGTTGAAGTTAAATCTGTACGGAAAAACCATCCTTTAATGTTTTCCGCATAAATCAAACGGCTCCTCGTTCCCATCTGTAATCGAGCCTTTACTTTTGCTCATAACTGTACTGTCTGAGGCGTGTTGTGCATGTTAATAACCGGGCTGGCGTTGAAGTGGGCACCCAGGGGACTGGCATTAACACATAAACACCATTTGGCCGTCGGCATCTTTTCGCTGGGTGAGCGATCTGTGTCTTGGAAGCAGATGGTCGAACTGAGGGTGGGAAATTCTTCACACGGTTTGCTATGGTGCAGCTTACACACACACACACACACACACACAGTGGAGTAACCTGCCAGGTAACGCCATGAGTGTGAAATAAAGTGTGGTACTATGTGTTAAAAGCTGCGCCATTCATCTCCCATTCATGAACCCTATGGGACATGACAAAATATTACATTTAGATTAGGATAGATCGAGGAAGGTCTTACTGCAGACTGGTGGGTGTGTCTTTGAGTGGTCCATCTACAGTACTGCGCAAAAGTCAGAGACCACCCTTTTGGCCAAATGACCATTCAGTACTTATTGTTAATTATTTGGTGGCAAACAATAATGATGGGGAAAAATGTATTTAACAGAAAATCGCACAAAAGTCTTCAACACTATGTACGGTATGAAATATTTCATGTGTAATATCGAACGTTTTGTTTCACCCTGCCGCTAATTCCATTCATCCAATTTTATCAAACCAGTTACAGGTACGTTCCAGCTGTTTCATGCGAGTGAAGTTCATTTGCATAAATAAGTGATAAAACTGTTATTCTTGGTGTTTGAGGCTTCTGTGTTAATTGTAGATTAAATTCACATTTCCAGGATTATCGCCTGACACCTAAAAGGTAATAATGTGTTACTGCATGACTGTTTAACTGAAAATTAAATTATTATATATTTTTTTTACTCTGAAGAAATTAAAAAAGGCGCAAATAGGAGATTATGATTCATTATCATATCGCCAGTTTGCATATATCATATGATATTTGATTTAATTGTTCAATGCCCCCATACAGTAATATTCATTGATTAAAAACTAAAAAGTCTTCAAACAAGAGCATAGTCAGCTCACTTATAAGCCTAGTTTCTATGGTAACAAGTTCAGTGCAACGCGAAGTCTCATGAGAGCCAAGTTAATACAAAATACGGCTTCCTTCAGTGCTACTAATTCGATGAGTTGCTGTTAAATGCAGGTGGAAACGATAAGCCTCAGTTAGAAGGTCCTCCATCATGATTCAGGTCTGCAGTTTTTTCTCAGCCGTGTCTCGTCCCAACCCTAATGCTGCCAAATACACTTCCCTACTCAACCAGTCCGTGTTTGCTTGACGCACAGGTGTGCATCTTGGCTCCTCTGCGAGTGTCAAGTTTTGCTTCATCCATAAACCCCCGAATCTGTTTCTAGACGCAAATACATGCATCTACACAGAAGTAGAACTCAGTGTTGTCTTCTGCCGTGCTGTTCCTCGCAATTGCATGTTTTACTCTGTTATTGCCATTACATTGCATTACTGTTATTATTGCAATTTATGCGTCTTCAACTCACAAGATTTAACTGCTTTGTGGCTGGTGCTTATAACACTCCTGAGTAGTAGCGCTTACAGCAGCCTTTGTGTTTCATTGTGGCTGTCTCTGTGTGACTTTTAATTAGTCGTGGCTCTCTCTGTTCTTCCTACAACTACAGACTGGTAACAAATGAAAAGAAAAACCAACATAAAGTCGTGACCTTCGTATTATAAGGTTCTATCTGGGTTAAGATTAAATGGCAGATAGAACCTTATAATACTAAGGTCACGAAGGGTGTTAGTAAAGTGTCGGGCCACCACGAGCCACCAGAACAGCTTCAATGCGCCCTGGCATAGATTCTACAAGTCTCTGGAACTGTACTGGAGGAACTGATGGAGCACCGTTCTTCCAAAAGATCTTCCCTCAATCTGTGTTTTGATGATGGTGATGGAGAGCCAATGTGTAACGCATCGCTCCAAAATCTCTCATAGGTGTTCAATTGGGTTGAGATCTGGTGACAGTGAAGGCCATAGCGTTCGATTTACATCGTTTTCATCATCAAATCGTTCAGTGAGCCCTCGTGACCGAGACTTTGTTCCAAACTCCTAAAGTTCACGTCACTGACCTTGACAGAGAAGTTAAGAAAACAGGAAATTCTCGTTTCAGTGCAGCACAAATCCTCCCTGTCCTGCTCTAACAGAGCCGTGTGACCAGCCCCTTCACTATTTAGGGATCGAGGCTGAAATAGCAGAAATAAAGGCCATTTCAAATATATATTCCACAACCTACATTCGAGGTGGAACAGTATACAGGTTGCCTTTCGACCACGGAAGGCCATAGCATTTGATTTACATCATTTTCATCCTCATCAAACCATTGTGACCCCTTGTGTCCTGTGGATGGGGACATTTATTCAGGCTTTTTCCTTTAATTTGCACCATATCTTACACTTGTTGTTGGTCATTTGGTGGAAACTTAGGCTTGAATCACTGACGGATGCTCGAGCACGTTCATGCCTGACGCTATGAATAAAAAGCGTCTGCCAAATCAATAAATGTAAAATAACACTCTTTTCCGGAAGCTTGTTAGAGGGATGTGATGATGTAAACTGATTTGCTGCAGTCTACAGTGACCTACTGGTGGGAAAGAAATTAAAGCCCAACTCCAACTTAACTTAATTATGACCATACAAACTAATCAAAGCTGGCTTCAGTTCTGCTGGAACTTTCACTGCATTTTAATCCAGTTTGCTATGAGAGAACATTAAAAAAAATAATAAAAAAAACCTTCAGAGCCCAAATAACCCTGTTCCTCGCTCTGTTCCTCAGGAAATAAGCTGAATAAGGACCTCAAGCATTACCTGAGCCAGAGGTTCCAGAAATCTTCAGAAGACCACAAGCTCCAGCAGACCATACGGGATAACCTCTACCGCCATGCTGTGCCTTGTGAGTCATCCTTGCCGTCGTCTTCTTCGCTTTTCATCTCCAGTTCTGCTTCCTCCTCAAATTTCTTCATCTTTTTGTCTCCCTTCTCATGATGTCTCCTCTGCCGCCTTCTCTTTTCCTCTTCTTTCTTAACTCTTTTATCTTTCCTCTGGTGCTTTTCTTTTCAGCTGCTCCATATCACTCCGATTGTGCTCATATCATTCATATCATGAGTCAACGTCATTGGCTGATGGACCGAGCATGCATCAGGCGTTGTCTCCCCCTCATTAATGGTTGATAAGTTGTAAATAAGCACAGCTGCCAAATTTAAGTCTAGCAATCCAGCCCACTGTGGTGTTAAATATACACAGCATCAACTATGTTGATATGCAGCAGGGAGCGAAAGTTTGCATTCCCTTAGGAATGCGAGAAGACACATTTATTTTTAGCAACAACACATTTAGTGTGTTAGGTTTCACAGATGTTCCTTCATCATCACTTATTGCAAGTCACGAAAATGCTTAAATAGAGTATATTAAGATATTAATAGTAAAACAATAAAAATGATTCAGATGAAATTCAGATTTTTTTGGTAGATAAATTGTAAAATAGAGATTCAATATATGTTTTTCACCCAGAAACCATAGAGGATGCAAACTTTCGCATTAAACTGTATGTCAGCAACACAAATTAGGTTAAGTTCATGGACATTTGAATTTTTTTCTTTTAGCCCCCCCCCAAAAAAAAACTATTTTTCTTTTGATTTTGCCTTATGGTTCAGATTGTTGTCTTGTTCCAGGTTACACCCACATTTAATTTATAGATGAATTCTAAAAATAGAGATTCAATTTCCGTTTTTCACCCAGAAACCATGGGGGATGCAAACTTTTGCACTCAAATGTATGTCAACAACATGAATTAGGTTGCGTTCATGGACATTTTGGCATCCGTTAGAAAACGCCTTTATATGCATTGCTGTTTTGTTGCAGGCGTGTTTGCGAATGGAGCTAAATGTTTGGTTTTTTTATTTCCCCTAATGTGACCGGGAACCCCAATTAAATATAGATGCTCCTCCCCAGACCATCTCTGATTGGCTGACGCATGATTACATCAAAAGTACAGCCCCGGTGAACCTCTTAAACAGACATCAGAGAGTAATTTTTATGCATGGTAATCACACATTGCCATGCTTTTTACCTGTTCTCCTTTAACACATTGATGGTTACCAAAATGTCTTTTGTTTGTCATTATAATTATTTTATTACCCAAATTACTAGCCTCTATTAACCTTTATTAACCTCTACAATATTAAAATGTTACTCTCCCTGCCTGTGTCTAGAACGTTATTTGAACACGGAGCCCTACTGCAGATTAGATCCATGTAAACGTACTCGGTGTGTGTGACATTTTTCAGCAAGCAGAATCTTGAGTAGTGCGCACTGTCATGGCCATGCTGTCAGTGTGTGCACTGGAGTATTAGCATGTGGGAGGATAAAGTGTATGTGTGTGTGTTCATTGAGGACATGCAGTGGAATTCGCACAGCGTTTGAGTGGGTGGCAGCCATGTTCTGTTAAGAGGTTCAAGGATTTAGGTGTTATCATATAAGCTCACTGGGTGTGATGGTGTCGATCTGACAACCTTCTTCTTCTTCTTCTTCTTCACTGTGTATTCAGTCCATCAATAAGTTTATTTCTTTTCCCAATATATCGGATTTCAAAGACAAGCAAGTGTTACCCGGTCGATAATCCCAGATTGCCTCCTGCTGATCAATAATGCTACTGATTAAACAGGGTTCATGTAGGGGGCAACACGTACGCATATACCACTGTGTCCTTGTGCAAAACTGTCCATAAATGTCATGTACATATTATTATTATTATTATTATTATTATTATTTACAAGCGTTTCACCTACTCAGATTCAGCTTTGGTAAGAAGTAGAATTGATGTAGCAGACAGAAACATCAGATCTATGGATAGTATTTGATTTATGTCACATGAGTGAAACGACAGCGAACAATGCGTCAAAGCCAGTTTCTGTTTTTTATTTATGAGAAATGTTCCTGGTGAACTGTAGATATTTTATTACGCAAAGTATAAAAGCTCTAGAGATGTAAAGATTCACAGATTCGATTCAGTCCGTTTGATTCAGTTGTCGATACGGCCGCACCGATTCAAAACAGACGGTTAAAAAGACGCCTGTATTGATTCATTAAGAATACAGACACATCAACATTATGGCCGCAGCAAGGTTCTCTCTCCCCCCTCTCCTCTTCTTATTTGCTGGATTGTCATGGGGGTAAACACTTTTGTCAGCATAACTGGTGCATGACCTACTATTGACATGTGAACAGTAAAGTACCCCGGAAGGATGTATTAAGCAGAAGGTAAAGCAGCTGTGCGACGCTTGTTTGTGGCTCCTACGACTCATCTGGCCTGAATGATTAACACCGTGTTGTCAGCGCTCCCTCTCTCTGTGCGTGAGGGTGTTCTGTAAAACCCAATTAGTCTATGTTTACTCCAACAGCTCAAGGAGAACGATTACAGTGACTTATGAAATGAGGCCCACTTTCATTTACTCCCGTCATTGGTACCAGTTCATGAAGACGGATGCATGAAGGTCATAGTTGCGTGAAGGTGTCTAGCTGAAACCTCGTCGTTACAAACAACCTCTAAGCCCCTCAGCCACATTTCTGCAGTCATGCTGTTTATTTCTGTCATTTGCATGTGTGTGTGTGTGTGTCGTCACTTAGAATGTGAGTCCTCAGTATCTGTCTCTTCTTAAAGTGTGTGAACAGGTTGCAGACCACAGACGGTGTATCTTTTCGTTCCTAAATCAAAATGTGGACTTGAGTTCGTGAAGTTTGGGCGTGTCTTTTAAAGCGTGGCCATGTTGTTGAGTTCATTTATGGAAATGTGGGCGTGTCTGAATTTGAATATGGAAATATAGGGGCGTGTTTGAGTTAATATATAAAAGTGTGCGTGTCTTTTAAATGTGAGAAGTTGTATCCGTTCGTTCATATATGGAAATGTGGGCGTGTCTGAGTTCAAATTTGAGGCATGTCTTATTGTTCATGTCTGGAAACGTGGGCATGTCGTTGCGCTCATAAATGGAAATGTGGGCGTGTCTGAATTTGAATATGGAAATATAGGCACGCGTTTGAGTTCATATATTGAAATGTAGTCATGTCTGAGTTTATTTATGGTAATGTGGGCGTGTCTGAGTTGATGTAGGGAAATGAGAATAGCTCAGAGTGGGTGTGGCTTTAAGGACATAGATGGGAATGTGGGCATGTCTATGTGGAAGTCCTAAATCTTTTTTGCAGCTTTTGTTAGCTAACATGAGCTAACCTAACAGGATTTCTGACCGGATTTTAAGTGATATTCATGAATGTTCATAATCTTCACTGCTAACGCAGGCTAGCTGAATAACAGCATCTAATATTTGGGGAAAAATCATAAAACTACTTTTGAGGTCCAGGTTCTCACTCAGAAACGTTTGATGGGCGTGTCTTTGAGCCTCTCTGTTTCACTCAGACATGCGCACCGGTCGTGTCAAAAGCTTTCACTCTTTCAACTGATTAGATGATCTGGGTGTGATTGATGGGCAGGAGACAGCTGGAGAAGCTGAATGGGGAAAAGGGGGCTGATGGGAGATCAGAGAATCCGAACCTGTCACTCCATGCTTTAAATCTGGGCTCCTATAAAGCAAACTTAGAATCAGTTCTACTTGGGTGTATAGTGAAAGTCATCAGATACACTGATCCTAAATCAGGACTGTTAATGTCAGAGAGCCTCACTACGAGTGTCGTGCTGTTTAAAGCACCATATTGAGCCTGGTATTGGTATTAGGAAAGCTAATATTGATAACCACTGACCTGGTCCTGTATCTGACTTCCTGTGTGGGGGTGGGTGTGTGTGTGTGGGGGGGGTGGTATGTTTGAGGGTCACTCTTGCTGAGGCATGAGAGTGTGTTCGGGTGCAGCTGCTTCTTTGTTTCCAGATAGCCTGAGCAGCGAGTTGCCTTGCCAGGTGGCCTGTGTGTGTGTGTGTGTGTGTGTGTGTGTGTGTGTGTGCGTGCGCAGGCAGCAGGCCATGGGTGACAATTAGGATGCATGACCCTGGAGCAGGTCAACTTTCACTGCTGTGAGAGAATTTTAGTTTTTTTTTGTTTTTTGAAACAACCCAGATTTTGCTCTAACCTTTAACTGCTTCAGCAAGTTCTAAATCTAAAAACCTCAGGGAAAAATAGAAATGTATTCTGCTTCAGGGGTCACAATTTTTCTTGAAATTCCTGCAAATATTCGCGTCCAGGCTCTAAAATGGTTTCATGAAGCGAATAGCTCATATTTGTACCCAAATTTGGCGTGAAATAGAGGAATGGTGGCGATAAAAGTATGTCTCTGTCCCTTTAAATTTTTTTAAAAAAGGAGCAGCTGTGTGTTTCTGTGAAGGAGGAAACAAGATGGTTGCCATGCATACACTCTTTCTCTATCCTTCCCTTTCTCCTTCTGGTTTTATCGCTGTCTTGCTCTTTTTCTTGTTCTTTCGATATCTCAATCCTCTGTGTGTGTCTCTGTGTTGTTTGGTTCCATTGGTTTAATCTCAGTTTTTGGGGCTCTCCGAGGTCGTCTGCTTTTTTTTTTTTTTTTCCCCTGTCATTCTTTCATCCCCTTCTTCTCTTGCCCTCCTTAGGGGATGTGAACAGGTGCTCGTCCACTCTGTAGGGTCCCTCTATGATGTTAGGCGATAAGATGTATGCCAGAAGATCTCTCTTGGCAATTGGTATACGGTGTGTGTGTGTGTGAGCAGCAGGTCATCTGTCAACTAGTTGGTCAATTGAGCATCACGACACAACAGTCCAGCCTTCACCTTCCTCTGGCCGCCTCCTCCCTCCCTCTCTCTCTCTCTCTCTCGCTCTCTCTCGCTCTCTCTCTCGGTTGGCTCTCAGCAGCAGTCGTCTGTCTTGCCGCTCAGGTTGCTGCTGCTCCGTCTCCGGCAGACGGCCAGACCGGATTAATTCTGTTTTTTAGGGGGGTCCCCACCTTTTTCCGCGCCCAGGCAAGTTTCAATTTTCCGTTTCTTTTTTTTCCCCCCGTCTCTCTGACTGAACGATTGCTTCTGAAATGCAGCTAATTTGTGTCAGCGACAGCAGGACCTCTGTATGTCTGGTATATAGGCTAAAAGCATGGACGTGGTCTGGGAGGGGGGTCTGGGGGGTGGTCTGAGGTGGCGTGAGGTGGTTTGGGGGTTGGGTTGAGGCAGGGATAGAGAGCACTGCTGAAAGACAGATGGCTACGTGTCGTGGCAATTTTTTTGCCTCAATCCAATTCATCCCGCGGCTATTGTGCGCAGTCCCATCAGGGCCTAGGCCTCGTTATTCCGCCGTATGTGTGTGTGTAGGCATGCGCGTGTGTGATGGAATGGCGACGGGGCAGGGTGTGTGAGCCGTGATCAGCTCCAGATGTCACCTGAACAATAGCGCTCTGTGGCCAAGCGGTAAGAGCAAATCAAACCCAGCGCTGCCGGTGCCCCATGTGTGTCTGTGTGTCATGTTCTTAACTGTGTGTGTGTGTGTGTGTGTGTGTGTGTCATGTTCTTAACTGTGTGTGTGCGTGTGTGTGTGCGTGTGTGTGCGTGTGTGTGTGTGCGTGTGCGTGTCATGTTCTTAACTGTGTGTGTGTGCGTGTGTGTGCGTGTGTGTGTGTGTCATGTTCTTAACTGTGTGTGTGTGTGTGTGTGTGTCATGTTCTTAACTGTGTGTGTGTGTGTGTGTGTGTGTGTGCGTGTGTGTGTGTGCGTGCGTGCGTGTGTTTTGGTCAGCTCTGTGCATTTCAGTATTAAAAAAGCTCAAGAAGCAGTGATGCTAAGAAACATCAGTCGCTTTGTCTCTGTCATTTGTCTGAATAAATTTTTTAATGACTTTTTTGAGCAAATCAGATGAATCACTGCAAGACAAGCACAAATTAATCAGATTTTAAAAATTTTTCCCCCCAATTTATCAGTCTTGCTAAGTTAACCCTATAACAGGGTTCCCGTGTCTCCTGGAAAAACCTGGAAATTTATACATTAGTTTTCCATACAGTTATGGAAAACGCCTGGTAAATAAGAAAATATTGGGTAACATTTCCTAGAAACTTCCGTGAATTCCTGGAAAAGTGTAAAGTTTGGCTGTTAAGTCACTGAGGCTGTATATTTCCTCAGCTAACCAGATATATGCATTAATCTCGAGCCAATCATCCAGCAGTCAGTTTACCGAAATGTATTTATTTGACCTTTATTTTACCAGGAGAACCCCTTTAAGCCAGGATGCACAATTCTGACCAGATTTAGGAATTTTGTTAAGGCTTAAGTGGGAAATTTTCATACAATTTTACTTGGTTCATTGCTGTAGTCTCTGATGAATATGAATAGTAAGTTATGAATATACGTTTATATGAATTTAAACGTATTCATTGCATTAAAATCATATTTGCCTTAATACTTGGCCTTTAACAGTGAATTAGCCTGTATAGATTTTTTTAGCGTTTTTGCACAAGTCTGGAAAGTCTCTAAAAGTATGGAAGTATTGAAATTCAGAATATGAATATTCTGTTGGATTTTCTAAGGTTTTTGTCAACAAAAAAAAAACTGCGCATGAAGTCTGAAAAGTTTAAAAAGGAGTCTGGAAAGTCTCTAAAAGTATGGAATTTAAAGGCACTTATTTCCACACCTGTAAAAGTGTTGAAATTCAGAATATGGATATTCATTCTGTTGAATTTTCTACGGTTGTAAATTTGTTGTCTTTAGACATTGCCTTATTTACTGCGCGAATTTCAGAAAATTGTCAAGACAACTGAGCGTAGAAAGTCAAAAAAGTTTAAAAAGTCTTGAATAGAATGTATTCGTGAGTAAAGGTTCAAAAAACGTGTTTCAGTTAAATTTGGTTGAAAAACGGTTTGTGTGCGTCTATTAAATACGTCGGCGGATGTCAATCATTCGAAGTTGATCTCCCATGATCAGCAGCTGTCATGATCTACAAGAAATGGAAAAGTCCTGGACAGTGATTACTAAAAAAGAGAGTGTGGAACCCTGAATTCCATTGGCTTTGTTAGGGCTTTTTGCATCGACATGTTTAATCCCTAACATTTTCCATTTTCTGATGCATGTTTATTAGATGATAAACACACAGTTTCCTACCTGTATTTGTTTTTTTCGGTTAGCTTAGCTTTGGTGTCGTAAATGTGTGATGTCGCCAGAGTCTCCGTCTGATTCACAGTTTTCGTTTCTTTTGCTCACTTCTGATTGACGGTTTTGTGCCTACGGTATCCAAAAATCAAAAGTTTGACTCAGTTTGAGCTTGACCGAGTTTAGGAGTCATACTCTTGATTTTTGGATACTGCAGGAACAAAACCGCCAATAGTTTGAGGTAAAAACCGAATCAAACTCGAGACTTGTCGGCAGTTTACGAACAAAAATGCTAATACCAAAAACGAGTGCATTTTTGTAAATGCTAGCATCCGTTTTGTGAACGTTGAAAGATTTTCTCACAGAGAGACTAAATGCATTTCAACGGAATACCAAAGTTGCCCTTTTTACTGCTATGAAATGCGACTTTAGCACACAGGCTAGCTATCATCACACAAATGAAGTCTTTGTTGGCATAAAACGGGTTGCTTATAGACAGTTAATCTGTAAATGTTGATTGATCGTAGCCGAGGCAATATTCCACAATATTCCACAGTGGTTCTTGTTCACAAATAAATACAAATGAATCAGTAAAAGTGAGTTATATCCAGCTCGGTGTTCTCAGAAATAAAACAAGAACTACTCATTTTTGCTCTTTTACGTTCTTTGGTTTAGCATTCAGCTTCACAGCGTCCCTAGTCAGCGCTAGCCTGTTAGCATTAGCAAGTATGCCTTCTCTAGCAGTTGCTATCTCGGCTGTTTCTTCCGCCGCATTCACTCCAGAGCTGGTACAGCGAGCTTGAATTTACGCCGCGGTTTCTGGTCGTCTCTGATTAGCAAGCTAATCGGCAGTCTGATCTCCCCTCCGCCCCTAGTCGCTATTCATTTCCTGTTAGCAGGCTAGGTGTGCGACAGCTTATTTACCAAAGGGATTCGTCTGCATCAATATTCTGATAGTGAAGACACCTAGAATCTGTCCAGCGTGGCTCTTTAATAAGATAATAGAATGAAAATAGGACAGGAATAAAGGGCAGCATCCGGTAGACAGTGCCATTTTTATGTAATGTTCACACACACACTGGTCTGCTATGCTATGCTCATGTACAGGGTTCTTATTACAAGTCCATCTATTAAAAGGAATTATATTGTTTTTCACAGAATTTAATTTAATTTGCACTCGTCCTCACTGTCGTGTATTTGCACTTTATGTAGTCCTGTATAGCGTGCTGCTGTATCGTTGTGTGTTGCACCATGGTCCTGTAGAAACGACATTTCGTTCCAATGTATACGAGGTATATTGAGGAATGACAATAAAAGCCTACTTGACTTGACTTGATGTAGTCAGTTCAGATGCAAGGAGCCCCAAACACAACTGCGGTGCTCTGGGACCCCCCCCTTAAAAACAGCCCAACATAATCAAACCCACCTGGCTGAACTGGGTTAGGTATACGTCTACCCGTACCCATGAACTACACTGTTCATAAAGACGCATATAGTTGGTCTTTGATGTACCACTCACTGGAACACAAACACTGCCTATTAGGACTGGCTCAGTGATGTTATAACCATGTAGCTTGTTTACGTCTAAATGGAATTTGTGTGTAAATCGCTGTGATTTGCCCAGTGCTTGGGATTTCATGCTTGTTCCAGATAACTGGGCACTGAGACCTTGTATAATATAATTTATATCCTCAGAGGAAAACTGTTCTGGACAGATTATTGTTGCTCCACAAAGGCTGCGTCCTTTTCCTGAATGGGTTTGGAAGATCTATGTGATATGAGTCAGCTTTATTTCTGAATACCATGCTATAAGATTGTTCGATAGATGCATATATAAACCTGCTTTGCTTTTTTGTTTCAGGAAATGTGTTTTTTGTATTGGATTTTATACTACAGTCATGAGCAGATTGTTTAAGGTATACATTCAACTAAACCCAATAGCTTGTGCTTAAACAGAACAAATTAATTATTGTGTGATTTTATATCTATTTTAATGAATGTGTGTGTGGTGTGTGTGTAGCAGAAAGCCAGTGAATGATCGAGTGAGTTGCTACCCCTCCCCTCACATATGCCTTTGTGGGGGAGGGTGTTGACGAGATGCTTGGCCTGCTTCTTTCTTGCTGGTACGTTACCTTTGAAGCATGAAATGTTGAGTCATACTATGCTTATGACTACCCCCAAATGTGATTATTGTCACAAGGCTGCGTTTTTTCAGTTTCAGTTTTTTTTAGCATTTGTGGTGCAGTGAATGACATTGACATTCTAGCTCAAATTGGATTTTTATGAGTAATCCGAGTGAAACACCCATTTATTCAGTTCTGCTTTAATGTTTTTTGGTCCATTTTATTGTTTTGGTGTGGTCAAGCATCGCAGACACATGCAAAATAGTCTTGTAAATACATAAATCAGCCTCTGAAAAATATAAACACATTCAGTTATGAGGTTTGTGTGTTTACTCAAAACACTTTAAAACCCTTCTGGCCAATCATCGTCAGTCAATCATCCTCAGTATCAATTTATTACACAACAGCACCTGGTGTTCTGGTGATGTGAAGCCCATTCCTTTGGCTGCAATTTTTCAAACCAGTTTTACGGTTTCTCAGAGAATGATGAATGGTTTGGATTGTAGAAAGTGAAGTTCGGAGAGAAAAAAAGTCTCAAAAGAGACTCGGACAGCTCTTGGATGGGCGGAAACAAACAGGCCGGCCCGCCATGTGCTTTTGTTTTTTGGCTTTCTTGGTTACATTTCGATAGTAGGTGCAGTGGTGTGTGTCTGCGGATAGGCCTGTTGTATATAATGTCCAGGACCGGGACAAAACCTACGTTTTAGACCAAAACATTTTATTCCACATGTCAGTGGATCTGGGGATAAATTCTCCGGTTGTCCCTCCATAATGGCAGGGCTGTCCATGGATGCTAAGACAGCACTATCTCCTTCAGGCTGCTCATAAGGATGGCACTCCTATATAGTAGCTATTTTTAGTTACCATTTTCTCACATGCTCGTGCCTCTGATGAACTCCTTACCCTAGGTCTCATTTGTCAGCGCTGGAGCACATGAATGAAATCGATGTTAAGACAAGTGTAAGAGTTTACTGTGAGCTGTAGCACATTGGACACCTTGCTGACTGCTTTAAGCCTCTGTCAGCATGAAGCCATCACACTGGTTAAAGTATTGATTCTCTGTTCTAAGGCTGTCTTTTTCGCAGTCCACTGTCCTGACTGGGCGTTATATAAGAACCAAACACAAGCATGCATTGTCCAATGGAGGGGGGGGCATGTCTATACTGGTGTGAATGCTGAGAGTGAGCAAAGCAAACTGGACAAGGGTTGATCTCTCTGTGAGACTGTGAGACTGTTGGTTTGCCGTCTGGTTGGCCGAGTGATTAATACAGCCAGCTAATTACCCAGCCATCCCTGATGGAATGGGTGACACTGGTTTCTCTCCAGTTCCCCGATACGCACATTATTTTCAGGTCCATATCCAAACACGAGGCGAATGCAAACAACCAGTACAATTAAAACAATCAAATCAAATTCCTTAGGTGTACCATTATGAAACAAGCCTATACGTTATTATACTGGGATTTCTGTCCATTGTGTGGCTATGTCAACATGACCAGCGTTTCAGTGCTCTATTGGAACTTTCTGGTCCGTAAAACCACTATACACAGGAAGGAAAGTGGCTCAGTCCTCACACGATGCCTCACCCAAAGAGACCAGTGTTTGGGGAAATACTTCCCCCAGGCCGATAAACAGCCTTGTTCTCTCAGGCAGCTGCTAGAGCTCATGCTCCACAGAGAGTAGGGGGGTGCGTGCAGCATGTGACTCTGATTTGGAATACAGCCGATACCAGGAGAACTTGTACTTTGTACTTTCCATCTTCTAGAGAAAAAAAATACCTTTCCTTCTACCCTACCCCCCGTCTCGTACACATGATCTCTAGTCTCTAGATCTCTAGTCTTTTAGTCGTATTCTCACTGAAACTGTGCCGTTGTTTTGAACCTTCCCCCCTCGCCCCCCCACCTCTTCCAGTGGGAGACAAGCTCGTGCGCTGCCTGTTCTTCCTTCCTAAACTGATGATAGGTCATCTCTGGCAGTCTTGCGCCACAGCCCCTGGAGATTCTGCCTTGTTTTGCTTTGTGAGTTGCTGCAGGAGGAAAACACACCAGAGCTGGAAAAAGTGACCAAAGTCACTCAGATGCTTCCCACAAATATGCGTCTACTGCTAGGACTCCGGCACAGCTGCCAGCTCTCCTAGCAATCCTGAGAGAGACGGAGAGGGATGAAGATGGTGGAAACTGTATCGGTAAACCTAACCATTCTCACACCAGGATTTGACGTTCTTCTGTTGGATCGGAGTTTCTTTGCGCTCTGGTCATCATGAATAAACGCACTAAACCAGTCATAGGTAAGAGTAACACCCCATTGATTTGTTGACATCCTGAACTGAATAGATCTCTAGTCTTTTAGTCGTATTCTCACGGGTAGAGGATTTTGTTGAACCCTGGAGTCATGGATCAAGGACTTTTATGTTTTTTTAGGAGAGCTTAAAGATTTGCAAGTAAACCATTTGCAATAAATACTTCGGGGACAAAGTGTCTTGATTGTTCTGTCGTTTTGAGTGGGAGGTTTGCTGCTTGTGCAGCCAGTGTTTTGGGACTCTGTTGTCTAGCCCATAAATGTCTACTTAAAAGCACGTAACACACAAGGAGCCTGATTGTACACTGCAATCTGCACTACAAATGTTGATTTGTTGCTGTTGTTGCTAAGTTTGGCCTGACGCATACAATAATGCATTGTTACATTCATCAGCAAACACGCACACAAAGACATGCACAAGTTCTG
The DNA here is from genome assembly GCA_028565825.1 of Olivaichthys viedmensis. NCBI lineage: Eukaryota > Metazoa > Chordata > Actinopteri > Siluriformes > Diplomystidae > Olivaichthys > Olivaichthys viedmensis. The sequence goes on from JAOUQW010000001.1 coordinate 5,027,600, forward strand.
TCTTTCCCCACACTCTAGCCTATTTGTAGATTAACAGTAGTGTGTTGCAGTAGCTGGGAGTGCATCAAGGTCAGCGGCAATGGCAGGAGGTGAGATTCCTGCTTTAACCGGGGCTGTAGCCAGCAGCAGCACAGACAGATGTGTGTGTGTGTGTGTGTGTGTTAAGCCTGAGACACTGAAAGGTTGCAGTGTGTGTACAGTTGATTCCTCCACGTGCCCACAACATACCTGCATAAGATGCCATGAGTTTAACGCTATACTGGCAGCCTGAGACAAAATCGTTTCAAGCTGAGCACTTTGTTTTCTGACGAGCCCAGGGTTTCAGCAATATATCAGTATCAAGACTTGCTGAAAATACAGCAATGAACAAATTATTTCAGCATTTCACTGAAAATTATTACTAGCTATCTTTGAAGCAGCAAGTATCTAATCTCTATGCATCTGTAGCATATGTCTGACTACCAAGGACAAGAATTGCGACACGTATCCCTGTACTGAGAACAGAAAAATCTGTTTACAAAAGTTTGGAATCAATGTTTTCAGTAATATAAACTCATCTATAGAATGATTGTAATATGATACTAGTGTTATGCGCTTAGGTTTCAAATCATTTATAGAAAGCTGTAAAACATCATGTGTCCAAAATGATGACTCCAAAATGACTATGAAAGTTTTATAGCATCAAGAGTGATGTTAATATAAACATTAATACCCAGAA
>JAOUQW010000001.1:5035341-5049110 GCA_028565825.1 Olivaichthys viedmensis
GTGTGTAGGAATGTGTGGAGGTAGATGAGGAGATAAAGGGGGAGGTTGGAGTTGGACAGGGGTACGGAGGCTCGAGGTGGCATGTGGGGCGGCGTGTAGGTGTGGGATTGAATGGGTATATGAGTGTGAGGTGGAATTGGAAGGTTTTGGGATGAAAATGCTGGAACGATGGCCGGCTGTTTATGGATTAACCCTTTGCTGGGACAGATGGCTCCCTCTCTTACTGAGCCAGAAGGCCTGTCTGTCACCGTCAACATGGGCACCCGTCCCAAAGCCTCTTCATCCCACAGCCTTTCCTTTTCCAAACACGAGAGGCACTGGGAGCCAAGATCCCTCTCTCACTCTGAGTGGCTTCTGTTTTGGTGTAAAACATAGGTGAGATTTTTCATAGGACCTTAATGTCTGGATGGCATTAAAAGATCTTAAAACTGTTGTAAACACTAATAGATGGCAGATGTTTTTTTTTTTTTTTTGTCTTCTAAAATGTATTCAAGATTCAGCCCATCCTGCTAGGCCCTGAGGTGCCAGATAAATCCAAATGGAATTACCTTCTCGCCTGACTGACTAGTGATGAGAATCAGCTCCGTAAAGACAGTGTGTCAGGATTCATAAAGAACATAGGGAACCATGGGGGTGCGCAGGAGACCATAGAGATCACAGGGAATATGGGGAACTGTAGGAAACACAGGAAAGTGTAGGGAACCACAGGGAAGTTTGGAACCGTAGGGACCATCGGGGTGCGTAGGGGACTGTAGAGGTCACAGGGAATATGGGAAACTAGGCAACACGGGAAAGTGTAGGGAACCACAGGCAAGTATGGAACCATGGGGACCATGGGTTAACGTAACCACAAGAAAGATGGGGAAGGGTAGGGAGACATCGGAAAGATGGGGAACAATTTATAATTATAAGGAGTTGAGGTAACTTTACAGAACCATTTGTAAATGGGGAAACCCGGGGGAAACATGGGGATGTGTAGAGAACCGTAGGGAACGTGGCGAGGTCTAGTAAACCTTGGGGAATATGGGGATGTGTAGAGAACCGTAGGGAACGTGGGGAGGTCTAGTGAAGCTTGGGGAACATGGAGATGTGTAGAAAACCGCAGGGAACGTGGAAGTCCACAAACCGGGGGGAGGTTTAAGAAACCGTAGGGAACATGTTGAGCTGTCATAAACCGTAAGCAATATGGGGAAGTGTAGAAAACCAAATTAAGACTTAGAAAACATGGGGAAGAGTAGGAACCCATGATGAACTGTAGGAACTCGTAGGGAACAGCTTCCATAGCTTCATTTATGATAACAAAATGTAAATAAACTAAAATATGCTCCACTTTACTTAATCACATTATCTGAAGTGAAGGTCCTTTGTGGTTAAAATGCTGTTTTGTATAAAACAGCTGCCTATGTGGGCATCAAGTTTTGAGATGCTGTGTGAACTGTCTGAAGCCTGAAGACAGAAGTAAAAGAGAGGCTTGAAAATGTCCATCTGTGACAGGACTGCCAACGTCATGTGACCTTTGAGGTGTGATGCCCTCAATGTTGTCGGCACAAGCTAAGTTTATGGGCTGTTTGATTAACACAGCTTTACCATGGTGTGGTGGTTTGACATCAAGATTATGTTAGAATGGGGTGCGATTGCAGTTTATAAGAGTCAGAGGCCATTTTAAACACTATCAGAATAGCCAAGCAGTTAAAGGTAGGAGTTCTGTTCGAGATAATGTATCGGAGCACATACTTTGCATCATTGATTGGTTTGTGTAGGCTGAAGGCTGCCCTCATTGATCCAGCTGAAGAGGTACAGCTATAACTGCTCTTGCATTAAATACAACATTAGAGAAGATGTGTATAAAGCCAACACAACTAAACCTGCTTAACTGATGAATCTTTTAACACCCCCCCAGCATTCTGAAATTCCTGGAGATCAAGTCAGACGAGGAGCTGAACAACAATTTCATGAAGATCATTGACTACCATGCAGATTTGACTGAAATCGGTATTTCCTCCTGGACTCCTGAGGTTTTTATGTGCTTCAGAAATGTTTGCGACCAAATTTGGAGCTCAACTGAGAGTAAAAAGCCCTGAAGCTATTCTTTTTCCTAAACGTTCAGAAGCTATAGTAGTCGTTTCAGATGTTTCTGTCTGCACAGAAGAACCTTCCCTGCAAGCCAAAAACAGCTACAGATTTGTATTTGCTGGGGCAAAATGATCTTTCAGTCAGGAACTACAAAGAGAAATGAGAACGTCTTAGATGGCAAGCTTAGTATCTCATGGTGACAGATACTGTCAGACTTGCTACTTAATGAATAAAATATGTTTTTACCATGTTGTGTCTAGATCCAAAATAAGGATTGTTTTTGCTCCTGTGTGCTCACCTTGGCCAAAATATGTAATTGTTCCTCATTTTTGGGAGGCACTGCTGGTGTTCTGGGTTTGCCATGGTCACTTCTCCTCATCTGTATCACCTGCCTTGTTGTGATGACACATGGGACTGTAGTAAACTGTAGGGAATACTGGTACTTTATAAATGGCAGGACCATAAAGAACATGGGGAAGTGTAGGGAAACTATCAGGGACGTTTTGAAAACCATATAGAACATTGGGAAGTGGGGTGAACCGTAGTGAACACGGGGAAGTGTTGAAACCATTGGAAACACGGGGAAGTGTTGAAACCATTGGAGACACGGGGAAGTGTTGAAACCATTGGAGACACGGGGAAGTGTTGAAACCATTGGAAACACGGGGAAGTGTTGAAACCATTGGAAACACTGGGAAGTGGTGTTGAAACCATTGGAAACGCTGGGAAGTGTTGTTGAAACCATTGGAAACACTGGGAAGTGGTGTTGAAACCATTGGAAACACTGGGAAGTGGTGTTGGGATCATAAGGAACATGGGGACATTTAGAAAACCATGGGGAAGAGGGGGAGTACTGTAAGGAACATGTGGAAGTGTTGAAACCATAAGAAACATGGGGAGGTGTCGGAACCATAAGGAACAAGGGGAAGTTAAGCAAACCGTAAACACAAGGAAATGTTGAAACCACAGGGAACCTAGGGAGGTGTTGGAAACCACAGTGAACATGGAGAAGTGCAGGAAACCATGGGGAACCTGGAGAAGTGTAGGAAACCACAAGGAACCCTAGGAAACAAGGGAAAGTGTAGGACACCCCAGAGAACATGAGGAACTGTACAAAATCATTTAGGAAATATAGCAAACTGCAGGGGACTTGTAAGGAAACAGATATAACATTGGACACTGTGGCGATCTGTAGGGAACCGTAAGGAAAATGCAAGATTAAAGGGAACATAGGCACTGTAGGGAATATAGACATATCTTGCCTGCTGTTATGAATTCAGTTAAAGGTTAAAATATATGAGAACACACACTTTGCTTGATCTGCTTGTGTTTGTTAAAGGCTTCTTTTCACTTCCCTCGTTGATACGGCTAAAAAATGATAGCTATCGATGTAGTGGAATTGTGCCTTGCATGTGTGTGTGTTTTTCTGCACTGCAATTTGTGATGGTTGATTTACTCGCATTAACCCTGATGCATGCCTGTTCCAATTGTCTTAATAAACCGACAAATCGAGTAAAAAAAGCCTGAATAAACAGACTTGGTGCAGACCTTCTATTTCCTATAGCTATGTATGAATGAAATCAAGCATTAATCCTGACTATTTTTATAAAGTGAGAAGTAGTGAAGGTACTCATGATGCTACGATGGTAAATTTGATTACATTTATTAGAAAGTGAAAGAAAAGGATGAAAAGCTAAGGGGTTAATCTGAGAAGCAGAATATATGTATATGGAGAATGAAATAACAAAGATTGGGTATCTATGTAAGACGGAGGCAAAAACTAAGGCGAGAGAGTGGAAAGCCTGCTGAGAGAGCTCGAGCGGCCGATATTACTCACTGGGTCACGCTCATGAAAAATTGAATCAAGTCTCTGAGATATGAGCTTCAAGCTCCGAACAAACACATTTTAGTCTGGGCAGCTGGGCTTCATCTTTATTTCAATTAGCTGGTTGTGTGTTTAGGGACAAAACAAGAACCGAGAGCGTGTTTTCAGGATTATAAAATGATTACATGTTGGCTTTCTTTTTGATTATCTACTGTTACCAGAATTAAAATTACTTCCATAATTTTACATACAAAGAAAGAACATGTCAACATTTTCCTGTCATGATAACCGGTTAACCTTTTATCACTTTTTTTTTTGTCTGATGAATAGATTTGTAACAAGGACACATTACACAAAACAAGGAACCTTAAAGATATCTCAATATATCGTATATTCGATTTTATTCGAGTATGGAGCTTGAATGCTGACATAAGTATTTGAATAATGAATTTCGTATATTTTAATTATATACATGTGACATTTAATAAAAATCATTTGTTTTTCTGTGGTGTACTTAATAAATGTGAATTTTTACCAATGTTTTCTTCGTTTTGAACTTCAAATTTACTGTTTAAAAAACATATAATTCGAGATTACGGGTCACAGTTTTCAGATAAAAAAAAAATCAGAACCCTAAATACAAATCTCTTACATTGAAATCTCAAAAATACAGATTTTATGTAAATTAGGCCAAAGGTGAAGCATCCGAGACTCCCAGGGAAAAGTAAGCGCTTAGAGTGATCATTTCAAACCATACATTCTTAACGGCAAATTTTACCCCTAGCAAGTTCAAAACAAAGAAAAAATTGGTACGCCACAGAAATGTTTTTATTTTTTATTAAATGTCACGTGTATATAATTCAAATATAAAATATTAATATTTCAATATTAAATGTCACCTGTATATAATTCAAATATAAAAGATTAATATTTCAATATTAAATGTCACATGTATATAATTCAAGTATAAAAGGTCACGTGTATATAATTCAAATATAAAAGATTAATATTTAAATATTAAATGTCACGTGTATATAATTCAAATATACAAAATTCAAGGCAATTTAATAAATGAGAAACTGCAGATAAAAATAGCAATAGTATTATTGGAAGGATAAGGATGATTAAAAAAATCATAAACAGAAACTTTCATCTAAACTTTCATACCACCACCACGATGAGGTTGATGATTAAAAAATGTTCTAAATAGAAACTTGTAGACACTTGCTTTCATACCAACCAGTGAAATGCAATCTCCAGTGTTTTTACATTATTAGCTGCAAGAGATGGGGGCGATATGGCAAAATACTGACATATATTATTATCACGATATGTCATTATTTGGATATTTGCAAATAAATTGGCGCCAGCAACACGATGGAAGAGAATAATGACGTTTATTGTTACGCCGTCACGGTTTCACGGTTGGTTGTCCATTTTGCTTAAGCAAGAAATAGGAACATTTTAAGTATTACTTTTTTTTTGCTTTATTTCTTGCTTCTTATTAGGCACTTAAAGACAAAATGACCAAAATGTGAAAATGCTATTGTTCAAAAGATAAAGACATTGTCTTGTATCCAATCACCTATTTGTTACTATGAAGGTTTAATTTGATAGTGAGAATAACTCATACGCATACTAAAAAAAGAAAGAAAAGGTCACACTGTGACGCAATTTATCACGATAACACAAATCTTACCCTTACACTAACGACCAAATTTGTTGTCCATCGTTTATGCCGCTGACACTCAGCAATCACACACTTGTAATATATTTTTTTTCATTTTAAACCCAGCAATCACTTCGTATTTAAATATGGAGGTTATTCACTGTTCCTGAGGTCTTTATTGTAAGACGCTTGTTGTCTTTGTGTAGCAATGGTGGGGAGGTTGATTACTCCTCTACTGCTGTGGTATTGCATCTCAGGTGTGCAATCATTCTGTCGTCGCTCCCTCCCTCCTTTTAATGCCAAATGCACCCGTCACAGTGGCATTAGTGTGTTTTCTGTCTAGATTTCTCCATGACGTCAATGTTTTTTGTGTTTTTTTTTTTTCTCTCATTTTGTCAAGATTTTAGAAACAGGTAATATGAACAGTAACATTTGTAGATTCCGGAAGATCTCCTGAACTTGAATTTTCTTAGAAATGGAGGCTTTCTTAGGCTCTATTCAAACATGGATGATGTACCCAACGCTCTCGTTGCTGCTTCTTTGTGTGCCTTGTTGCTTAGGTTAAATAACCTAAATTTGTGATTTCTTTCTAATGAGGTGAATGTTGGTCTTGTGGCCACAAAGGGCATTTACAAAGTATGAATAAATTGTTGAATTTTCAATGTCTACTTCTACTTCGCCAGAGTTCCCCTCCCCTCTTGATGTAAAGTGGCTGGACTAATATTGGGTAAAGCTGAGCTTGACCCTCGCCAATCACAAGTCTGATGTCACTTGTCCCGCCCACACATCATTTATTGAAACCGTGCGTTTTCGATTGAGCGGACATTTCGAGCAAGCGTGATAATTCTTTAATTCTGTGGGTTCGTACGTGTAGGTTTGAACAATCCCAATTCTTGCCGATTGCACCGTTGCGTTTTGTTCTGCTCAAGTGGCGTAGCAGGCTGAGAGTCTCGGACAGAGGGCTGTCAATCAAGCATGCTCATTAAAGTTTTAGGCCACGCCCACCAGGACAGTTCTCGGAAGGGTGTGATTAGCAGATTGAGCAGTTTTTTGAGCAGTGTTTTACCACATTTCCATCTTGTTGTTTTTTTTCTTCTTTTTATTCAAACTTTGCTGGATGTTTAAAAATGAACACTCAAGTTTGGTGTATTTGGTGTTTTAATATTCTAATATAATATTCTCTGTGAATAATCAAGCAAGCAGACGGAGTGGTCAGCTCAGTGGAACTCGCAGGAATTTGCCTGAACATGGCCGAGAACAGTTAAGCTAGCGACATGGTTTTTCTGGTTTTGGTTTTTCTTAACACCTCATTTTGTCGGAAACGGAAAGCAGTCAGTCGAGCTATTATAACAGTCCCAGCCATTTTTTTTTTATTACCCAAGTTCAGCTTTGGGTCAGACTAAAGTGCCGAAGCTCTTTAACGTCTTCAACCTCGGGTCCCCTCAAGCTCCAATTTAAAACCAGTAACCTATCAGGTTATCGTGTGTTCCCTTTCACTCTGCGCTATAATGCACGTGGAGTCCTGATACAAAGGAAAGGGTTATCTGAGGTAGCGAACTTGCTCATCCGTACTCATGCACTCCGAGGCTCAATAGCAGCCCCGTGTTTGGGCCGTGTGGAAGAGTTCAGTGAGGAATGAGGTCTCCGAGCTTGCTCTTATCTTTCTTCTCGTCAGCGCCCCATCTATATTTATATTCATCTCTTATGAATGCAGACCATCTCAGCTCCCCAAAGAAATCAACACAGTTGGGTTCCCATTTATCACTGTCTACTATATTTGTCTCTCTCTCTCTTTCTCTCTCTCTCTCTCTTTTGCTCTCGCATGTTTCGAGCAATGATAATTTCATGGATTTTTACCTTGTCCAAACAGCTGCTTGCAGTTACAGTAAATAAATCAATCAAATCAAATGAAGCGCTGACGACTGGATGCACAACCTCAGTTTTTTTTCCCGTAGCAGCATTTTCACCATCTTTCCTCCAAAACACCCTTGCTGAGGATTTTGAGCAGCCCGGAGCCACGTTTCTCCAAAAACACTGCGCCTTATGTTGCCAAGGAGTTAAATAGCGCTTTTCCACTGGACAGTGCTGTACGATATGGTACAGTAACAAATCCATGATCACACATTTTACATTTCCTATTGTTTCGCAAATAGTATGTGCTGTATATTTGAGAGTGAATTATTGTGATAATTTTTAGCCTGCATTGAGGTACCTACAATTTATAAAGAGGAAGCTTAGAACTGCTGGTGATGAACTCGGCGGGTTTGGCTATACTGTTTCATCATTCTGCTGTGCTATACTAATACAGTGTCGTTCAGGTCTATTTTGAGTCCTGTAAACTATAGATGTTATCAAGATTAGTACATTTTTGCTTTTTATTACTATATCATTATTTGTGATGTATAAAATGCTATACATAGAGTACTACTATCCCAAGAAAAAACACACAAATATTAAACTTGTTAACTGAAACCTAAAGCATGAAATCAACCTAAATATTGTAAAAGTCTTGAACAGTAACCCTTCTTTGCACTTGTGATTGGTGAGATTGGACAAGCAGCATTCCCCTGCCTTCTTGCTTATATCCTAGACAGTTTCCCGACCTTTTACAACAGCACAACACCAACCCCACTGTTAAAAATGCAATTACAGTTGTTACACTGTAACCGACGTTGGTAATCAGCGTAAACAGGCCTACACAAGCTAGAATGCGGCTTCCCTAAGACCTCACGTTGATTAGGGAGGGAGCTGCCCAATCAACTCTTCACAAAACAGATCTTATAATTGACGCTTATTTGACTGTCCGTGTGAAATGTAAAATACAGGCAAATACAGGCCCCTTAAAGTGTGTGGATTTACATTGTCCACAAAGTCTTCTGGCCTCGAATAATCTTTGACTCTAATAATAAAATAATAAAAAATAAAATAAAACATGTGCCTGAGTCTGCATCTCAAATTGTTAGTTTCACCTGAGAACTTTGTGAAATCCTCTGTAATTCTGTGAAAACGGAATCCATAGACCTCTCAAAACCGTAAACCCCGAAGCCGATAATGGCGTAACCCCGATCGATTGCTTGACCGCTTCCAGCAGGAAGTTAAACTCCCCAGGGTGAGTGTGTACCAATGTGTGAATGCAGGTCGTATATGAAACGTGAACGGGTGGCTCCGGTGTTGAGCGACTCGAGGCCTCTTTCCTGTGCTCTTTAACGGGAGAGTTAAAAAGGGATTTTTCACACCCGGTTATTTTTAGAAGCGGATGCGAGCTCGATGTCGGTGCTTCAGCTGATACTTTTATGGAAGCGTTGTTTTAAATATGGCAGCAGTTTCTCTTCCTGTACTCCCAATATGGAGCTGTACAGCTTATTACAGCTTAGACTTAGACAGCAGTTTGTAGAGGACATTTTTCCACCGTGCAAAGTACCAGAAAACTGGAACTGTTCTTTTGACATTGGTCGCTGGTTCAATACCAATGGTACTGAATTTATTTCGCACACTTCTTTCATGTTGAACTTACAAGTGGTGTAGTTGGGCGCCGAAATGATGATGCAGTCGCTTTTACTATTGTCAGTACGACCGCTCCAGTCGTCTCACGGGTTAGTGAAAATGAACTTGAACCCCAGTTGTGTTGGTTGCCATTTGGTCTAGTTTTTGTTCCTTAATGTACAGTGGAAAACCACCCTGAGTGATTTGACCGTTGGTGGGTTTGGGCTTTAAATCACACCATTAGCATAGTATTATGGTGCAGTAATGTTATGGATTGAGTTTTTATCACTGCTGTGTCTTCAGTCATCTTCAGTCTTCGTGTCCTGTTTAATTGTCACATTTTTGGACACAAACCTGTTTAAAAAACGGGGTCACCTAGAAGACAGCTGACTTAAAATAGAGATTGGTATGATATTAAAAATGCATGTGTCTCTCTGTCTGGCCTGCTATCAACAGCCCCAGATACACATCTAGGTTCAGTCCTGTCACAACTCGACGACAAAAGTATGCGAACCAGTAAGCTCAAATACAGGACTACACCGAGGTACACAACTCAAACAAGGACACGTCAAACAAGGACACGTCAAACAAGGACACGTCAAACAAGGACACGTCAAACAAGGACACGTCAAACAGGGACACGTCAAACAGGGACACGTCAAACACGTCAAACAGGGACACGGGACACGGGGGACACGTCAAACACGGGGTCACGTAGAACACGGGGTCACGTCAGACATGGGACACGGCTACAAGAGCATATGTTATGAATGTGTGCAGGTGTGCATTCATTTTTTATAATGGGACACCTGACATAAAATCGATTCGGTCAAAAATGTAATCACAATTTCTTTTAATCAATGCACCTGATACTATGTAACCATGTTGGAATGTCACCATGACAACAAGCATAAATTGTTGTCATGGTGACATTCCAACATGGTTACAGTTTAGGCTAGGCCTATAAGCTATGCTATGCTTCGCTTCGCTACGAAAAAAAAAAAAGCATATAAATTTTGGACAAATGGGACGCAGCAGTGTTACCACTACAGAATCCAGACAGACGCGCCATCTACACCACATCACTCACGTCTGCAGTGGGAAAAAAGTCTCCTCCTTTCTATCTTGATGCTGACAGGGATGACCTGCTGGTAAACGAAACACAGAAAATGCTTTGTCTATTTCACAATTCAATTTTAACATCAGTGGAATTAATGCATTTAATTCTTGCACATGCAACAATAGAAAAAAACGATGCCCGTCACGCCTAAACTGTATGTTGATTAGAGCCTATACTTAGTGATTTTCCATACAATTTTATTTGTGTGATTTCTTCAGTGATTTGTCTGCACCTCTGATGTTAACGACTAACATTAATGTAAAAATTGAAGTATTAGTCTATTAATGAGCTGACACGTGAAAAACTTAATAATGAACTCCTTTGCTCCCGCCTCGTCCGTTATTTTCTTATATCGTAACACTTCATTGGGCGTTTTCTCTAATCACCCAGAGGGCTGCCCTGGATGAGGCTTTTTCCCTCACTGACTGTTGAAACACACGCACTTAATAGTTGCTCGGGATATCCGTACACTAGGTGTGGGTAAAAATCTAACAAGAGGAGCAGAAATCCATCAGGATTGGCAAGTTCTTACTCACAAGCAGTCTGCAGATTGGACAGTTAAGAAGCCTAATTGTGGAAAATTTATATTTCCATAAAGAATGATTTGTTGAAATACAGGATGCATATGAGGAAAAAAACAACAAACGTGTCTATAAAGTTTTGCTACGGTGATCTCGAATGTCTGATGGCCTATCTGTAACTATTCTCATTAGGAAGCATTTTAACCAAAAGTGAACGACGGCAGCGTCTCATTTGTGACTCGATTAACAATCTTAGGTACACTTCTGTCCGCCATGTTTTTCAAATGTTAATGCCTTCCACTAGATGTGACATGGTGCAGTACTTCCTTTATCTTGAAAACACGCACTCTGCCCAAAAATCCTGCCCACCTCGGCTCGGCAGCCTCCTTTTAAACTGAACGCTGGTGGCAGTGACGGTATTTTCAATATCATTGCCGTATATTGTAGAATTAATTATGGGCGCATGTCTAGCTCTGGTGTGTGTGTGTGAGCAAGAGATAATGTTTGCGAGAATACAAGACATTGAAAAGAGGCTGAGAACAGCGTAATTCAGTCCCTCTGTTATCTCCTAATTAGGACTGATAAGACGCACTAAACGCCATAACACACTGATCCCAAATCAGACTCAATAGGCAGGCCTGTGCAGAATTGCAGACACGATCCCACGCGCCAGCGGAGGACAGATTACACTCGTCTGCTCACACAGAGAGATGAAGGCTTTCTGTATGTGTGATGGTTGGTGTTGCAGTGTAGCAAAGTTCCCTGGTTGCTGATGCTGATTCACTGAGACGCTGCACTGCTCTTTTTTAGAAAATGACATCTCGTAAAAACATTCGGGTTAAAACTCGAGGCTAGAACACAGCAGATACAGTAAGACTAGCTGTGTGTGTGTGTGTGTGTGTGTGTGTGTCCATATCGGGGGGTGGAGAGGTGGGAGTGAGTCCTAAACCCTCATTAGTTAATTGTTTTTAGTTTGTGTGTCTATTTTTGGGGTTGTGGATGAAGCCATTTGGTTACAGGGTCACCTCCCTTCTGAATCACTGACCCACAATTAATGAGACTGAGTGGGCTTAGTCTAGGGGGGTGTGTGTGTGGGAGAGAAACAAGAGAGGGATAGGCTTGAGTACTTGCAATTAACAGCAATGATCAATCATGACAACACAACGAATGTGTGAATTTATGCTTATTTTATTACAATTCTTATTTTTATTCTTGCGGCTTCATCTCCCGTGGCTCAACTCATTGAGCAACTCCTGAATAGTAATAAAAATTCACATCGTCCCAGAGTTGTAGTGTTTACTTTTAGAAGTCAATAAATGTAATGTGTTTGAGGGCAGTAGTAGCTCAGCAGTTCAAGTTCTGCTTTGTGAGTTCAAATCTCAGGACTACCAGAGAGTCAGCGTTGGACCCTTGAGCAAAGGCCCTTAACCCTCACTGTCTCAAGTGTATGCTTGGCTTTTATTGTGTCTCAAATTGAAGTCGCTTTGGATAAAAGCGTCTGCCAAATAATACATGTAAAGTGTCAAACACATTTAACATCAACTGAAGTTCAGGAACTACAGCAAACAACAAAACGTAAATCCTTCCAGAAATGGAGCCATAATCTTCATTTCAAGTTTTGTGATTACTGCGGTGTGTGTGTGCGTGTGTGTGCGTGTGCGCTGCTGGTTTATTAAGTTTGGTACACCTTCAATAGAACAGCAGATATAAATCTTTGTGCTCTTTCTTTTTCTTTTCTTTTCTTGCCAAATTCCACAGAGTTGAGTTGACATTGCGCACACACACACACACACCGACACACAGACACACACACACACACTTGGGCCATCCCTGAGGAGATGTGTTGCTGGGAGTGGTGTTAGGTTTCGGCTCTGCTGAAGTTCACACACCGGTGACACGTGTTGGGTGATTACCGGAGGCCATGACAGCTGCTCAGGATTATTGCATCGTATTGTTGGAGAGCGGGATCTCTTTAACTTCTGTTGGCCCGGGCTCTGTCCTCATAAAGCTACAGAGAGACACAAGTACTACACATGGGGTGTGTGTGTGAGTGAGACAGAACATGAGAAAGACTGTATCTGTGGTCCTCAGGGTCACTCCAGATAAGATGTATAAATTATAAGGCGTAAAAAATAGATATGCCTGACCAATATTGATTGACTGACTGACTGACCGACTGAGATTCATAAGTAGGATTTAAATTTGTTCTGGCAAAAGTGCACCAATTTAATCAGCTGCATGGCCTCAGATTGCATGATCCTAATCCATACGTTCAATTTTTGCATTTATGATCAACTCCAAATGGATCTGTATGATATTTATAGATTAAAAACTCAACAGAAATGGACTGTACGTCGAAATGCATTAAAATTGTAATTATTCGAACACTATATTTAGTATTTGAATGCGTTTGAATATGAATTAGCTTATAATGTTATACTGCCACAGAGTGAACATTAGGGGTAGCTACACTATGTGCTCGTATCACACAAATCACGGAAGGTGAACATTTGCAAAGACAACCACAATGAGGCAATATCATAATTCTTATTATATTTGTTATTATGATCAACTCGAATGTTTCAGGTGTTAGTTATTTTCCCACAGTAATGTTTTCCTGTCGCTGATCGTTTCCCCGGGCGTCTTCACGGGGGAACAGGATATTTATATTTACGCCTCTCCTTCACGCAATTAATCGGAATCCCAAATGGCTTCCTATTTACTGTATATGCTCACTACATGGGGTATAACATAATGGTCTTGTAGAACCTACATGGTGCACCATATGGCCGTCAGAACACCGCTTGAGATTCACTCACAGAGAATGAGCAACTCCAATAAGTGCTTGTTGGAAATTTGTAGCATCACTTTTAGGACACTTAATTTTAGTTTTTTTAATTATATTTAAACTACACATGATTTTTTTAAATTTTTTATGTTAAAGTAAAATATGGCATATTTTATATAATATGGCATGCATTTATTCAGACCCCTATTCCTAATTCAACCGATCAAAGGTAATTTAGGCAAAGTTTAAGGGAACGGGTTTCGATAGACTTGTGTTAGGCAACTAAAAGT
>JAOUQW010000001.1:5073729-5089331 GCA_028565825.1 Olivaichthys viedmensis
CCCCCCACCATTTGGATTAAGTTGTTCAGCAATTCTCTTTTCAAATATATATATACGTTATATATATATATATATATATTCTTTTTTAGTTCACCTGTTTTGTAGTTATTGTTTTTTTTATTGCAAAATTTCAATTCTAAATTGCTACACTATGAGCGTGTTAGAAGCTAAGCAGCTATTTTTATCCAAAAATAATGTGAATTTAAGCTGTTTTTATTTACGTTTCTTGCGCCACGGAAAACACAGAACTTGCTTGGACATTGAAAAACGACAGATTCAGACTTTGTGTCCAAGTTGTCACAGGGTAGCATGTGCTCGTTTTTGTCGTATTAATTTCTCCATCCATAGCTTATGCAGCTTGTGTTCGGAGCCCCTTAATGAGTCTCACTGTGCATTAATGAGCTTGAGACTAATTATTTACACCAGTCAGTCCTGAGAAGATTGCTAGAACGTGTTGATCTGTGGATCTCTCTTTCTCCCTCACACTCGTTCTCTGTGCTACGTCACCCGTGGCAGGTGTGGATGAATTAATCACACATATTATTCTCAGAGTTTACCCCCTGTCTCCTGCTTCCTCATGCTTCTTCTGTTCCTGGGCTAAAGACCTCTGCATAGCTGATACACTATTTTCTTCCTGATCCAGGGTCACTTTCTTTTGGCTCCTTTTTAGATCCTAACTGAAACCCATTCAAACAGAGCAGTGTCTTTTTCGGAATTCTGTAATAATTGTTCTTGACATATCCGATGTTCAGTGGAACTCCATATTTGTCATCAGATATTGCTTATGGAGTTCTTGATGATTTTATAAAATGTTTGTAGGCTGTGTGTAGAAACAATGTCTACAATATAGTTTTTATATTTAATATATAGGTTATAAGGTTTTGAGTTTAATTCAGCCAGTACTGTCCACCATATCCACGCATATCATGATTTGTTTTTGGTCATTGTTCTTTGCAGGAGTGAAACCTTTCTTCACGCGGAACCCGGCCGAGCTTAAGGGCACGTTCATTAACACTAAGCTGAAGAAGAGCCGTCGCGGCTTCGGTTTCACAGTGGTGGGGGGAGACGAGCCGGACGAGTTCCTCCAGATCAAGAGTCTGGTGCTAGACGGTCCGGCCGCTCTGGACGGCAAGATGGAGACGGGTAAGAGGAAAGCGAAACTGAGGACAACTAATAATGTATTAGTTGACGTCATTGGCGTTCCGAAAGACCAGTTGGTTTGAACGTTTCAGTTCTTTTGAGTGTAAAGTAGCAGTCAGCTCTGACTTTTGTCTCGCTATTTTATTTGGCGGGGTAGTCCTGGTGTGATTTTAGAGGGAACATAGTGCTTCAGTAAAGGGCTAACATTAGCAAGCTAGCAAATTTAGTTTATTGCAACTGTGAGTGACGAGCAACATTATGTTGAGAGAGGAGCAGCTGCTTGTTTTGTAAAAAAAAGAGACCACAACCCACCCACTTGTTTCCTATTGGCTTGTGAATTCACCGCCTTAAAGTTTACCTAAATAAACTTGGCGCAATTCAAAATTAACCACCACTAGAACGTTAACAAAATTAACCACCACTTAAACGTTTTTAGATATTATTTCATGAATGTGTTCAATTTCTTAACAGTGTCTTTCTGTGATATATTGGTCTCATTAGCTTTGCTTCCTATTATTGTGCCCAAAATACAGTCAAGGTACATTTTGCAAAATGTTTCCCAATTTTCCATAGTGCCAGCAAAAGAAACTATGAATCATTGTGTTTCCGTTAACTACTACCATGCAAATATCTCGCAGAGGAGCAACACGATGATGTAATCAAACACACAGTCATAGGTTGTGCTCAAAACCATATATAAAATGGTACACCACTATAGGGTTACAATAGTAACCTAGATCTCATAGCATTTTGTAACCATCTCCCTCTTTCTGCTCAGGTGACGTGATCGTCAGCGTAAACGACACTTGCGTGCTGGGCTACACACACGCGCAGGTGGTAAAGATCTTCCAGTCCATCCCAATCGGTTCCATGGTGGACCTGGAGCTGTGCCGGGGCTACCCACTGCCCTTTGACCCCGACGACCCCAACACCAGCCTGGTGACCTCGGTGGCCATCGTGGACAAGGAGCCCATTATCGTCAATGGCCAGGAGAGCTATGATTCACCATCCAGCCACGGCAGCCATAACGGCACCGGCAATGAACCACCACGACCCCTTAGCCCCGCCCACGAGCCCACCCCCGATGGCTCACAGGAGCAGCGTTTTGCCGGTGATGCGGTGACCATGGCGTCGTCCATTGCCACGCAGCCCGAGCTGATTACAGTGCACATGGAGAAAGGAGACAAGGGCTTCGGCTTCACCATCGCCGACAGCCCAGGGGGCGGGGGCCAACGTGTCAAGCAGATCGTGGATTACCCACGATGCCGAGGGCTCAGGGAGGGTGACATCATCGTGGAGGTCAACAAGAGGAACGTGCAGAACCTCACCCACAACCAGGTGGTGGATCTGCTAAGCAAGTGCCCTAAAGGCAGCGAAGTCACCATGCTGGTCCAGAGAGGTGAGTACACATGCGCCCTTATGAGCTTTTAGTGGGATGGAGTGAAAGGGGGGAGGAAAGAAAGAGAAAGAAGGAAAGAAGGAGAAAAGAAAGAAGGAAAAAGAAGTAAAATCGAGCAAGAAAAAAAAAGTAAGAAAGAAGGAAGGAAAAGGGGGAAAAAAGCAGAGAAGTAAGAAAGAAAAAGAAAGTAAGAAAGAAGTAAAGAAAGGACAATTATTAAGCAAAATTAAGGAAAAAATAAAGAAAAGCAGGGAAGAAAAAAGAAAAACGAGAAAGAGAAGCAAGGGGAAAAGAGAGAAAGAAAAGCAAGAATAAAAGACAGAAAATAGCAGGAAAGAAACAGAGAGAATAAAAACAAAGCAAAGCTGCCAAGAAAAGAATAAAAGTCACAAACTAAACACAAGCCAGAAAGATAAATAAAGAAACAAAGGCATGAAAGAAATGTAAATCTAAGAGAAATGAATTAGCAAAGGCAGGAAGAGCAGCTGGACAGAAGACGGAAAGCACATTGAAAGCGAATGGAAAGAGAGGAAAGGTGAGTGTGGCGTTGCAAGTGAGAAAGGAGAGAGTGTGATTGTGTGACGGGGATGGACAGATAGATAGATAGAGAGAGAGAGAGAGAGAGAGAGACTGATGGATGGACTGAGAGAGGTTTAGAGTGAGGGACAGGCTTCGTGACTGTGGAGTCTCTCAGTCCTGCCCCCTGCTGGAGACATTCTGGTCTCTGTCAGAGTTCTGTAGTGTACACTTGGACTGCAGTGTGTACTATGTTACACTCACAGTAGGGTCCACCAGCAAGTACTGTTTTATTTAATCATTTATCAAAAACGGAATTGTGGGTAACCCTTGACATTAAGGTTCCCTTATTTATGGCATTAGGTCACATTAACTTCAGCATTGATTAACGATAATTAATCTTAAAGTAATTAACACCTGTATTAGCCAGCGTTTGTTTGAATGTTAACTAAATCATCAACAAATGCATTAACTAATGTTCATTCCATCCACGACCAAAAAATAAGTCCATGTGAATCTGCATGAATTTAATTATAACAATAATTTAATTATGTTACTAAATGTTGATAAATAAAGAAAGAACACACAGTTTAACCTCACTTATGAATCCCGCCAATTAACCACCAAGAACATATTAATCAGGGCATTAGTTCCTTTGGGTTCATTGTGGATTTATTGTTAGTCATGAATGGAATAAACATGAGTTAATACAGACGTTCAGTTATTTATTTAACATACAAACAAACATCAATAATACAAGTGTTAATTGCTTCCAGTCGAGTGAAAAAAGTTTGCATCCCCATGGTTTTTGAATGGGAAAAAAAAGAGGACAATGTACCTCTATTTTACTATTTATCTACTCATTAAAACACATTTTAAGAAGTGAAATGAAATTAGAATACTACAAGACAACAATCCAAAACACAAGGCAAAATCTACAGTAAAGTAGTTTGAAATAGTTTAATAAAGGGAAGAAAAAAAGTATTATTTTTTAATTAAAAATAATAATAAAAAAAAACAAAAAATTATTTGTTGGTTAAAATAAATCACTTTATCGTCTTCATTTTGTCCTCAGGGTATCCAAACTTTTGCACTCGCCTGTAACATAAACCGACTTAACGTTACTGGTTTATTATAGCTGAATTACATGGTTTGGTAATGTCATATAATGCCGTGAATGCTGATGGCTAAGTGAACCCTATTGTAAAGTGTTATCGAGTTTTGTCATATTATATCAGCATATGGTGTTGCAACTACTTGAAAAAAATTAAGGAAATGATGTGCCATGTGTCAACAACATATTCAGACCAGATGTATTTCAGATGTATATGAGGATTTTTCAAACGGCACAAAAACGGGTCGACTTGTTTCCGTTTTAAATATTCATGAAGTATTCATAAATAATAGTTATTAGATTTACTTTTTATACATGATGAAATAGAAACATATCTTGGTAAAACTGCAATATTCCAAAGCAAACCAATAATATATATTTACCTTTCCCGTAGAGCACTGTGCAAAAGTCTTCGGCACCCTATATCTTTTATATAAATGTTGTCTTAGATGTTTATTTTATGTCTTTTGTATTCGTGTGTCATTAGAAAAGAGCAAAAAAATGAATTTCCATTCATTCTCCAAAACATTTAAGGTTACGGAGAAATGTTTGCCCTTGTGAGCTTTTAGTGGGATGGAGTGAAAGGGAAGGGGTGGGGGGCAAAAAAGACGAGGAAAGAAAGAGAAAAAAAAATTAAAGAAAAAGAAGGAAAAGCAAGAAAGAAAAGAAAGCAAAAGGTAAGAAAGAAGAAAGGAAGAAAGAGAGAAAAAGGAAATCAGGGATGAAAAAAAGCAGGTATGAAGGGAAAAAACAAACAAAAGTGGGGGGGAAGCAAAGAAGAGAGAGAAAGAAAGAAGGGAAAAGGAAAAAGAAAAGCAGGGGAAAAAGAAAAGTAGGGAAGGAAGAAAAAAAAAGCAAAAAAAAAAAAAAGCGGAAGAAAAAGTTGCTTTGTTTCGGTTTTAAATATTCATAAAGTATTATAAATAATAGATAAAAACAGAATCAAGGCTGTTCTGGGATTTTACTTGCAGAGACAGAAGCAAGTGAGAGCCAAAGTTCTGCAGAAGAACCGTGACAAGCTCTCCAAGATTCTTGGAACCAACCTACCAGCTGATTTCCTTATAAAACCGCACGACAGTGTGTCTAAGAGAATTGATGCAGTTTTAAAGCCAAAGGCTGCTCACACACTTTTTTTTTTTTTTTTTTTTTTTTACTGTTTACTGCTCTTTATAGTATTTTTTTTTTTTTTATTCAGGAACTTTTCATTTCATTATTTTCAAAAGCATTTTCGCTTTACAGAATGTCTTTACATGTACCTAACACTTTTGCACAGTACTGTTTATCCTCCTATTGCTGGCTTGGCAATTAGCTGATCAGGTGTTGGACACTAAAATGTACATGTTCAACTCGGACTGAGGGGAAAAAACCCCCCAAAAAACTATGGCTTGTGGGAAGAAAGGAAGTGTCAGTGTTGCCCCCTTACTAGTGGTCATGGCATTTATTTATCTGTGCGTATGTGCATGGTTCTACGCTTGTGTGTCAGTGTGTGTGAGTGTGTGCATGTGCACCTGGCTGCTTGCCCACGTGTATGCCCGCACCTACATGCACTGTGTGTGACACATCATTTAGACCGGAATTCCTCTGAATGGTGGTGGGATTTGAGTTTTTCTCTTCAGCAGCGTCTGAAAGGAAGCGAGCAAGTGCGACTGAATCGATGGCTTAGTCACTGAAAAAAAGCCAAGGCCACCAGCACCCAGAGTTTACATTGGAAACGCTCTTAAATTGGAAGGGTTTTTTTTTGTTTGTTTTTTTTTACGGCTGAAGCAGGACAAGCAGGCTGTTTTAGTTTTAGACCGAGTGCTTTTATTTATTTATTTTTGACTGAGAAATTGCCACGCAAGGCTCAGCGAATAGCCAGGTCACAACGTTACGTTTTCTTAATTACGCCAATTAGCCGATTTTGACAGTAACAGCCCGTGAAAGGAGCGTGTTGGCCTTACATCTTCTCTGAGCCGTGCGCAAGAGAAGCACTCAGCAGCCCGATGTTTCTGTGAAGCGAATGGTCCCTTTGTAACCTGACGCCTGATGCATGACCGGCGAGCTGACGTCAAAGCTGCTTTTGTGGTAGCGGTGAGCTTTACAAAGTGTTGCTGTGAAAGCTGAGCTCTGGAAAATGTCCTCTGTGCCCTTGCTACTCTGAGATTTCAGGGTACATGTTGATTCTGTGTTTGTGCACCTCAGGAGTTATTCAGAAACTGTCAGGCTAGTGGTAGAAGAAGGCTCGCTTTCTGAATCTCAGTCGAGGCGAATAATAAGATACAGGATTCAGATGCTTGAAAGCCTTTGAAATGCTTAATTTTTTAGAGTTATGTCTTCAAGGTTTCAAATTTTCAATAAATGACTAGAAAAAGATTTTCCCATTATTGGTGGACTAAATGGCATCCGGTAGAAAACAAAAGCATTTCATAGTTTCGTAATTTTGCAACTAGTTCTGTGTACGCGTGCGCGGCAGCTACGCGAGCGTCATTCTTCACATACTCGCTTGCGTACTTTTCGTACATCTGGAGGATTTAAAAACTCTGTCCACTAGGGGGCAGGTCAGAGCCGAAACATAGCTCACCAGCACTGGAATACTTTCTTCGATCACTTCCTCTGATTTTGCACAATGAGGTAAACACTGAAGATGCCGGGCGTTGAGGAGGCTGTGATAATGTGTATCTTGAGATAACGGCAGAAACAGCGGCGTCAACGTAGACGGTGTATCAGGCCAATAAACCAATCTCGTCGCCACAACGGAGAGTATATTTCTCTTGTCCTAGCGATCGGCGTGTTGCTTCACTATACTGCCCCCCGTCGTTTATGCTGGTATTGCACCACACGCATATGTTGTGTTAATTTTTTGGTATGTGCACAATCAACGTGCCGAATGAATGCAGGATACGTACGGTAGCCATTTTACGTACACATACACGTAGTTAACAGTATAACATAAAATGGCGAGTCAATAAGGCCCCCCAGATGGGCTACACAGCTTGGCCGAAAGCTTGTTTCTACCATTGGACAGCAACTTTTAGACCAGTATTTGTGTTTTTTTAAATGATCTGAGGTCTGTTCTGAGAGATCAGTGCTGTTAAGCTTAAATGATGTGCAGCATTGACACCTCCTAGTGGGAGGATCTGCCCGGCCTGGTCTCATTACTCTCTGCTCTCGCCTTAACCTTAATTACAGCTCTCTGTCAGTCAGCAAAGCTCACCATACACACACACACTCTTCCACTGTACTCCTTTTGATTACCTTGGCCGCAGCTGCTTCTCCATTCAGTGTGCGTTAGATGCGATGACATTTAGACCCAATCCACGGCGCCGTCTCCGTAAACAAATTAGCCACCAACCAAAACCTCTCGTGAGGAACGGGTCAGAGAGAGGGAAGGCGAAGAAATGGTTTTGACAAGATATACAGCGCATTTATCATGGAGTAAAGAGAGAACGTCAGTTTTCATTGTTGAATCAAACCAGTTGGTCTTAACACAACAGACACACACATACTGAAAATCCGAGCTTGTTAGAGCCGAGATCCTTTTAGACACGCAACATTGACTCAGTATTGACTCAGTTCTTCTGGTTTTTATCTAAAATTCACACAACACACCCACAGAGAGGGGCCCAGGCGCTAAAAATGCGTTTCACAGGCTTTACCCGCATGCTGAGCTTGCCTCCCTCGAGACCCAAACCAGGTGTATATGTGCATGTGCATGTGCATGTGCATGTGCGAGAGGCGTGCGAGCGAGCGAGTGTGTGTGCGGAGAAATGGAAAAGACAGAGCGCATCATGCTTTTACGAATTATAACTATTCTCTGACTCCCAGGCGAAGCTTCCTAATTGGTCGACGTGCAACAATCTTTTCTGTGTGTGTGTGTGTGTGTGTGTGTGGGTGGATGTGTGTGTGTGTGGATGTGTTTCAGGCTTCCTATCACAGTAAGCTTCACTGATAAGGTCTAAGTTGCTTTAATTGGTCCCCAGTGAGAACCGCGGCTTTGGGACAAGGCCCGTATGATCCATCATGCTCAGGGTTCCTCAGGTCGCCATTACACACCAAGAGAGTGAGACAGTGAGAGAGATGTGAAAGGCTGTGGTTGGCATGAGGGAGGGGAAAAACCGATCGCTTTTATGAAGCATCAGTCAGCAGTGATGCCTGCATCACCTGCGTTAGTTTCTCATCCCCCCTGAAGATCTGCTGCATGCAACTTCGATGCAAAAACGTCAGCCATCTATTTCAACTTTACCTTAATTAGGAAGAGAGGTAGACAAGGTAGAGATGTGTGGGAAGTTCATTTCCAGTAGCTGTTAATTTCACTTTAATGACTAACTCTGAGAATTCACAAATCTTGAAAGTGTGAGCCAATAGAAGACAAGAGGATAGGCTGTGGTCTCTTCTTTCTGGGGAAAAAATAAATAAATCACAATTACATAAATTGCCTTATCGCAATGACTTGAGCTGATCAGGATCATTTGAGGTGATCTAGATCAACCAATTTCACACTCTTATGTTTCCATATAAATATCTGTAGTCGACAAACACGTTCTCAATTTGTTTATTAATCATAATCAATGTATCCAGTAATATTTAGTGGAGTTGTGACTTAGCCATTTGCGCTTGCCTGGCTATTTTCTTAATGTCGTTTGTCACCCAACCTAGCTAGCTAACGTTAGTTGTTGCGATCCACTACGTCCCCTCCAAAATCCCATCACACAAGGACCGCCCATATAATCGGCTGCCGTTTGCGCCCACTTTAGGCAGGCTTAACAATTGTCTTTTAAAGATAGGCTTTAAATATTATAATAAATGTGTTATAGCTTTATTATTACTTTCTTTAAAGTCTTCTCAAAATCTTAATTCATTTTTGAGACAAAATAATCATCATGTTTTACATGTATTCATTTGGTAGAGGCTTCTAAGGCTGAATCCAATCTTAAGTTAGAGCTCAGCAGTTGAGGGTTAAAGGTGGAAGCAATTATTATTTTTTTTTTTAGTCAGCTTTTTATCTCTGGAGCTGTCAATAAAATATTTGCTCAGAGGAGAAACTCTGTGGCGCCCCAGGATCTTTAAATGGGAGAAAAAAATAATAATTTGTGGACCACCACCATCCAACCAATCAGAATAATAGGGTGTTTTATTTGCCTGTCAATCATGTTGCTCGTCAATCCCACAAGCCCCCGCCTCTTGCACTAACATTCAGGCGTTGCAGTTTAGGCAGCGTATTTGCATGTGGTTTGGGAGCGTGGCTTTGCAGGGAACACTGAATTAGCTTCAGCTAATTTTCGCCAAAATTACTGACTATACCTTGGTCAAGGGCCCAGCAATGGCTCCCTGGCGGTCTTGGGATTTGAGTTTAGAACGTTCCGGTAACAAGCACAGAACCTTATGATATTTCTGATTGAAAGCATTGCCAGTGTTGGAAGCTGATCTTGCCCAGCGACAGTGTGGTGGATTTTTATTTTGGACTCATATCGATATTATAGTCGCAGAGGACCAGCAGAAACAGCAATTCGCAAATATATACATGGGCTCGCCAAAGAGAGAGCAAAGATAAATGACAGTGACGCAGCACAGACGGGGGGATTGATTTAGCGTTTTAAAAGGAGAGGCGCCGGCTGCTTTTCCTGCACTCTTTACATTAAGGTTCTGCTGACGGTGCGCAAAGCCGTAATGAGCGACGCCGTTTCTGGGGGAAAGGCACTGAGCTAATAACTTCACAAAGGCTGTGTGTCAAACGCAGCCGGGCCGAGGGGTGTAACGTGGGCGTATTACACAGTGGCCATTAGGGGGGAATGGTTGATGATGTATCCACCCCCAACCCCTCGCACTCCAAGGGGCTTCTGCATTTGGCTTTCTTTGATCTTGATGAAAGAAACAGAGCGAGGCCTGTCAGGGACAGACAGCTGTCTGTGTGTCTCGTCTCGGTTGCTCAGTTACACTCAGGACAGGTTTTTTTAAACACGCAACTTGGGGATTGATGTGTGTGCTTTGTGCCAAGCTGTGTTTGGTGTTTATCAGAACAGATGTGTCGGAAGCCTGTAAAGGGTTGGGGACTGGCGTCTGGAAGGCTTGACGTGTGTTGGTGTGTGTTCCTTTGCCTCACTGCACCCTTTTAACGTTCCCTCATGCCTGCAATGTCCCCTATTGCAGCTCTGAGGACCTTCACTTCAGAGCTGTGAAGTTCTGTTGGGGTGTGTGTGTCTGAGTGCATCGCTTTCCTCAACCACAGAGCATCGGCTTCTTTGTGTGTGTCCATGTGCACGCTCTCTTCGTACCTCAAGAGCACCAGGTCGAGCTCTATCGGTTTCCAGGGAAACCGTCTGTCGCTCCTGTACCACCAGATGGACCTGACCATCGGAATCCGTCCCTCTCAGCACGGCTACACACACACTCTCTCGTCTCATTTAACACTGCGATTAGTTTCCACTGTGCCTGACAAGGGTCATGCTGTTCCAGGTCACGCTGATCCTCACTCACACAGACACTGTGTGTACTCAACTCCATTCTAGCAAAGTATCTTCGCAAAGAGAGGCGTGCTTCACACCTGCTGAACTTTGCTTACTGGGTTACTTCGTCTTCTAGATTCCGCTTTAATGCAAATTAAGTTAACGTTCCCGATTGATATCCCAAATGATTAAAGACAGGGTGTGACACAACAGGTTTCCAGGAGGAGGAATTCACAACAAAAATCACAATAACAATCCTTGCTCTAGTAGCTAATACAAGGGATGCACCGATTTCATTGACCACCGATATCGGAGCTCTGCGGTTGTTTTACACGCTGTCTCTTTATCTTTACATTTTTTTAATTTTTTCTTCTTCACTTGCACGTCCACTTTCTATACGATGTGAACCCCATGAAGTGTCATTTGAAAATCACAATCGACTACGCAAGCAGAACGTGTGCGGTGTGGATCGGATATACAGTCACTACACGACACGTCCGGTGTGAATTTGGGAAGAGCCAGCTGACTTTTTGTAAGCTTCTGTTTCTAAGTTATGCGAAACATCGCATGCACGATGGCAGCATAATTTCATTTCATGTACAAGATCTGTTGTATCAGTCAACATCACACTTACAATACTTCAGTGGATTAGAAAAAATGGCCAATACCAATCCTACATATGGAATCAGTTCACGCCTAGCTCGCGTCTACCCTTGGCTACTCTGTTAGCATATTGTTTTAAACCTTAAAGTAAGCAGGTATTTCACATTATACTAGTTATTTCCACTTTAACAATTCCAAACGTAACATCAAAGGAGAAGTTTGTCACTTTTAAAGCCCTCTGATGCCTTTGAGACGAATTGCAATGAAAACTCTTGGCAAGCCTTCCATCGACCACACCCCCTTTGCTGAAACTACCTTTTAAGGAGGGCTGGGGGCGGAGTTAATTTACGGTCGGGAAAAATCTAAACAGAAGCCTAAAATGATGAAGAACACTATTGTGCTTGGTAATAGTGTGAACCCAGTTTTTTTTATTATATCTTTTGTATCTTTGAAATTAGTTGAGTATTATCGCCCTAGAAACACTTTAAAATATTACAAACAAATATTAAAGAATGACCTAAAGTCTATTAGGTACTGCATAGGTACTGATTGTACGTGTAGCGTGTTCACACTGAGAAATACGAACAAATGTAGTGCAGTAAAAAGACCCGGACGATGGAATATGTTTGCCGATCCAATAAAGTATGCACCACAGATCAAAAGGGGAGGGGCTTGTAGCAGATAAGAGGATAACGGACAGAACCTGCTTCTGTCTCCGTCTCAAAACTGTAACTGTTAATGAGCCGTACGTTAAAATGAAATAAGTAGCACTAACCACAGTCTGGCACTGTTCTTTACATTTTTACTGTGATTCAGTGCGAGTACAAAATGGTAGTGTTTAAATTAACTTCTCATGTACCCACCCCAGTTAAAAGTAGGTTCTAAATTAGTACAGAGTAAATACTTTATATTCGGTCATAGCAGTTTTATTTCAAGATCCTGTTTTTTTCTATTTTAAAATTTCACACTGAATAACAACACTTGTACTTTATATGCTACTGCGGTGTAGCATTCTTTTTTATCGAAGCAATTATTTTTGATACCTTTATACCAGGTGTGTCATAAGAACAGATTTTTTTCCCCGCCCTCCCACATGCTGTGTTTGTGTCTGGGAAAGGATTGTGGTTTTTTTTTTCGTGTTCCGTAGGTGTAATCTTTTGATCTCGTAAAGACAGATGCGTTCTGGGTGCGTGTTTGACGCATTTTCGGGGCTCAGCGTTTTACGCACGCTCAGTACCCTTCACATTCTGTGTGTGTATTGTGTAAGAGGAAGGGCACTATGGGGACTGAAATGGATCTCCCTGTGGGTTCTTGTCCTGTCTTTATGCGCGCTCACCTTGTGTTCGTCCTCTCGTGTGTGTGTGTCTGTGAGCTTGTCTTGCTCCCCGTGCTGTCCAGCCCTCCTCATTTGTTGTCTCCTCACACTGCACCTTTGAGCTGACGTCTGTCTAAACGAGCTCCGTTCATCTGCCAGCCACCGATCAGACCTTCGGAGTGAAGAGTTTATGATTGGGAAAGAGGAGTAAGAAAAGGAAAGGAAAGCGAATGTGTGAGCAAAAAAGTGGAGGGAGTTTGAACGTTTAATGGCCAGTAACTCCGCAGGAGGAAGAGGCAGAGGCAGCATGTTGATAAAGAAGGAATGAAGTTTAAAGTCAACCTGACTGGCGTCTTCTCTTTTATGCGTTTTTTATTTATTTATATAAGGCAGATGGATGTGGGGTAAATATCCTGTCAAAACTATAAATGTAAATGCGATCCCAGAACCATAATTTTTAATTTTTAAGTTGAAACTCATCTTGCTATTATGTAATTATTATTCACACGTTCAATTTGTCCTTCACGTCTCACTTTTCCGCTATTACGAGGTACCATTTTACATTGCGTTGATAGCTTGTCCTTGATGGCTTGTAGACCTTTTTGTTTAAGCCCCACCCCCTCGGCTCTCTGGAGCTGTCCACGTGGCCCCGCCTCCTCAGCAACCTTGTCGTCGCATTTACGCACTATTACGTTTGACAAGTGAAAGACGATGAACGAAGCGGCATCTCGGACCAAAAGCACGTCTGGAATGCGAATAAGCGGTTGAGAAGATAAGTGTTGGTGTGTTGGTGTGTTCAGCATTTTTTGCCCTTGGGACAGTTCACAATCAATAAGCAGTTTCTTGCTATCCAGGGGACGATAGAATCAGGACACGCAAGCACACGCAGTCCAACACTACACACACACACACACACACACACACACAAGATTAAAGGGAGATGCCTAAAACCCACACCATTTCACTATGGGCTAAACTTTTAAACATCATGTTTATGCACAAATAATATTACTGAGATGTCTGAAGTGCTATTGGTATCGATAAACATACTTTAACTTGTTCCCAGTGCAAACGAAATATCATTTTAGGCCGAACGATCGCTTACGCCTTACGTCAATTCAAAGAGGTATAGGTGTTGTACTGTGCTGATGCATCTCATAGGATCGTGTTGCATTTTTCGCGTCCATCTGTTTCATATCCTGTGCTCTTGTTACCATCGATCTTTTAAAGCATTGATCTATGAACACATAATTTAGGCAGCATGTGTCAGCCCGCACCTCCAGCAGACAAGAGGGATAGAGAGGAGGAGACGTGTACGTCCCTGTAGTACTGACAGTCAGGATGGGAGAGAACTAAGAGATAGCATGAGAGCGAGAGAGAGAGAGGGATGGTGATGGATGCACAGCAGGGGGAGGGCGTAGGACGAGAGCGAGAGGGGGGAGAAAAGAGGAGAGCGCGAGACGGGAGAAGCGAGGAGAGCCCGTAGATGCACGAGCCTTCAGCAGAGGAGGCGCGAGGAGCTGGCATGCTGGAAGATGGTCTCAGTAAGAGGAGAACTGACCGTTGCCTATAATTTAATGTTCAGTAGCTTGGACTCCTTCTCCATGGGTAATAGATTAGAACCTAGAATCTAGCTCGTTCTCGCATCCTCGTTCTTCTTCTGTTTCTTTTTTCTTTTTCTTCTTTCAGTCTTTCACTACATTGAGGGGCGCAAGGATGTTTTCAAGGCTGTTTTTTTTATTTTTTTTATTAAATTTTGCACGAGTTTAGTGGATTGTTCCTGAGCTGAGCGTTGAATGCTGATCGAGCTCGTTGCCTTTTGTTCATTTATTTTTCAGCGGAGCGAGTGAGAGAGTGAGACAGGGAGAGCAGGAAAGAGAGAGTGAGAGAGAGAAAGAGAGAGAGAGAGGAGGCTGTTGCTGCTGCTGCTGCGCTGAGCGCTACAGTCAGATCTGTCCGCCTGCTCTGGGATTGCCGTTTCATATTT
Source organism: Olivaichthys viedmensis (assembly GCA_028565825.1). Lineage (NCBI taxonomy): Eukaryota > Metazoa > Chordata > Actinopteri > Siluriformes > Diplomystidae > Olivaichthys > Olivaichthys viedmensis. The sequence goes on from JAOUQW010000001.1 coordinate 5,088,226, forward strand.
TGCCTGTGGGGAAGGTGACATTTAAGCGTGCGATATTAATATTTCCCCTCTGTTGCTTATTTTTTTTTATTTCTTTTTTTTAGGGGTGGCTCCTGCCAAGAAAAGCCCAAAACTGGTGAGTACTTGTATTTTATTCACTATTTTACTGTGCCTCTTTTTCTTTCTTTCTCTCTGCTTTTTTCATTTATTTATTTATTTATTTATTTTATTTTTACACCTGCTGTTGCTTTTCTTCCTTCAGTGTGTTTTTTTTCTTTTCTTTCCGCACTGTGTGTGTGTGTGTGTGTGTGTGTGTGTGTGTGTGTGTGTGGCTAAGGTTCAATATGTGCCAGAGATAATTGGAGGGGTTTGGATGTTGTCAGCGATCAGTGCGAGGAATCCTGGGATGCTGCGCTCTGTTTTCTTGGGAGGAGGGTTTGTTTTTGTTCATCTCAGTGCCGGTCTTTGAAACGTCTCTAAAGACTGAGCGGTGCTGGAAGGGCTCCAGAGCGCCTCCTACAGGAGTGTGCGGTTAAAGGTAGTGGTTATGTCAGCTGTTTAAAAAAACAAACACGGCTTTTTCTAACCCATGGCCGTTGTGTTTTAAGATGAAACGTTGAAAATGTTATAGGTTATAGTTATATATATTACTATTACTACAGATTAGTGACCTAGATAGGCAACAAAGGGCACACTACTGAAGCCACATTCTTAGAAAAAAAACTATTCGATGGTTCTTCAGGGGTTCTTTCGATGGTTTTTCGCCTTCTAATAGGGTTCTTTTTCTGATAGGGAAACACTCAGTTGTAAGGTTCTACATAAAAACTTTAAGGCTTTCCCCTGAGAGACAACCAAAGAACTGTTAAGGCTTCTAGATTTAACCTTTTTTTCTAAGAGTGTAGCATCCTGAAAGGTTATTCAACTTGTCCCTCTGGGGGAAACCCTTAAAAGTTTTTTGTAGAAACCTACAACATAGGACTTACCTTTTACAAAAGGTTACAAGTAAAACCCCTTTGGAAAGACAGAACCTTTAACTATCCAAAGAACCCCTGAGAAGACAATTTTCTCTACACTCTTATAAAAAAAAAAAAAAAAAAATATATATATATATATATATATATATATAT
>JAOUQW010000001.1:5089384-5113408 GCA_028565825.1 Olivaichthys viedmensis
TTTTTGGTTTGTCTTTCTGGGTGAGTCCTTAAAGATTCTATATAGAATCCTAAAACAGTGGGTTTATTTTTTATAAAAGGTTCCAAGTAAAACCCCTTTTTAAAGACCGAACCATTAACTCAAAGAACTCTTGAGAAGACAATATTTTCTACACTCTCAGAAGAAATGGTGAACTCTAGCACTCTTAAGGGTTCTTCAGCTTGTCCTTCTCGGGCAACCTTTCAAGGTTCTGTGTGAAACCCTACAACAGTGGGTTTATTTTAAACAAAAGGTTCCAGAACCTTTGCCTATCTGAAGAACACTTGAGTATCCCTTTTTCTACACTCTTAGAAAAAATGTTAACTCTACCACCCTTAAGGGTTCTTCAGCTTGTCCCTCTGGGGGAACCTTTAAAAAGAGGGTTTACATTTTACAAAAGGTCCCAAGTAGAACCGGTTCAAAATGATGAAACCATTGACCATCACTTGAACCCTTAAGGAACCCTTTTTTGTACACGCGTAGTAAAAAAAGGTTAAATCTGGAACCGTCGCTAACTCATCTAATGATTTTTAGAGTAACGCTAGACAATAGATGCACAAGCGAACGTCAGTTACTCTCATAACTTTTAAAGTAATGAAACAAAACCTTTACAGGGATAATTACACATACAATGTTTCATAAACAGAACACTTAAATTGGGTGGTGTTGCAGGAAAGCGTGGCCCACCTCTGCGTTTTTATACGATCTCCATTATTTTAGGAATGTGTTTGCGTTTTGTCCATAGACACCAATTCATTTTACAATGCGGAGAGGTAGTAGCAGTATAGCGACCAAGTGACTAAGAATGACATCAACAGTTATCTAGGTCCCTAGTATGTACAGTATATCTGTGGTTATAGTTCAGATGTAAAAACAACTTGATTTCACTTACTTGCGATGGCGTTCTTGCTTAATGATCATTTTTTATCTCAGTTTGCCACATTGCCGCATATGGAGATGTCTTTTTAATTTAGTTCAGCTGAATAAAGCAATCTGCTGTGTTTTCTTATGGGATTTCCTCTACAGATATCAGATAATTGTTTCAGCTTGAAACAGACGTGTGCATGGTTTTATATAGGCGTGTGTACAGTCAGTGACAAAATGAGAATCCTAATTGTGATCCTAATACTGTGCATGTAGGTTCTTTCATAGCCTCCCAATCCTTCCCAATTTACTGTGGGTGTTTGATCCATCCCAATCAAGACTCAAAGGATTGAAGTTTCAGGCCAGCGAAAGAAAATTGCTTCCCACTTACATAGAGAACACATAGCTCTGGATGCTTTTGATTAAAAAATAAGCTCTTGGAATAATTTTTTTCCCCCCTCTGATACAGATTGTGAACAATCAAGGGGCAAATGTATAATATATTTGAGAAGTGAGCTGTAGAACGTTCAGAAGGAAGATGAAAGCATTGACGTGGGGGAAGAAGATGCGTCAAGTGGATTTGCTCGATTGTACTTGAGTACGCTCAGAGTTGGGCTACAATAAGACACCGTACTTGTCTGCTCAACACTGGGGATTATAATGATGCTCAAAGGGCCAAAGATTCTTTCCTTATGTAGTGGATGGCTCTTTTCACTGTTTTTCATTTTCTTCTCTCTGTCTCTTTCGCTCTCTCCTCTCTCTCATGTTCTCACTCAACACATACCAACTCAATCTCCAAATGCATACTCTTATTCGAAACACTTCCATGCCCACAGCAGCAGCTGGAGAGAAAGGACAGCCAGGGTAGCCACCGCAGTATCCCCTCGGACTCGCCTCTCCACTCCTCGCAGGCTCCATCCACAGAGACGGTGGCCCCGCCTCCCCCTGCCCAGCCGCTGCCCGGCCTGCCCCCTCAGGACCCGGCGCCAGACGGCACGCTCGCCAAGAAACCGGACCCGTTTAAAATTTGGGCCCAGTCCAGGAGCATGTATGAAAGTAGGCGTAAGTAATATGGGATTTTGGTGGTGGGTGCTTGGGAAGCTGGAGTTCTTGGGGCTGCTGGGGCCAATGGGAGGCTGGAAAAGGGGAATCAAAAAATGAGAAGAGGGAGGAATACGGATGTTCAGGAAGACTGTATGCTAAGCAGTGCATTAGTCCTTTAAGTACCTTAATGCATTTTCAGATACATAATTTTTGTCTTTGATGTACCTTCCTTCTTATTCCGATCAACCTTTAGAACATGGTTTTGGAACTTTTTATTTTATTTTATTTTTTTGCATTTTGCGTTTTTTACATTTTAAATATGGCAGTAAAGTGGGTTTGTTTAGGCCATTAGTTTAATTTAACTATAAGTGTTTGCCACAGCTGACTTCGGATCCAATTTGAGATTAAAGCCGCTATAATCGATGTTGGCAATCTTGCTAACTTCCGCCAGAATTGGCCACCAAAGGATTTCCTCAAATCTTATGCCATTTATCCAAAATTCTCAAAAACTCTGTCCAAAGCTTGTTTCTCTAAAAACATGCACAGATACAGTGCAAGTGCATCACAATGTAGCATCACAATCCTGAAAGTCCCGGTGTGGGTGGCAACTGCTTGGTCGGAACACCAGTGGACATCCAAGTGTTGTTTCTGTCTAGCTAACTATGTCGTGTGGGTTTATAATGTTACAGTTTGGGCAGATACAAAAATCATACCAGAACCTACCAGGCAAAATAATGACCTTGCAAACAGCTAAGCGAGCTCGGCATTAGCTTTCAAGTCCTTCGAATCTCCCCGGTCTCTTCAGTGCTGAAAAGCCACACCTATGATCACTCTTCTTTACACTTGCTCTGTCCCATTCCTTTCTGGACGCTTTCTTTTCCGGTGCAATCTTCGTCGACGTTGGACCCGGAACTTCTGGTCGAACGTCAGATTTATCTTCCAATGCTTCCATTAGATACATCAATAACATAACATATTCATAATCCTAGGCTGGTCTCCTTCTTCATCAAGCTAGTGCTTTACTTCCTGTTTAATTATGTCCTAAAACTTGTCAGGGCTACCCATGCATGCACAAAATAATAATAGGCAGGGAGGAAGTTTCCTGATTTGGTTAATGCAACTCAACTGTGTTAAAATGTCGATTACATTGAAGATGTATTATTACACTGCTATGTTTTAGCACGCACTTAATACCAGTACCTGTCACTTGCCACAACTCCCTGTTGGATCTCTTTGCAAAAGTCTAGCACACTATGATACCGTGAAAAATATGGCTCTGAAGACCATTAGCCCTTTGTGAGAATCTGCTGTGTGATTTTGCTGTCAGGGACCATTATATTGCAGTGCTCTCCTGTCCACACTTTGTGTAGTTATAATTAGCCTGGCTCGCTTGCCTTCTCTATGCCTTGACCCTTTAAAATAAAGGCACCAGAAATCGACTCAATACTCCATAGCTCTCTGGGCCAATTATAGCCCCTCCCTCCATCAGCGTTCTTTTACGCATCAGTTCCCCTTAAAAACATGGTCCTCTGACAAACGTGCATATAATTGATGGTGGTGAAAGATGGCGAAATCCCATATTTCTTTAATGTCTGTTTGCTGTGGACATGGGCAGACAAGTCAGCTAATTAGCAGGAATATCCTTTACCGGTTGGCAGGAGGTTATGAGAGAGGAAGCACGGTTCTCAGGTCGGGAGAATTCAGTGGCTTATCATTCCTCCAGTGGCCCCTGCTTTCATGCAACTCTTTCAATTTTGAACGCTTTAAAGCAAAGGGGAGCAGAGACCAACACCGCTGCCCACGGATCTGAGCTGGGGCGGTGAATCAAAGAGGACCTGGCAGATGAAGTCTAGAAGGAGGAAAAGGAAAAGTTGCTTTGTATTTTATTGCGTGGGCATATGGTTTGGAGTTGTGAACCCAGTGAAACATGAGGTCTGCCTCCAAGAACAGCCAATATATATTGGTCTCTGTGCAGTAAGATGGAATTAGAGGCAGATCAATTAGATTCTGGTCGATCGCTGCTTTTGAAGTCAGCCAGAGGTCTGTAAGCTCGGCCTGGGCAGCCCTGAGTGGGAAATTACCGAGTTCAGCTTAAACACACAAAAGTATCATTAAGTGACTTCAGCTTAAGTGAATGGAAGTAGAAAGCCGGGGGTGCGTAATGAACAATTTGGAGACTCATTCCGGCAGCTTAATGGAGATGGAATGATTTGGGAGAACCGGCCACTCCCAGCGACGACCATTTTGTATGGCTCAGGAGTCTCTCATGTCACTGCCTCTTATTGCCTGGATAATTTCAAGCTTAAACCAAGCCTTGATTTCCATATGACTAGATCACCTGCACTGGGAGAAATACTGCAACGGAACACTGGTGAAGGGAGAGCCCTTTTCAATTTCAAGTTTTTCAAAGTCATGACAAGGTGGGATTGATGTTTTATTTCCTCGCATGTGGTCAGTGCGAACAATCAAACTCGATGCCCACAGTTAAACTTTGCTGAATCCAGATATTATTGCAAAACCTGTGACTGCCTGGACCAGAGTATCAGAGTGTATCTGGTTCTTGTTCTCTTTAAAGGGAAGCTCTTTTCCACTGTGGGGCCGAATGGTTCGGAGCACATAGACTGACAGTTCCAATGACACTTCCACTAGGACTTAGTTTGGCACAGAATGATTACAAACTGTACCAAGCGCAGTTTCCTCTGCCCAGTTGGATAACCATGATCAGTGCACGAGAACCATTCAGGTGGGATGACTTGAGGACTAATTAGTTGTCTTCTATTGTTTCTTTTGGTTCGGCTCGGAAAGAATGCCTGAGACAGTGTCGTGGTCAGTGGAGGAAACACTTGCGCTAATTGACGTCTGGTCCGACAATAACATCCCTTATATCATCAACTGAATAAGCGTCCATTAGAGTCTGCACCGGCCCAAAACGGCTGGATGCGGCCGTGGTAGCCATTTGGCCCTACAGTTAAAAAAAAAAAAATCAAAAATTGAAAGAGGCGACTGATGATTCAATGGACAGATTGCAGCCCAAGCTGCTCCTGTTTCTGCTTCTCCCATATTGCTTCCTGCTGCATCAACTCAAGTGTGCAGAAGAGGAATGGCTGCACTCAGGACAGACAGCTCCCACGTACCCAAATCTCTTTATATGCCAGACACCAAATATGATCTCTCAGGACCCCCTCCAACACAGTTCTTTGACGATGGTAATCTAGCATATCTTGCACTGCATATAGGTTTGCAGATGCTGAACAAAACTTACTAACCTCCTAACCACCTTGACAATTCTATAACCATATCTGGTCGAGGCCTAACATCAGTCGAAAAAACTATTTTCGCCTTAACCACATTCCACATCTTGAGCACCTTTTGGCTTTCAAATTAATCTCATGTGTAACCCAGGAGTGTTTTTCGGTTTGCTTTCAGCGCGCATTTGTAGATCATCATTCAAAATGAAGTGAAGCCAATAATGCACAAAGTTAACCAAATCTTGCTAATTACCTTCTCAGAAGACATTTTAGAATTACACATCTGGTAATATACCATGTACGGTCCATATGGCAAAGCACTCATTCCAGCACCCTAACAGCTGACATCCTGCTGGTGTACGTTGATACGCATACCTGTCAGAGGAGGGCAGTTCTGCTGTATGGCATCTTGGCTGATTTGACAGAATGATGGTAGATAATGGGCATTTCTCTAGGTTTAATTTTAAGCCCAATGCAAAGGGGCATCAAGCAAGTTTACTGCATCAGAAGAGCTCCAAAATGTATTAAATATCATTAGAAGTGTCAGTGTTGCATGTTATTTCCTCTAAAATACACATACAGTCTAAAAATACACTTTCATACAATTTGATGTTATCCCATGGACTGGGTTCCATAGTAATTTGCAAAACATTGATGTAAATTAATGAGTAGGCCAGTTACTATATGAAAAGCCAGTTAGCCCTAAATAAATACGATACATGTTACAGTATTTGTTCATTTTTGCTAGTCCATTATTACTTCATTCTGGCTGCAATGATTTACCGGATAATTTTCGCAGGGTAATGGCTGGCGCTGCAAGCCTCGCTGTCGATTGTAAGGCTTTATGAAAAATTGAACCCGACCGTAATTCTGATTGGGTCCAACCCCCAGGTGCAAGTGTTAAAATTATGATATTATTAGCACTGCCACTGCTTTTTACCGGCGTTCCTGGCAGCTGCCGAACTTTAGAGCAGGGAACAGTGGGAATGATTCAGACCATTTGCGTCATTCTGCAGGTGAATTGATCGTGGCCTTGGGTTATTTGTCCCTTTTCAGTGCCAGATTACCAAGAGCAGGATATCTTCCTGTGGAGGAAAGATACAGGCTTCGGTTTCCGTATCCTCGGAGGGAATGAACCAGGAGAACCAGTAAGTAAATTTTTTTTATAATTTGCATGTTTTTTCTCTGCACTGTCTATCTCATAGAAATGATGCACACATCATCGGAATCAGGATGATTTTATGTTTTCCGGTGTTCACCATTTGTTTTTAAAACACACTCCTTATTCTTAATATTCTAGCATAGTTTTTTGTTTTTTTGTGATCGTGAGGAAAGAAAGCATTCGTCTTTGACGATAATTATGTGGACTTTACCTCCTTTTTTGGCTGAATCCTAAATACCTCCCTATCCCCTATATCGGTGCACTACATAGTTTGTAATGACAGGTTTCTACGCCATATTCATTTTCAATCCCAAAAATTAAGTATTCATGCCATTCTGAATAATATAATGGTTTCAAAAAGTAGTCACATAAACAGCATGAACCCAAGGACAGAGAAAATCAATGAAAAAATAGATATGTCGTACAATGATCATAGATCCTTTCACAGTGCTAAAACATAGAATTCGACACCATATAGGATCTTGTATTGCCAGACCACACGCTAGAAAGTTTTCTAGAATAATTTCTCTACTGAAATCAAGGGAAAAGACATTTTTATGATACTCCAGACCTAATGCTGTGCAACTTGATCATCTTAAACATGTAACCAGAAGTCTCTCCTGATTCTTGGTGATGGAGGTGATAAAAATAAGATTTTCTAACAAAGTCCTGAAATGCCACATTAAAAAAAACAACTTTATAACCTAGGATTTCAATAATACTTCAATTTACTTAAAAAAAAAAAAAAAAGTCATTCATTTTGTAGATGTTAAAGGGAAACAATTGGTACAAAAAATATTTTAATCAATCAGCTACTTGTTACTGAGAGTTACAATTGAGTCGGGTAGTGTTGTAAAATTACGATGATAGCTGTGATGCAAAGTATTCTGACAAAAAAAATTATTGCGATATCGTTATTATATTTCCCAGACCTACTGAAATCACAACTTTTGGACTTTTGGATATGCATGCAAAATTTGCTATCAAGAGATGTACTCAATTTGTATTCATACACAGGGTAATTCTAAATTCTGTTTTAAATTACATCATCAAGTGATGACAAAAACATATGGCAGGTATGAAAAATGTTCAAAAATAGGCGAGGGTTCTAGGAGTTGAGCATACTTTTTTTAATTTTATTTTTACCTACAATTCTTTTTCCAATTTACTCATAGCTGATTTTGCATACCGTAAGACTGCCATCGTTACTTTCCTGTAACACCAATCGCAGACTGTGGTTCTATATTAGAAAATCTACAACTTTATATGCTAAAATAAACACCAGGCTTGCCATTCAGTCTTTCAGTCTTCTAGCTGTGCATCATTATGAAGTACTTTAACATGCTGGGAGGCACAGAGCGCATGACTGCAGTCAGTAATATAAATTGGCTACTGCGCTGCTTTGTGATGAAATCATGAGTAATATGCTTCTTGAAGACCCCGACTACTTGCGGCACATGGTACAACTGAGATTTGAACCTGATTCTCTGTGGTAGGCCTGAGCACTACAAAGTAGTGTTTCTATGGAATTGCTGGTCAAGGACATGTCATGCACGTCCTGCGAAAGTCTCTTCTCCTTTTAGATTTGATGAAACCAGACTCTGCAAAAGTCTGAATTCTCCACATACTCGAAGATGACACTGTATCCACTGTGTCATCCACTAAAAATTGTAATTAGAGTAGTCAGAGGATCTTTAGTCTTTTGAAGCTCGTGCCTTCTCTCTCACACGGCTACAAAGACGAATCTGGAGACTTTTGAAGATGTTCCAAATGTAACTTGGCAGGTCTCATCGTCAGCCTTTGCAGTTTGTTTATGACAACCATTTCCATGTACAATGAGCAGCATACAACATTACAAAAGCCTTAATCTTTGGCAGAACTTGTGCCCCGTGTGTTTGTGTGTGTGTGGTCGATAGATCCCGGAAACACAGTGCTTGTTTTCATCTCGGCTGCATTGTCTCGGAAAAATATCTCCCAGGCCACCCATGTTCTCCATTCATGCCAAGTTTGTTTGTAACTCGTTCAAACTGACATGCTGGTTTCTTGGGCCACGTTTCTTGAAAGCAATGAATAAAAAATGGCTCCTGTGAGGTTTAGCTGCCAAAGGGATTTGGTCCATGAGAGGTTTATTGGTATGGTGAGCACCAGTCATCAGTTTAATCACAATTAAACGGTAATTTGAGCACAGAAATGCAACCAACACTGAAGACTCCATGGAAATCAGCAGACGAATTTTTCTACAGCAGTTTCTAAAGTTCAAGTCTTTCTAGTACTTGTTTCTGTTGAAATACATCAAAAGTATGCCCAGCGATCATCAAGCCATGGTTTAAAATGTAGAATTTCTCAAATGAGCCCAAAGACGTGAATCAGAATTTTTTTCCGACATTGGTGGGACCTCTAGATTTCGACCAGAGTGAAGATTTTTAAGACATCTTTTCAGAGACGGAGAAAAGACGACTATTATGGTTGTATACAAGCCGTCGAACTGAACATGGACCAAAAAGATGTATATTTAGGGGCCAAATCAAGGCGGACAGGACCCTCCAAAAACAGACTAATAACAGCGTCTTTCTGTAGGCCAGACCAGACTGGCCCAGTAATGGACGTCTCTGGTCAGTCGGTGCTCACAGGGTTATTGAATGACTATTGAATGACTGTTCCTTTCTCTTCGTGTCTCGATCCAGATTTACATTGGCCACATCGTGAAGTACGGAGCGGCGGACGAAGACGGGCGCCTGCGCTCTGGAGATGAGCTGATCTGCGTGGACGGGACGGCCGTGGTGGGCAAATCCCATCAGCTCGTGGTGCAACTCATGCAGCAGGCAGCCAAGCAGGGCCACGTCAACCTGACTGTCAGACGCAAGACTGGATATGGAGGTAAGAATAACCCAAATACATAAAGTATGGCCACGCATGGCCACTTCACTGTACGATGTATCATTGTAGTCCATGAGGAAAAGGCTTTTCCATGAAGAGCATTCCATTAAGATTGTCCATCATTATTCCCCCCCCCCCTATTAAATGCAAGATGTAACTGAAGGTAATATTTTTAAGCCCAGGACTAGTAGCCTGACAATGTCTTATCCTGTTGACCTATCAGAGGGGGTTCCAAGTAAAACCTTCTTTAGGAGGCGGAGAACCCTTGACTATTCAAAGAACTCTTGAGGAACACTTCTTTCTGAGTGTAGAAACTGAAGTAGAGAGAGTTGAGAATGGGGGAATGTCAGACCAATGTTATGAGGAATTTACTAAAGCCAATCATTTTGATTTGTCGCTTTACCGCATCATAACTCATTCACATAATATATCATCAGATTCACGGCTTTGTGTTGAGTACGTACATAGAAAATAAATGGTCGCTTGTCACTTTGTTGCTTGCTAGCATGAACGCAAGGTTTAGAGTTATTTATGATGGAACCTACAGTGCATTGCCTGAGTCAGGAAGTAATAGTTATTTTTCCATGCCGAAGATCAGAGTTTCATAGCTGAAAGTGCTTATCTTTAGAAAATCCAGTGACATCTTTTCAAGTATCTGGAATATCTGGGGCATATCCAAGTATATATATGCACTGATCTGGATTTAAAACCACAGTCCTGCTGTTCAAACATTATATTAGAGCCATGCCTTCCTAATGCAATGCCCTGCCACTGCGCTCTCTTAATGGAATTATGAATAATGCAAAATAGGGTCTAATTATTCATCTGTACAGGACAGATTTGATTTAAATGAGAGTTCACAGTACATGTTAATGAAGTAGCCCTCGCTGATCCAGCTCTGGCCTCTCTAACCATGCCTGCAACCTAACCCAGGGTTTTTTTTAGACTCAACACAACGGACTCGCTATCCGGCTCAATTTCATGGTTTTCCTGCTCGCTTCACCTCCTCGGTTAATTAACACTCCCTTTAGCTATCAGATGTGCTGAATCCGTGCAAGCATGAAACCGCAAAGCAATAAGTGTAGTACTAGGGGAAAAAAAACATCTGCCATCATCTGAGACACACCTCAAATATCTGACATCATCCCCACGCCATTTAAGCAGTCGAGAGCTGTGTTTGGAGCGTTTGTCATGGGCGTGAAATGTCTCGGTGGCCTTGACGGGAAATGAACAGAGATCGTAAACATGATCGAACGCGCTCCAGCCCCCCCGTCTCGCTTGCTGATGAGAAAGCCCAGATTTTAGACAAGATGACATGATGGCGCTCCACTAAACGACTTTCAGCTCATGAATCTCCCTCCATCGCCCCCAAAACACCAGCTCGTGCTCATCGTGTTGCTCCATGGCAGTAGAGTGCCTGATCTGTGACAGCGGCTCCAGTGGACTGTAGGAAAATGAAAATAGGTCATCTCGTCCCCCAGAGATCCTGCATGTTGTTATTATTGGACTGATGCAAAATGGAGTCAACTGTGTTGTTTATCTGGAATTGATTTCATGTGACGTCTTCGATGGTTCGAAATATCGTCTGCCATCTTGGGTTAAGATTGAAAGAGATCATATTTGACTCCTTATTGATTTGATTTTCATATCTTAATGGGAACTGTTATAATAATGAAAGGACCATATCCTATATCAGCAGTCTGCTTGCACACTAATAAGGATCAATAGCAGTCGAAATGCACCAATAGGACAGAAATCTGATTTATTTATTTATTATTTGCGGCATTTTATATAGATAGCATAATTGTCATTTATGTCCAGTAATGTGGTTGCAAAAATGTTGTCCACCAAAATACCAGACCTCCATATTTGTTCAATTTGATCTTGGTCTATGTTTTTATGTATATTATATGAAGGACATGAGATAAACGCTGACTCCAGACCTAATGCTGTGCAACTTGATCATCTTAAACATGTAAACCAGAAGTCTCTCCTGATTCTTGGTGATGGAGGTGATAAAAATATGATTTTCTTTTATTTTTATGTTTGTTCCTCTTGCTATGAAAATCTATTTGACACAAGACGCAAGATGATTACACTCCATGACGTCCATGATATTTTCGAAGCATATGTTTTTAGAAAATAGTATTAGTATTTTAGTATTTGCCCAGACTGTAATCCAATTATTATTTAATATTAACTAAATATTAATGAAATGAATAAAATGTAAAATATTTTGACTCTGGGTTGTTTTTATTTAATTATACTAAATGATGGAGAGTTATTAAATAATAGTGTATATATTATTAAGATTAAAGTATTTGGTGAATTTATTTATTTTATTTTATTTTAACTGGATGATGAATGGGTGATTTTTAGCAGCTAAATCAAAAAAGGAACCACACGATAATCACACCCTCTCCCTTCTCCTCAGTGGCTAAGGTGGACGGTGACGTTCCTCCGTCTCCGGCCTCGTCCCATCATAGCAGTACGCATGCTCCCTCTCTGACCGAGGACAAGCGCACGCCTCAAGGCAGCCAGAACTCACTGAACACGGTCAGCTCGGGCTCGGGCTCCACCAGCGGCATCGGCAGTGGCGGTGGAGGAGGCGGCAACAGCAGTGTGGTGCCCAGTGCCATCCAGCCGTACGACGTGGAGATCCGGCGCGGCGAGAACGAGGGCTTCGGCTTCGTCATCGTCTCCTCCGTCTCCAGACCCGACGCTGGGACGACTTTCGGTGAGAATAATGCTTCGGTGCTGATTTATTTTGGGAAATCTTTAAGGCAGACATTCTTCATGACATTCTTTCTAGGGGAAAAAATATATTTGAGAAATGTTATTATTTAGTTGCACTCCTACATGCACTGGCTTTCGATGGGTTAGAAAACTTAACACTGTGACTTAATGAGATTTTAGGAGCAAAATATAATCACTGGATTGAAAAATGTTCATGGCATCACGTGCCCTTCCTGTGAAAGTAGACATTTTTGGCCACGTATTTGAATAAACAGTACTCTCTAGGAAAAGATCTGAGTTGCGAGACCACCTGTTGATAAAAAATTGGTTGTAGGTTGTACTCCTAGTTTATCAGCTGAAAAAAATGACATAGCAGTGTAGGGCTGGGCAATATGATATTATAATGTTATAAAATCTACGTCACATAACACTTTTCTGAGATATCTCTGGTTTCATCAAAACTTTTATAACACTCCATTAGCTCCATTTTCAGTCCTAGTAACAAGTAGCAGATTTTTTTTACCGAATTTTTGTAAATAAAAGTATTTGAATACATTTTTTTATTTTTATTATCAAACTCTGGTTTTTATAAATGTGGCACTACTATTCGGCTGGCAATCTGATTGCAAACCTAAATATTGTGGTACAATATTGTCTATTGTGAAGTACTGATATTATATTTTTTGCAACATTTCCTATGCCTATAGCTGTATACTATACAAATCCACATCTTTGACGGTGATCATACTCATGTTATGAATGAAATCTGCTTCAGGGAAGAGGATTTGTGGGGTTTGGGGGCTGGGATGTGGTAGCAAAAAAACCTCAGCTGGCTTTGGGTCACCTTTGGTTCTCTGTCTATGCCTCTTTGCATGTTCCACATCTTGCTTTTTCTCCCAGACCCTGTCCACAGGTCTTTTCCCAAAGTCCAGAACATGCGGCCTCTTAATAGCGCTCCCTGCTTTTATACAGTGTTAAGTTTGTACTGCTCTCACGAAAAAAAAGACCAATAGAACTATAATGCAGAGACGAAACAACTCATCGTTTTCACAGTCATGGAAGACACAGAGTTCAGCTCAGAAGGAAAGGAGAGAGTCGAGGATTTATCAGCTTTCTGCTTCCAGTAACTGGCGTTCACCGACCGAGATTAGTCTGTTTGCTCAGTTTATGAGCAGATGTCCTCGCTAAGCCGAGCACCCAGAACTCCTGGCCTTCGAAACAACACAGAGCAAGCAATGAAAGGTTTCCGTCTCTGAGAGGAATGAAAAGCGAGGGAAGCGGCGCTCGCTCGTTTCTCGGTAATGAAGAATCGAGGCGCAGGACAGGAGAGTGTGGGCGGAAAGAAAGCCTCAGGGCAAAGCCAGAGATGCTGAGAGTCTTATGTACTCGATTCTTCATGCAGCACACAAAGCCATATTTCACAAATCACGTATGGCGCATAGAACTCTCGTGTAATATAATCTACAAAATGTATTTTTGCGTATTTGCATTTACCTATGTCAGTGAAAGTGAGCTATTTACAGTATAGCATGCGTCTGTGCTGTGTTTCTTTGATCTGCCATGTGCCTTTCGATGTATTAGATGTTGTTGATGTAGATAGATATATCTTTCGCATTCATTGGTTAGAGTAGATTAAGTATAATCCATACATTAAATAAGGCGAATGTTAAATAGAGCGAATGCTTCCAATGATACAGATTGCATTTTCATTCCAGCTAATTGTGTGTCTATGGAGGATTGGGTAACTTTAGCTAGCTGTGTAATTACCTGCTACGTACAAGCAAGCCTCCTGCTTGAGCCCTGTAGAGTGCGTGATTTATTTATTTATTTATTTTCGAAACATCTTCATAATTTATTGCTGCGTCCTCCATAATTTATCACGCGGGCAGAGAGAGAGCACAATGCACATCTCTACGGGGACGAGCGTATGTTCGGAAAATATTTTTTGCAAAAGTGGATTGAATAATTCAGAGACAGTGGGAAAGATTACGAAAGCTACACCAGCTAAATGTGAGGCGCTCAATGTATTTAAATGGCTGAGTTTCTGTACTCATCGAGGGCTGCGTTAATGCTTTCCACCTTGTACTTGTGATTAAAGTTGTCGCAATATATGTAGTCTATTTTTCTTTCCTTTCTTCTTCCTCTCGTTCTCGCTGTCTCACACACTTCTTGGTGTCTCCCTGGGAGTTTGGCTGTAATGGAGGTGCTACATGTGGTCATTCTACATTACACTGTAATTTTTCACTCTGCCTGGGTGGCTTGGTTTATTAACCCCTTTGCCTTCTCTTTCTCTCCTTTCTCTTTCTTTCATCCCTCCAACCCTTTTTTTTTTCTTTTTTCTTTTTTCTTTTTTCTTCCCCTCTTTCTTTTCTTACAAAAACACGTTTTGGAAATGCCAAAAAGCTGGAAACACATGTGTGGCCATGCCTCATAAAATAGGGCGGATCATCGAGGGCAGTCCGGCGGACCGCTGCGGGAAGCTGAAGGTGGGAGATCGCATCCTCGCCGTCAACGGCTGCTCCATCACCAACAAGTCCCACTCGGACATCGTCAACCTGATCAAAGAGGCGGGAAACACGGTCACACTGCGCATCATACCAGGAGATGGTGAGATGACAGAAAAAAAAACAAAAAACTTACATCCGGTGCACCGGTCTTGATATTTACCATACAGCTGTACTGATTCAAAAATAATTTACTGTGTCAGTCCCAGTGAAGGAGGCGTGGCCCATGTGCCTCAATCCCAGTGAAGGAGGCGTGGTCTCTGTGCCTCAGTTCAATTGAAGGAGGCGTGGCCTCTGTCCCGGTCAGTCCCAGTAAAGGAGGCGTGGACGTAGTGAATGTCTGTCTCAATGAAGGAGGCGTGGCCTATATGCTGCTCAGTTCCATTGAAGCAGGCATGGCCTCTATACTGGTCAGTTGAGCAGTTATTATGCACATCGTTCCATGACACGGTGAACTGCTCCCTCTTTTATTCCAGACCTGTTTCCTCATTTAGCTGTTAATTCTTCATTAGCGCTTGAGAATAAGCACAGGTTAGGCCGAGCTGTTTTAATGAGTGTCCGCTGGTCACTAGAGCTTATTGTTCTCTGAGCTTGCGTAGGTGTGTGGCCTCCCCATAACACACTAGACTGCGCATTCGGTGTAATTAAGAGTGATATAATGAAGAGCGAGCGAGAGCTGAAGGAAGCAATATGTTCTACACAGAGGAAAACTTCCCTAGATTCCCCAGCTATCCAGGGAAAAACCCCACAGTGGTGGAGGGAAGAGGATCGGGATGGAGTGTGATGGAAATAGTGAGTGTAGAGGTAATGTGCTCACCCTTGTTCAGCTGTAATTTACGATCCCGAACTCACCGTTGCCTGTGGCGGCTGTCTGAGCTGTAATCAGAGAAGAAGGATATACCTTTTTGTCTTTTTTTTTTGTAGGATGTATGGAGAGTGACCGAGACGCGTGGAAGTAATTGTGTGCTCCTGCGGATATTTCTAACGGGTCTTTCTTTCTTCCGGTTCTGTATAATTTATCCTGCAACAACATAGCTTGAGGCTGAGACACGTGAGTCGGCGTGCTGAATTTTTCCTTGCGATGACAGGAGGGAGAAAAAAAAAAAAAAAAGCAAGTGAAAAACAAAAGCCTGCTATGATCACTGGAGTGGAAATGACAGAGAGAGGCGCAGGGGAATAGGAAGATCGAGAGAGGCATACACACACACACACGCGCACACACACACACACACAGAGTGAGAATGGTGACATAGACCATTCCTGCTGATGATGAGAGTCACCATTTTAAAAGAGACGGACCCACTACCCTAATGGCTCCCTAGCGAGACAGAATTAAAGTCCATTTCTGTTGAGCCAATGGGATGAAGGCAGACTGACGAGCGTAAACTACTGTACATTTACCAAAGCTACATTAATTGCCGATTTAGAGCTTGGATAAAAATAACCTTTAAGAAAAGAGGCCCAGCGCTGAAAAGATTTTACGAAACTGCACCCGTGTAGATCGAAACGGAAGCAGCCGCGGTGTGACAGCGTTCGCTCGCTGTGATGAATGTGTCGTTATTTTCCCCGTACGCCTCAGCTGCGCCAGGCCAGCATCTGAGCAGCGCTTTAATCTATATGGTGCATTTATGCATTAACGTTTTCGGTGTATTGGAAATGGCTTTCTAATGCAGGACTCACAGAGAACCTTGTATTACAAGGTGCGCAATGGAGGATCGAGCTTTCTCTTTCAAAGGTTTTTCGAAAAAGTCGTAGTGTTTACATGCCTGTCTTTTTGCTCAGTCTCTCTCTTTTTCTCCGTGTGTTCTGGCTTATAACAGTCCGTCTCACTCTCTCCGTTCCCAGAGTCCTCCAATGCATCGCTGCTGACCAATGCTGAGAAGATCGCCACCATCACTACCACACACACATCTCAACAGCAAGCTGCACCTGAGCCCAGGTAGGTAGAGCACACACACAAGATATATGTACACACAAACACATGATATCACACAGGAAAGACTTTATTCATATTTGCTCGTACAAGATTCTTGTAAACATGTTCTTTCTTCTGTTTGTCTCAGAAACAACACCAAGCCAAAACAGGAGTCTTTCGAGTCTTTCAAAGCGCCTCAAATTCCTCCTCCGCCGGCCCCCACACAAGCTACAAACCAGGTACGGCTTCTCTCGAACGGTTCCACACTACCACACTCGAGTGTACAGAACACAAACACACACTACATCTGAGTTAGGGCTGGGCGACTATATAACCAAAATCCACTATAACGATATGTCATTGTATATCAGATTAACAGTATACAGAGTAATGGGTAACGCTTTACTTGAAACCTGCGTCATGACACATACATGAGCATGTCATAAACGTGTCAGGTGTCATATGCTGTCATGAGTTAATGTACAGTAATATAACAAGGTTATGTTACCATTACCGGTAATTGTGGTTATAGGTGTCATAAAGTCTGATGTCATGACAGGTTATGATTGTTATGATCTAGCTAGCTACCGCGGTAGATACGCAAGAGCCAAATCTCTACCAGTAGTACTTCCGTCACACGTCAACACTGCCACTGCACACAGTACCGAATGCACGTTGCCATATTCTAGTTTGTTTTGTGACTCTTATATCCATGTTATAGCAACTCAAAAGTACTTTTGGTCTATTTTGCCCCTTCAATACCTTAAACAGCACATTCTAAATATGATTTACCATTTTGAAAAATAAATTGAGGTCATCCCTCAAGGCCTTGACATGGATATGTTGCATGTTATTGGTATGAGCTTTTCTCTACCCTGCTTTTAACGTTCCATGGCTCCACACTGGCCCGGTGACTTCTTCCCCCTGCTTTGTTCTAAGTGGTGCATTTGAGATGCCCCCAGTCCTCTTTCCACTCTATCCCAACCCAAAAATACTCACCCCCCACACACCAGGCCTGCTGTTATCTATTATTCATGCTATGCTTCGGCCATCACCCCTATCAGCTCTGTGGGTGACTTTCCTGCAGGTGAATGTGGGCTGCTGTGTGGAAACCAGAGCCCCGAGCTTTAAAAGGGAGAGAGAGAGAGAGAAAAAAAAAACACTCCAGTCACTGCTGACCTTGGGCGTAATGAAGTGTGTGTGTTCATATACATGTGAATCTCTGCATGCATGTTTAATTGTGTGTGTGTCAGGAGGGAGAGCTGTACTCTGTGGACCTGGAGAGGGACAGTAAAGGCTTTGGCTTCAGTCTGCGTGGAGGACGCGAGTACAACATGGACCTGTACGTGCTGAGGCTGGCCGAGGATGGAGCGGCAGTGCGCAGCGGCAAGATGAGGGTACGTCTGATCATGAACCAATATCCTAATCAAGACCTATTGATAATTAGCATAACCAGACCCATGTTTGAATCCAAACTGTTGATTGCTACCGCGATTGGTCCCCAAAACCTGAACCCAGCTGAACCTATTGACACATGTAGGCACACCGTTTGAAAACCCCAAAACTCAACCAAGGATGAAGGATAAATGTCACAAAAGCATCATAGTACATATTATTGTTAAATAGTGAAATAAGTGTTGCTTTGAACACGCGCTCTAATAGTTTAGATGATCTTAATATCACAAGCGTTTGGCAATCTACACCCAGAATTACTGACTATTGTGTTATACTATAATATTAATGGATAAAATTATATTCAGTAACACTTTACTGTAGGGCAGTGTTCAGAAGGCTACATGGCGCCTACATAAGACCTTCATGACAACTGACATAAACATTTATAAACGCTTATTCCAACAGGCGTCAACTGACATAAACATTTATAAACGCTTATTCCACAGGCGTCAACTGACATAAACATTTATCAACGCTTATTCCACAGGCGTCAACTGACATAAACATTTATCAACGCTTATTCCAACAGGCTGTTGGAATAAGTGCTTATAAATGTCTGTCAGTTGTCATGTAGCCTTCTAAACACTGCCCTACAGTAAAGTGTTACCGCCAGCCTACTAATGTAATAACCTAATTAATGTGACATAGTATAATTAAATACAATATTAAGACGATCCTCAAAATTATAATCTCAAAATACTATTTTGTTAACTTCAGACTTTTTTTTTTGTACTGGTTAACAGTGAACAAATCATGTTGTGAGGTTTTTGTTATTTCTGAAGGTTATCGATAATAGACATCTTAAGATCTTAAGTGATATAACACCATTAACCTATAGCAGGATGGTAGGTTTACAAGAGGGGGTGATTTACGTCGTCCTCTTACATCCCTCCTCAAATCGAGCCCTGCCTGTTAGTAAGGTATGCCACGGTACCAGAAGTTTAATATGTACTAAAAATGAAGCCTTCCTGCGGAGTGACCTGTACAGTACTGTGCAAAAGTTTTCGGCACCCTGAATTTATTATATAAATGTTGTCTTAGATGTTTAGTTTATGTCTTCTGCATTTGTGTCTCATTAGAAAAGAGCAAATTTAAAACCATGATCAAGGCTGTTCTGGGATTTTACCTGCAGAGACAGAAGCAAAGCGAGAACCAAAGTTCTGCAGAAGAACCGCGACAAGTTCTCCAAGATTCTTGGAACAACCTACCAGCCGATTTTTTGATAAAACTGCACGACAGTGTGTCTAAGAGAATCGATGCAGTTTTAAAGCCAAAGGCTGAAACACCAACACACTGATTTTAGTTTTTTACTGTTTGCTGCTTTTATAGTATTTATTTATATTCAGTAACTTTTCATTTCATTATTTTTAAAAGCATTTTCTATTACATGTACCTAAGACTTTTGCAGTACTGTATATGTGTTTATGTGCTTGTCTACTTAAATTCCATTGTGTTTTTGTTTTGTTTTTTGTCCTAAGGGCGTGCAAACTTTTGCACTCATTGTTATGTGTATACAAGTGTGTTTGAATGTCTGTGTGTGCATTAGGGCTGTCAGAACTCATTTCACAGCTCAAATATTGTTTGAATTTTCATAATATTCACATATTTAAGGGGAAAAAAATCCACATTGCTGTGTTCAAGAGCTTTTAGTCGCCTAATGTGAGTGTGAAAACACATTAATTAAAGTTTTTGGCTAAATGACCTTTGTGTTGTTTGATGTAGGATAAGAGGTCTGTCATTAGGGGTCAGTAGAGGTCTGTCACTAAACTGTCTGAAAGTGATTTATTTTCATTTACCACTTTAGCTTTTATGTTATTGATAATCATTTATACAGATGTTTCCGAGGATACCGGGGCGCCTAAGCAATGTGAAACCGAGCTAAATATCAACGAGAAGTAAACATTTCTGTGGTAAATACATAAAAACTCATTTGAAACATTTATGTTTTTGATAAAAAACGATGCTGCCACTTTGTGATTTTCTTTGCTGAAGAAAGCTACACTCTGTCTGTGGAAGATGGACTCATAAATATTCAGACGCATTTGAATAATAAACCTTTCAAGTAATTAAAAATTCAGATGCGATTTTGAAGGGAATTTGACAGTCCTATTCAGCAGACGGTCGAGTGCAAAAGTTTGCATCCCCTTAGGATAAAATGAGGAGGCCAAAGAAATGTCATTTATAGAAACCAGTCATTTAGTGTGTTGGGTTTCACATTAGTTCCTTTATTATCACAAATAACAAAAATAGTCAGTGTATGCTAATATATTAATAGTGTTTCTGAATGTAATAGAAAAATTCTCCAATTCTCCTCTTTTTTTGGAATTCTATTAATTAATTAATTCATTCATTCATTCGTTCATTTATTTAATTAGTAGATCATTTGTAAAACAGATGTACATCTCCATTGAAAAACCATGGGGGATGCAAACTTTTGTACTCAACTATACATGTATATGTGTACGTGTGTGTATGAAAGCATGTATGTGTGTGTGTGTATATGCATGCATGTACGCAAGTGTATGTGTGTGTGTGTGTGTATGTATGCATGTACGAAAGTGTGTGTATGTGTGTGTATGCATGCATGTACGCAAGTGTATGTGTGTGTGTGTGTATGTATGTATGCATGTACGCAAGTGTATGTGTGTGTGTGTATGCATGCATGTACGCAAGTGTATGTGTGTGTGTGTGTGTATGTATGCATGTACGCAAGTGTATGTGTGTGTGTGTATGCATGCATGTATGCAAGTGTATGTGTGTGTGTATGTGTGTGTATGCATGCATGTATGCAAGTGTGTGTGTGTTTGACGTGCTTCGGCTCTGACAGCATGATTGGTGCTGCACTTTGGGCCGCTTCCTCCACACAAATGGCGTGTGCGTCTCTGTTATTTCCGTCAGGCAGTGCCAAGGTCAGCCGTCCCCTTTAATCCACATCCAACAGAAAAGCCAATTTAGGAGGCATCAGGCCCCTTACGGCCCCCAGGGGCCGCGCGCTAAACCGTTATGAATCCTGTCAGCTCCCTAATGGGAATGAGTCTCCGATTAAAACGCTGTTTTCTCTCCACCAAACAGCAATGAGAGACCCATTTTCTCCCTGCATACACACACACACACACACACACACACACACAGCAGAAGCAGACAATGTCCTTGAGCTGCTCAGGCTTTTGAAAATCTGGTTGATGGACACTTGTTTCATGGCCAAGTGTGAGAGAATGAACTTTTACATTTTTTATTATAAAGCATAGCAATGAGTATTTGGTACACAGCTGCATTCACAGCCACTAAACATACTCGTTAAAAACGCTAGCTGTTGGATAAATGTTGTGTAAAAGTGAAGTTTTCTTTATTCGGCTTATATGCAGAACAACAACACAGCTCACATTAACACTAGCCATTAACCGGTGTAGTGTTTTATCTACCCCGAGGTGACTGGCCATGGGGTTATAATGAATTTTGGGACCAACAAATGGGTCACAGTTTCTTCTGTTTGCGTGTCCCGACTCACTCTGTATAATTTATCATTAATAATGGAAAAGTGGGGAAAGGTCAGCACGACTTCGGCGCGGACATTTCGGCCATCAATCACCGCAACCTGGTCAAAAGTGTTTTTCAGAGTATCATCGCACAACTGTTCCAGCGGGAGGTCCGCAAGGGACGCTAGGAGAGGGGCGGAACCACGTCCGCCGTGGACGGGGGTCCCTCCTCTTTGCCGCGCTCCTCTGCCTGGTCACAGTTACGCAACGTACCTGTAAGGAAGGCCGCGGCCAAGGCCACACAAACCTCACACTGCCTTACTCGTTGGGACCCGCCCAGTCCTAAGTCAGCCTGAGAATTACTGGGTGGGAAGGGTGTGGATTAACCGCCACCTTCATACTATGCTTTTGGCCTTTGGCCTAAGTGTGTACATCCCCGTGAATACACCTCACCTTTACCTCCCAGCCATTTTCCAATGCCCTGTTTTGAATCAACTTTGGTGGATCAGGGTCTGCGCGCAGGTCCACCAAGGCCTGATAGAGACCCCTTTGAGTACTGACCGGTATTCTGTATGTTGTCTCTGTCTCTCGGGAACTCGGAGACGTGGAGCACCTGCCCCACCTCCATTTGGGGACAGTCCGCCCGGTCAGAAGGGCCTGGATGCAGAGCCCACACTCATTTTCTGGCCAGCCACAAGCTGAGGCGGTGCCCTCGAACATTTCCAGGTATGCCTCGGCATCATCCAGGGGTGACATCCTAACGAGAGAAAGAAAGAGTGAGCCCATGGCGAAGGCAGCGGGAGGGGGGCCCGGGGTCATGAGATTCTGGAGGTCGGCTTGATCCGCACCCTGCACATCCGCGATACGGGCGAACATCTCCCTCTGCTATCGCTGCAGGCCAATGAGAGCCTGGTTCTGCTGCTCCTGCAGCTTGACCAAGGACTGGACCACCTGCGTGAGAGGATTCTGCTCCATGTCCGTGTTGCTTTGGTTCTCCAAGCAGCTCCCGAGTTTCAGCACCAGTGTAACAGATTCAGCAGACACAGGGCTTTTATTTGGTCCTTCAGGTCATGCCCTTGGGACTTACAAAGCCGGAACAGCCTTAAACTAAACTCTTGTCTTGTCTGGTCTGGTCAAAGAAAAATAAAAATAAATTGCTGCTTTTCAGCTGGCTTGCCACTCTTGTTGCACGGCATACCGCTGTGCTTTTCTTGGCACTCCCAACCACACTCGCACGCACCACTCACTGTTTAGGGAGAGAGAGAGAAAGAAAGAGAAAACACATTAGTTAAATAGCCGTGAGAAAATAAAGCTCAGGTGTGCCACGTTAGTCATTACCCCCTGGATCATCCCCAAGACACACCCTTCCACTGCAGACTCCCCCTAAACCACGCCCCCACCTGCTACATATGTATTTTAAATGAAATTTAAAATATTAAACCAGCACATATTCTACAGGAGGGTTCAGAAGGCACTAGCTAGAGCCCTACCACCAATGTAATCTTTTAGATTCAAACAGTTTTAAAGCACTAATGTAGTCCGATCAAATATTTATTAAAATATCTATAATTTTTTACTTTAGAGTCCAAAACAGTGTGTTCTTATTGACTCAACGCAGTAGGAATTCTAACACATAAAGCCCTATTCAGTCTACAACGCACCGGTGCTGGTTCCTAATCTAGAGCCGTTTCGCGTGTTTACAACTCAAAAGAGCCGGATCTCAACCATTTCAGTTCCAGCACAAAATTGGTGCTAGTCTGGACCCAACAACAGGTGATGTCAGGGGCTTGGAGGAGGAGGAGGGTCATTTCATTGCCATGGCAACAGGTTTAGTGACTCAAGTTATTAACACAACTGCCATTAAAATAAGATGGAATTGTTTTTTAAATTTCAATCCACATTGATTTATTATTTAATATATTATTTATTCATTTTATTTGACTTTTATCAGTGTATTTGTATCACGGGATTAAGGTGTCTGATTTCCTTTTTTAATGCGAGTGTGGATGTGTCATTGTCATGTGAGTGAACGTGCTGGAAAAGGAAAAACATTGTGTTAAAAAGTGTTACTCATAAAAAAAGAAGACATGAACAGTGGGGGGTTGATAAAAATTATATTGCAATAATTAATCTACATCATAATAATTCGACACTTAATTAACTTCTAGAATTCAAAACTTCTCAGTTTTTATGTGATAAACTGTTCATTTACACAGTCTACATTTTGCGTGAAAAGGAAAAAAGATTGTGTAACGCCTTGGAGATACGATACAAGTTTATTCTATTTACATCTTCGTTTCACTTTTACAATGTCGTGGGAGCAAAGGGTCCAGTCCTAAAGCTGGGCCTGGAGGTGACTTGTTATGTCACTGGAAACAACTGACTCGATGTCAGGTGTTAGTCGTTAAGAGACGAATTAGTTTTCAATCAAATGTTCATTCAGTATTTATTGTTAATGATTTGGTGATAAACAATAATGATGGGAAAATGTTACAGTACATTTATTTCCATTTTCAGTCAAACAGCCGTGCAGTAACACATTATTACCTTTCTGGTGTACAGGACAATAATCCTGTAAATGTGAGTTTAATCTACAATTAACACAGAAGCCTCTATCACTTATTTATGCAAATGAGCTCCACTCGCATGGCAGAGCTTCGATTCGGTAAGAAGGCTGTGATTTTGCATCATTAAAGTTGAAAATACACTTTTAGGAAATAATTTG
>JAOUQW010000001.1:5139287-5149354 GCA_028565825.1 Olivaichthys viedmensis
GCTGTTTGACTGAAAATGGAAATGAACGTACTGTAACATTTTCCCCATCATTATTGTTTACCACCAAATCATTAACAAGAAGTACTAAATGGCCATTTGATTGAAAACTGAATAAACAAAAAGGCGCTCTCTGACTTTTGCACAGTACTGTATATATTATAATTGAATTGTATAACCAATTAAGACCTAAAATCAT
This sequence comes from Olivaichthys viedmensis, assembly GCA_028565825.1. NCBI lineage: Eukaryota > Metazoa > Chordata > Actinopteri > Siluriformes > Diplomystidae > Olivaichthys > Olivaichthys viedmensis. The sequence continues at coordinate 5,139,484 of JAOUQW010000001.1, forward strand.
GCCTTCTTTTTTCTGACATGACAAAGATGCTTAGATTTTTTTTTGGGTAGCCATAAAGAGTTTTTAATGAAATATAACGGTACTCTGGTTTATTGAAACCTTTAAAAACTTGACTTCAGAAAGATCCAGACATATATGAGTGGCAAAATGTCTTTTTAGAAAGAATTCAAACAGCTGGCCTCGCAGTGCACCGGGACTGTTGTGCTGTGGTCATCCAATCATTCCCAATTTGAGCCTAAGAATAACAAAATGACAGGGTGTGTAATTTAGGGACAGAAACCAGATCACAGCGCTTCAGGGGAGTGTGTCTGAAGGGCAAATAGCGCCTCTGGGTTGGAAGAGTGCCGTGTGTGATCCTGTCCGACTCCTTTGCTTTCCGTACAAACATTAAAAGAGGGTGGCGTGCACTTGGAATGCTGCCGATAATGCATCGTGAGAGTCCTCGTACTTTCCAAAATCTTTGACAATATAATTTGAAAGGCTAAAGTCACACTGAGTCATATGATATAACGATTATTTTGACCCTAATAATATGTAGTCCAGCGGTGGTTCTATGGTGGTCCCCTGGTGTCAGAGGGGGGCTGATAAATTGTGCATGGCAACAGATGGGCTACAGTCAGTATATATGTAAAGTAACCTATATGGTTGGTGTATCTGATAAAATGGCCAATGAGTGTAGCTACAAAGTAAGAATACCTAATAAAGTGGCAACTGTACTTTGCACGCTGTCATGCAGTTTTATAAGGAAATCAGCTGGTAGGTTGTTCCAAGAATCTTGGAGAACTTGCCAGAGTTTGGGTGAGGAACCGAGTTAACAGTTATAGCATTTTCTAATGACTTCACTCATTTGAAAACCAGTGGTATTGCTTTAAGTTGTTAGAATTCCTATGGATTTTGTGTAATATTAGGTTGATACTTTAGGAGCTCTGTGTTTAACCTAGCCACACATCACACAGTGAATCCCATGCTATCCATTTGACTTTTTAATGATGATGTACTGTAGCTCTGGTAATATAACAAATCAAGGCAAAAACCTACTCATGTTAATAAACCGACGAGGAAGTAGAAAGGTCAAAACTAAGCGTTTTGAGATGTTAAAGACCTCATTGCTTCTCTCTGGTTGGTATCAGAGAGGTAGAGGGAGATTACATCCTCATTGACCATTGTCCTGTGCCATGTTGTCTCAGGAGATCCTCTGTAATAAGACAGAACATTTCCTTTTCTTTGGCCTTTTATCGGTTTCTAGAGCTTCCTTTGCGGTCAGGGCTTCTCTCATTTTCTGCTCCCTCCTTCTCAGAGAGATAATTAGGTCATTAGGTTGGCTAAAGGAACATGCAAGCTCATACTGTATGTAACATTTTTAAAAGGCTTCGCAACTGCAATTCGTTTCTGTTTAAGCGCAATTTGCTATACAAGGTCAGCCCACAAGATTAAAATCTTTTATATTGTCACGCAACAGAGGAGGGGAAAAAACGCAGTAATTTCAGCTTTGTATGTGACAAGAAGAGCCATTTGTTCATTTGACAAATGGTGTGTTGAAGTCAAACTTAGACAGAAACTGACATTTCTTGTGGAAATGTAAATGTATCCTGCGTCGGTCTGTATTTTCCCTTGGTGGCTGTTGAAAAGCTCGTGCAGACGGATGGCGCAGGAAACCGCAGACGCAGAAGGGATTCGATGCAGCATTTCGGTATACAAACTACAAAGGAAGCGTGTGGCCTCATGAAAGAGACTGAAATAAAGCCTGAACTCTACAGGATGTCTTATAGACAGAGTCAGTGTAGAGACTCCGCTGCTGTCGGCTGCAAATATGGGGACTAAGAGACAGAAAGAGAATTTCCATGGAAATCTTTAGGTTTGAAAGTCAGCCTGCCAATTTCAGAGTAAAAGCCAGTCAGGAGGATACCAGCCATATCAGTAGGAGACTGGTGCTAGTTCTGTGCTTATAAAATGAAATCACTTTGCTAATAGTGGGTCACATTAAAGGAAGGCAGCTGTGTAGCAGTTTGTTTCTCTGCCAGTTTTTCTGTCATTAAAGCACCATTACTTGATTGTGGAATGTTTGCTCTTGCTTAGTCGCTGATAATTACTTTTCTAAATGTTTTCTTTTCGAGAGTAGTCGACTTTTTAACTACATGATCTCATGGTTACACTCCTAGAAAAAAAGGGGTTCCTCAAGGGTTCCTTGGATAGTTATCAGTTATATCTTTCTAAAGAAATTCTACTTGGAGCCTTTTCTTAAAGGCAAACCTTCTGCTGTAGGGTTCTACATGGAATCTTTAACGGTTCCCCTTGAGGGACAGACCAAAGCTTCCTAAAGAGGTTATCCTGTTGTAGAGGTACCCTCCTGCCACCTGATGTGCTACAGACATCAACGAGGATGCGTTTGACCATTGGTAAGAACTAATTTATCCAACTGAATTAAAAAATATTAGACAGTCTGTATTAATGCACTGAACTACATTGTTTGTCATACACATGGAAAAAATGATATTAGCTTTCCGTGTGGGCTAGATAATGAATTTAGTTGGAGTTTTTTTGTCCACCTCTGCACATGTATTGCTATACAAAGCAAAGAGTGCAACACCAGAGCTGAAGTGGCATAATCTTACTGGATAAGTATACAACAGCACGTCATCAGTAGAAGGGATTTGGCCTTATGCACAATCTAAGTAAAATAAACATTGCACATAATATCCACATAATTATCGAGTCCAATTTGAGCACCAGTCCAATTTGCTCTAATATATCAAGTGACTCTTAGTATTGGGTTCCCTCATTTGAGTAAATGAGGGAACCCAATGCTTGTTTTACAGGCTTTACTCCATGCTGAGTAGTGAGCATATAGGCAATTTAATATGCATTTTACTTGTGGTACAATTCCTTTCATCCTCCAGTGCGGGTGTTCTTGTCATGTTTGGACATTCCCATTGAAGTGAAACTAATGCAGTGTAAAGACTAGAAACAATTCCTTCATTGTAATACTTTATTGTCGCGCGCTGATATGTTGCTCACAAACTGGAAATCACTGAGAGAAAAAAATCATGTTTTGAGAGAAACTTTCAGTGAAATTATTTTGCCTCTTGGCACCCTTGACCTATCATGGTGAAATAATTCAACAGGCACAGTAGGCTAATTTAAAAAATACATGCAAAGCTGTTGTAATATCATTGCTAAGAGTGTGTTCGATATAGTGCACTTGTAGGGAATAGGGTTCCATTTCTGATTCAGCCACACTTTGGGAACAGGTTGGAGCTGAGAAGGAAATGCGTTGATCACTAAAAACCTGACAAACAGCTCTATGCTCGTTTAATTTCTCCTGCTCTGGGAACGCTGATGTTCCACAAATATCCTTTTCACTAAGTGACCTTTCCCCAAACCTCTCGCCACAGACTTTCACACCAGACTGACTTTTGACCTCTGGACCACACTGACCCCACCGTTTCCGAGATCTAGTGTTCACACAGGGATCCTCAAAATAGCTCACACGCTTGCTTGTGAGTGCTCCTTACTCCAGTATATGTAACCAACCATTGGTGCATTCTTAGAAAAGAGGGTTCCTCGAGGGTTCTTTGGAAAGTCAAAGGGTTCTTGGCTTTCTAAAGGGATTCTACTTGGAACCATCTCTGATACAGAAAAACTTTGTTGTAAGGTTCTACATTGAACCTCTAAGGGTCCTACCAGAGGGACAAGATGGTAAACCCTTAAGGGTTCTAGATTTAACCTTTTTTTTCTAAGAATGTAATTATGGCCAGTTGACTTTTGATTGTTTTTTATGTTCAAATATTTTCTTCATGATCAGAGGTGATATTATTTCTATATATATTCTATATCTAACCTACACACAGACATGAGGCCTACACACTTAGAAAGAAAGGTTAAATGTAGCATCCTAAAGGGTTCTTCAGTTTGTCCCTCTAAGTGAACCCTTAAAGGTTCTGTGTTAGAACCCTGCAACAGAAGGGGTTCTTTTTCCGATATGTTTCCAAGTAGAACCTCTATAGAAAGATAGAACCATTAACCACCCAAAGTGTATGCATGTACAGTATAACATTTTTCTGGAGTATTGCATCCTCCCAAATAGCAAAGGGAATTTAATAACGCACTTTGTACAATCCCGTGGCCGAACAATGAAGAATTGTGGGTATATGGCTGCAGGGATTTCGGCTGGCTGACATATGATATTTCCTGCACTTCTCTGGTCTTCCATTCCACAACAGAAATGTACACAGCAGACAATTTGTGGTCAGAATGTCAATGCCTCAGGGAGATACAGAGAGAGAAAAAGGTGCCAAACTGAATTTTATTCATCTTCACAGCTGTATCTTCAGCATCAATTCACTGTAGCCATTCCCTCCGCCAGCTGGACCGACTGAGACATCTCGTTTCTGCACTTGCTTCATCACCGCAAAAGCATTTATCAGAGATTTAGGAAATGCCTAGTTTATTGAGTCTATGACATACAATCATAGAGTACATAAAATAGATTAGAATTGAGGTGCACAAGAAGTCCATATTTGTATTAACACATACAGCATTGAAATGTCTCCACCATGTCTCTACTCCCAGGCTGCATTCACAAGGACGTTTTGGTATCTGGTTTGACGTAGGTGTTTGTGTGGGCGCAGATTGTTTTTCTTTTTTTTGCGCAAGCGGTAATCTCGTGACTGGGAAACTCCACATGGATACCCGTAAGTGAAAACTGCTTGCCATTGCTGTTCTTCTTCATAGCAGAAAGCGAAGAAGCATGTGAAGAATAGATTGCGAGCTGACAAACGTGATTAGTTTCTCCTCCATCTTCCTCAACACCGACGTGAATGACTGAGGCCCCGCCCCAGCTGTCCCCTATTGGCTGATGCATGTACACATCAGCGTACCTCTGGTGAATTTTTTTAACAGATGGCGGAGCGTAATTTTTACACACTGGCATGCGTGTTGGTGCGTGCTGTCCATAAACGTATCGCTCTCGTTGAAATCGATGGTAGTGTTGCTTTTTTTGATGGATATCAAACATTCTTTGTGAACTCTGCCTCACTCGCACAATTTGTTTGTATTGTGCAACAAAAGAAACAGATTATTTGCACGAGACATCAATTTTGTGCAGTACAATTCAACACTAAGAACACACGTTAAGTTCATCTTAAATCTATATGACTCCCGACGGTACCTGAAATGCCCCAATGCCAAAAATTGTCATTTTGACACTTTGTTTTAGTTTATTGTAAAGTGTTTAACAAGTTCTTGCCAAACAAGTCGATGCCAGCAATGTACTAAGGTTGATGCACAAATGGCATCGCTAACATTCACAGGTATTTACAAATTGATTAAAAAATAAAGCCTGCCATGTTTCTGCATGGAGGTAATGCTGATTTTTGTTAGAAGGCTCCATGAAATTAAAAAAATACTTTACACAGTCCACAGCTGAATTATTAAGCTATAATTTAGCAGCTTGGCCAAGACAGTCTGATCCCATTGAAGTCGTATGATAACCATTGTGGGTTTAGATGGAGAAAGATGGGATGTACTGTGAATTCTCTTTCTGGCTCACTGTTTCTGTCTCTACCGTTTCACTTTTTCTTTCACTCGTTCCCTCTTTTCCTCAACAATGCAGAATTTTCGGGTTTGAAAATTCGTAAGTTCTTGAGTTAGGGCTCCCGACATGCAAAACAGTCTAAGTGTTTGCCCTATCATTAGGAGATCGCTCCAAGTTCGAATCCCAATGATGCCATAGCCATCCATGGCTGGGTGTCCACAAGAGCATAACTGGCCCTGCTCTCTGGGTGGGAAGGATGGCATTACTCTCTCTCCTGTCAATCTAGAGATACTCACCAATCTTTGTCTGTTAGCTCATGTATACAGAATAGAGCAGTTAGTGCTCTCCTCCAAGCGTGTTCAGCTGTCCTATCCCGTTCCATGTGCAGTAGTTTGAAAAGTTTTTGGCTTCATATGTTTTGGAGGAAGCACTTGTTAGTAACCCTCCTGGATTGGTACCTGTCGTGCAATAGGGGAGACTCAGCTCGTGGGTGGAAATTGGCAATGGCTAAAAAATTTCGGAGAAGTTTCCCTTGTACGAAAATGTTCAACGGTTAAGGTTAAAGCAGGGGGCGGGGCTAGCACTTGTCACTCTTTTTTACGGCTTCATTCATATGAATTCCAACAAAGTCGCTCCTGCTCATTAGAATTCCTACAAATTTTTCACTCTCTCGATCTCTCCCATCTCATGCTCTCTCTCATTCTCTCTGCGATAATTTGGGTTGCCATTTTTACTTTTTTTTGCCTCCTATGCACTGCTGTGCTCCTGCCATCCAGCATGCGAGATTCGGGTCAATCCATTCAGCCTCTCTGACAGCCACAGAGTGAGATTTCGGACTCAGAAGACTGAACTCGATATGTTATGGCAAATGAAGTCGGACCTCAGCAGCTGGAACAGGACAGAAGGGAAGGAAGTTTTCTTCGCAGTATAGAAAATACATAGACAATCCACTGCTTCCCTTGCCAGTTGGACCTGGTCTGTATCACTGATTGTGTTTAAATGATTTTGCATCATATGCACCGAAGAGGAGACGCATCACAGGATATCACCACAGCATCTGTGAGGTTAAAAAAGAGCTTCGTGATGATCCGCACGACTGCCAATAATAACAGAAGGATTAGTCCGTGGGGAACACAAGGAAATGAATAAAGTGTCTTCTACTGATGTGCTGATATGCAAGTGTGTGTGTGTGTGTGTGATCAAAAATATTGCCGGACAAAATGTCAGATCTCAGATGTTCTCTAAGGAGTGAACTCCTTAAGTGTGATGATAAGGGTTTGGGAGAGAAATGTAAAAGGTGTTGCTGGAAAGAATTGTCCTTTCTCTATTTTTCTGGTGCAGGAAAACACCCACAATGCCCCTTACTCTTGCCTTCCTTATCAGTTGAGAGCAATTAGGTTGCTCAGGTATCCTTTCATTCGACTTCTCTGGTTAGTCATCGCACCACTTTCCTTTGAGACCATCTTTCACGGCTTCATCCTAATCAGAAAACCTCACATGTCTCCTTTCTTTAAGGCCCCTACCATATCTATCACCCTTTAAAACAACACAAACGCCCCAAACCTGCCCCACGCTACATCTCAGTCACTAACCCCCCTCCTCTCATTTTAAATGCATAACCGCTAAAACCTGGCTAAGTGCAGAGTGATTAACTCTAGCCAGCCTTAGCCGAAAGTACACATAAATATTTTTGTGGGATTCGTAGAAGGGCTGCCAGCTTCTCCGAAGGCAGATGTGCAGTTAGAAACATCCTGTGGGGAGGCAGCGCACAACCTAAGAAAGCAAGTATTTGAAGGTTATCGTTTGGAGCCTTGTGCTAGTTTCTGAATTGGGATGTCCTCACTGTAATCTTGGTGTATGAATCTTGAAGGATCCCTGTTTGGCTAATGTTGCCATTCCAGGGAGTATGAGGAGATTTGAGAAGTGTTCGGCTTTTGGAAAAGACAGCTGTGTTGTGAAGTGTTTGCAGGCCAGATTGGTGATCTAAGATCAGCGTCTAACATACAGTACTATGCATACAGTCTTAGGCACCCTAAATCTTTTTATATAAATTTTGTCTTGGATGTTTATTTTATGTCTATTGGTGTGTCATTATGAAAAGAGACCTACAAACCTTCATTCTACAAAAATTTAATTGTTGTATAGAAATTATTGTCATTTAATAAAGTGACATATTAAGTAATAGAGCACTTTTTATATAATCAAGGTTGTCTGGGATTTTAGCTGCAGAGACAGAAGCAAGTGAGAGCCAAGGTTCTGCAGAAGAACTGTGGTAAGTTCTCCAAGATTCTTGGAACAACCTACCAGCCGATTTCCTTATAAAACTGCACGACAGCGTGCCTAAGAGAATTGATGCAGTCTTAAAGGTAAAGGCTAGTCACACCAACAAACTGAGTTGTATTGTTTGTTTGTTTTTTTGTTTTTTTTAAACCATATACTGCTTTTAAAGTATTTTTCTTCATTTAAAAACTTTTCATTTCATTACTTTTGAAAGCATCTTTGCTCTACATAATTTCTATACATGTGCCTAAGACCTTTGCACAGCACTGTATATAGTTAAGTATGGACAGAAACAGTCTGCTCCTAAACCACTGCAATTTAAGATGTTTACAGACATCCATCATCTAGGCCTGGTAAAAGTTTCCAAAAAATATCATAGCACAAATCCAACATCGTCTCACAATCGCAAAATTTGTAACAATTAACACGACTCAATTTGTATGAAACATTACGAGGGTTAAGTTTAGGGTTAGGAGCGAGATTAGCATTCCTACCTTTTCTTACTTCATTCGTTTGAATTTCGATCAAATTCAACCACATTGTCCTTGCTTGTTCACATTCGTATGAATTTTTCATGAGATCAGGTTGCATAAAAGTGGTATAGAGAGCGTAACTTTGGATCCAGAATACCTAAAAAATGTTTGTCATCTGCTGGTTTATTTTACGTTTCTATAGGTTTAACATAATGGCCAAATAATTGATTTTGCATTTGCAACATCAAATGTGATATGTGACAGTAAGGAAGAGTTCATCAAGACTTTTTGGTAAACGTTAAAAAACGTCACGGTGGATCCAGGACCTATCCCGTTAACAAGGCAAGGCATGTTTTTAGAAGGTGAGAGGACACCAGAGTACCTGGAGGAAACCCAAGTGGACACTGTGAGGCACCAACACTACCTGCTGCGCCTCCGTACCATCTTTTGGTTCTCAAATGCTTTAATTTGGTCCACAATTGAACTGCTTGACCCATCACGGTAGCGTATGTGTGTTTGAGACTTATAAAATGGGTGAGAGATCTTTCTCAGGCTATCAAACCAACTTTCCTCCAACAGGAACATAATTATCCTCTATCACGCCAATCACTCACATGCTGTTTCCCAAGCCCACACACACCCATACATAGTTTACCCTTAGGCAAAGGCAAGACCATCTTCCCAGAGCATGTGCTTACCTAGAAATGTCTTACCACACACTTTACACTTTATTAGTCTATCTTTTGAGGATTTGATCCGGGAAAAGTAGACTCAAGCAAAATATTGAGCAGCACCCAGTCTTTTGTCATGTCTATCTTTGTGTCCTTACTGTCTGGTGTGAATTTAACTAAAGTGTGTTTGAATGAAGTTATATGGCCAATCCATAAGCATTACATCAAGTATAGCCATCAACATAAACACAATTATCCTCTTCCCTTAGTGTTAACTACAACCAGCCCTTCTCTGACGCACGGTACCGCAAACGGTAATGTTTCAAAAAATCACGATTACGTGACGAGGGCTCAGTCTTTATGAGCACCCGCAGGATGACTCTGAGGAAAGCTTTAGGGCATCGGCGCTTTAAAGGCCTGGCAAATTGCTCCTCTGCCCTTTGAAAATCCGGGCCAACTTTCAGAGTCCCATTCAAGCTTTCTGCTTCTTATCTGCTGTCATCGGACTAGAGGGGAAGTAAAGTTTACACAGACATTAGGTCACTTAGGATAGGATATATGATCCGAACCAGAGTTGAGCCTTTAGGAGTCAGTCCGCTTCTTGCCTTGGGCTGGCTCATTTAGCAAACTGCAGATGCAAAGGCACACTCACAAAATCCACACTCACTTGAATATCAGAGGTACACATCGGTGTATATACAGTGAGGTCCAAAAGTCTGAGACCACACAGAAAATCTGGAATTTATTTCGTTGTCACTGTACGGCACTCTTAAACGCTTTGCTGAAACTGGATCAGTCGTATCCAAAGCACGATCAGGCGCAGACCAAAGGTGAGCACACCATGAGAAGAGCAATACATAAAGCTTTGTTCACTGAGAGAGAGAACAGCAACTTCATCACAGATACAGAATGTG
>JAOUQW010000001.1:5158548-5168843 GCA_028565825.1 Olivaichthys viedmensis
AAGTCTGAGGGCAGATGTTCGGATAGTTATTACGTACTGAGACTTTTCCATCCAAAGTCTGAGGGCAGATGTTCGGATAGTTATTACGTACTGAGACTTTTCCATCCAAAGTCTGAGGGCAGATGTTCGGAAAGTTATTACGTACTGAGACTTTTCCATCCAAAGTCTGAGGGCAGATGTGACGTTATGCCAGTGATTTATTACGTTATTGGGGCATTCTAGCTTGCAAAGTGGAACATTGCTGGAAAGTAGTCAGTATGGTTATGAAAGCGCAGTCTCCACACTCGTCCACAGCCAGATTACCGGAGCGGATCGGCGCGCGCGAGATCGTGACGCCCAGCAGAGTGAACGAGGCCGGCGACGCATTGCCACCGAGGGCGCACTTCAGACGGAGGAGGCGCAGCGCCGAGCTGGCCGCGGATAAGGATAAGGACACGGAACTGGAGCACTGGGAATCCGAGCGCGTCCATTACAGAATCTCCGCCTTCGGTCGGGACTATCACCTCAACCTCTCGCTTGAGGCGGGATTTATTGCGCCACTTTATACCGTAACCGTCCTGGGCGCGGGGAACCAAACGCAGGAGGAGGAGAAAGAGGGTGAGGAGGAGAAAGAGCATGAGGAGGAAACGATGTACAAGCACTGTTTTTATAAAGGACACGTGAACGGAGAAGCAGAGCACGCCGCTGTCATCAGCCTCTGTTCCGGCCTGGTGAGTTCCCAGAACTTTACGCCAACTCTTTGAAAGCAGCTAACGCGCATGCGCAGAAAAAGGTGTTAGGTGTTAGACGTCCCTAAGGGATGCCATGTGATAATGCGTAAAGTGAAGGGGGAAGTTTATGGGAAAAACGCATCAAACAAATTGGTATATTTATTATAGTACTACAGCCTAATAGCATAGAACTATTATTTACTGTTACATAGCCTATAGCTGGGTTCAATTTCAGAGGCAGCTGTACGAGTAGTTGCAGCCAGGGGTGCCGTAAAGGGTGGGAAGGTGCGTAGACAGGGGCCCAAGGGGACTCTAGGGAACAAAAATTGTCCAGGAGAAAATAAATTGTTGAGGGCCCAGTGCATAAACCTGTCTGGAGACCCTAGTAGTTGTACTGGCACCCCTGGTCGCAGCCTACCTGTCTTTGTCGGGTTAATATTCTAATCTAAAAGTTGGCTTGGACAGACAAGCGACATCACTTCTCACCTCTCTATACCTGTGACACATTTGCTTACTCGTAAACACAGCTATGTGTTTTAGCCATTGTATTAAAAAGCAAGCTTTACGTAGGCCTAACATTTATGTTTATTAATATAGCAGACATTTTATCCAGTGCAAATGACAATAGAATTGAGCAGGTGAAGGTTAAGGACATTGCTCAAGTGCAAAGCATTGGCTCTCTGGCAATCCTGGGATTTGAACTCACAACCTTTTCAGTCACTAGCTCACCAGTGCTGAGAAACATAACTAGCTATACTCTGCCTACCATGTGAACCATGTCCGAACCAGTGATCGTTTTAAGATCCACCATAGAGAGTTTTCCAAAGAAAATAAATGCCCCTTATAATGGATTTCAGGTGTGCCTAATTGACTCTGTAGGGTCAAGTTAAGTTCAGTCCCCTTAATTAATTAGTGATTATCTGATAAGTTAATGACCCTGTGTCGTAAGTGTGATAGAGCAGAGAAATCACCAAACTGGACTGGACTGGACTCGTGACTGTATTTACTGCTTAAGCAGGAGTGTGTTTGAAATGGGACTCTGCAAGGTTCTGAGCTCTCCAGAGCACTGTGATTGCTGGAAGGTTCTTCACAGCTTCCTGTACTTTTGCTCAGGCCTTTAGGACAAAGACCCAAACGCTCTTAGGAAACTGGAAACTATTAAATTGAAAGGACTTGAGTGGCAAACATGAGTTTGCATAGTGTGTTAAATTACTTTGCATAACACTGACTTGGGATGCTGTCGTTAGTGACCACATGAGATGTGGGGGTCTTTTGTGGGAACATGAGATGGTGCCTTTTAACTATTATATAGTACTTTTAGATTGTAAATGTCATCACCAAATAAAATAAAAAAACAATTAGGAACTGGTCATACATCGTTTTGGTTTACATGGGACAAAACGAGAGCATATTAAACATATGCAATGGAGTCGAGGTATTATTATGCAGAACCCTTTAATTACTGCAGTGATCATCAATGGTGTGCCATTCCTGACTGAGGATTTCAGTTAGCTACGTTGCTCTCTTGATGGTGCGACAAACCACACTTCACATAATGGAATGTTAGCCTCACATCTCCAGCGTCAGCACTTTCCTCCCCCATCAGCTTTTTCACAACATAGAATCACATTATGCCATAATTTTCTGATAATCATCACTCGCATTTGTTTTCCCCTGGTGGCCAGTTTGCCTATATGCATGCAACATATGTAGCCCTTTTTGTAATTGCTACATCATTTATGCGAGATTTCGTATGTAAAGATCGTCGAGGGGGGTATGACAAGAGCAATTAACAGCAACCTGTGGAATGTGTGTACACACCTCTGCGGCCACGCTCCATTTGAAGTGGTGCTATTTTTTCCAGCTTGGCACTTTCAGGTCGTCAGAAGGGGAGTATTTCGTGGAGCCTCTTCACAGCTACAATGATGAACATTATGAAGAAGAACACATTAAACCTCATATAGTGTACAGAAAAGATGCACACAAGAGGGCCAAAGAAGACGCGTCGGCATGTGATACCGCAGGTAAGAAAGTTCAATGGTGAAATTCACTCATGACTTTTTAAGTTGACACACATTGGTTTCATCATAAATGCTAGACCTCTTGCAGGAATCTTTCTCAAGTTTCTCAAGTGAACTTTGCCAACTTTAGCAACATGTCCCTAATGACAATACAGTTGCAACTGCAATGACAAACGTTCCTTTTAAACTTGTGTAAAAGTAATTTTCCAGGACTGTATTATCCAGAGTGCTACATAACCACAGTTGCAGTGTTAAATGAGTCCCAAATTATCTTTTTCTGGTAAGTTATAGTTATAGTTTTAGTTTTGGTGATAAATGTAACCCATTTTCAATCTGGGCATTTTGTGAAACTCATGGATGGATATATCACACACAGACTTCTGCTTGTATACTGTATTTATGGGAAATTTTCATTGAACAACGCATTACTGCAGCTAACTACAGAGACCTATGATTTTTTGTGATGCAAACATAACAGAATTAAGACTGAAAAAACAGATTTTAGACACACAAACAGAAATGCGCAGAATTTGGAGATATAGGCTAGATTATTCCAACATTTTTGAGCAGATTACATGTTTTGAGAAAATTTGTCCTTTTACTATCTGGACAACATTAGCACCAAGTACCCCAACCAACGAAGATACTAGAACTAAGGAAATACGAAAATCTCAGCTACAAAATTCAGGGCTCAAAAATATTCCAATAATTTTTATAGGCTTTGTTAGCTCAGCTTGCTTATTTAGCACCATTGCCTTTGTTAAGTCAGCTTGCATTGTTTCCATCATAGTCTTCGTTAGTTCAGCTTGCGCAGTTAGCTTTATAGCCTTCGTTATTTTGGCCTTATTTAGCTCAGCTCTCTCAGATAGTGCCATAGCCTTTGTTAAATGAATGTTTTCTTACAGTAAAAGTAGGTAAAAATCTAGAGATCCTAACAAAATCAAACAAACAGAAAAAAACAAGAATGCGGGGACAAAAAAGAAATTGGGGCCCTATACATACTGCTAGGTGTTCACTATTCGCTATTATCAGGGACAACAGTAAGGTTGTAGATATGGACCAGTTATCCAGCTTCTTGTGTGGAAACATTTTTCCTCCTCAAAGACCTGTCAGGCTTACAGACACTGGACCTATTTATGGCTTATTTTTTTCTGTCATATTTTATTTTGTAAATTAATGCGTTTAAACATAGCGGGTAAAGGCTTTTTTGCTTACTGCAGCAGGAAAGAATCATTCTAAACGTTCTTGGTATCGCCTTCCATCTCAGTTTATTGCCACAGAATCCTGTTGACTCTTGCACTTCCTATGGCCTGCAGATAAGGAAATCTGATAGGCGCAATACCACTCGTAGCACAGCGAGTGGCACTGAGGCGAAGTGCTGAATAGTCCGAAACATTTGCAAATCTATCACTATGAAAATAAATTACAATTGTGCGTAATGCCCTGCAGGAGTGCAACACGCTGCTATTTATTCACAAGCTTCAACAGGGCCTTTTGTGTTGCCAGCTTTTTCTCTGTGATACTATGATATATAAAGGAAATATTGTCGCACCCCTAAAATGCACTGGGGCACAAAGCGTGTTCAAGATAACAGGAGGGTTATGAAAGACCTATTGTGGCTTCTGTTTTTTTAGCAGGAGGATAAGTTTCATTGTAACTCCAATCACGGGAAGCAAAAACAAGTCGACGTTTGTGCTTGTCTCGTTTTGGGGGGCGTCAGTGTGATGTTACAGGAACGCTGGGTATTTGGTTCCCTTGTTTTGCCAAAGGGAAAATAGCCCTTCTACAACTCTACAGTTATCATCAGGACATATACGTTCAACAAAGTATCCTGTAAAACTGTTGTTGTATCCCAAGGCTGCATTGGTCCAAAGACGGCAAGGCTTTTAAGACAGGTTGCCAAATTCACCTAATATGAACCTTACTTCATATTAGCCTTGCAGCAGATGAAACGTTAAGCTTAGCCACAAATAATTTTTCATTTCATTCCAATAACAATGATACACACTTACTAGAGAACTGTTGCCCATTGTTTGTATTTTCAGTCTTTTAAATGTAGTGCAGCTGAGGGTTCATCCGATGCGAGGAATACGGATTTAGAAAGACTGTTAAACAGCAACTAACAGATGTGTAAATGTTAGTTTAGTGTCATGGGCATTCTTCAGGCCCAGTGCTGATCTCTGAGACCTCAGTCTAAGCCTTAAACCTCAGTGGGATATATAAAAAAAAAAAAAAAAAAGTCTCGGTGATTGCATCAGATATGTGGTATGTTTCAATCAGCAGTAGTTAGCCAGTTGGTTAAAGTGCACTCTTAGAAATGAAGGTTCCTCAAGGGTTTATTGGATGCTAGCTTCCTGAAGGGGTTCTACTTATAACCTTTCTGAAAATGAAACCTTCCATTGTACCGTTTTAGAGTTTCCCCAGAGGGACAAACCAAAGAACCCTTTAGGTTGCTAGATGGAACCTTTTTTCTAGGAGTGTAGCGAATATTGGCCTACACTTTTTGCCGATCATGCACTTGTACTCAATTCTATTTGGATCAAACTTTGTTTTCCCCAATGAATATCAGTACAAATTTGGTTTACAATGTGGTACTGAGGGGTGCTTGCGTTTCTGTGCCAGGTCATAAGGGGCTTGCGGAGAAAGGCACGGTGTTTGGCAGCATGCTGTCTGATCTGGAGAGTCTCAGCGCCGGGATTTTCTCGAACTCTTTACCCTCGACGGAGGACGAGCGGCGCTCGGCTAACGACAGCAGCAGCGACTCAGGATCTCACCGGAGGGCAAAGCGCTTCCTCTCTTACCCACGCTTTGTGGAAGTCATGGTCGTGGCTGACTACAAGATGGTGGAACATCACAGGAGCAACCTCCAGCACTACGTTCTCACGCTGATGTCCATTGTAAGTTATGCACGGCTGACGGCACCTAGCTCACTCCATTTGCCTGCATGCTGTTGCTTTAAGTCTAGATCAACAATTAGCCCGCGAAAGCAGGAACTCCAATCCTACAGCACAAAGAAGCAGCATGAAGTACACTCATCTGACAGATATGATGAATGTGGAAAAAAACAGAGGAATAAAATCAGGTATGGTCGCATAAAAAGCATACTTGAGATGCTTTTTGGCAGGGCTTCTAGGGAGGTGAAGTTGACCTACTTCTGTCTTGGCACTGTAGCACATTCACTGTAGGTTTCTGGGAGCGCAATCAACTTTCTCAACAGCCGAGAAATATTTCTCCAGCAGCTGACCAACTGTATTATAAATAGAACTGCTGTGTGAGCCTCTCTTGAGAATCTTAGCTTCACACAGCTGCGTTTATTAGAGTTATTCAAGGACAGATGGCTTTTAGACCTAGTATATTATAAATTTAATTTCATAAAGCCCTTGAGGTCAGTGTCATGCATTTGAGCCTTGTTTTCTGTCAACACTGTGATATGCTACAATGCCTAATGTTTGGAATTTGTGTACATCTTTTTCTCACTGCAACACTCAATGACTTAACAAAGCATTTCGTTTTTTCCGGAAAAAAAACTAAAATTTAGGTTCAGCTATCACTGGCCATGTGACTCAAATTGCCAGGGAAATAATTTTGAAAATGCTAATGCATCTGCTCACTCCATGTCCACATCCAGGACCAAATCCACCCACCTCAATCCTAACCACAAGAATACAAACGTGACCTCAGTTCAGTCTAAAAGTGGCATTTCCTCACCAATCTGATCGTGTTTTGCTTTGTCTTCATCCAGGTGTCCTCAATCTATAAGGATCCCAGCATTGGAAATCTGATCCACATCGTCATTGTGAAGCTAGTCATCATAAATAATGAGCTGGTAAGACAAATGGCTCCTAGGGTTCTCAGCATTGGCAATCTGATTGCCATTGTGAAACTAGTCATCATAAACAAGGAGCTTGTCCCAGGGTTCTCATACATCGTAGATAGTTGCTCGGTTTTAGCTGTCAAATGCACAACCTGTGGTTTGCAAGGAGTGCTGGGCAAACTCTCACTGACCTGCATCTTCACTGGCACCAGATATACGAAGCATGATGGAGTAAGAGTGTTGAGCTAGGACTGTCAGCCCATGTTTGTATAATAAAAGCCTAGCTAAAGTTTTTCCAGCTTACTGATTACTACCCGACGGGTGACAAATTAAAGGAAAAAAACAACATAAAGTGTCTTAGAAAGGTGTTGGACCACCACAAGCTGTCAGATTAGCTTCAATGCACCTTGGCATATATTCTACAAGTCTCTGGAACTGTACAGGAGGGATGGAGCATCATTCTTCCAAAAGATATTCCCTCAATTGGTGTTTTGATGATGGTGGTGGAGAGCCGCTGTCTAACACATCGCTCCAAAATCTCCCATAGGTGTTCAATTGGGTTGAGATCTTGTGACTGCGAAGGTCATTGCATATGATTTACATCATTTTCATACTCATCAAACCATTCAGTGACCCCTCGTGTCCTGTGGATACACTCGTTTATTCAGGTTTTTCTTTTCATTTGTCACCTGTCTGTACTGTATGTCTATCTGGAATGCAATATTATCAAAATAATGATATCAACTGAAGACTGCCTGTTACATGAAAAAAAAGTATGACATGTAATGGAGTATCAAACTGAAGCAATAGAAATGACATGAGGTTTAGAAATTAAATATTTGCAGTTAACTACAATTATCAGCATGATTCTATCAGCAGGATTCACAAGAACTGGCAAACAATAATGCATCCCCCAGTCTGAAGAGGCACGTGATAAAGACACAGAACTGTGCTGTCGTTTTTCAAAAAGAGCATCTGAGCAATTCTCCTTTTTGCATTCCTCATCTATTCAATCCGCTATCTTTTTCTGTTTGTATGGAATGACCTTGAAAAATATCGCACGCAGTGTCGATGCGCTCTTATCTATCTCAGGCTGGAGCACTCTCTCTCTGTCTTCGTCTCAATTTTGACCCCAACCTCACCTGTCAAACGGCACTAAGCAGGAGAAATAACCAGGCCTGGGAGCCATGTTGCTCGTGCTTGTGTGTGTGTGCTTGTTTGTCTTTTTTTGGGTCACATGTAAAGTAGTGAACCGCAGAGGCAGAAATAATATTTATAAAGAGAACAACAAAGTAGATGCTCTGAATAACCTTGGCCAACATGTCACTAGATTTTTGGGGCTCTGGCTTTACAATAAAATAAAATCCATAAAAATATCATATTGCAAAATAGATAATAGACGAATAGACAAAAGTTGTATGTCGCAAGTATTAGAACAAGTACAAGATATATGAAACTGACAAAACCAGAAAGCAAAAACACCTTAACGTGCACATTTTGTAATCTAGGTACTGTTGTAAACTTTAGAACCTTTTTTTGTTAAATATACATCCTCAATGTTTTATGGCACATAAGGAACATTCCTGTATTCTTAGCTGTTTTTTTCCGCATAATCTTAACTGGTGCACTAGATAAACACCCACCCCTCTTGATTAGGAAAGCATCCCTGTGTGCCAAATAATGATGGAAGCCCCTATTACCCCAGTTTTCACAGATAAACCTGCACATTCTGTGACCCTTTATCTACTTTTGGTAGCTCCTGTGTATCCCCATTAGACAAACTAAAGCTAAAGGCAGTGGCTTACAATTAAGAGAAGTGTTGGGCCTGCTGGAGAGCAAATCCCACTGAGAGCCTTACGCAATGCAAGCGGGATTAAAAACAGCACGGCCGTATTTTCTAAATGTAATAATGTCCCTTTGTCCTTTCAAGGCCGTGGGTCTGCCTGTGTGCTATGTGCCACAACAACAGCATTATTTACCTGCATTCCTCCTCCACTGCGAAACACCGCTATTAGAGAGCGGGGAGTACAAATTGCCTTTGTTGGAGAGAACGTTATTATTTATTTATTTATTTATTTTCTAGAAGACTAAAAGTTCCCCTGTGACCAATAAGATTACTCAGGGAGCTGTGCTTTGCGTCAGTCCCCCCCAATTTTCAAATGTTGCCAGAACCTGTGGCAACATTTGAAAATTGCAGTCAACAAACAACATCTAACCAAGGACCTGGAGAAAATCTGGCAAGAAGAATGGGCAAAAATGACTTCTGAACAGTGTAAACAGCTGGTAGATACTTACCCCAAAAGACTTAAAGCTGTTATTGCAGCAAAACGTGGTTCTAACAAATATTGAATACTTATGCAAGCAGCATTTTTCAGTTTTTTGAATTTTGTTGAAAGATTTGCTGACTGATAATTAATTTTGACTTTGAAAATTCACTGAGAATATGTGTTTGCAATAAAAAAAACTAACAGGAAAACTATGTGTATTTATCATTTGTAATTCACACAAATCTGATAACTTCCAGGTGGGTTGAATACTTTTGCAAGCAACTGTATGTGGTTATATGCAATAGAGAGTGAATAAATGTATAAATCAATTTATTTAACTATCAATAATCAATACATTTCAATTATATTCTTAAATCTCCCTTAAATCTCTACTTTAGTCAAGGTTAGAAATGCCACAACATTGGTAAAGCTAACAATAACTGTGCATGTACAACATCGAAAAACATCAGCATATACTGTCCAATAAATCAATATAGAAATTGATAACAGAAGTGTGATTACTTTAACTTAGAACAAGTAGATTAAGGCAGGGATGCCCAGTTTTGTCCACAAAAGGCTGGTGTGGCTGCATGTTTTCCTTTTAACCAGGCAGGTGCCATACCAGATTCCATTTGTTTAATCAATTCATCTCTGCTTCCACAGAATGATTTTGTCAAATCAACAGCTCTCTCAGCTACACTGAGCACTAACTACAGAGACACAGGCTGAGCAATTCCATAATAAAAGCTCTAGACCGGGCATATGGCCAGTGTGATCCTTGTATAGAGCTAGTTCCTTTGTTGCCTCATTTGATTGCTTATAAAAGTTATAAATTTGTAATTGAAAAAAAAAAAACACGTTGTCATTTTGCAAATGATAAGAGTAGGTGAAGTTAGAAAGAATGCTAACACTTTACTTGAAACCTGCGTCGTGACACATACATAAGCATGTCATGAACATGCCATGCATAATGTCATGTGCTGTTATGAGTTGTCATAACAGTTGATGTTTAGTAATATAACAGTGTTATGTTACAATTACCGGTAATTGTCATGATAGGTGTCATAGTGTTTGATGTCATGACAGGTTATGTCACATGCTATTTTGTGCTAATTGCTCTCTAATTAGTGTATGGTTTAAGACAGATGTTATTACACATACTTCATGACTCATCACATCTTATGTCACATCACTAAAGGTAATTATGTCATGTGTCTGTCATAGAGTGTTAAGATAGTTAAAAAGGGGATTTAAACAAATATATTTAATGTGTAATTTGCCTGTCATAGTTTTAAGCCAGGTTAAAAAGCGTTCCTTATATAGAGTCAGTAATTTTCTATTTGTTGTAGAATATTAAGAATATATAAAAATTATAGAAACTAAAAAACAACTAACATTCAATCACTTTATAGCACAGTTTTTTGTAACTAACTAGAGAGAAATTAACAAAAATTAAATAGCTTTAATTGCAGTTACCTTGATT
>JAOUQW010000001.1:5168943-5195375 GCA_028565825.1 Olivaichthys viedmensis
AATAAAGCTCAAATACTGCTTTAATTGCAGGCCTAGACTGCACAATATAGTATGAATATTATATAGCATACTATTTTATAGTGTTTATAGCTGTAAACCATTCAAAGTGGAAAAATACGTGACCGCCTCGCGCAGCTGGTGAACACGTTTTCACTTTCATTAGCCTGATATCTGTATATTTAACTCCTTCCAGGTTTTTTAATTTTTGTGGATTTTGGACCGTTTGGGACTCAAAATAAAAACGTGCACAGTTGTATCCAAGTCTCTGTGTTAATGACACTACCACTAAAATATCAATATAAACTCTATTGACAGAGACAAAAGACACATTTGTTGTACGTTCTGCAAATGTGTACCACCCAAAATCGATATACAATCTGTAAGTGAAATCTAATCGTATGTCATTATGAAGATGTCACTGTGCTGCACTGCGCACACTTGGTTCTTAAAAGGAAATGAGAGGAGCTGATTTGATTGGATATCGCAGCAGCACGCCTAACCACACCTCTTAATAATGTATTCATTCAAACCCAACCCATTTTTACATTCGCGCCGCTCTGTGTTACATCACGATAGCCACGAAAATACCAAAAATATACAACCCCGCAATCGCATGCCTTGTTTCTGCGCGTGCACCATAATCAGGAAAATAGGGCCCATAGTCTTTAATTTAAGGGTCAGCTGAGGAAAATGCTGCATTCTTTTTGAAACTGACTGAAAGGTCGACAGAGTTCAGCTCTCTCCCTGTTATTGCTCATAAAGCAATGAGAAAACTACGGGGAATATTTTTTCTCTCTCTCTTTCTGACAGCCTGTAGAGTGGCGCTGAGTTTAACCACCGCTACGTCGGCCTGATTTGTGCCGCTGAGACTGATAAAGTCTGACATCTGGAGTATTACACTCTTTTATGAACGCGATCACAGTGTTTACTGTGTAAACAAATCGCCATGCCTGAACCTCTGCACCTCTCGTACCGTGGGATTACACCTGCTGGGAAAACGTGTTGTGCAATCATCTCTGATGGACTGTACCACCTTCTTACAGATGCTTTGGCTCTCATTTCTATACGCTGTCATGTGCTGCTACTTATGACAGTTTACAATGAGACGTAATTTTGCAGAGTATTTAGGTAACATTTTGTTTGAAGGCGACTTCATAACATTTATAAACACTGAATTAGAATTATAGAATAATGAATGTATATAGATAGATAGATAGATAGATACACCCTATTCACTATATAGGCCACATAAACACCATCACAAACTCCTCACCATAATCAGTCCACTGTGGACACGTCCCAATCACACTCACACACCCTCTTCACTATATAGGCCACATAAACACCATCACAAACGGCTTACTGTCATCAGTCCACTGTGAAATTGACCCAAACCACACAGCCTATTGACTATATAAGCCACATAAACAACATCACTAATGGCTTACTGTCATAAGTCTGCTGTGGAAGTGTCCCAAATCACTATATAGTCCATATAAACAACATTTAACACCCATTTAAAAAAGAACCTGTCATTTTATCCGGTTCTTCATCGGGTTTTCCACTTGAATCGTTCCGTTCCTTTATAACATTCCGTTGTGTTTAGGTCTGAGTGGGATTTTCCTGTCTCTATAAAATTTGATTTCACTTTGTTTAGTCACTTTATTGAATTAACAAATGCTGATAAAACTTCAAACATTACAGTGTGTGATTGTGTGTGATTATGCTTCAGGTTGATTACACCACATACAGGCCGAGAGGTTTTTTTTGTTGGTGTGTGCCATTATTATGAAATTTTATAATAATAATAATTATGATGATGATCTATAATAATAACTTCATTTCAGTTTGAGATAAATCTCAAATTGTCTCAGTCACTGCAAGCTTAATATTGCCAAGGTAACTTAATAAAAAGGTCAACTTAAAGTCTCAGTTTATTATTCAGTTATTCACCTTAAAGCATATAATTCAGTAATTTAGTAATGTAGTAGTTCTAATAGGAATGTAAATCTGGACCTGCCAATGTCTCCTGGGAGTTTAAGGGCTTAACTGAACAGAAAATAAAAAAATGTCCACAATGTCCCCCATACCCCAAATGTAGACGATTAACCAGGACATGTTTCCTGTCTTGCTTTTTTAGTTTTGCACTGGTAGTGGAAGCATTCTCATCTTAAAAGACATCGTTTGGCCCAGTAATATTATTTGGACATAATAAGCAGTTTAGTAAAATAGCAGAATAAGTCCTTATTAAAAAGATTAAATATACAAATCAAATTGGAACGTACAATTCAGCCTTCAAACTTTGGAAATCTGAAAGCCACGCCTCCTACCTGAGTCTGATGCTGGCGCGGAGTGACACCAAATGTGCTGAGGAAGAAAGTGATTCGGCTTTGAGATGTTCGCTAGCTCTGTGACGTCCTTTTGTCTATGTTTATAGATAACAGTGTGTCATACAGTGTCAGAAACCACATCAGCAAGTCTGTTTGAGATACTGAATAACTCCACAAAGCCGTTTGAGGCGAGTGTGTGATGATTTAGACGGGCAGTTTGCACGATGCTAAACTGGAGGCTATAAGCTTCCCTTACTTGTTAGCTACATTAGCTTCGTAGCTCCAGTACAAAACTAAAGAAGCAAACTTCAGACACCAAACAGACACCGGCTGATCGACTACATTTGGAGTAAGGGTGTATGTGGCACTGAAAAACATGACGAGTAAAAAGAGCTGAATGATGGACTATGTCTAACAAACAAATGAAGTACACTTTGTGCACTAACAGAGGGGGGGGAGCTTGTAGCAGATAACAGACAGAACCAACATGGCTACTGATGATGGCAGTAGAGAGTTTGTCTGCAGCAGTGCTTTGGTTCGTCCAATCACCGCTGCTCCGATTATACAAATTTCTGTAATGGAATTTTCAGTGTAGGGTTAATTTACCATACGGGGTTTCAGAATGCTGTAAAAACCCAGACAAATAAATATATCACAGTCTGGCTGATGCTAAAATTATCACATACAGACGGGTGACAAATGAAAGGAAAAAAACCTTCGTAAGGTGTTGAGGCCACCACGAGCCGCCAGAACAGCTTCAGCGCTCCTTGGCATAGATTCTACAAGTCTCTGGAACTGTACTGGAGGAACTGATGGAGCATCGTTCTTCCAAAAGATGTTCCCTCAGTTGGTGTTTTGATGATGATGGTGGAGAGCCGCTGTCTAACACATCGCTCCAAAATCTCCCATAGGTGTTCAATTGGGTTGAGAATCTGGTGACTGTGAAAGCCATGGCATATGATTTACATAATTTTCATACTCATCAAACCATTCAGTTACCCCTCGTGCCCTTTGGATGCACTCATTTATTCAGGTTTTTTGCTGTAGTTTTTTTTTGTTTGAATGCCTCTCTCTCTATGCAGGAGGGTCCGGTTATCTCTTTCAATGCACAAGCCACTTTAAAGAACTTCTGTATCTGGCAGCTGGATCAGAACAACCTCGACGACAAACAACACGACCACTACGACACGGCCATCCTCATCACCAGGTCCCGCAGCTTTTACTTCCTCTTAGAGTAAAAGGTCAGCCAAAAATGCTAACATGGCTATTAGTGAAAGGCTAGCAAGAATTGAAAGTCAGCAGTTAGCATAATCATGCTGAGCTTCTACAGAGTAAATTAGGGTTGAATATGTGCCATAGTTAAGGGCACCATTGCAAGATTGGGGGATTTGAATCTGCATCATAATGGCACTTACCACCAAAGAATGTCTTGTATAGAATTGTATATAACGCCTATAATTGTAGAATTGTATAGAGTTAGGCGAATGCTTTGTGTGAGAGTAATCCATATGTTTCCACAGGCAGGATATCTGTCGAGCAAAAGACAAGTGTGACACTTTGGGTAATTGTTTTTAAATTTCAGTAATATGATGAGCATAATAATTATTATTTTGTAATGATGATACTGTCCATAACAACTGCTGTATGACGATGATGGCTACGACTTCACCAATACCGATTACTCTCTGCTTTGCCAGGTCTTGCAGAGTTAGGCACAGTGTGTGACCCATACAGGAGCTGCAGCATCAGTGAAGATAACGGCCTCAGTACTGCTTTCACTATCGCTCATGAGCTCGGCCATGTGTAAGTGACCATTACCACTACGCTCTGCCATTGATCCCAAGCTTATACTCAAAGACAAAAGGGTTCTTTAATGGTTCTTTACATAGTTATGGGTTCTTAGCTTCCTAAATGTGTTCTACTTGGAACTTTCTATGATAGTGTTTCCCTATGTTGTAGGGTTCTCCATAGAACCTTAAAGGTTCCCCCAGAGGAACAAGCCGAAGAACCCTTAAGGTTTCCGTATTCCTCTTTGTGCCCAAATCTTCTCCACTCTCCAGTCTTCTTCGGCGCTGCCTAGTCTTCTTTACTAGTGCCTCCTTATCTTCTCAGGTCCAAGTCTTTTCCACTGGTCTCCAGTCTTCTTTTCCTGTTCTTCAGTCTTTTTTTTTTTTTTTTTTACTGGTCTTTGGTCTTCTCAATTGATCCACAATCTTCTCCCTTGCTCCCCAGTCTTCTTTACTGGTTCCTATTCTTCTTCTCTGGTTCTAAATGTTTCATCAGTCTTATCTTCTGGTCCCCACTCTTTACCTATATTTCCCAGTCTTCTTCCCTGGTCCTTAATCTTTTCTCCTGCTCTTTACACATCTCCCTTAGTCACAGAATTCTCCCCTGGTCTACAATCTCTCATTTTGTTTCCCAGTCTCCTTGACTGGAGCCCAATCTTCTATTCTGGTCCCCAGTCTTATATTTTGATCCCTATCTTCTCCACTGGTCCACAGTCCTCTTTCTTGCTCCTCAGTCCTCTTTACTAGTTTATACTCTTCTTCCCTGGTCCCAAATGTTCTCCAGTGGTCAGCAGTCCTCTACCTTGGTCAAAAATCTTCTAGCACTTTCTCCAGTCTTATTTACTGGTCCCTAGTCTTCTTCCTTGGACCATAATCTTATCTTCTGGTTCCCAATCCTTACCAATATTGCCCAGTCTTCTCTCTTGACCCCCAATCTTTTCCCCCTGGTCCTTAAAGGTCCCTCTTGGTAGCCAAAAATCTTCCCTGGTCTTCAATCTTCCAGCTGCCATCCCAGTCTCCTTCGTCCCCAATTTTCTCCACCAGACCCCAAACTTATTTTCAAACTGCTGTTATGGATGCAGTCCTTTGTACACACCAAAGAGTAGCACATGAGAATTTATTTTTATTTTTATAAAAAGCTGTGCTTCTGATGTGGTACACACAAGCTACCAAATGTTTGTAGATATTTAAGGCCCACTGCTCTATACTTTCATTTGTGATGGTGTTTGGGCTGCACCATGAAAAGTTAAATGAAAAGGGTTTTATTCAAGGCGAGCCATGCATGTTATACCATTTTATCAAACTAAATTTATACTCTTTGTTTGTGAGGTGCTGATTGCTTGATAGAAGTTACTTGAAAAGAGAAAAAAAAAACGGTTGGTCCAAGCAAAGCTGCTTTGAATCCTCATTTCATTGTTTTGACACGTAGTACATGGTGTGAAAGATCTCACCTCCCCAACATGACACATCAACTGTAATATGTTGTCTCACCCAGACATTAGACAGTTGAGCTGTTTTGGTTGCCCTTTAGCACACCATGATAATGAGCTATAAACTCTGTGTCTGTGCTTGATAAGCAAAATCTCACGGCCTTCTGTGATAGTTTTTGTTGGGTCTGCCAGATGTGACCTATGTAAGCTTTCGCAATTGAAAAACATTGAAACTTTGCTGAGTCCTCTGGAGGGACTTGGGTTGGGAAGGGGAAGTGGGGGAATTGTGGGCTTTATGTTGTAGTTTTTGTTGCGGACCGTCTTATAGACCTGTATCTTTACAAAAGTTTCTACAAGCCATATCTGCAAGGCGTAAAACAGCCTAGGAAGTAGTAATTTAGAAAGCTGATGAAATGAAAAGGACATTTTAAATATAGATTTCCGTTATTCGAGGACTAAACATTTTTAAAGACCCAGAGATTCTAAAAGTCCAGATATTCCAAAAACGTCTCGCTTGATCTTCGCACTAGTAACTATGAGGTTAAATTTGTTTTTGTCTCACGCAGAACATTTGCTTCATTTCTGAGCCTGAAGCTTAGGTCAGTAAGCACGAGCCCCAGCCTAAATCACTTTTTGCACTGTGATCATTAATTTATTTCCCACTGCGTGCACAAGACGGGATTTTGAAATTCCTTTCTTATCCGGTGGAGGGCTGTAACATCACTGCTGTAGGCTGATCAGGAGATTGAGATCCTGGTGCTATAAGGTGCAATGCTGTACACAGCACACCACGCTCCTGCAGTCTCCATTCCCTGCATGACCTCCTCTGACCCACTCAGCTTCTACAAACAGTATCAATAGTGTTCTGGCTGCTGGGTCATTCAATAGCAGTGCTAACCCAAATGTAGAATGAATCTCTTGAAAACATCTATAAACCTATTGGAAGAGTCAGAGTGGATATGGATGGTAGTGTATTTCCTGTTCTGTGTTCTCTGTGGGGTTTTGTCTGGTTGCATAACATCTTCTAAACCAGTGATGTGTATGCATGTATATGCTGTGTTCTGCAGGTTTAACATGCCCCATGATGACAGTAATAAGTGCAAGGAGGACGGCGTTAAGATTCAGCATCACGTGATGGCCCCCACGCTCAACTACTACACCAACCCCTGGATGTGGTCCAAATGCAGCAGGAAATACATCACAGAGTTCCTAGAGTACGTACCGCCCATCGTATCCCACCCCAGAACACAATGACGGCTCCCTGTGACTCCCAAGCTGTCGTGAGCTCACACTCTGTGAGGAAGAGATAACGATCGATAAGGAAGTCAATTTAGCATGTTTAAGAGAATGAATTTGTTTCCCGAATCAGTCCAGTCAGCGACAGTTCTCTAAATCTTGAAATAGAATTAAAATAGACATAGGGAAAATTTTGCAGTCCCATCAACACACACTCAAGGCGTGTTTTGTGTGTGTGTGTGTGTCTTGTTTGTCTCTCGTTTGTTTTCTTTTCCTCTTGAAGTAGTTTTTTTATCATTTTTTATTAGCACAGGGTATGGAGAGTGTTTGCTCGATGAGCCCGTGACCAGTCCATACACCCTGCCCCAGCAGCTGCCCGGGCGCATATACAGTGTCAATCAACAATGTGAACTCATATTTGGGCCTGGGACACAGGTGTGCCCATATATGGTAAGACAACAAGAAACATTGCACTGCTTATGGTCAAATGTTGGTCTTTTAAACTCTTGATTAGTGAAATGTCACATAACTCAGGTTCCATAGTCTAATTATTGGTGTATTTAAATGGAATTCGTGAATTTGTTCTTTGGACATGGGAAGGCAAACACCCAACCGTTCAAGTGGTTAAAGACAAGAAAACACTGTTGTTAGCAATCTGGTAATATAGACTGTGAAAGATCGCTCGTACTGGAAATAATGCTAATGATGTATCTAGTTAGCACATAGCTGGCAAGTCTTTTACAGACAATCCTAAAGGCATAGTGACGGTGAAAACAAGACAACACTGTTAGGAATATCAACATTTCTCTCAAATGTGTTTGTAAATTAGTAATAAAAGACTGTATACAACTAAAATTTCAACTCACCATTAGGTTTCATTACGATTTAGCTAGTTAGCACGTAGCTGGAAAGTCTTTTACGAACAATCTAAAGGCCATTACATAGGCTTAGTGACAGTGTAAATGAGACAAAATTGTCGGGAACATCAACATTTCCCTCAGATGTGTTGGTAAATTAGTAAGAAAAGACTCCTTGCAATGAAAATTTCACTGTAGTCACACCTAGCATCGACCTCAAACTGAGCTTCCATGGTTTCCGTCAAATTTATAAAAGGCCAACATTGCATCCCAGCTGGTTGACCTGGAGCAATCAGAAAAGTTTGACTTCCAAAGTTGTGAATACCACAAGCGTGGGCGTTTATATTTTTCTACTTATAAACACTGTGAACTGTAATCACGACCATATTTGAACACAGCAAAAGTTTTCCACATGACTGAATGATTTAATGAAGGGATTTCTAGCAATCATCATCAGTTGCATGTTACAAACTTGTTTCTTAAAGCATTAGAACTGTGAGCTTCGACATAATGCAGATTAAACTTCTTTATGTCCATGCTGAGATTCTCTGTAATGTTGACTGTCTTAAGTCTAGTTCTGTACATGGACATGTGCATCCAGATAGGTGGAGAGGAGCTATTTTAGTTTCCAATTCTAAGCAATGGTTACATAACATTTGTTAAACGATGCAGTGTAGTACATGTCAGTGGCATTTAAAGTGTTTGCTTAAAGGGTAAGCCTTGTGAAGGACACCTGCACAGCGTGTGCATGTCTGAGTGTGTGTGTATGTGTGTGAGGGGGTGATACTGTGGGTTAAGAGTGTGTGCGTGTGTGCGGGGATGTTCTCCAGATGCAGTGTCGACGGCTTTGGTGCACGAGTCCAGAAGGAGCTCAGCGCGGCTGCCGAACTCAGCACATGCCATGGGCTGATGGGACTGACTGTGGCCATGAAAGGGCAAGTGCTCCAGTTAAACGCACTATTCAACATGCACACGGAGGACACACACACATACAAATACCCCAAACAGGAATGAACACAACAGCACCGTGGCTAATCCAGGACAGTTACTAAACAGAAATCATGGGGAAAAATGGGGCGGGGGAAGCACTTTGTACACATTTGAAATGCAGCTCAAAGTGCTTTAGAGCATGTGTAAAAAAAAAAAAAAGAGAAAAGAAAAAAAAAGTAATAACTCAAAAAACAATAAAAAAATAAATGAATAATACACTTAAAATAGATATAATATAAAGGCAGTTAACAGTAATTGAAATTGAAGTATGTAAAAACGTAAAACGTAAAAAAAAAAGGTACATTTGTTAAAATAATATATAAAAATAGTTTTAGTAGTTTTTAATATTTAATAAAAACTTTTAAAAGATAAATAAAAATCTTGACAATTAAATGCAAACGTAAAATATTCAGAAACCTCTCGTTAAGCTCCAAATCAAACAAATATTCAAAGCACACCAGCATCATCCACTATCTAACCACATTTCAACTGAAAATTTGCATGGGAATGATTACATGACCAAAGAAACCAATAGAAATCCGTGTCCGTTTTAAAAACCAGGTGTACCAGTCATAGCAATCCCTGATTACATTTACTTGACATTTTACTTCATATTTTTCCATTCACTTTTATCCCCAAATATTTACAACTGAGGCTGAATCCCATCCAAGCAAAAGAGCTGGGCATTTGAAAGTTAAGGGTCTTGCCTAAGGGCTTGTCTCAGTGGGAGTCATGGGACTTAAACTCACAACCTGCAGTCACTAGCACAAAATCTTAACTGCTGGGTCACCCCTGCC
Source organism: Olivaichthys viedmensis (assembly GCA_028565825.1). NCBI lineage: Eukaryota > Metazoa > Chordata > Actinopteri > Siluriformes > Diplomystidae > Olivaichthys > Olivaichthys viedmensis. The sequence continues at coordinate 5,178,371 of JAOUQW010000001.1, forward strand.
CCATTTACAACCTTCAGATTATGAGACTGAGCCTTTAATGTAGGTGTTAAATAGGCTGCTCTCAGAACTACGCTTCCTCTTAATCTATTTGGTTAGTGGGAGCTCCCAAGCTTTGTTTACATGCCGTATGTCCGCACAGAACACCCCCTAACTCAGGGCAGAGTTTGCTCTTGGATGTGGTCTCGCTCGTAAAGAGAAAACAGACTCTCGGCTATAACTTGCAGCACATAATGTGCTTCTTCCAAAAGATAAACGTGCAATTTCTACTTGGAGAAATGGGATTGCAATCAATCTGTTGCTAAACTTAGCCCCTCCATGTTTTTGTTTTATAATGCAGTATTAAAATTACGTCTGTTTTATGCTTAGTACACTGTTGCATTGCTGATGGGTGGTAAAGCACAAATACAGTTCAGTTCTTGAAAAGCCCTTTGGTTTAAATGAAACTGAGGGTCGCTTTTACATATTCAGTCTGTTTGAAGCAAACCCTGGTGCGTTTACCGACTTTTGGGGAGGTGTGAACACAGCATTAACACTTGTATGCGGACCAAAAGGCCACTTGCGAAAGGTAGTCTTGGGTAGCCTTTCAAGCAAATTCTAGTGCAGTGAGAACATGATTCAACCCTGATTCGACTCAATTGCAGCAAGTGACCTATGAATAAACGATTCTTGAGAGTGCGTTTCCAGCCACAGCCCTTCCCACATGCCAGTAAGCAAAAATATATATATTTCTGGCCGCTTAAAGGAGCAGTTTGTCCTTTTAGAGACCTCTGCTGCCGGCGTAAAATGAAACGTTAACATACATACCCCTTGCCCCCAACCGACCCCACCTCCTTTGTTGAAACTATGTATGCCTTGTGGGCTTCCTTTTAGGGAAAAGTGGCAGAGTTGAGCAGGCGGAGCTAATTTCTGGGCCGGAAAAATGTAAATTGAAACCTGAAACGAAGAAACTAGCCAGATGCATTGCATGGCAATATTGCGAATTACCATTTTGCTAAGGTATATTTGAAATTATAGGATTATTAAAGGACTGGGAACACGTTTAAAAGTTACGAACTGTACCTTTAAATTTGTGCAATGTGAAACTGAATCGGACCAAATAGAAAATGAATCAAAAGTTTCAATTTGACTCTAATTCTGACGAGACAAACAAACTAATAGGTAAGAAATTGGCCTTAAACCCATTAACTGACCTTCTTTATGGTTTTATTGGGCTAAGATCGGGGTTGTCTCTTTAAGGAAAAATACAGTTTAGTGTAGTTCCTGCTCGAGGACACCTGTTTAACTCATCAGCTGATGATCTGGCACTTCATGTGTTAAATCACAGAGAAAGTAAAGGTGTGTGAGAGTAAAGATACATTCTCCCAGTATTGAGGACCACCAGGCCGCAGTCTAATCTGACCGCCGTCTCTCTCTCTTTGTGTGAACAGCATTGTAAGCATGGCGTGTGCATCCAGAAGGAGCACGACTCGGGGCCGGTGGATGGAGCATGGGGCGTGTGGAGTCCCTTCGGCTCCTGCTCACGCTCCTGTGGAGGAGGCATCAAGATCGCCATCCGGGACTGCAACCGACCTTCGTAAGCGCCACAAATAATTTGTTTCTCCTTGTCCTGTGTCTCAACTAAACTGGGAATATGAGTCTAGCGATTGGTCAATATATCCGGATAAACCTCAAGGCCTAAATCGCAATTGAAAGCAGTTCTACAAAGACGTCTTACAACTTTTTGATCTAGACGTGAGATGTGAATGCTTGACAGGATAGTTTTTTGTTTGACACTTTACTTTGGCTGTCTTGGTAACTGTAGTACCATAAAAGTTGTTAGGTAATATTTCCATAACCGTTAGTTTGATGTTTTTTCACAGATTCCTTTTCTTTTTCTTTCTGTGATCACCGTTGTTTTACCGTTTCAAACAAGAGTAAACTTGCCTTAACATACAATAGCCCACAATAGAGTGAAAAATTTGTGAAAGGTGCAGTTTGTAAAAGTTGAAAAGTGTTTCTAGACCTGTAATAATCGTATCATTTTAAAGACTTCAGAGAAAAAAATCTAATTTGCAATATTTCCATACACTGGATCTCGCTAATTTCTTTATTTCAGGCCCGGAAATGATCCCCGCCCCCTGACGGAACAGAGCCGTTTAGCTCTGCCCCTTTTCCTTAAAAGGCACTTTACTTTACATATGTGGTTTTAAGAGAGGGGGTAGAGTTGGTTGGGAGAAGAGGGAGGCTTGTTGATGTTTGCAATTGCAATCTGCCTTGCACTCAGCAAAGGGCTCTAAAAATGCCACACTGCTCCTTCAAAACTGACTCCGAACTCCATATGAACCTGCGGCAACAAAATTCAACAGACTCTGGCTGTAGCAGAAGAAAGAAAATATGATACAAAGTGAAACCGATTAGAACAATTTGAGACGAAGCTTCTCGAAGTCCAATCGGTGGCCTGCTTGTGAATACGAACTGCTAGCCTATTGTAACGCAACAGATGGTATTTGTCGCAATATGGACTGGATAAAAACGACAACAGTAGTACAATAGTACCAACCTGCTTTACCGCCCCCTCATTAAATGTAATACCGATACTGGAGAACAATTCTGCTCGATTGTAACCACCTTCTCTTTATATTCTGCAACAGCTAATAAAAGTGTTGCCGGGGCTTTTAGTTAGGAGACAAATTGAACGGCATACTGTAAGCTAGACTTCGTCGTGTATTGGGGTCACTGTGTGTTTGCATAATAGATGATTTAAAGGTCTTTAAATAGAGTAATCGGTCATAAGACAGCTGCACATTCTTTTTGTTCTTTGAAAAAGAGCCTGTGTCCCAAACAGGGAAGCCCGAATTACCCCTTAACCCCGAAATGCATGTCCTCTTATTAAAGTTACTTTATAGGAAGTAATTAACAAAATCAGGCTAAATAGCACAGTTTAAACAGCACATAATCACATAGGGTCAAATAGGGGTCAAAATGTTAGTAAGGTGTCAAATATCAGAATTCTAATTAATAGAACGTGTGTGTATCTGTCTGTTTAGACCCAGGAATGGGGGCAAGTACTGCGTGGGGCGGAGGATGAAGTTCCGCTCATGCAACTCTGAGCCATGTCCCAGACAGAGAAGAGACTTCAGAGAGGAGCAGTGCACTGCCTTCGATGGCCGCCACTTTAACATCAACGGTCTACCTCCAAATGTGCGCTGGGTGCCCAAGTACAGCGGGAGTAAGGCTCTTATTTTTCCCTTTTTTTTTCTCTTTTTTTTTTTACCAGCTAATGACAGTGTATTAAAGCAGAAGTTCAAAATTTTCTCTGCTCATGAGGCGAGCTAGCTAGCTGTTTCCATAGACTTCCTTTCATTGTGCTTAGCTACAGCAAACTGGATATGGATTTAACTGCATGTACATTCGTCAATAGACGCGATTCCACCACAGGAACCTTTGTCAGGCGCCCAGCAACTTTTTAAGGAGTTCAGAAACTTTAGGCGTGTTTCCACTTGAGGAACCAGGGTGGATTTTAGTTCCTTTGCCATAGTTCCAGGAAGCTTTTTAGTGTATTCTCCAGAGTTGGTACTTTTCTGCCCACCAGGAACTGTTCAGGTGCTATAGTAAACGTCAACGATTGGTCAAATGCGAGTTTCAAAGCGTTCAAAGCGTCCTAAAATTACTAAAGCGTCATCAATCTCAAACCTGGTTCCACGTTTGCTGTGTTGATGCACTTTTTGCTGTACATACTGAAATTGATGGAATCGTCACTTGTTTTTTTTTGCATAATCGTAGAAATGCACACGTGTAGTTCTAATGTGTAGAACAAATAAATCATGCTTATCGGTTATGCAGAACATCAGGTTTAATTGGCTGATGAGAAAGAGAAGACTCTATATAATCATGGTGTGTTGATTTCTGAGCATGATGCATTGCTTCTCCTTGTGTTTTGGGCTTGATCTGATGTTTCTGTTTTGTGTTCTTGTTCTGTTTTTTGTTTCTTTTCTAATTCTAATGAAGTTCTAATGAAGGACCGCTGCAAGCTCTTCTGCAGAGTGGCAGGCAACACGGCATACTATCAGCTCAAGGACCGCGTCATTGATGGCACGCAGTGCGGCCCCGATACCAACGACATCTGTGTGCAAGGCCTGTGCAGGGTGAGCTTGTTGTTGCACCATAACCCCACCTTAAAAAGTTTGACAATGTTTTCCAGTGGTACTTTGTACGTTCCGTAATTTAGTTTTATTCTCCATTAATCAGGCAGTGCTATTGTTTGTTGAATATACCGTTACATTACACGCCTCTTGAGTTTATGTCTCTACAGTTGCACTGTCTGATGCACCGCAGTCTCATACCAGAATGTAATTGATGGGGTTCTGAGTTCTCTTCCATATTTGTACTCTGGTTCTGCAGCAAGCGGGATGTGACCATATTTTAAACTCCAAGGCCAGGAGAGATAAATGTGGAGTGTGTGGGGGAGACAACTCATCCTGCAAGACTGTGGCAGGCACATTAAACACGGTGCACTACGGTGGGTTTGATTTTAATTTTAAAAGTTCAGTTTAATCCGGTTGGATTGGTCACGATTTGGTTCAGTTCCACTCTGTCATACACATTTCAGTTCATGCATTACGCCTCAATCGAAGTTTTCTTTAAGGAATAGTGCAGGCAAAAATTTCATTTACTCAATTTCCCCCTGTAACCCAGAGAATAGGTAAACATTGTTGCAGGGTTCTACATAGAACCTTTAAGGGTTCCTCCATAGGGACAAACCAAAAAACTCTTAAGCATTCTAGAATATAAAGATTTAGGTCTTTGGTGGAACACTTGTTTAATATTTTCCATATTCAATTATGAATTATTCTGTACACTCTTGGAAAAGGTTAAATCTAAAACCCTAAAGGGTTTGTTCTAAAGGCTATGTTCTATGTAGAAGCCTACAACACAGGGTTGTCTTATCCAAGTAGAATCTCTTTTAAAAGCAAAGAACCCCTTAACTATCCAAAGAACCTTTTGAGGACCCAAAAGGTTTTTGTCTTTTTTAAATAGTGCACATTTTTGTTTTGTCTGTGGCACTTATAGTGACTAAACTGGAGGGTTCTAAACCTCAAGGGGTTCTTTGGATGGTTAATGGTTCTAGCTTTCTTAACGGGTTTCACTTGGAATGTTTTCTGAAAGGGAACACCTCTGTTGTAGGGTTCTATATAGAACCTTTAAGAGTTTCCCCAGAGGAACAAACCAAGGAACCCTTTAGGGTTCTAGATGGAACCTGGGTTACAATTTCCCCCCATAACCCAGATATGTAGTCGATCAGCCAAGACAGATTTAGGAAGGAGGCGTGGCCCAAAGTTTAAAGACAGAATTGTACGTTAGAAGCGATCCGGCTGATAATACAGTTCTAATTTGATTTGTATGTTTCATTTTTATTTAATATGGACTTTCTACTATTTTACTATTTAATGAAACTGTTTATGTAAAAATGGTGGTCCTGAGCCAAAGGAGGTCTTTTGGTGCTAAACTGGTAGCTATTAGCTTTCCTTACTTGTTAGTACAAAAACATCTTTATAATCAAAGAAGAAGGCCATTATTCGCATATCCTAGCTGGTAGGAAGCTGGGGTCAGAGCGCAGGGTCAGCCATGATACGGCGCCCCTGGAGCAAAAAGGGTCTTTGCTTGGCGGTCCCAAGGCTTGAACCATCGACCGTTTGATCAGTAGCCCAGCACCCTTAACCACTGAGCCACCGCTGCCATTATGCAAACAGGGCCGAGTTTCCTGAAAGCATCATAAAATTAAGATGGCCTTAACTGGTAGAGAGAGTGTTCAATGTGATGCTCGCTCTACCATTTAACTCTGATGTTTGTGCTGCGATGCTTTTGGGGAAACTCAGGCCAGTTTATATGTCTTCACTGGTGTATAAGCATTGCTCCCAAGTACGAATGTCTTTTAGCCTAATAGAAGCTTAATGTTTTTTTTAATTTTTTTAATGAATGCAGAGATTTTATTGAGCTCCTTGTCTTTTCTCTAGGTTACAACGTTGTAGTGCGCATCCCCACCGGTGCTACAAACATTGACGTACGGCAACACAGCTACTCAGGGAAACCAGAGGATGATAACTACCTCGGTGAGTCGGGCTCAGAGAAATAAACACTATCACTCAGTTCGTGTTTAGACCATCACAGGCCTGTAGATGTATCCAAATAAATGAGGTAGGGAGATTTTAAAATATGTAGTAATAGAAAAGTCACTTCAGTCTCTGATCCATCTCATACCACTCTGTTGTTCCACTGTGTGTACTGCAGTTGAGCCACAGCGTAGTGCTACATTAGACTTGCAGTTAATACGGATCGGTCCTAAAAGTGTTTCCTTCACTCGTTGTTCACAAAGATCAACCAAGGGAGCAAGCTAAATGGACTATTTCCTGTCGTATTTCATATGAATTTCTAGGACTACTAGGTAGATAACTAGGTAAATTAACCTGATCCTCTTTAGGAAACTATAACTGGCATATATGCGGTGTCTAGGCGGGCATGTTAATTACCTAATTAGTTGGATCGGGTGTGTTGGAGCATGATAAGCTACAAAATACGCAGGGCAGGGGTACTCCAGAAGGATAGGACCTTCGGTGCGTGGGTGTCACCGAAGGATACAGTTCTCTTCCTCAAAGGATACAATGGAGTATCCTTTATCACGCCCCGGCGAGGGAGACATCTGTAGGAAATTTTAGCTTCCTCCGCACGTCTTCCTCAGTACTGGGATATCACACAACGTAGCGACTTTGGAAAAAAGCTTCAGAGTTGAGAGGAAAAAAGGAGACCAGCGGTTGAGTGGAAGAAACTAAATTAGACGTACCAGGACGTACAGTAGATGACATTAATTGCGTGCGTAATCATTTTCTTAAAGGGATACAACACTCAAAAATGATACAATGGGTATCGTTGAATGAAATCAAGTGGGTACCAGTTAGCAGGATCCAATTTACATAGGTTTTGCATTCACTTTAAAAATACCTTTGAGTACGATGCAGTTTTAAAGGGAAGAGACACTGCTAGTTAAAAGTCTTTGAATATCATATATTTACGCTTTTTTGGATCAATGAGTAATAGTTAATAGTTACATTTAAATACTGTAAAATTTGGAAATATAAGAAATGGGTATAAGTGAGTTGGGAAATGTGACATTTCTTTTTATTGGATACAAAACTTTAGGTCTTTGGTGGAACATTTGTTTAATATTTTCCTTATTTAATTGCTATCCTGTACACTTTTGGGGGGGTAAATCTAGAACCCCAGAGGGTTCTTCACTTAGTCTATGTTCTATGTAGAACAGAGGGTATTCTCATCAAGGAGGGTTCTAAGGCGAAGAACCCCTTAACTATCCAAATAACCCTTGAGGACCCCCCCAAAAACTGTACACTCATCAGAAAAAAAAAAGGTCTCTCAAAGGGTCTTTGGATGGTTAATCGTTCTAGCTTTCTTGGGGTTCTACTTGGATTTTTTACTGAAAGGAAACACCTCTGTTGTAGAACCTTTAAGGGTTTCCCCAGAGGGACAAATTGAGGAACACTTTAATGCATTAAAGGAAACTCCAATTGTTCAAAACGTTTGATTGGTAGTGTAGATTCTAAACTAAAAGCATTTTATTCCAGGACTGGGTTTGGTTTTTTACAGCAGCAACCACACATCTGCTGCACAATTACTTTAACTTTTATATGAGAATTATGAAAATGAAAAAAAAAAGCACTTCAAAAATGTATTGACTAAAGGCAAGTGCTTTCGTATCCATTTTTTACAGCTCAGAGCTCCGTGCATTTCTTCATTATGTTGAAAATAGTCCAGAATTCTGCTATCACTAGTTCTTTAGTTAACATCAGGATCCGGTTTTGTTGTGTCATTAAGTGGAGTGGCATCTGATTGACCACACGGTTTTCTCACGGAGAGGAAAACGCCTGACGGTCAGTGCTACAGTGCGGCGTGTCATCACGTGACATAAGAGGTTGCACGAGTCAGCTGAGGGAGTTTGATTAGAGAGAGCTTTTATTTGGGGGAAAGGGGAAGGCTGCTGCTTCCAGCCGGCCGTCTCGTGTGGAAATCAAGGCAAGCCAAAGAGTGTGCTGAGCACATGCTTGCACATTAATAGGCCGGAACTTTTTTGTAAGCCTTGGGGGGAATAAAGATCCTGTCCTCAGTTTGTAGCTTGAATAGGTCACTGTGCCCTGGAGATGACAACGGGGTGTGTGCATGTGTGTGCCTGTATATACAATATGTGTGTGTGTGTGCACATCTGGGTTGCGGGAAGGCTCTGGGATCTGTGATGTGTGAAATGGTGAGGAAAGTAATGCAGGAAATAAGCGACATAATCGCATTAGTAGATGTGAATGTGTGCAGTAGAGGAAGAGTCGGCCCCTCCGAGGAATGCCAGCCTACTTTAGCCCAATTAGCAAGTTACAGTCAATGAAAACATGCACGTTTTCTGGTCAACGTTTCGGTGAGACCATGCCAAAATGTGTAGCGAGATTGGTTTTGTATGCAGCAAGGCCTTTTTTTGAGATGTGTAACACTTTTAAACTGATAAACCAGCATAAACATGACTTTCTCCACCAACCAAAACTGACTCGCCACAGGAAAACTTTTAAAGTCACCCAAAACCATACTTTTTTTTTTTATTGAATAATAAATTCCTTGAAGTGGTGTTAAAATTTTTAAATAGACAACAGAAAACTTTTACCCTCATCATAAAATCTGCAACACACTCTGTCATATTCTCCTGTTAAACCGGTGTTACATTGTTTGCATTTGCATGTTGGAACCCGATTGGCTCTTATATTTTATGATGCAATAACACTGGCCTGTCATGTTTTCAATGCTAACTCCGATTTTCCAAAAACATTTTTAAGCACTTAAAAAACATTCATGCAAAAGAATTTACTCATAATTATTATTATTTTTTTTAAACATTTTTATTAACTTTAGAATAAGTCTAATTTCTAATTGAATAATCTGAATAAATAAATGGTAAATATAAACCAAAAGGTTAATTACTTCATAATACTTACTTGCACTTTAAGAGTTTGCTCAAGATCCAGTTTTCCAGATACAGATTGTTCTTGGATTGAGATACACTCCCCTGTTCTGTCATTTAGATCCCTTTTAAAGTACGCCATGGTCCTTATATCTGGAACCTGGTCCATTGAGTTTTTAATATGACTTTCGTTTCTTTATCCTTTGTTCCCCCAGCCGTGGCCAACAGTCGTGGAGAATCTTTACTCAACGGGGATTTCGTGGTCAGCATGTTTAAAAGGGAAGTCAAAGTGGGGAGAGCCGTCCTCGAGTACAGCGGCTCCGATCACGTTGTTGAGAGACTCAACTGCACTGAACGCATCGAGGAGGAGATCGTAATCCAGGTACCCACTGAGCCGTTTTCGCCGTTTAGTTGCTTTGTTCAGAATTCCAATTATTGACTTCAACACAAAACTTTTAAGAATGGTTTCTGCATTTCGTGGTTGAAACGGCAATAATACTACTACATTGAAAAGCTATAGCTATACGTTAATTTTACAAGATATTAGGGCTGGGCGATATGACGATATGATATCAATATTGCACTAAATTATGCTATGAGACACTTTTCTGGGAGTATTGTAATTGTAATTGAATACTTTTCTTGTTCACAGGTGCTATCTGTAGGTAACCTGTATAATCCAGACGTCAGGTACTCCTATAACATCCCTATTGAGGATATGACTCAGCAGTTTATTTGGGATGCATACGGCCCATGGCAGGAGTGCAGCCGCCTGTGCCAAGGTGAGGAACAGAGAGATATTTTTGCTAATTTTAAAAACAAAGTTTTTATCTCTAATCGGAGTCATTGACAGTTGCCCGTCAGTGTCATTGCAAAGTCATTTGGGGCGATGATATTGTGGGTGGGCTTAAGATTAAAGATCTAGGTTTAGGACAATTAGGATAAAGAACATAGCTTGGCAATACTAAATTATAAGTACATTTATGTCAGGATTCCCCATGACTTTTGCCATTAAGGCTCTTTTTTCACCGTATCCTGTGGAAGAGTGTAGAGACGTAGACCGGTCGGGTCATTGAGGCCATTGAAAGCAGTGAGGCACTGAGCTTACACACACACAGTCCAAACATCTGGGCTTCACTGTTGCGTCCAAATCCCGCCTTCATGACTCTCTTCCAGCTGAGTGTTGGAAATCTAATGGTCCAGAATATGCAGAGATTGCAGCGATATCATGTGGAAGTCGATCTTTGAATACCTTTTTGTTTCTTTCTTTTAGTCACTGACTCTTAAATATCGGTTAATAATGGTGTAAGAAAGTACCTTTATATCCAAGGTGTATATGGTGCTTAAATTGTGTTATATTGCCTTGAATGGAATGGACCAGTTGACCTCATTTCCACATATGCAATGCCTTTCTTTCTTTCTTTCTTTCTTTCTTTACTGGGGCCAGCTACAGTATATACTTTGTCAAAGAAATAAATGGTCGGCCATGTCGCTAAATCTCTCTTTCTTTAAATAATTACTGCATGTGGGTATACTGCATTTAAGGATCCTAAAAAAAACGTGGTCTTAAAGTGTTTCTGTTGTTTGTTGCGTGGCTCAGGGGAGCGTAAGAAGAAAATCCTGTGCAGTCGGGAGTCGGACCGCATGGTGGTTTCGGATCAGAGGTGCCACGGCTCACCCCGACCGGCCGCCATCACAGAAACCTGCAACACAGACTGTGAACTCAGGTATTCAACTAATATTCGACTAGTACAAATCCCAGGACTGGCCACTGTTGGATCCTTGAGCAAGGCTTCTAACTCTCAGTTGCTCACCTACACGTATACTTTCCCAAATAAAGAAATCTCTACCAGTTACTGTACTTGGTCGGCCATGTCGCCAAATCATGGCAACAAGAAGTAACCTTTGGTGTCGCTACTTGGGAAAGAAAGGCAGCTAATGGACCTTCACTTTTAATTGCCACACCCTTCCATATCTGTTACAATTATACAATGTAAATTATATCAATATTTTATTGTTAAGTGAATCGAGCAAATCTCATCTAGAATCATTATGCTGTACATAAATCCTGGCCTAAACCTTTGAAACCGATCCGATGAAACTGTAATTTGGACAATTTTATTAACCACAGAATGAAATAAGAAATGAGTCATCCCAAGTTAACTATCCATAACTTTGCCATTAATTTCTCTGAATGCTAACTGCCCTTTGTATTATTTACAACTTGTATTCAGGGTACCAATCTTTCTACAAAACACTGCCTGGGAGTTGTAATTATTTCCCCTCTTGCCTTGTGATTTGCCCTGTTTATTCTTCTATGTCAGTGGTCCATGAACATGTTTTCTTCATTTCCCAGGTGGCACGTAGCCCGTAAGAGCGAGTGCACGGCTACGTGTGGACTGGGCTACCGCACGCTTGAAATCCACTGCGCCAAATACAGCCGAAATGACGGCAAAACCCAAAAAGTCGACGACCGAAACTGCAGCCACCAGCACAAACCTGACGATAAGGAGGTTTGCCATGGCGACTGTAACCCCGGTGTGTGGGAGTACTCGCCCTGGTCAGAGGTGCGGAAGAAAAGCTGCTTTCAAATCAGTTTACTTCACGTCCCCTACTCAAAAACGCCAACCTTACCTGGCCTTACATCTGTAGCTCATTAGTGTCAATATTACATTTAACATGTTTGATTTTGTCACAGTATTAAAAATGAATACGTCTTGTTAAGCAGCTCATGGAACACCCTTAAGTATTATCATCAGTCTTAGAGCTTTTACTCAGAATTGCTCTCTAGCTTCTGAGCTTTTTAAATAGGGTTAGTTTTTGCATCAAGAAGCAAGATGACTAACATAGCTAGCCTACTGTATCAAAAACGTATAACGCTAACGTAACTAGCTCGCTAATTCACGCTAGCTAGCGAGTTACGTGTGATGCTGGTCAGTTTCCAGTGTTGTGTGTGCTAGCTAGCTAGCATAACTAGTTAGCTAACTCATGTCAGTCAGGTTCTTGTGTTGTGTTAGCTAGCTAGCAAGTTACATGTAATGCTAGTCAGGTTGAGTTATGTTAGCTAGCAAAATTGAGCCATTTGGAAGAATGGCAATTCACAACCACAAATATGACTTTTAAGCATAGCGACGCAAAGGCAGTTAGCCTTTTTTTGTAAAAAAAAAAATATTTATCAGTCAGAGCAACTGTTCTGAAATAAGATCTTGAATGTAATGCAGTGAAAGTGACGGAAGATGCTTGTTGAATATGGCAGTATATCATAATATTATTATAATTGTGATAATTGGCCAGAAACGTGTACTATAGAGCATTGACTTTTTTGGTCTGTTTTGTTTGACTGCTTTGTGTAGTGCTCTAAAAGTTGCGGAGGGGGAACGCGTCGTCGGAGCGCCGTGTGTGGAAAGTTGTCTGAGAACGACGAGGGTAAATGCAACGCGAGGGACAAACTCGTAGTCCAGCCCTGCAACGAGTTCCAGTGTCCGCAGTGGAGGACTGGCGAGTGGTCAGAGGTGAACACAGTAAACTCGGGCTTCACTTTAATGAACTTCAGAAACAGCTGACCTGAACAGACCTAAACTGAATCTCATGGAAAAAGTTATTTGAAACTGTTTGAAAGAACCTCATTGTATTGGAGATGCAAAGATCCCATCTTTCCATTTTCATCACAATACCGTTATCAGAGCTCTGAGTATTGGCCTAATACTGACATCCTCTTAGTAACCAAGCCGACTCCCTGCAAGTAAGTTATATGGCAATATGCTTTAAGACAATCTGTGTAGCGTCAGTCCACATCCCACACGTCCATGGCATAAAATACAACAGGTGATGATCGGGATTGGAAATATGGCAAATCTGATCTGATACAAAAAATCGGCCCCGATACCGATACTCAATGTCAGATTGGTGCATCCCTACGTTGTATATTTAGGAGGTCGTGGTACACTAAAATACCCAATCATTATCTTATGTATATGCATTAATATTATTTTCCACAACCACTTGTTGAAAAGTCCAAAATGCTTTTATTTTTTTATACATTTTTTAATGTGTATTAATGTGGCCACTCCGTTTATTCTGTATTCTAATACTGAATTGCATGTGTACCTTTTGTATACATACAAAGTCCAACTAAGTAGGTACACACCCAACGCCCAATCCAGCGTTACCAGTTTTCTGTAGTGGTGCTAAGAAATGAGATAATGTGTCATAATGTGGCCAGTTTATTTGTTCTACTTGGGCTCTTTTAAATCAGTGTAGCTATGCATTTTAAATCAGTGTAGCTCTATGCATTTTAAATTTTAGATTTCTCTGCAGATGTTACCAGGTTTCTGTAGCGAGGCCTCCAAGACTAACTAATGCCTTCATGTGTTCCGTTCGTGATCTTTCCGCAGTGCCTGGTGACGTGTGGGAAGGGGTACAAGCACCGTCAGACGTGGTGTCAGTTCGGAGACGAGCGGCTGGACGAGCGTTTTTGCGACTCGGCCAAACCGGAGTCGGTGCAGGCGTGTCAGCAGCAGGAGTGTGCGTCCTGGCAGTTTGGCCCCTGGGGCTCAGTGAGTGCACACACACACACACACACACACACACACCTACACTTTCATTCATGTCATAATTTAGTCGCAAACGTTTGTTTCCATCATGCTTAATCACGTCTTCATTATATCAATTGGCAACTTTTCCATCTCGGCCAACTGTAAAAACCTTTATGCGACAATTAGGCCTTTTTGCGAATTTATCACATTTTGTTTTCAGGTTTGTTTTTGGTGCATCAGTTGTGTGGGAATTTAAATGCTGGTTTATGATGTACTGATATGGACGATAAATATATGTGGTGGTGATGCCACCATTATGGTCGCATGTTCCTCATTGAAAAAAAACAAACAGGTTTTAAAGATTGCTTTGTTAATAAAACAATGATGAACCCTCAAATATTGTAAGAAAGTTGCTTTAAAGTCATTGAAAACTTTATAAAAATGTGTTTCATAGGATTAAACCTTTTTTAATTATTTAATTATATTCATTAATTCGAGTGCGCGGGCTGGTGCTAGTGCGAAACTTGTCCCTGCTTATATTTATAGACTCTTTTATAAGCCATATTTATGGATTTCTTAAAGATGATAAGTCATTGTAGAAAACAACATTCTGAACGTCAAAACAAGTTTTTGGTGACTAACAGGCAAGAAAGCTGTTTCGAGTTTTTGGTTAAAGTATTAAATAACTTTATGTCTAAAGTCTAAGACTAATATCTAAAGAGTTTTGGCTGTCTTTTTTAAAAAGCAGGATTTGAGTTTTACGAGTTCAAGTGTGTTTTATTGCTTTGAACACTGTAAAAAAAGAAAAGAAAAGGGGGTACCGTACAGGTACATTTTTTATTCTACCAGGTACAAACAATGTAAATGTGCCCTCAAAGGTACAACATTTGGTCTTTAAGGCTCAATGCTACTCTAACTAAAGGTAAACCGGACGTACCCCTGCGGGTCCCACCTCAGTGACGAGCGTTTGTACCTTAAAACACCTTCACTCTGAACGAAAAAGAGCCATTTGAGATTAGTGAGAGTTAGCATGACCTCATTTCCACGCGGAGTCGGCATTTCTGCTCTTTTAACGGAATGCTTCTCCAGTGTGAGCGCGAGTATCTCACTGTTTTTACAGTGCTAGAGGCTTTCGTATACACATATAAAGAGCATCAATCAGACTGTATACACTATCTGCACCCGTCTGTGTGTAATGTGCACAGTGCAAACATAAGCAGTTTATATCTGGTAGAAAAAGAAAAAGAAAAACAAACTCAAATAGAACAACTAGAGCAGGAAATATTTGTTCAAGCCCTAAACAGAAAAACAGAAAAAAGGAGAGAAGCGCTTGCTTTTTTTATAGTCTACGAATTCCCTTTAAGTCCAAAAGTATGATAGAGATGCATCACTTGAAACGTACGTTTGAAGGCGTTTAATGAAGCTTGTGAAACGGAAAAAAACGACGCCACTCTGGCCTGACCTGATTTTAAGTCAATGAGGGGAAAATAGAAAGAGAGGAAGATAGAGAGCTTTTTGCTTAGTATTGATCCTGGATGGATTATACAACTGCTGTCCCTAACTAACCTCACTTTCTGTGTGTGTGTGTGTGTGTGTGTGTGTGTGTGTATGTGTGTGTGTGTCTTTAGTGCACCACTTCCTGTGGCCCTGGCTACCAGAGGAGAGTCGTGAAGTGTGTCGTGGGCTCATCCGGCTCTGTCAAGGATGATACTGAGTGTAACGCAGCGACGCGACCGACCGACACGCAGGTGAGAGACCCGCTCACCGTCATTCTCGTGTGTGTGTGTGTGTGTGTCAGTCCGTACGGTCTTATACAATATCATGTACTAATATCCAAAACTGTTAATAAGCTCTACATACGGAAGTGTACGAGACGCATATGACCCCGTTTACACTTGTATCTGGCGCTGACCACTTGTGAGCCGATCACTCGAGACGCATGTTAACACGAGGCCTCGGTTAAAATGAAAGCGTATCTGTTTTCGGTGAGACGCCCGACTGAAAAGCGCTTCAGAAGCACTTTAGGTGTTAAGTGGCTTATAAAGTTACAGTGTGAGCTGTGTGTGGTGGTGGGAAGTCTCACACCTTCCCTCAATAAGGCTTTGTTTGAGCTTATTCAATCCCATTCCCATTCAGAAGACACACACACACACACACACACTCGCACACAGCACTCAGATGTTCAATGTGATTACATAGGTACGTTTCCAGCGCAGGAACCCTTTCATTAAGCCAAGAACATTTTCAGGTTTTCATCAAAGGGACCAGGAACCTTTTTAGTTCCTGCTCCAGGGTAGGTACTTTTCTGTGGACCAGAAGCTATTAACGCTTGCTGTACTAATCCTCGCTAATTGGACCAACCTTCTTACCGACCCCGGCAACTACTAGCTCTTGTTTTATATCGCAAATGGCGCGGCAGACCACCATAGTCTAACGTTTCTGTGTCGCTTTAGCTTTTCCGCATGTAAAGAGTCAAAAACGTCGCAAGAGTGTGAAAACCTCGTGAAAAACGGGTCATCTGTTAACTAAGAAACGACACTTTTGCAGTTTAAAAATGCATTATGGTTTGAGATAAGGCACCAGCATTGGATCCGTGTCGGTGGAAAAAAGAACTGAGGGAAATGGGTTTATAGACTTTATTGAATAAAAGAAAAGCAAAAGGGCATGAAAAAAAACCCAAAAAAAACAAATGCTGCATTGAGAGAGGGTTAGAAACCACAAGAGGGGCATGTTCAGCAGAGAGCGAAAGATGGAGAAAGATGGATAGAGGGGAAGATAGAGAGCGACAGAGAGGCCCTCTGATAATTTCTGAATGACTGAGCGTCGGTTTGTGTGATGCCGGCCAGTCATGCGTGAACTGCAACTCTGCAGGCCTGGGGATGGGAGTGTGTGTGTGTGTGTGAGAAAGAGAGAGAGAGAAAGGAAGGGATTGCCGAACAGCCAAGTGCCCTACTTGGATGGTATTATTTCCTTTTCCTGTGTCCCCCCCCAAAACCCGCCCACACACCCACAGTTTTTCTATCTGTCACAGTGTGACTGTAAGTACAAGTCAGTAAGCGACTAATTATCAGAGCATCACCAGCTAAACATCTGATTACATTAAAGCGAATCTAAAGAAAAAAATATTAAGCTTTTGCCTAAACTGCAGATTGGTGTTTGACATTACTAGCATGTGTTGTTTATGTGGTCCCTCGAGACTTTCCCTCACCCTAGTTTACTCAGTGTCTCTCTCTCTCTCTCTCTCTCTCTCTCTCTCTCTCTGCAGGACTGTGAAATCTCGCCGTGCCCCATCACCCACCCCGTTTCCCCAGACAGCAAACTGGCGCCTCATCCAGGCCACAAAACACAGTGGCGCTTTGGATCATGGACTCAGGTACGACATTACAACCTTTTACTTCCTTGTGCATGCAGTATCAGTGTATTACAGGTGGTTTAGTGTTAACATTTTCTCTATGTTAGAGCCAAATGTATGTATAAATTTGTT
>JAOUQW010000001.1:5209866-5221172 GCA_028565825.1 Olivaichthys viedmensis
GAGGGCATCAGTCATGATTCAGTTTCTGTTCAGCCACACCGAGGCCGTGCTGCTGGGCTTAGCCGTCATTTTTTTCACGGTGGCCTTTCCCATTACACATTCCAAAAGTACGTAATAATTGCAACTTAACTGCTAATGCACACCTCATTCACTTTCCATTCACTTTCTTATATAAGAAAGCACTTCATGAATGAGTCATTGGTACAGAAATTTCGGTGTTATTTTATATTGGGTATTTTTTTTAAACGAGCGTATCCGAGCCAATGAAGGAAAGGTTAAAACCAAAAATCCCCGAGCTCTAATTCAGCAAGCAGGCTCATGAATGAATGGCTTTAAGGGCTGCTGATTACACTTCCTATTAATTTCAGCCAGCCCTGCTTTCTCTCTCTTGCTGAGTTTTTTTTTAAAAATTTTATTATTCAACAGAACCCTACTAACCTCACAAATGAGTCACATCTGACTGAATCCCTTCAAACCAGTTCTAGCAGGAAAGGCGAGACTTTTCTTTTTAATGTCAAGTGCTTTCCATTGTACTTGTAAGTGAGGTATTTCAGATCTAAATGCGTTTCAGTGTTTCTACTCAGGAAAACATGGATGTCCACAGCAAAGTGAAGTGTGTATGGCAAATTGTGGAATTTGACAATATTCTTAAGAGGACCTACATTAATTACTACAGTGCCATAAGTAAAGCTCTTCAATGAATATACATACAGTACTGTGAAAAAGTCTTAGGCACATGTAAAGAAATTCTGTAAAGCGAAAATGCTTTTAAAAAAATTATGAAATTAAAAGTTCCTGAAGATAAAAAATACTATAAAAAGTATTTAGTAAAAAAAAAAAAAAAACATTTTGGTGGGAACAGCCTTTGGCTTTAAAACTGCATCGGTTCTCTTAGGCACACTGTTGTACAGTTTTATAAGGAAATCAGCTGGTAGGTTGTTCCATGAATCTTGGAGAACTTGCCCCAGTTCCTCTGCAGAACTTTGGCTCTCACTGCTGTCTTTGCAGGTAAAATTCCAGACAGCCTTGATTATGTTTTTATCTAAAAAAGTGCTCTATTACTTAAAATCTTACTTTCTTTAATGACTTGCAAGCATTTCTCTGTAACATTTCATTTTTTTAGGAAAAATGAATGTTTGGAAATCTAAAATTCGCTCTTTTTTTCAATGACACACTTATGCAGAAGGCATCAAATAAACATTTAAGACAAAATTTGTAGGGTGCCTTCGACTTTTGCACAGAAATTTTCACAAAATATTTTAATATCACAGTTTAATATGTTAAACTGGTGTAAAAAGTTGCCTTACAAGGTTAATCAACAGTGTATGGTTTTGAACTACAGCTAAGAGCATTGACGCTGCGTTTCGTTATACTTGCAACTCAGGAAAAAGACAACCTCTGACTCTGAAGGGAGCATATAAGTAGTAATTCCCAGTCGAACAGCATGATTTGTTTTCCGTTATCAAAAAGAAAGTGTTGCAACGTTGTTTTTGGTTTCCATTTGTAACGTAATTCATGTGATTTGTGTTTAACAATACTAGATAGAAGAATTTATGTGGTCTACTAGCGCGCTCGTTAACTTTTAGAGGCCAAAGGTGTTGCATTAATGAGTGACTATATTATTTTGTGGCACTTGGCCCTAGATAGACAGATAAAGGAAATTAAAATGCGGCCAAATATTGCTCATGGCACTGTAGTAATTAATGTAGGTCCTCTTACGATGCTTTTCAAATTCCGTGGTTTTCCCAAATAGAAGCACTGGAACACATTTAGATTGGAAGTTGGGAGTGCCGGCTCCAAAATATCCAGCTTCCCTACAATGGAGCTCTGCATAAACTGCGGAAGTTGACATTTTTACCGAAGAAAATTGTATCGTGCTTGTCCCGTTTTATGTGCTTGTCCCACTTGTGACCACCGCATTTCACATTTCCGAGTTGGAAATCGTTTTTTCCAAATTCCAAGTACAATAGAATGCAGAATTATATAAGGATTATATAAAGTCCTGTTTTGCTTGGTTCTCTGTCAACATGGAGGATGATAAATGCGAACTAATGTTTGCCTCAAGCACACAACTTTAACTTAACCTTTCTGTTCTGTTTTTGACCCACTCTGGGTTTGAACTAAAAGTGGAATTTGTAGTATTTTGCAGGGATTATGTTCAGGTCATTTTGACTTGAGAATAGCAAGTTGAAACAAATGTTCTTTTGTTTTTTGTTTTTAAATGACTGGTGTTTGTTAATATGAAACAGAAATGTTATTTCTATTTGCTGTCCCATGACCTTCATCTCTCATTTACACTCCCACCTGCCAGGAGGATTTCCAAGGATGATGGGCTTTTATGGGTCTACTTGCATAAATATTGTTTACATTGCTAATCATTGAGATGAAGATGAGATATATTGGTCATTTTAAAATATTTTGAATAATTGTATTCCCAGAGAATCTAAAGAGATGGGCCTGGGTCATAATTACGTCCATTGCTAACTAGTGAACAGGACCCAGATTCCCAAAAGCATTGAAAAGTCAAGATGATCTAAACTGGTAGAGAGAGTGTTCAGTGTGATGCTCGCTCTACCATTTAACAACGATCTTTGTGCTGCGATGCTTTTGGGGAAACCCAGCCCATATCAGGAGGCTTTAAAGTGTTCTGCATTGACTCGGAGTGAAAGAGTGTGGCTTGTTTTAATAATACCATTTTAGCGGATCTCCCATAAGAGCGTTTAAGAACACAGCTCTGGGCTCTCCAACTCACTTTGTCTTGGCAGAGTTTCCCCCCCATGTGACATCCAAGTTGCACATAGGAACCGTAATGAATAGAAAACCTAACCACTCTGTCGCTAATATGTTTAGAAAATGGAATTAGAGCGAGGGGCAGGACCCCGCCAGGGCTCCTGAGGGCTCTTACTTTACCGTCAGTGTGGTTAAACCCCCGATCTAAGGAGCATCCGAGGTCAGAGAGCGCACTGGAGCGATGTGTGATTTGTGTCGATGCTAATGCTTCTCCCATATGGTGCCGATCGAGACAGCCAGAAAGCTCCTCGCAGCGAGGGGGGACGGACGTATATTCTTCGTGTCTATAGAAACATTTTTTTTTAAGTAGAAATGAAAATAGTTTGTGCTACGTGTGACATGAGGAGATGACTTATAACCCTGTGGATTTAGGGATTTTCAGATGGAAGTTTTGCAATAAATTATTTTATTTTTTTCCTTTTTTCCAGCACTACAACTGAAGCTGATTTTAGATCAGTTCTGTTTCATCTAGGCAAGTAATTGCCTAACTCTTTTTGTCAAAAGTCTTGTATAGCGCAAATGCTTTTTAAAAAATAATGAAATGAAAAGTTCCTGAATATAAAAAAAAACATTATAAAGAGCAGCAAACAGTTAAAAAAATAAAATAAAAAAAACAAACCCCGAAAACAAATACATTTTTGGTGTGAAGTTTGTTTTTAAAACTGCATCAATTCTCTGAGGCACACAGTCGTGCAGTTTTATAAGGAAATCGACTGGTAGGTTGTTCCATGAATCTTGGAGAACTTGCCACACTTCTTCTGCAGAACTTTGGCTCTCGTCTCTCCAAGTAAAATCCCAGAACAGCCTTGATTATTGTTTTATCTCAAAAGTGCTCTATTACTGCATATCTTGCTTTCTTTAACATTTCTCTGTAACATAAAAAATTTGGGAAAAATGAATGTTTGGAAATCTAAAATGTGCTCTTTTCTAATGACACACTAATGCAGAAGACATAAACTAAACATCTAACACAAAATTTATATAAAAGATATAGGGTGCTTAAGACTTTTGCACAGTACTGTATATATTATACTTTGGGGGTCCCTAAGCATATTGACAACCACCCAAGTATGTTTTGTCCCAGGGGGAGGGAGCGAGAGAAACATGGAGATGTCCCCGCAAATGATCTGAAACTTTCACAACTTCAGTTCCTACCTGGGTTTGGTGCGCAAAAATGAAGAAATACAAATTCTAACCGGCCCCCTTTTTTCCCTGGGTTTTGTTATGATATTATAATGTGTCTTAAACCAAAGTAGCATGGTCATGTGTATAAAATTATACAATAGATACAATCGCTGCAACCATAGTTTATTGGAAGTGGACAGGACACGCCCACGAAAGACAAACCCGGAGCGACACCCGTGACTTGTGGGTAGTGTAAATGCAAAGTTAGACGCTTCATTACTATTCAAATTCGTTCCTCCTCTCTCTCTCTTTCTCTCTCTCCAAGTTCCCAATTTGGACTGTGGCCTCTCCCCATTTTTCAGCAGCGAGGGAGTTAAGCGGTTTGACGGCCTGTTGTCTTAGCAAAGCCTGTAACTGTTTGCTCTGTGGCCCAGCGTGCAGATGGTATTAGACCCTTCAGCTCCGAGTTTTATGCCAAGCGCGTTGCAGTCGCTTTATTAAACGTCACATCTAATTAGACCACCTCTGCGGCCTTCTGCTCTGCTCCGGAGCGCGTTAGCGAGAGGGGCTTTGAAGTGGTGTGAACGCCGGCCTCCCGATGAGCGCGGAACAGCGCCGTACATCATGTCCTATAAGTTTGGAAGGCTGGTGGTCTGGAAATTTCAACACCTCGACAGTAGCAGCCTCCCTCGAGAACGTGGTTTGTGTGCGGATGAACATCGAACAATTATTCCAAGTGATGTAGTGCGTGTGAGAAATGTTAATATTGTACGTGTGTGTGTGTGTGTGTGTGTGTGCACACAAGAGCCAGTTCCAAGTGGTGTGAATTAGCTGGATAATTGTTGGCGTCGAGGCCAGGAGAGCCTGGGGGAGAGAGAGATTTTGGGCTGACCTGTTGCACATACACACGTCCATACACTTACACGTTACTTTGAAGTCTGGGTTTTTTTTGTGTTTATTTGTCCTCCTGACTTTATTTGCATCTGTGAGATTTTAAGCTTTGTAGTGCAAAAGCATACTCTAGTACCGCTCCAACTTAACGAGCAGCGATCTCATGTAGTAAATAAGTCTGTCGAGTTTAACCGGCACCTCTCGGCTACAATTAGACACGCATGGGAACTGATTTTTACAGTCTTTAACTCTCGTTTGATCCCATGCTCTAGGAGAAATGCTGCACCTAGTTAGGACTTAGGTCTGTCTTTGCCCGAGGTCGTACACCAGTGAATAACTTCAAGGGTCACTTTTTTTTTTCTTTTTTTTTGCATTGGGTGCATCGTAGCATTTCCTTTTCTTTTTTTTATTCATATTTGTATGGGCTGGTTTGGAAGTACTAAAGTACTGAGTACTAAAATTCTCTCCAATCCACTTCTTTCTGGTTAGTTGGTTTGGAAACTTGCAGCACTTGTATCACCGTCAGTTTTCTTTAAAGGTTTTATGCTTGGAATGTGTTCTTCCTTCCTGGATAAAGTGTGTCAAATTCTGGAAGGTCTGGAAAAATTTGGAATTTAAAAGGCACTCATTTACAGACCTGGTTAAAAAAAAAAAAACATTTAGGAAAAAGTTTGGATATTCTGTTGTCAAAGTAATTCTGGATAGCTTGGATTTCAAGTGATTCACCCAAAAAGCATGTTTAATGTTCGTACGGGAATATAAATGTAACTGTACTAGCAGTAGTATCAGGGCTTAACCTTATTTGTATCGTGCTTTTCACAATTAAAAGTGTCTTTACAAGGTGTAAAAAAGCAGGTATAAATTTTAATAAACCATTGAGGCACAGTAAAAGCACTAAAATACCATAACATAAGAAATAGAATAAGAAATATCTGAACAGCAGTTAAACAAATGGTCAAATAAATATCGTCGCTGTCCAATGAAAAACACGTATCTCCCCGTTTTTCCATATATGGAATGTGGGCAAAAAAACCTCCATCTACCCCACAGCAGTTGACAATCTAAATGACCAATGAAAAGCCGACAAATCACACCGTCAATTTCGGATTTATTGTGTCTGATGCTCTCTATGAAAAAGTGTTGTTTTTCGTGTTCCTGAAAAATTAGCATTTTTATAGGTACGTGTTTTTCATTGGACAGCGACGATATGAAGTAAGAAGAATAAGAACGTCGTTTCTTAGAAGATGCAGTTTGATAGGATAGGGTCTGAGTATGAACAAGAGAATGATAAAGAAAGAGCGAGATTTGACCTTGTGCTTCTAATCCACTAAGGTGATTGAAGCTGAACCCAGTGGCTGTCATTCTTCCCTGTCGATCCCTCATCCATATTCACTCGCGCCCTCCGGGTTCAACACGATCAGACCTACGGCTCCGGATAAGCTCAGGAATAGAAATTAGGCCTCTTGCGGACAAATTTAAATCTTTTCCAACAGAAAACATCGAACCAGATCGTTTTTTTTTAACTAGACCAAAGCCATTTCAAAAATGATCACATGCTGATAGTTTGTTTTAATCCACAAATTTTATCAGGTAAGGAAGTTGGCTTTTGACCCCACTCTACAACCCTTGACCTTGGAGTTCTCATTAGTTCAACCCCAGGTCGCCTGTTTATTTATAAGTGTTCGATATATTTCTAAGTGTTGATCCGACAGCTCAATTCTCAGTGCTGTCGCTGGTGTTCACTGCAGGAGACGCACGGGCTCACCATGTGTCTCTAACGATTATAAATGTGTTGTGTTGAACTGTTCTTTTAGCTGCTGAAGCAATACGGTGAAATATTGCCTTCCTCTTCATACGTCTTTTTCTTTCTCACTCTCTCTGTCTTTCTCTCTGTCAGCCTCTTTCCCCCCCCATCTCTGGAGGCACATCTGGTTCGCACATTTCAGATGGAACCCATGTAAAGTGCACACTCTCTCCCTTCTCCAAATGACTTCATCTGTTCTGGTGACCCGGAGGGGGCTGCTTTTAGTGCCTTAGAGGCAGTGCTTGTATCACTTTCATGCCTGTTTCTCAGCCTCATAAAAATAATACAAAAGAAAACAAATATTAATAAATACAAACAGCAACCAACACTTTTGTTTTTCTGATCACCTTACGGGCAATCCTTGCATCAGGGGGGAAAAAAGTTATTTAATTTTTTATTTATTTATATTTTTGGGGGGCAAAACAGACTGACCAATCTTAACCACAGCCACCCAAAAAAAATGATCAGCATTTTTAAATTTGAATAAAGAAATGTATACATACATATAATTCAACAGGAGAACTTAGACAATCCATTATCATCAAAAATTCTTCCTGGATGTATGGCGGTAGGATTTTTTTAATAAAAAAAAAAAAAAAAGGAAAGTTAAGTTATTTGCATATACATATGTAGGTACGAGGTAGAACTATGTAGCATATAAAGTAAATGTAAGCAGTTTCAGGTCTTCTTATATGCACATATGGTAACATATTTGTAGATATACTGTGAATACATATCTAATATATGGCAGAAGACTTATAACTTAAGGTTAATCAAAAAAAAAAAAAAAACTGTTTTTCAAAACAGAATAAAAATTTTATATTCTTAATATGCCACAGATATTAATTCATTAATTAATTTTTAATAGTAATGTGGACTGTTGGAACCTAATTTTGCCTTAATATGTATTTTTTTCCAGAAAAGTAAGAGACATTATATGACATCATATAATATGTATGCATATTAATATTTTTGTGTAAAATGAACAGCCTCGAACTCAAAAACAAAAACATCGCGTCTTTGACCCATCTGCATTAATGACGTATATATATATTTTTTTAAATATGTGAACATATATTTTGTTTCCATGTTTAATTACGGTTACAGTGATGAGAACCAAATTTCTTCTGGCTGTTCTGCTATGGTTAAAAAAATTATTTATGGTCAGCAAGTCTGATCGAAGAACGCAAAAAAAAAAAAAAGGAAAGGCGCCAAGAACAGGAAGTGGAAAGTACTGCTTTGAATTTCAAATATGAAAATTGTTTCCTTCTCTCTCCCTGGATAAATTTAGAAGTCAATTTCTGTTTACTAATGACTTTTCGGGGACCAACCGAGCTGCTGTCTCTTCACACACAAAACAGCCATTGTAATTACACCAAGAATATGATATGGCGGATGATAAAATGGCTTTTAAAGAAAAAAAAATCTTGTTTCAATCCTGCTTTTCTTTGTCTGGAGCCTGGGTCTGGGTGGTGATGAGATTTTTAATCTGTGACCGTCCCCCTCCCCACAAGGGAACCAGTGGCACGTATTAAAGAATGAAAGCTTCCGGGTGCATTAACACACAGTAGGGTTGAGCATAGGGACAGGTGACGCAGAGGCACTTAAATCCATTGAGAGCACAAGACTTTATGAACTGGCCTTTAACCCTGAATTACGCACTAAATCACTCTCTGAGGACGGGACAGGGAGAGGAGAGACGAGGACAATAGACTGCAGGAAAGAAAGGTGAAATAGAGTAGACAGATAGCAAACGAGTGATGGCCCAGTGCCGACCCACACTTATCACTTTCATCTGCCCACATACCGCCATGGAATGACTGCAATGAACTCATCCGAATCTGGTCGCCAGAACACAGCCACAACTCACCCTTGATAAGACCGTATCTCGGGCATGATATGGACCAGAACTTGCAATTGGCCCGAGATTAAAATGCTGCACAAACATTAGATGTGGTTGGTTGCATTTGGGACATTTTTGGCCCAGATTCCAAATGCTGAAAAAACCCTAAATGTGCCTGCTTTCGGTCCACGATACACTTGCCATTGCTAAAATTGATCCTTATGTGCCGTAACTCAACCATATTTGGCCGAGAACCGTTTGCTATCTGGGAGAAGAAGAGACTAGAAGAGATAAGGTGAGGAGAGGTAAAGAAGAAAAGGAAAGGAGCAACCTGACCTCATGAGAAATTCATACTAATTTGAACAAGATTAGTATGAATTTGCGATGTGCTTGGATTTTGTCCGATTTCATACAAATTCAATTGTAAGAGAAAGTACGAACGCTAACCCTGCTTGTAACCCTAACCTTAACTTTTTTATCTTTTCATAAGACTTGAGTTTTGCAAATTATTACAAATTTGCAAATGTAAGACCATGTTGGAGAGGTTGCATGCTTTAATCATACTTTAATTGACTTGCAACAAACTAATTGTTCCTCTTTTGGGAAACACTTATTGATTTCTGCCACAAGCAGCACTGCGTCCCCCATCCAGTGATGGACTTTATTACTCTCTGTTTCACTGTGGGCCAAACCTGGTGCGTGAACTAGGTTCCAAGGTTCCTGGTTCCTTTCCATTGCATTGGGCTTGGCTTGAACAAGGCTTAACCAGGACCCCAAAGCCAGAATGTGTCCTCTCCAATGGTGAGGGCCAAAACTCTAAGCCCTGGTACTTGCATGTCATAACAAGTGGTTACTGTGGTTATTTAGTGATATAATTAGCCTGTCATACACTACCTGACATAATCAGAAATGGAAAGTAAGGCTAATGTTAACCAATCTTACAAATGTCTTGCTAGATATGTGGGCTGATGCAGACATCCAACAGCAATCTGAAGGTGTCATTAGAAATGACAAAGAATAAAACTAGTAAAAGAGCTTTAAATGGCAGCTAGGCATGGTTGTGAAACAGGTTAGTGAAAAACTGGAAAAAAAAAGTAACACATTAGTTAAAGGTGCTGTTTGTAATTTTTAAAAACCTTTCTAGACATATGATAGCCATATAATTTAAAAGATACCGCCTTTAACCTGAGATTTGCAATATTGCCCTGCAATAGATCTCACTAATTTCTTTTTTTAGGCTTCTGGTTATATTTTTCTGGCACAGAAATAAGCTCCACCCCCAGCCAAAGCAAAGCTGCTCATCTCCTGCATATTTTCCGTAAAAGGAGTCTGAACAGAAACGGGTAGGGTCAAGGTTTTCATGGCCATTGCATTTCACATCGTAAGAACTACAGGGCTCTTAAACGGCTCCTTAAAAAGAATACAACAATCATTCTTTTTGTTAAATCTATGTCATGCTTTGTCAGAAATGTCCTGGAAACCAACAGGAGGTTCTTAGATACCTGCACGCTGTCCATCAAACAAGGTAGCCAGGAATTAGTGATAGGTGAAACAGGAAGTAGTGAGCCCTTCAAATGTCACTACTGGCCAATCGCTGCAGATGTGGCACGTTTATACATTTCTGTTTTGGAGCGTGACTTTTCCAAACTGCCTCACTCCCCCTTTGAAGTGTTTTTCTGACTTAACAAAGGTTTGGGAAACCTGTTTGGAAGAAATCTTTAAAACAGGCTTAATGAGCAGCAAGGGGAAAAAAACGTAGCTCTCTGAACCAGCTCCAATTTTTTAATGTAACGTTTTGGGTTTCAGAATTTAAAATCTGCCGTTCTAAATGTCACATATCATTTCAATGGATGTAGGTTCGATATTGGCGATGGCGGCACTACAGTGGAAATGCACCAGGAACTGTAGCCCAAGTGTTTCAATTCCATGAGTTCATTTCCTGGGCTAAATTTCCTCAGTGGAAAGACAATTATTATCCGATTGCACGATTATCTGTTACTTTGACTGGATCTTAAGAACATTCATGCTGTTTTTTGTTTTTTTTCCTTTGAAAGTTCCAAAGAGAGATGGTTGCACGAATCCTGTGTCCAACTGCCAAAGCTAATAATGCTCTCCGCTCGTTCTGAGCCAAGATCGTCGCTTTGACAGACCAGTCACTAAATACCTCGGTAGCAAAAAGAGAATGTTGAATTGCCTTTTAATAAAGAAGTGACTGAATTAGCTGCTAATTGCCTTCCCCTGTTGTTTGGTCTGGACTGGGAAGAGAGTGGGGGCTGCTGGGATGGAGAGTCGTTCTGGACAAGCTGTGGAAGGGAGACAGGGGTTGTTTTACAATGTTACGGCTTCTTTTCTACCTCTTCCTGCTGCTCTTTATGATTTAATAATTCAACCAAGCTACTCCATGCAGATGCACACATGTTCACGCTTGGGACCCGTGAGTTATGTGGAGCGAGGAGACGCGATACAACACTTCAGGAAAACAAAAGGGACCGAAGTGTGTCTGTTTTCCAGACCAGACAGCTGATGAGGCTTTGTTCTCTTCTCAAAGGCGACTCTCTCTTTCTCTCTCTCTCCCTCCCTTTCTCTCCCTGATATATGACATCTGCTTGAGTGGAATTGGATTCCAGGGAGTCCCATGTGGCCGCCGCTTAATGCATCTCCTGACATGGAGACTGGAAGAGAGAGTAACAGAAGCAGAGAGAGAGAAAAAAAAAAGGGAAAGGCAGAGAACAAGTGAGTGGGGGGGGGGGGGGGGGGGAAAGGGCTTCTTGTCGTTTTTATTTTTGGGGGAAAAAACCCAAGGAAGGGGGGGTGGGGGGTAGACTGTAAACCGGGCGTGGTAGAGTTTCCGTG
>JAOUQW010000001.1:5222828-5245173 GCA_028565825.1 Olivaichthys viedmensis
CACTTATGAAATGCTTGTAATTATACTTCAGTATACCATAGTAACATCTGACAAAAAGATCTAAAAACACTGAAGCAAACTTTGTGAAAATTAATATTTGTGTCATTCTCAAAATTTTTGGCCACAACTGTACACAAATAGTCCCATAAAACCAGTGTGTATATGGTGTATACATGCGTATGGCCTTAGATACACCACTGTACCTGACACTGCTGAGATGATTTCTTGGCATCTTGAAGTAGCCCATGTAAAAGCTCCTTCCGATCCCAGGGAGAAATTCACTGTGGCACGTCTTTCCTTTGAAATAATCCATTGTAAAGGCATGCCTGGAACAATTGGCTCCCATCAAAGAGACTGGCTGGCAGGAACAGTGCTTAAAGTTTTAGTTTTGGGGCTTTTGACTTTGGCAAAGTTGTTTACTCAGGCAAAACTGGGAATAATACAAAGAGAATGTAGCGTGCTTAAAGCAATGAACATATAAATAAAAAATAACAAACAAAAAAGTGCCGTGAGATATATTTTCGTTTTGTGTCGCATGATCCCAGCTATCGTTATTTCTGATGTGCTATTATTCACAAAGGGTTTTTTTTTCTTTTCGTGTTTTTTTTTTTTGCAGCATGAGTGAAAAGAAAGGTCTGTATACAAAGAAGAGCCGCCCTCGGAGCACTGTGAAATATTTACAGACATGCGTTTGGAATGAGTTATGAGAGGGAAAGCAAAGGAATGAATGAGTGATCGACCTTATAACAGCAAAAATCAAGAGCAGTAATCAGAAGCGCTGGGGTTGTTATTCACGGCGCCGTTGTTATTCATGGAGTGACTCATGAGGACTGGAGCACTGGGTGAAAATTAGGAGTGTTTTTTTCCCCCTTGTCAGCGGTGAACCGATGCGTTCCAATGACTTTAGTAGTAATCATGCTAAACAGATCATGTATTTAAAATAATGAATTTGTAATCATTCATATTTTTATTTATATCATGCTTTTCTTACGCTCAAGGTCACTTTTTTTCACGAAAGAGGGAACGCTATGATGGAAAGAGGTTCGAGAGGAATGGCGTGTTTTTAGTTGGGTCTTGAAAGGAGAAAGAGAACAGAGAGAGAACGCAGGTTCAGAGTCTGGGGGCCACATCATTGAAAGATCTGCCCAGCATGGAGGCTGGTGTGGTCTTAGGAACCACCATTACCAGAGGACTGGAGTGTAACAATGGATAAGTTCTGGGTGATATAGAAGGGTGAGACTGTGCAGTGTGTTAAATGTAAAAGTAGAAGCTTGAACTTCACTTGCTAAAAGACAGACAGCCAGTGTAACTGCTGGAGTATAGGTGTAATGTGTGCAGTGTGAGGACCCTGGTGCTAATGAAGAGTGAATTAATTTAAATAACAGATAATTTTGTGTGGAATGCATCATGCATTTAAATTCACAGTTGCATTTATTCATTTGGCAGACGCTTTTATCCAAAGCGACTTACAAGTGAGGCACTATACAATCTAAGCATAGCGCTGTATGAGGGTTCAACGGCAATACAAGTGCTGCAGAACTAATTATCGACCAACTGGTCAAAAGCAAGTGCAAGATAGTTGTAGGAAGAAAAAAGGAGCAACAATAGTTGGATTAAATGTACACAGGAGAGCTAGAAACGTGAGCAATTACTCACAAAGGCTTTTGTCTAACTACAAATAATACTATCACTAATAATACACACTAATAAAAATAATAAAGTAGTATGAGTAACTACGAAGCACCCTGGTTTACGTTACATCACATGGCAAAAGAGAAAACACCTGGATAGACATATACATTCAGTGCCCTGCAAAATTATTGGCACCCTAAATGAAGATAAGCAAAAAGGTTCTTTAAAAAAAAAAATGGCTTTGTTGTTTATCAGCTTAATATTACACTCAATATCTGACCTTTTACTGAAGTAAAAAAAAAAAAAAAAAAAGCTTTTTTTGTTTCACAAAAACGTGTCACAATTATTGGCACCCCTAGAAATTTTTATAAACTATATTTTTACAAAATTTTATTTTCTTAAAGTTCACTTGAGTCTTTAGTGGAACTCTTAAGTGGTCATCCATGACTTCTTTCTCCAAACCGACTTCATCATCCATTCAAATGGAGACCACGAGTGCGCAAATAAAATGAGACAAAAGTTTGTTTACCTTCATAAATCAGGCAATGGCTATAAAATAAATAGCTACTGTACCTGCCTGAAAATGTCCATCTCCATTGTTAGGGCAATCAATTTTATGTTTAGCAACTGGAGGTGTCATGAACCTGCCTGGGAAAGACCCATTTGTATTTTGCTCCCATAGGGAGGAGGATGTTTCAAAAGGAAAAAAAATTGTGGGGTAACCAAGTCTTCAAAATTACAATCAGACGTCACCTCCATGCCAACAAGCAATTTGGAAGATGTGCCAGAAGAAAGTCACTGCTGTAAAAGTTTGCCTGGAGTTTGCTTAACGTTACTGAACTTTTGAGTGGAACCAGGTTCTATGGTCAGATGAGACAAAATGTGACATGTGTTTGGCATAAAAAAAGAAAGATGGTCATGCAGAAAAGAATCTAATCCCTACTGTGAAGTATGATGATGTATTTCATCAAGCATTATAGAAGAAAACTTAGTGCCCTTATGTTAGCAAAGGGACCAACATAAATACAGAATAAAACTGATTTTGTGTTAAGTAGTATCACAGTAAAGCTACTTAATTTGATCTTATTGCTGAGCATAGAAAACATTTTATAAACAATTAAGTGAATTTTATCCAGCATGTTTTATTCATATTATTTAGGTGCCAATAATTCTGGAGGCCACTATATATTCTATTCCATACACAGACTCAGGGGGAGAGAGCTGACGTATATATACATTAATATACAGTTATTGCACCCTCCAGGAATTACGCAATATATCTTGCATTTAGATTTTTTGTCTTTACTGCATGTCCTACTTTGAATTATTTCCCACTTATTCCTATGTGGTTACTATTTATGTATGTAGTGCTCTTGCTTTGTGTTCTGGACAATTTCCCTTGTAAATCAAAAACAAGATCAATGACAGGATCGTTATCTATCGATCTATCGATCTATCTATCGATCTAGTAATGTACATAGGGTTAACCATAATTATCCAACACATCATATGTCCTATATATTATGAATCACATATCACAGAAATTACATTTACACGTTATATCAAAATCTGACCCATATTTAGCAATTATGCTATTCACTCTTTCTCCATAGAGCTCAACTTTTCACGCTGACCTAGATCTGTTCTATTCTGATGGGTCTGCAAATCTGCCACCCTCTGAGTCCACACTTGCTGTTCTCTTTCTAAGTGAAGTATGTTTTTACAGGCCCCAAGGACAGGGTTTACTTCACGCCTTATTGTATTCATGCAGACCCCTTTCAGTAGTCACACTGCTGCTGCTGCGCTCGCACATTTCTCCTGAATAACCGCATACAACTGCACACACGCCTCTATTAAATAAAAAGCCCAGGTAAACTGATTTCGCATGAGGATCATTGAAGCAAAGTGAAAAGTGATATTGCTCCCCTAAGAGGTTCTCTATGTTTGGATTCTTGCCCGTGTCCTACGCAGTGTGTACCCAGACATCAAATGACTGATGGCCCAGTGCTGGCCCATGCTTACTGCTGTCATCTGGCCCGCATACCGCAGTAGAGTGACGGCAAATAAATGCATTCGAATCTGGCTGCCAGAACACAGCCACAACTTAGCCTTGATGAAACCATATCTCAGGGATGATATGGACGAGAACGTACAGTTCGGCCCACGTTTCAAATGTCGCAAAAGCATGAAGCAGCAATCAGACCAAACACAAAAAAATTCTCCTGGTAAAAAAGCCAGTTCACCTTAATAGCAAAAAAAGGAATTTGCTTGCGGTAGCAGTTAATTTAATTTTGCACCAAGTTCATCTAAGTGAACTTTAACCCCGCAAATTTGTGAACTTCAAAAGCGTTAACCAGTAGGGTTGTTTTTTTTTCTTATCCTGTCTTTAAAGGAGCTGGGGCCAGAGCGCAGGGTCAGCAATAATATGGGGTCCCTGGAGCAGAGATGGTTAAGGCCCTGGCTCAAGGGCACAACAGTGGTAGCTTGGCAGTGCTGAGACTTGAACTCTCAACCTTCTGAACAATAGGCCAGAGCCTTAACGAGCCACCACCACCCAAAGCTAGCTAATCTTACCATTACATTCTCTCCAAAATCACATCACCCCAGGACCACCCAGACAAAGAGCCGGTGTGACTGCTGCATTAGATATGGTTGGTTGCCTTTGAGCCACTTTTGACACATTCCAAATTACGTGAAACCTTAAATGTGGCACATTAGGCCCACAATACACTTTTGATTGCCTTAAGTGAGGACTAATGTGCCTAAACTCAACCATGTTTGGCCTGGAATTGTCTGCTATCTGGTACCCATGGCGAAAGCAATGTGCAGTGGCTCTCCCGTAAACTTCTATATTTTATTGCAGCCCTATGATGTAGTTTACATTGCTAATCATAAAAGTGAATGCATCTTTAACTGTTTTGTGATAAAATAGACTTTAGCATAGTCATTGTTTATCTAAGAGTCAATATTGACCTTTATTGTTATGCAGTAAAAATGCAGTATACGTAGTTCAAGTAGGATGTCCGTGATCAATTGAATTGAGTTTTCAGCTGATGTGGAATTTAATTAAATGCGTTGGCCCTAAGAGTCAGTCAATGCACCAGTTGCAATGACAGATTTCATCATAACATGTTTGCTTGAGCATACTTAAGCATTCTTCAGACCCCGAAGAAATCTAGTAGAGTCTTAAGTAACCATTCAAGGAAAGAGGACAAACATCTTTCATATTTAAATGCTTGCATCCAGACCTTTCATTTTTCATCTAAAAATTATTAAGACCCCATTAGGAATCTCCCCTTATGGATATGCTAGTAGTTACAGCAGAAAAGATGACCTTTTCTATTAGCTGAGAGCGCCCTTCTCCTGTCCAACTCTCCACCCTCTCAGCCACTCCCTCCCTCTTTCTCTGTCTCCCCCTCCCACACTTTCGTCTGGGACTCCCTGGCCATATTAAGAAAGCAAATTGTCCATTACAAAAAGTCATTAGACACCGAGAATACATTAGGACTTTGTTATTGTTCGGAATATTGTTTTCCGCTTTAATCAATCCATTACCACATTAGCACAAATCAAGGACAGTGCTATCACCGTTGGCCGGACCCTTGAGCTACAGTTTCTCCTATAGCAAGTTAAATTGAATCGAGCAAGGGGCGAGAAGTGCTAGCAGCGTTTCAAAAACCTTATCGCAGACCCGTAATACGGATGTCATCTAAAAGAGTAGGTTATAAAGAACAAACTGGGTGCAATGGAGCTTGATTGAATTTTTTCATCATGGTATTTGTCTAATTCACTTGACATTTAGTTTTTATATCATATTTGCTACAGGACAGGTTTGGAAAATGGCTGGTGATATAGTTGGGTGTCATTTGGCATGGGATAAGCCATCTGTTTTAGAATGGTCACACCCTGATAGCACATACGGATCAGTTATGTCAAGTGTATTGGGGACCAAACGTGGCCCAACTGTATGCAGCCACATTTAAGGTTTTTATTGCTTTTGGAATCTGGGCCACAAATGGTCCAAGTCTAAGAAACCACATCTAACGCTTGTGTGGCATTTAAATTTTGGGCAGAACCTTTCCCCATCCTGCTCCATTTTTATGGCGAGACCTAATTGACTCCTCCATTGTTCTGGCCCCTTTAAAGGCTTCGTGATGGGACCATGTGTTTCTAATCATTGGGCCTGGAGCGGCTTCAGAGCTGATGAGCGGAATGAGCGTTTTGTATGTTTACACCCCGGAAAACCCACAGAGCGCTTGAGCAAGAGGAGAAGAATTCTGACCGTCTGCTGAGGCAACACTTCCAGCCTGCGAACTATCAGTTCTCTTCTCGTTCAACTTACCGATATTTACCCGAGGACAGGCAGGATGCGCTGTAATTGTTATGGTTCATTTAGGATGGAAGTTTAGGTTGTGTATAAAGAGGGCTTCTTTTTTTCTTTCCAGTAACGTATCACAGAAGTAGGGCAAGAATTTCTGAAGTCTGTTATCATTTAGGGCGCAGTTCCTCTCTACTGCTGAATCAACACTGTGGACTTTGCAATCCAGACAAGATTTCTGACACAGAGATTTCTGGAAGATCCTCGAAGTCACCTTAATGGCCTTTGGCTGTAGTTTAAGCTTTAACTCTATGCTGGAGGGATTTAAGCACTTCATGCATTTTTTTTTTTTCGAAAATCCCTGATCCATATGTGCAATAAAGTCTGAAGTAACCACAACGCATTTGAGAGACATATTGTAGAGAGAGAAAAGACGGCCTGCTGCATTCAATTTGAAATAAGGAGAGGGAAGAACAGCAAAGGAACAAGAAAGACAGAAGGATAGAGAGCAGGAGAGAGGAACAGAAAGAAAGAAAGAGACTCCAGGCTTCTTTTCTAAATGAGAAACCAGGTCACGACCTCTTGCTGTTTCTCTTAGCACCACTTTCCCTTCTAAACCAAAAGCTACTCCGCTAACAAGCTCTTCCTCCATAGGTTAAGCCTGACATCCATTTTAGTCTGATTGGCAGATGAAGTGAGAGTCTTGATCTCTGTGTTTGATTGGCCTGCTGGGACCTAGAAGGAGGTTCATCAAGGTTGTGAGATTGACAGGTTGAAGATGGGATCAGCCCCGGGCTCCCAGGAAATATTCTGATTAGATGGCTTGGATGGTTTCAGAGAAGAGAGGGAAATGATATCATACGACCAAATAATCCAGCCAGATCTGGACATGCATGGAGTGTGAGGTCTATGGTCTTTCACAATGTGACTTATAACATACTAGACAAAAAAAATAAAGCCAGGGTTATGTTTATTAGTCCACTAAGGCTGTGTTTTGGTAACGGGCAGAGAGCATGGAGTTTTCCGCTGAGTGGCATCTTCATCACAAGAGTAAACAGATTGGAAACATCTGTTGAAGAGTGGGGTTTTTTAATGTTTGTCCTTGTCCTCCTTTTTATTGTCCGTCTTCTCTTTATTTTCCTGCGTCGTGATCAGAAGCATCATCATCATCACCATTGTCATCAACATGGCCACAACTCATCACATCATCTAGAGCATTTGACAAATGAGTGTTTACTTCGGTTTCGTATTTGAAAAGCATTTTCCTTCTGTCTCTAGACTGTTTGTTCTTCCCTTTGTGTGTCTCTCTCTCTCTCTCTCTCTCTCTCTCTCTTCTTGTTTCCCCAATATTTTCATCCTGCCTATCTATAATTTTTTCTCTAATCTTTCTGTCTGCTATTCCACCCTCTTTCTTTCTTCCATCACTTCTGCCTCTCTGTAATCTTGGAAATGAGCAATCAACAGTACAAACCATCTATTTACCAGCACTACACACCATCGACCCATCAATAAAACGCACCACCTTCCAGCAAACACACCATCCACCAATTAACAGTAGGCACCATTCACCTACCAGAAATGCACACCATCCATCTTCCAGTACAAAACGCCATCCACGTTCCAGCAATACAAGCCATTCACCTTCCAGCAATACACACCATCAACCTGCCATTACTACACACCACTCGCCTAACAGTAGTACACACTATCAAGCTTTATACACACCGTCCAACTTCCAGCAATGCACACTATCCACCTTTATAGTAGCACCTACCAACAATACACACCATTCACCTTCCAAACACCATCCACCTTGCACCACTACACACCAACCACTTTCCAACAATGTACTCTATCTATCTATCAGTATTACACATTCTCTACCTACCAAAAATACACACCGTCCACCTTTATTTACTACACACCATTCACTTTCCAGACCTAATAAAAAAAGAAAACTTTGACTGGTGATTAGTACTTTTAGGATTCTCTAAAATGAATGCAAATGAATAAGCGCCATTGCCAGTCCAGGTTATCCAGGTCTAGGTCAGCTACCAACTTGCCCAGTGAGTGTTGCCATTCTATTAGTGGCGCTATGTCAAAGGGTGCTGAGGAGATGCCATGGCCATACCCCTGGAAGTTTATGAAATTAGAGGAGGCAACAACAAAAAAAGTGCTGGCGTCTCGCCACTTTTCTCTTGCCAGTGCAATGAAGGTGTGTCTTATCTAAAAATCCATAATGGTGGCCCAGAATCAGTCCTTAGGGACAACTTGCCAAAGTTTACATTTGTTTTTACAAAAAGGTTCTTTTGATTATTATTTGTAATTAGTAAAAGAAGTAACATCAATCATAAATGTAGCTTCAACGTAATTCTGCTAATTTCGCTGTGTAGCTTGCAGTATCTAGCTACATTTCTCTGAATGTTTCCCAATGGTTCTTTTTGATAGGAAACTGTTCCTGTTTTTTGTGAAGTTCTATGTATACATAGAACCTTTTAAAAGTTCCCCCAGAGGTACAAACTGAAGAACCTTTAGGGTGCTAAGTGGAGAGTGTAGCTTGCCCAACACTGTCCGGCACTACATACCACCGATCTTTCAGAACCATAACCATCTTCTTTTTCTCCTTCTTCTGCTTTTTCAACTATTTAAGTTTGCTCCAATAGAACGCTCTCAGCTTGCGCTCACTGTTGCAACTTCCTCCCTAATAAAAGCCAGGCGCAAACCTCACACACACACACACACACACACACACACACACACACACAAACACACACGCTGCAAATTACAGAGTGGATTCTGTAGGCTTTGCCAGGAGACAGGGTCCTGCCAAGATGTAAGCAACGTGTGTGCATGTGTGTGGCTCTTTCATGCTTTCATGCACGTGTGTAGCGCGGTCTTTCTCTCCTGGCCTAAACTCAGGTTGTGGTTTGAGACACTCTATCTCTCTGAAAAATGAAAACTGTGGCCTGTAGCAAGGCAATGAATCGACACCCAAACGCTGTGCGAGCCACGTATTAGCCACAGCAGTGATGGAGGCGTGAGTGTGTGTTCTTCATGACACACCAGGCTTCTCTGTAGGCAAGGGATTATGAGCAATGGTTTTGGCTTAATAATCAAGAAGCAGAGGGGAATTCTCCAAGGGTTCTGTATTAGACCATACACTGGCTTTTTGATTATCATGACATTCGAATATGTGTATAAGATGTCAGAGTCCATTCTGTAGCCTGACTCAAAAACCACCAGTGGAAAAAAACGGCTTTAACAGCTGAGCATGTCATATTGGATCATACCTTTTTTTTAAATTCCCAAATAAGGGATCGGGAAAATTGCTTTTGATACATGGATTTCTAACCACCCTCATGACAAAACACACCTTCTTCTATGTCAAAAAGGAGCCTTTGCTGATTACTTTTCCTACCCTTCTCTTTACGTCTCCAATTTCATTATCCGGTTCCTAATGTGTTTTCATATGGACCCTATCTCGCTCCATCTCTGTCTTTTTCTATCTCTCTCCCTCTCACTGAAGATCCCTGAGGAGAAAAGGGAAAGTGGAGCGGTAGGGTGGGTTCTTCTTCTCGCCCTCTCACTCAGAGGCGACATGAGTGATAGATTATTCTTCTGCTTTGACAAAGTAAATTCATTACATTGATGGGCCAAGGAGCTTTTAGGAGTATTTAAACGATATCCCCAGCACTCCCCCTCTCTCTCTCTCTCTTTCTACTGTCCCCGCTTTCCCTCTCACTGAGGGACGTCAGATTGATTGATCACTTCAATTACCTCTGACATAAGAAGGGATGAGATAGCAAGTCCGAGGGAGGAGTGGAGCGAATGCTTCCTTTCCCCCATCTTCTCCCTTCTTCTCATCTTTCTTCTCCCCCCTCGTCTGTTTTAATGCCATTTGGACGTGCAGCATTTAGAAGCTCGTCTCGGGTTCTTGAAGCTTGGGTTCAAAAGATCCACTCTGAATCGAGTTGTAGGGAATACATTAGCCATCACAAATATGCTTATAATGCATATTATATTGCACAAATAAAGGTATACTTTACCTTGCTAACAGGAATGAAAGCTGGTTTACCAGTGAATGAACCATGAATGACACCTAGCAGAACCCAGTAAACATCTTCCAAATAGGATCATGAAAATTGACCATTCACTGGCCGTTAGCCATAGCAGCACCTCTGAGTAAAGTATTGGGATGATTCATAACACAAAATGTTGGCCATCTCATATCAGATGACCCGCCGTTCTCCAAAAGCGCACTGAGAGAGTTTGTGTAGGTGTTCGAGGCAGGTTGCCTGGTATCCAGCCCACACACAACCATGCTACAGAGCCATGCACACAGCTGTGGAATTTTTACTGCGGTTGGCACAGAACAGTCTCCTGCCTATATTTCTTAACCGCCTAAATAAGGCCATTGTCACTTATGAGTCTCATATGACCACATACTCAGAATCAGCATGTTCAGGAGTTTAGAGAATAATCAGCTACTATGAGTGCACCCAGACAGGGTTGAAATTGTTTTGCAGTCGCAGTGGCATGCTCCTTAAAATTCATACGTTAGCTCAATTGTAATGAGACAGTGGGCTCTATATTCATAACCATAACGCATACGCAAAATTAAGGCGTAAGATCATGGCGTTGGCGCGTGTGGGTGTGGCAGATATAGTCTTGGTATTTTTGGTATTTTCATGATCATTGCCGCAGAAGGTAACCAGGCGAAGAGCGGCGTAATTGTAAAAAGGGGCGGGTTAGAATGAATACATTATCAAGAGGTGTGGTTAGGCATGCTGCTGCGATATCCAATCAAATCAACACATCAACTCCTCTTATTCCTATTTTGTTTACTTACATAATGTTAAATCCTCATCTCTATGATTGCAATAAATTTGGCATTTCATTTGTTTTGTTAGATTCCATCAATTAGATGATGCTCTATTCGTAATCAAGCGTCAACTGTGCTCTACCCACGTCAGCGTAGGCATGTTTATTTCTGGCCCTGAAAATTGCAACTGGGCGAGAAGAGGACAAAATTGGCTTCCTCCCAACCAAATTTGCAATGCGCCTGTACGAACATAGAACACTAAAGTCGTTGCTTGCTGTTGTTAGTTACTTATTTTCCCATCATTCTCTTGCCTAACTGCCGTGTAGATTTAGTAGTGTTTAGTGTTCGATAATGTTCAGGGGCAAATGTTATTAAACAGCATGGGGTACGAGAGAGGTACCCCCCTGGAAAATGTTTCCAATATGGGGTAATTTTTCGATGTCGTTCGGGGTGAATTGTTGTTGTGGCGGTAAATGATGGGGCCTGGTGATTATTGCGCTGTGACTCCGCTCCTGCGGTGTGTTGATCAGGAGGTCCGGTGCGTAAGTGCAGGGCTGTTAAAGGAGTCGTACTGTGAGCTGGAGCTGAAGAGAAAGCACGTTCATGTGGCCATGATGAATGACTGGGTCCCACTGGCGCTTACACATGCACACACACATATTGGGTTTCATTAGTTATTTGGAGACCGAGAGAGGGAGAAAGAGAGGGTAGCTCGTTTTTTTTCTTTCTTTTTTTTCTTTTTTTTTACTTTTCTGTTTGACATCCACTTGCAGGTCCTTTATTTTATTGCTTTTTGTAAGAGGTTTGTGTATGCTGGCTGATCTCCTTTCTCTTAATTAGAATGTCGGTGTGGAATTCCATTAGCTGATCCCCCATTTCCCTTTTTGAGTGAGCACTCAGATCAGCCAAGTGTTGATTGGCTGGAACCCTGATGGCACAGAATCTAGGGGCTGTGCTTACAAGGGGGTGATTGTGGGGGGAACAGTTAAAGGGAAGGTACATGGAGGGGGTAGTTGGGAGGTGACCTCAGACTGAAGAGGCAGACTGTCCTACATTTACACCCACACAAGGCCAGCTCACTCCTGCATACACTCGTTTAGATATCTCAAGATCTCTCTAACCCTTAGTCCTCCCAGCTCTGCCATTCTTCCTGGAGTAAAGGGGGACAATTCTTCCCTGTCCTGCCTCTCTGGCTTGCTCCATGAACACCACTTTCACTTTTATTTATCCATTTCTTGTCTTTCGGTACGGAGCAGGGGTTTTTTCCATGAAGGAACAGTGAGAGCTCTTGGCCTGAATTTGGAGGTGTCTATATTTTGAAATCCAGCTCAAAAATCAAGATCAGCTGGAGAAGAAGTGGTAAGTAACTTCCACGAACTGGCTTGAGCAAAGTGTGCGAGTCTGTGTGTGCTTTGCTGCTGACACCTACTTTAAGTCCGTCATTGATTTCTCTAAAGCCCATTGGACAGTCCATTGCATTTCTTAGTGTTTCCCATAGCCTGCTTTGCTGACTTTGCCTCCAGGGTCTGTGCTTGACTATTTGCTCATGCTGACCAGTTCTGTCCTGCTTCCAGTTTGCAATATACATTCTGTTGACTTGGCTTGACTAGTTTGACAGCGTGTTTGCTATGGAAAGTGAAGTATATATTTCCAGTGCTATCAGCACTGCTAAGATGAATGGACCTGCTCGAACTTTTGCTCTCCACCATCCATCCTGTTTTTCTGATAAGGGGATTTGTGCCTCAAAAGAGTTTTAGATCAAGACTACGAGCAAGGAGACAGACAGACGAGAGTGGGAGAGCACAAAAGGAAAAAGCTAAAGAAGCGTGCAGACAGCGCCCTGCAATCTCAGCTGTTGTGATTTAGGCTGCCTGACAGCACACAAATCTTAAAGAATCTTTCAGCTGTGCTGCATGCCTTCTACTCCCTCTCTTTATTTTTAACACCAATGCTCTATCTGGCCTTCACTACAACAGGGCAGAGACAGCTTATTGTTTCTAGATATACAGTGCTATACATTGTCAGTGACCCCATTCTCTGGTGACCCCTAAACAAGCTTAGACCAGCACATCTATCTGGTCACCATGCAAATGGTAAGATCGTACTAGTTGCACCAGCAAGATTTTGGTAGTGAACCATCACTGTCAGGAAAAAAAGGTCATTTTTGTTCCCTAAGAGCCAAACAATGTAAATGTACAATTATATACCTTAAATGAGGTACACTTCATCCTCTATGTTGCTAACTATAGACCCATTTCTACTAAGGTTCCAGAACCTTTTAAGAAATCAAATGGTTCTGGAACGATCATTTATGAGAACTTTGTGAATGCGGTCTTAATGTTAATGTAACCTTTTAAACTAGCTGTTGGTGCACGAAGCACAATTTCACGCGTCAAGCCTTTTTTGCCACTTGCCGCAAGTGTTATGGCACTAAAAGCATGTACAAAATAAGTTCCTGCGATGTGTAAGAACAAAAGCATTGCGAAATGTTCTGTCATGCCTCTGATATAAAACGCACATTAGTAATCGCTTGTTAGCTAAACACAAGATTTCAGAATGCAAGGTGAGAAGGTTGGTCACTTTATAAAGCTTGCATTTGACCAATCAGAGGCATTCAGTATGGCAAGCTCCATCCCAGTAGTTCCTGGTCTTCAGAAAAGTACATACTGAGTGCTGGTCTAATCTGTTTTTTTCTTCTCAGAATGGATATCCCTGCTCTTACACACCCGATTCAACACATGCCGAATTTGATAATCACCTGTGGTGCTAATTTAGGTAGATTAGCACAGAGGACAACCGCAAAAATGAGCAGGACTGACTGAGAACCACTGTACAAATGTCTTACATGCTCCTCAAGGTCTCCGACCCAATATTGTTTAGATCCAATGCTCATCAAACACACCCGATCCAGCTTATCACGGTCTTGAGGAGTTTCTGAATGGAACAGCCAGGTGTGTCAGATTAGTGTTAATGTAGTTAAACTACGGGGGGTCTACCTCTGATCTCCAGTAGCAGTGGGCAACCTGGTTTTCTTTCTGCCTCCTATCTGGGTCTGTTTGCTGTTGGCCACCTTCAAGGTGTGTGGCTTTAAAGCTGTGTTCTGTATAGAGTTTCCGCACCATGTAGCACTGGGGGAATGTTTATCAGTGCTGGATGGCTTGTCTTTGTTTTAGTGACATCCTTGAGTGAGTGACTGACAGCAGGCTGGACATATTTAACACGACAGCCTGTTGCAGACGGCATATACCCTTCATGGATAGACAGCTATCACAGTCACCCTGCATCCGCAGACACACATCATCTCCACACCAGTGCCTTATGGGCTTATTGCAGTTCTATAAGAGGAACCTATAAATCAGGGTTAGAAGAGGGGAGAGGATTCAAGTGGAATGTATAGTGGAGAGGAGAGAGGGATGACCAGGAAGACGATGAGAGATGAGAAATAGCGATGAAGCTGGAGTCCTCAGGCAATCTGCACACTTTTGCAGGTTCAGAATGAGCCATTGATTTTTCTTTCTTTCTTTTCGTTTTTGGCACGTGGGCCAAACCATGTCTACCTCCCTGCTGTGTACCACCCACCCACAAACACACATGCGCACACACACGCTACCTCCCCCACTGCTTTCCCTATTTCCTGTTTGCTCTGTCGGAGCCAATTGATGCTCAGCGTGCAGGTCATCGACAGATCCGGTGACGTGCTGGGCCGTCTCTCTGTATGGCTAGATCTTTTATTAGTGTTGCAACACAAACACACACACAGCCACACACACAAAATATCTGCGAGGAGGCAAGAGATGGGTCTCTAACATCAATCACTGCACATGTATGCAACCAGCCCCCTCCTTTTACTTACATAATCTTGTTGAATTTCTAACTCTCAACCTTGGTTAAATATGTGATGCATTTTATGATACTTCCATGTTTGCATAATACCCGTTGGCTGCTGGTAACATGGCTGCCCATTGGAATAAGAAGCGCTAATCACTGTGTAAAATATAGGGTGTATCCCAAATAAAAGCATTTAATTGAAGAGTTCTTATAATTATTTCTAACCTTAGAAGCTCAAAACTTAAAAGAAGATGTCATTCGAAGCTGTGTATGTCGATACTTCGTCTCAAAAAAGAGAAAGTTGTGCTTTTAAAGCCTAGTAGCTAGCTAAAAGCCTGCTAGCTAATGGGCTAATTAGCGAGTAGCATATACTGTAAGATAAATCGACTTGGCACACAGGAACACTAAACAAAAGACACACATGACGTAGCTAGTTTTAACTTTATTTTATTACGTAATCATTTGAATGGTACATTTGTAAACCACTTTGCCGCATGCAGCTATTTCTTAGAAGTGACATCTAGAAAAAAAGTATAGAAATTATTCAATGATAATCAATGTTTCAATGATAATCAATGTTTCTATTAACATTGAATTTTTGTAAATGTTGGTTGATGAGATAAATTACATATCATTTGTAAAAGGTCGGCTGTAATCACATAATTATGTTTTACATTATATACCGCTCGTGGTGCTTCAGTTAATGTCAGTTAGCTAGCTAATGTTGGCCAAGTTAACCAGTTGGCTAAAGTGTTTCTGAGGTAGCTAACTTGACTGATAGGTACAAGTTTGTTAATTAAAATGAATTGTGACATTTAATAAGAGGTTTGCTGTCGATACATAATTATGTTTCAAATTACATAAAGTTGGCTATCTTCAAACAAATTCTGGGGGGTGTAGCAGGACTTCCATCCAGGCTATGGTCAAACTTTTATTTTCCAGGAATTTCAGTGTTCTTGCACCCAGGGTCAGTCGGCGGGGCTGCAGCTAGATACTACTGTTTCTCATAGCTAAACCCTATGTATTCTCACAGTGCATTATGGGAACCTTAGCCATCTAGATGACACCATATGTATATAGTCAAAATAACGACTATTAAAATAGACTTGTTAGATCAGATTATATGCGTTTTTAAAATAGTCGACGTAAATTTCTGATGTACGTGTGAATATTAGCTTTAGCTTTAAAATGACTATTTCTTCTGGTGTTACCTGATAGCCTTTCTTCCTAAAATTACAGTTTACGTAAAAATGGAAATGCTATTAAGATCTCCTTTAACTCATGATTTATGGCGCTCAGTAGGTATCAGTTCCTACAGCCAACTTCTGTCACATGCTTTTGAGCGATGCAAGACTATGCTCAGAGAAAAAGGACCTTATTTAAACCACTTGGGAGCGAATTGCACTGGCTTTCACAGAAACCGGTGTCAAAGGGATCAGATTGCTGTGGGTTTTGACAGCCTCTCCCTGTCCAGCGCTATTCCCTATCAG
This sequence comes from Olivaichthys viedmensis, assembly GCA_028565825.1. Classification (NCBI taxonomy): domain Eukaryota; kingdom Metazoa; phylum Chordata; class Actinopteri; order Siluriformes; family Diplomystidae; genus Olivaichthys; species Olivaichthys viedmensis. The sequence goes on from JAOUQW010000001.1 coordinate 5,238,919, forward strand.
GCCGAGGAACGAGAGGAGAGCGGAAACAAACCGGCCTGTCACTTATACGCCCTCGCACATACACACACTCACAGATGCACACTCCTCAGACGGCCTTGTGACACTCCTCGCCCTGGGAACTGCCATTCTGAGGAGTCGTCTGTCAGACGTTAGTGCTCTGTCCATTGTCTAAGTGAGAGAAATAGACAGAGAACGAGAAAAACAGAGAGGGATGACATCTTTTCGGGGAAAAAATGAAGGAGAAAAATGACATTTTAACCCTGTCTAAAGTGATCTAGCTGTCTAGCATTTTCTGTTCCCTCAGCTACTTTTCTTGCGCACGCACACACACACACACACATTTACGTTTACACTTCTCATGTAAATGATTCTCATGTATTGCCAGTAGCAAGGATCAATGATTTTAATAAAACTCTCGTATTCCCATTAGTCAACCACGGTTCTGTATGGTCTTAATTTATTATTTTTCATGAAACTGAATTAAAGTAGATTTTTCAGCACATTTTCATTCTGCACTGGGGGTCAATTTGAGCCTGGCACTGTTTTCTAAACGTCGTTCTCGTAGACATGCTTCTCGGAAGCAGGAATCTAATAAATCATCAAACCCAGCAGGGACACACATGGCCGAGTGAGAAAGAAGAGGTTCGTTTCGGTCTCCTTACCCATGCTAGAGATGCGTGCAAGTCATAAATCGCTTTTTTGACTCGGAACAGAGGAAGTGTGAGGTCGGTGGCGTCGGTGGTTCGTTAATGAAAAGGCGGGTTAGTTGAAGATAATTAAAAGGTGAGTTAATTGGGTTAATTAAAAGGTGTCGTGCCTCGCTGTGTTTGTAGCATTAGCTGTGTTAATTGGCTTTCATTGCAGGTCTTCGAGTGCTTGAAGTTTGAGTTGGGAATGCTGGGAAAGTTGTTGCACACACACACATGCACGCACACACAAAGTTTATGTACATTGCATTAGCGTGGCGAGTGCCTCATGGAAACTTTTGAGGTCGGTGCAGCCCTCTTGTGAGAAAATCCAGGGCCAGATCAAGAGTCCTGGCAGCCAGCGTGGATCTAATCAGAGGGTATAACGCGGCATGTGTTTGTCGACGGCTGAGGTCGATGACGATCGTCGATCATCTCTCGCGCACTGACATAAGCGCTAAAGGCAACCGCTTTTGCGGCCGAGGGGTCGTGTGCTAATTCTAATGTCGTATGTCATGTGTCGAGTTAAAGTGAGCCAAACCCGAAGGCATGTCCTACATATCTGCCTCTGGACGAAAAAGATTTAAGATCTCGGTTTTGGGACCCGACGTTTTCATTTTAACGGCTGCTTTACGATCAGTCATTTTCTTCGTGCTTCTCTTGGCCACTTGTGCTAAAAATCCAAACTGACCTAGAAATAACATTCTCCCCCAATTTAAACATCAAGCCCAAGACGACCTGCAGTAAAGCCTTTCCATGTGCTCAGGCACTGTATGAAAAAGAAAAAAAACATCCATGACACAACACAGCTTCTCCCATTTTATTCATTAATCCTGTGGCCTAATCTGAACCGCCTCTCTTTATTCACCCCAAGTGTTGAGAGAGAAGAAATGGGAGTGGGAGTGGGAGTGACGCACGATTTGGGAGTAACGGCCCTCTTGACGCTGTTCAGATTAACCAAAGACCCTCATGGTGTGTTAATTTTTTCTGCCTGCAGGCCTGAACGTGTGTGTGTGTGTGTGTGGTGTAGGTAGGTGTGAATGTCAGTGCACACACAGCATTAATCTCTCACCTGTGTCTGAGCTTATGAGATCAGATCTGTGAACAAGTGAAGCGAAAAGCTGATTTGGGATCAGATTAAAGAGAAGCAAGCACACAAGAGCAGAGCCATCGATATCCATATTATGGAGCTAGGCTAGGTCACATCATGCGCATAGACCCTGGAATTAATAGAATAGAAATAGAATAGAAAACTTCTTTATTGTCACATATACATATACAAGTACAGTACAGTGAAATTTGATTCTTCGCATATCCCAGCATGTTGGTAAGCTGGGGTCAGAGTGTTGCCTATATAAACTTGCATTTATTTTTGCTAACTTTTAAGGTCTTTTTCTTTTTATTAAATAATTAAAGGTATTTTTTTTGCTTCCTGCAAAGAACAACAGTGCCCTTAATATTATACATTTTTACATTTAAAAATTGAGATAAGTAGAAAATAAGCCTCACCATCTGAGGCCATAATATACCGTGACCTGTGGTTTCAGATACACTCAAAGTCAGTCTAGCTACAAAAAATATCTTTGCTTATTGTCAAATCTAGCAAGCTAACATAGCTAGCTAATGTTTGCAGAGACATCTGGCTAGCTAAACTTAGCTAAGTTAACTAGCTTGCTAAGTTTAGCTAGCCAGCTTTCTCTGCAAACATTAGAGAGTAACTGACGTTAGCTTGCGCATGGATTGTCTAGCGTTCCTCCAAGAATCATTAGCTAGCTAATGTTTGCAGAGAAAACTGGTTAGCTAAACTTAGCACGCTAGTTAACTAGCTCTAGGTTTGTCGAGCCATTTTTCTCTGCTAGCTAATGATTCTTGGAGTAACGCTAGACAATTCATGCACAAGCTAACGTCAGTTATCCTCGTAACTCTTAAAGCAATAAAATAAAGCTTTTACATGTAAACTTGCACATGAAATGTCTTCGCACAACGCCTAAATGGGGTTTTGATGCAGGAAAACATGTCACACCTCGACATTTTCGTTATATCTGTGTTTTTCATGGCTGTGTTTAAACTACGTCTATAGATTCGTCCATCTATTCATTCTACAATTTGGAGTGAAAAGACCAGTATGGCAGCCATGTGGTATGGAATGATGTAATTGGCTATCTAGATCTCTAACATGTATAACTAATATCTACGGGCAGAGCACATCTCATATTAATCCACTGATTTAGCATCAGTCAGTGGCTACAAAAACAAGATTTCAGCAGAGAGAGACAAGATAGACAGAAAAATGTCATCAGGAGGATCAGGAGAAACCGAGCCAAAAGAGCAAGAGGAACAGATATAGCGATGAAAGCAATGTGGGAGAAGGAGAGGATGATGGGAAGCGAGAATGCGAGAGTTAGGCAGGTCGCCAAGCGAACCCAGAGGTGATGAATGAGCCTATAATTAAGTGCCTCTGCTCTGATACACTCGCTCTCTCTCGCTGAACCAGAACAGTGCTCTGCTACATCGTACTAGTGAAAGCAGTAAAACCACCACAGAGTGTGGCTTTGGCCTCCTACGACAGCAACACCCACCGGTTTAAATCAGCAGAGGCGTTTATGACAGTGATGTGGCCCATGAAACACCACAAAGAGGAGAGAAGGAAATAAGGACGCAATGCGAGTAACGCAGCTTAGCTGTGTTCAGAAAAGTTTCAGTGTTTCGGTTTCTCGGCGCGGGTTCAGGCTTGTGTGAGATTCCAGACAGCAGTGTGAATTGGTGAACCCTGATTAGTGATTGTGTGTGTTCTGGGTGAGCTTTTGACAGTGGAAAAGTAACGCCTGCCCTGGACATAAAAAATAAACAAAACTAGAATGTCGGGGAGGAAATCGGATCAATTTTGGGGGGGGAAAAACACCCAAATATTGCATAGAAAGTATAAATAAAGAAGAAATTTTATGCTCAGCCAAGGTACAAAAATGGCGTAACCCATTGGTAAAGAGAAGATGCTGTAAACGCTGATGGAAATGGGTTTCTAAAACACATGATGATGTAGCGAGGGTCTCTCTGTGATTATCAGTTGTGTCCAAAACGTAACAAATGCCTTTCAGGGCACTGATTCATAAAACAACATAGGCATCAAGGCAGCCTATGACTGGCATTCTTTCAATGACGTCATCGTGTTGCCCCTCTTCAAAATATTAAAAACTCGTATGGAATTTGCATTCTCTTTAGTTGACTTCCTGGAAATTTGCGTTTTTCTCCCTCTAAACTTTAGCAAACTTTATTTTTTTATATAATGTAATCCTTTCGGGAAGGGATATTAATTTTAGTATGCAGACTGGTCAAAGTGCAAAAATTGTCACTGCTGCAGTTTTTCTACATTCTTTTAAGAAACAGGGGAAGCTGCAAATCTCATTGGAAAATCAGAGTTAGTATTAAACACTTAACAGGAGAGTTTTATTGCATCATAAAATGGAAGAGCCAATCGTGTTCCAATATGTAGACCATTAAACTCCAGTTCACCAGGGGAAGGGGCGGGATGTGTAGGATTGGGGGCGTTTCCTACTTTCATATTCATAGAATCAAGTGCAGATGCTTCTGTGGAGTTTTTTTGTGGAACCACCACGTCAATCAGTTTATTATTCAATATCGAAAAAAAGCTTATGGTCTTCAAAACACAATTTGTGTGACTTTAAAAATTGCCAAGTGTGTGTGAAGCACTGTTTATGGCGATGTGAGAGAGAGAGCTCTTCTCTTCGTGCCAACTGGGCTGGGCCGGCATGTCTGAGATTTACAAGGAAAACATGCGAGCTCTCCAAAACGCTGTCTGTTCTCTGAGTGGCACAGAGTCCCTCTTTGGCCTTAGAAGGCCTCGCTTGGGTTTGTTTATCTTCCTTCTCCACCAGCCTGCTGTCTGTAAAGTGTCCTTTCAGCATACTGCCAGAACTGAGAAGTGAGGGGCAGCAGAACGACGTGAAAGACGTGAGGCTTAGGTGTGCTGTGCATGGAGAAAGAGAGTCAGGGTTTTGTATTGGGATGTGCGTGGGTATGTGAAATGCTGTGCACTACATTAAATTCTTCCCAGCTAGACATTCCCACGAAACGAAGACGTCAACATTCCTGTTATGATAACTCAACCTTGTTTGTGCTCGTCACAGAGACTTTTTCTACATGCAGTGTGCATTGAAAATACAAATATACTGGTCTACATGTCAACGTTTCTTCCTGTGCAGGAACCTTTAAAAGTTCTATATAGAACCCTACAACGGATTTCCCTATGAGAGAGGGTTCCAAGTACAGCCCATTTAGGAAACAAAGACCGTAACTATCCAAAGAACCCTTGAGGAACCCTTTTTCTGAAAGTGGGCTCATATATATTTGCATCACACAATAAGTTCTCATTAGATATACAGTACTATGCAAAAGTCTTGTAAAGAAATCTTGGAGAACTTGCCACAGTTCTTCTGCAGAACTTGCTTCGGTCTCTGCAGGTAAAATCCGAGACAGCCTTGATTAGGTTTTTATCTAAAAAGTGCTCTAATACTGAATATCTCACTTTCTTTAATGAGATACAAACATTTCTCTGTAACATTTCATTTATTTGGAAATGAAATGTCTGGAAATGTCAAATTTGCTCTTTTCTAATGACACACGATTGCAGAAGACATAAAACAAACATCTAAGACAATTTATATTTTAAAAAAATAGGATGCCTAAGTGTTTTGCACAGTACCGTACGTCATTATATAGTTTAATATACTTAATATTTAAATGTGCCATATATGTGTTTGCAATGTCCATAGGTTTAAACCCTTAAATTCCCAGCTTACTATTTATTCCTCTTTTCAGCATATTATTCAGTAACTATGATGAAATTAATAGAAAAGGCATGTAGTTACGTGAATGAGGAAAGTCTGCCTGGACCTGCCGATGGGTTCTGGGAGTTTTAAGGGCTTTAAGTTATATTCATCATCTTTAAGTAATAACGAAAGCCCCGTGTTATGCAGGCTGTTGGAGTTAAAAGCCCTGATGTTAAGCAAGCTCTTTGGCAGCAGGAGCCTTGTCTAATCTGAACACAGATCAGATTTTGGTTTCTCAGGAACGATACGCACCATGACAACACAAGTCCAAACCTGGCCCTCTTCCACTTTTTACTGGCCCTGTTTAAGATATTCGACCACAGACAGAGAGCAAAGATGGATCACTCTTTATAAATAATACTATAGTGGTACTTCATAGTTACTATGGTTATTACATATTTAACTATGATAGTACCACAGTTTTACTTTGGTGTCTTATGGTAACTCTTAACCATGACATTTTTACTGTGGTACTTTTGTTAACTGTAATGATATATTATCGTATCCATGGTATAACCATGGTTTTCTTTTGCTCCGCTTCCCCTCTATATCTCTCTTTTTCTATCTGGCTGGGAGGTTGAGATCTGTCAGACTGGACAGGACCAGAGACAGAGCGTCGCCGTGTGTGTGTGTGTGTGTGTGTGTGTGTGTGTGTGTGTGTGTGTGTGTGGACTATGGTTGAGTTCAGCTTTTATTTCATTCTTGTTGCAAGAATTCTCCGA
>JAOUQW010000001.1:5249419-5267000 GCA_028565825.1 Olivaichthys viedmensis
TTTTGCTATTTCCTTTTCCTGATGTCCATTAGAGGAGAGGCTCTGTCCATTACACAGCTGAAATTGTGTGTGTGTGTGTGTGTGTGTGTCTCTCTCTCTCTCTCACTCTCTCTCGCTAATTCAGTTCAGGTCAAAGTAACTTAACATTTAATCCCAAATATTTACTAGCTATGTGTGAGTGCATGATTTTTACCCCTTTGGATAACCCCATGGCCAAAACTATGTGCCCCTTCTGAAATATTTTGTGAAAATATGCGTTTTATTCATGGTCACAATTGTGACTGGTGGGAAAGTATACACTCTTCCAAAAAAAGGTTTCTCAAGGGTTCTTTGGCTTCTTAAAGAGGTTCTACTTGGAACCCTCTTTGATAGAGAAGCACTCTGTTGTAGGGTTCTACATAAGGGTTGCCCCTACATAAGGGTCCCTACATAAGGGTTGCTAGATTTAACAGTTGTTCAAGAGTGCAGAGTAAAATCTTACTGAATCAATTAAACTCATTCAATCAATTAAATATTTAAAACTATTAATTAACTTAAATTTACCTGCATTTTCTTTATTTACTAACAAGCACCAGTGAAAAAAGACCTTCTTATGGGTCATCTTGGTCTAGAAGGTCTCAGCCTTAAGACACATCTGATATCAAACTATATGAAAAAGAAACCATCGATACTTTGAATAATGTATTTACTAATTATGAGCCACTGTGTTATCCCAGTGGTCACAATTGTGACCGTTGAAATGCCTCCAAGTTTCCATCTCCTGTGAGCATGATATAAATGTGAAAGGATATTATTATTAAGTAAGGAATAAAATACGATAGGGCATGCAATTATAGGAAAATCAACGATTTTCCAATAACATCACGTACCAAAGTGCTTTATTCCGCTTATACCACAGCAGTTTGCCAACGATTACACATTTTTATTTATTAAAGAAAGACACGTCGTACTTTTTATCCGTTTATAGTTACATTTAATGTTGTGGAACGTCAGCAAAACAAGTTAGTTCCTGTTCTCACTTGCGTTATAACAGCTATAAACAGTAGTTTCCTCACCAGCCGCTCTCTTTTTTTTTATCTCTCTCTCTCGAAGTAAATAAGACAAGAAAAATGCATCTTTTCATGTTACTGATAAACCACTCTGTCCTGAAGACTTTCCCATGGCGGAAAAGTTAAAGGAACAGCTTTACCTCTGACTGTTACAAAGCGCTGACACCAGATTCTAATACCACCAGATACAATATGTCACGATAAGCTTTTCTGACAGTATTGTGGGCATCATTAGTACTTTTACAACATCAATAAACTCCAGTGCTACTCAGAAGGACAAGTGGCTGATTGGACGTTGTAGACTTTCTTGTTCCAGTTTATTTTTGGAATATTTTTAATTAAAAATATAATTAGACTTATAGTTTGTCATATTGTGGCACTACTGTATTGCTAGCATTTTATGTGTGTTCCAACTTGAACCTCTGCAAAACTAAATATTGCGATGCATATTGTATATAGTGAAAGTAAAAATTTCGTAATATGATATTTTTGCGATATCGCCCCCCCCCCATCTTTCTCCCCATCTTTCTCCCCATCTCATGTGTGTATTATGCTAAACACCATACGTGTAGCCTTATTTGCACCCCAGCGCATTTTCTTTCCATTTGCAAACAATTATGTTTTCCCCCTAAGCTCAATGTCAGCCACACACACACATTTCCCTGTGCCTCTAAGGAGGGACTGGATTATTCCTAATGATAGACATTGAGCCGAAGCCACGTTGACGCTCTCTTAAAATTATGTCCTGGCCGTGGACATTCTCTGAGTAATTGTCTGTTCAGCGCGCACGCACACACACACACACACACACACACACACACACACTCCTTTCTCCTGTTTATCATAAATGCATAGCGACACAATCTCTCACACACACACACACAAACACACATTTCGAGTCCGTATCTCACACAACTCTATCACATTTAATCCATCCTGTTTCCATCCTGAAAGGCTTTTTCATTAATGAGCTGTGCGGATGGAATGTTCTAATCTGTATGTTTATGACAGAGCGCTGTTTGTCAGCATGCTTCGGGCCTCCTGACGCTCTGTAATTTAAGCAGTGATGGACTGGTGGCACTCTGACTCATCTATCTGGAGTTAACGTCATCTCTAGGCAATTACAGCTCACTGCTGTCTGCAGAAGAAGCATTCAAAGCACAATGCCGTGGAACTGTGGGTCCTGTTTTACTTTACATTTTACTAAGCTTACAGCTATTTCCAGTCATGGTGTCTGCCTGTCCGTCCCATAATCTCTGTCTATCGCTCTATCTGTCTGTCTATCAATTTATATCTATCTTTCTGTCTATCTATATGCTTCTCTCTATTTATCTCTCTGTCTGTCCATTCCATAATCTCTATCTCTCTGTCTGTCTATCTATTTATATCTATCTTTCTGTCTATCTATATGCTTCTCTCTATTTATCGCTCTGTCTGTCTATCCCATAATCTCTCTGTCTATCTTTCTATTTCTATTGCTCTGTCTACCCCATAGTCCCTCTGTTTATCCATCTATCTGTCTATCTCTCTGGGTATTTGTCTGTCTATCAATCTACCTCTATCTAGATACAGTATATGTCTGTCTGTCTGTCTGTCTGTCCCATAACATGTCTGGCTATCTCTCTATCCATATCTCTTTCTATCTCTGTCTCTCTTACTATCTGTCTGTCTGAATACCTGTCTCTACCTGTCTCTATCTATCTATCTATCTATCTATCTATCTGTCTCTCTTACTATCTATATGTCTGTCTGTCTACCTGTCTCTCTGTCTGTCTGTCTGTCTACCCCATAGTCCCTCTGTTTATCCATGTATCTGTCTATCTGTCTCTGTTCAAGCAGAGGTGTGTGTCTGTGTTTAAGCACCATTTGTGTGGGCTTTATTAGGAGGCTTTTCCCAAGGTGAAGATTGTGTGTGTGTGTGTGTGTGTGTGTGTGTGTGTGCGTGTTTGAGCCAACACAGGATCTCCAAAATTTGCCCAGGCAGCTGGCTGAGATGTGTCGCATTCCTCAGCTGGGGTCTAAAATAGTGCCTTTCAGTGTGTGTGTGCACGTGTGTGAGGTGAAGTGATGGGTGAGTGTGAACAGCCTCATCATGAACTCGGGGGCTGTTTTGTCGTGCTGCTGCAGGCCAGCTTGTGCCTTCACCCACGCGTTCAACCCAATAACATTTTTTTTTTTTTTCAGATTCTCGGAGGAATGAAAGACGCTCGGATAAATAAATAAACTTTCTTGTGCAAAAAGCAAACTGCAAAATGTAAACTAGCAGATGGTCGCCTTTGTGTTTGGTTATTGTTGGAGCAGCTTGCCGCCCTCCCACACTCGCGGTGGTGTTGGGAAAATCCACCATCCGCGCGTGTTATTTCTGTTTAGGAAGATTCCTTGAATAGTATGCACTTCTTTACGTCAGTGCACAGGATCCATCTGGAGCACTGCACCTAATATCGTTGGATCTCTTCATGCACACACACACACATTATTGTTGGTTAAACACCCATGTTTTCATTTGCAGTCCTGCTGCATGCTCTATCTCTGATATCCAGGCTCACGTTGTTTGATTTCTGTCCCTTTGGACGCACGCAGACGCAGCAGCTAAATGCAAATGCTGATCAGATCAATTATCCGATCAGTTGCCCATGTGCACGTGTCTCTGGTGGGGGTCAGTGAAGGGTTCAGGGCCTCTGACGGCCCTCTGGGACTCAATATTGACTGCTGAGGGGTGATTTAGTGGTGTTGGGCAGTGCAAAGGGGCGGAGCAAAAGGCCAGCCTGTTTAATTACTGTAGCTTTTCACTTGATCATATCACACCCTGTAAAACACTTTGTATCATAAGACAAGAGCACGCGCATGTACACGCACACGCATGCACACTGAGTCATGCTCCATTCAACATATTAACCAGGTTGTCAGGATTGATCAAGGTACGTATTAACATTATTAGCAATTGGAACATCTCCATTCTCTTTTTTTTCTTTTTTTTCTCCAGAAATTTCATTCAATTCAGTTCAATTCGACTCAATTAAGTTCAGTTCTACTTAGTTTAGTGTATTTAGTTTAGTTTAGTTAAATTCAATTGAATTCAGTTCAATTCAACTCAATTCAGTTCAGTTCAATTGAATTCAACTCATCTCCAATTCAACTCGATTCAGTTTAGTTCTATTTATTTTAGTTGTGTATTTAGTTAATTTTAGTTTAGTGTATTTAGTTTAGTGTATTTAGTTTACTTTAGTTTAGTGTATTTAGTTTAGTGTGTTTAGTTTACTTTAGTTTAGTGTATTGTATTTAGTTTAGTGAGTTTAGTGTATTTAGTTTAGTGTATTTACTTTAGTTTAGTGTGTTTAGTTTACTTTAGTTTAGTGTATTGTGTTTAGTTTAGTGTATTGTGTTTAGTTTAGTGTATTTAGTTTACTTTAGTTTAGTGTATTTACTTTAGTTTAGTGTGTTTAGTTTACTTTAGTTTAGTGTATTGTGTTTAGTGTATTTAGTTTAGTGAGTTTAGTGTATTTAGTTTAGTGTGTTTAGTTTACTTTAGTTTAGTGTGTTTAGTTTAGTGTATTTACTTTAGTTTAGTGTATTTAGTTTAGTGTGTTTAGTTTACTTTAGTTTAGTGTATTGTGTTTAGTTTAGTGTATTGTATTTAGTTTAGTGTATTGTGTTTAGTTTAGTTTAGTGTATTGTATTTAGTTTAGTGTATTGTATTTAGTTTAGTTTAGTGTATTGTGTTTAGTTTACTTTAGTTTAGTGTGTTTAGTTTAGTGTGTTTAGTTTACTTTAGTTTAGTGTGTTTAGTTTAGTGTGTTTAGTTTACTTTAGTTTAGTGTATTGTGTTTAGTTTAGTTTAGTGTATTGTATTTAGTTTAGTGTATTGTGTTTAGTTTACTTTAGTTTAGTGTGTTTAGTTTAGTTTAGTGTGTTTAGTGTATTTAGTTTAGTTTAGTGTATTTAGTTTAGTTTAGTGTGTTTAGTGTATTGTGTTTAGTTTAGTGTTTTTAGTTTAGTGTATTTACTTTAGTTTAGTGTATTTAGTTTAGTGTATTTACTTTAGTTTAGTGTGTTTAGTGTATTTAGTTCAGTGTATTGTGTTTAGTTTAGTGTATTTACTTTAGTTTAGTGTGTTTAGTGTATTTAGTTTAGTTTAGTGTATTTACTTTAGTTTAGTGTATTTAGTTCAGTGTATTGTGTTTAGTTTAGTGTGTTTAGTGTATTTAGTTTAGTTCAGTGTATTGTGTTTAGTTTAATTTAGCTTAGTTTAGAAAACTTTTTTCGTCTCTGACCCAAACGTTTAACCCTCTTAGACCAGCCGTTTTGCCAATGGGTTGAAAGTCCACGTTGTCTTGAGAGCTTTGCAGCTTTTCAATTCTTTGAGTTCCAGAAATTTTTACCTCATAAAACTATAGATACTGGGCTGATCAACGAGCCCCAGCTTGTCAATGTCGGCCATTTCTTTCCATCATCAACGTTTTGTGGAAAAAATATATAGTCTGTCCTCCAGCCTGGCGCATTGCTCTATCGTTTAGAGTGTCCTCTAAGTGTGTCCTCAAGCTGGTGTCGGGATGCTGAGTAGGACGCAGCTGGCACACCCACACACACACACTCCTCCTCCAGACTGCCATCACGATGCCACACTGGCAGGCCAAACCTCTGTGCCACTTTCACCTCCTTCCTCCCATTCTCTTATTCTCTCCTGCAGTTTTATCTCAGTTTGGTCACTTTGAACTCACTTTTAAAAGTCACTTTGAACACTTTTAATAAGGTCACTACTTTTGAACTCGATTTTGTTTTGCGTTAAAGATGTACGTTTCAAAGCATCTCCGCTTGGAGTCAAATTACAGCTCATTTCTAACCTTTCGTTTTATTACATTCTCCGCAGTTCATATTATCTTGCCTCTTGTATAGTAGCTCTCATGTTACATTACATTTATTTATTTAACAGATGTTTTATTTAAAGTGACTTATTCAGGCATTCAGCTGGGCATTTGCGGATTAAGGGTAGGGGTGGACGATATGATATGTTACTGATATTGTGATAAATTACATCCTGTAACCTATAAGTAAACTCTGTATAATTTAAAGAGCTGAACTCAGGTACTTTAATTCGATAGAAATGTAAATAATTTGTAATACAATCTTGGCGAAATTCATGTAACATACCAGCTACAGTAACGCCCCTGACCCCGCCCCTTCTAACGTTTCATGATCATTTGAGTCCCTAATTTTTTCCCGCTGCATGTTTATAGCTACCACCCATAAGTGTTCTTTGGTTTGCCCTTCTAAGGGATCCCTTAAAGTTTCTGAGTGTTTCCCCTTAGAAAAAGATTCCAAGTAGAACCTCTTAACCATCCAAAGAACCCTTGAGTGTATGATTCCTCTCATCTTGCTGATTTTTACATTTTCCATCCTTCCTGCTGCTTCATAGTATTTTTAACTTGCTATATAAATTAGTCCATTGTGCCTCGACCTCAACCTCTAGATTGTTGCTTTTGTGGGGTTTTTTTTGTTTGTTTGTTTGTTTGTTTTTCATGCCATAATTTTATCAAAAGTAATTTCAAAGCATTCTATTACGCAGGCAAGCTTTGCATAGACAGATGAAATTATGACCAGTGAGCTTGCTAGCTAAATCGAACATGTCCATACAGTATACAGTAGACTTCTTTTCATGTAAATAGATTTTTATTAAATCTAATCACCATTTTTTTTTCACTTTAGTTAATTAAATTAAATCCTTAGGACAGAAAAAATAAATATCAGTGTTTTGAATTTCATATAATAACACTTAAATAAGACTTAAGCACTATTTTATATACATTTTGTCTTCGAAGTTTATTTTATGTCTTTTGCATTAGTGTGTCAGTAGAAAAGAGCAAATGTAATTTTATTTTAAATTTTTCATGTTCCAAAAGATTTCCTTATAAAACTGCACGACTGTGTGCCTAAGAGAACTGATGCAGTTTTAAAGGCAACGGCTGGTCACACCAACAATTTAGTTTTTTACTGTTTACTGCTCTTCATAGGTTTTTTTTTTTTTTTTATTCAGGAACTTTAAATTTCATTACTATTAAAAGCATTTTCGCTTTACAGTTTTTTTTATTTTTTTACATATGCCTAAGACTTTTGCACAGTACTGTATAAATCGAACGGTACTGTTCTCCATGAAAGAAGCAGAGCTCCCCCCACCTCCTAAATCAGGGCTCAGGGCCCCAACGGTGGCTTTGTCAATCCTGCGATTTGACCTCGCAACCTTTCCGGTCACTAGCAAAGCTCACCATAATTGCTGAGCCACCGCTGAGGCTTGTGTTACCTCATGGGTGCTGTCCTTCTACGGCTCGTTTACATCCGAGGTGTAAATGAACAAGCAGGTCGTATTAATGAGACGGTTAATGAGATTATTTCTGTCAGTCTGATTTACATGACTGTAAGACCAACTGAAGCAGTCATGCAGTCGCTGGTATGGCTGGCGGCACGATGGCGTGGCCCCTGAACAACAGCTGCTGATGACCGCAGGCGACACGCGCTCGACGTTTTAATCGGGGGGTTCGAGGCGTCCCGCTGAGAGACTGCCAACCCAGATCGAGACTCCCATTTTGGCATTGTTTGGTAGATCTATTTTATTTATTTTTGACGTATTGAAACTTAAGTGAATGTACAGTATATTTTATAAATATAAATATACAGTACAGACTGCGCCCCCACAAATTTATAGTTTATTTATTCAAGTAGTGACGTGCGTGTGTGTGCGTGTGCGTGCGTGTGTGTGTGAAAGGAAGCGTCTCTGCCTGCCTGCTATTTCGGTTCGTCCCACACCCACGCGGTAGGGGGTAAAATAACAGTAGGGACTCGTCACTGCTGAATTACAGACTAGCCTCTTTGAAGCAGCCACGGACGCAAATGTGTGTTATTTCAGATTTCGGTGACATTCACCCAGCAATTAGCAGGATCAGAAAATAGCCCTGAAGAGGCAGGTGTAGCGCTGAGTCTTCAGCCGCTTTGTGTGTGTGTGTGGGGGGATTTGCCACCATACACCACATCTTTAGGTGTGTTAGACCCTGCCTGTACTTGTGTGGGTCTACTGTATTTTCTATAGATGAAGGTAAGAACAGAAGGGCTCATTATGGATACACACTCTCTCTGTACTCCCCAGCCTGGGGTGCTGTGTGTTAGCGGCCCAGTCCCTCCCTCGTGTGCGTGTGTGTGCGTGTGTGCGCGTGCGTGTGTGTGTGTGTGTGTGTGTGTGTGTGTGTGTGCACTGAAGCTCCCTCGCTCTCTCTGGGACTCCACTGAATAATCTCCATGTATAATCACTGGCACCGAGTCACGGAGGATGGCTGGAGAGCTTCCAGTCTGTTCTGCTGAGAGGTGCAGAGGGTCTTCTGTTCTCCATATATGGGTCAGGGCTTGAGACAAACTTTTTTGGCTTACCCGCAATTGCAGCTAGTTGTTTTTTTGCAAGTTAACTAGCCAGTTAACGTTTCACTAACCAAAACGTTGCCGCGCTAAATGTAACTGGCTGCTTACATTTCAATAAACAAATAACAATTCATTGGGTGTGTGGAGTTTGGCATTTAGCTAGGTCCCCCCCCCCCCGGTTTTTGGGCACTGTCTGTTCTAGTGTCTGTTCACACCTACCTAAGTTAGGTCTAGCTAAGCTTTTGCGAGGTGATTACAGAAAAATCACTATTTATGTCTTGCTAGGCCTGTCACAGTTATAAACCTTTGGCTGACAATTAATTGCCATACAAACAATTGCGATCAACATCTTAACAGTCTTTTCTGTTGATTTTTGCCATTTTTATAATATAAGCAAAATAGTATCGGAATAATGCTCATGCACACCTTAAAAACAGTCATTTATCCACGTTATTGAGCATGTAAAGTCAAATTTAGAGACTCAAAATGGCAAAGGAATGATCCAAATAATAACTTATGATTATATATTACTAAAATACAATGAGGCTATTGATCAATAAACAATGTAATATAGCAAAAACTATGTACATGAATAAAGTACTATGGCAAAAAAAAACAAGTTTTAGCAATAGTGGCCAAGTCCACTAAATATTACTGCGCTACACGACAAAAAATAATTACAAATAGTTCATAGATCAAATCCTTTGCCCTAGAAAAATGACTAAAATGTGAAGGTGAATAAATTTGATTATTCATTATGTAATAATTGTGACAGGCCTACATCTAGCTATGTGATTAACCTGCAGGAGCCCAAGAAAGTGACTACAAATATAGACTATATAATACACACTCGATTTTTATGATTAGGAGCAGCATGTTGCCAAATATAAAAGTGTTCTGACTTAAAAATTGCTGACCCTGACTTTTGAGGACAGCAAAGACTGAGAGAAACTGATTCTAGATCAGTGCAATACAATAAATACAGGCCACGTGGTGTGTGTGTGTGTGTGTGTGTGTGTGTGCTCTATTTGAGGAACAAAAATGCACCTTTATTAATCTTTATTTTTAGCACTTTATATTTTGAGTGACTTAAATGTAAGAAAGATTAACAAAGTATTCATGAAATAAAAGCCGGTGAAAGATGTTTTTCTTCTATCGCCCCGAAACTCTGGAATAGTGTTCCAGAGAACGTAAGGAACACTCCATAATAGTGTTTTTAAATTCAGATTAAAAACATGCTTGTTTAATTTAGCTTATTCATAGCTGTTGGGTCTTTTATCTTGTTAAATAGACTTTTCATCATTCACAGTACTAACACTATATTTATAGTCCATTAATTAGTGATTGTACATTGGTTCTTTAATGTGCTTGATCAAAAATACTTTTAGACTTTATGATCTTATAAATAAAATATTAATAAATAAATATTATTATTATTATTACTACTACTATAGAGCTTGAGTTTCTAATATTCTCTGGGCCTTTCACATAAAAACTGGAAGGAAAGAAAAAAAAAAAAGCTTAAGGTGTGCGTGCGTGCGTGTGTGCGCGTGCGTATGCCCTGCTCTCCCTGCAAACAGGCCAAAAGGGATGAAGGTTCGGTCATGCGTGTGTGCGTGTGTGTGTGTGTGTGTGTGTGTGTGCACCGTTTGAGCTTTGTGCCCTGTTCTGCCCCCGGCTGGGTCAAACAGAGGAGCGTCTGTGCGTGTGATGACGGGACACAAGCGTGCTGTGAAAAGCTCGCTGCCAAGGCTTGAAATGTGTGAAAGAGCCCAGGCCCAGGCTCTTTACCCCTGAACCCTCCTCCATTCCCAACCTCTCTCTCTCTCTCTCTATCTATCCATCCCTCGATCACTCGCCGCAAACATGTGTGCGTGTCTGCCGTCCACGTCGCCTGGTACTGGAATGGCCCATTAAAGCCTCAGAGAGTAACGGCTTCGAATGAGTGAAAGACAAATAAGCAAAGACAATGGAGGGAGATTCAGATCAAATAAGCCAGAGAGGGTGTGTTGAGGCACAGGGGAAGAGTAAAGAGTTGTTTTCTAGCGTGTGTGTGTGTGCGTGTGTGCGTGTGTGTGTGCGCGCGTGTGTGTCAAAACTACAGAAGACCACAGGAGCTTGGCTGCGTATCCACCCTGTCATTAAGGACAAGGTCACACTTCTTTCAGAAACCGAGAAGCGTCCATATGTAAGCCTGTGAGAGCCTCGGCCTCTCTTTCATGGCCTCCTTTTTTTCCTTTTTTTTTTCTTTTCGTCAATGTCCCCTTTTCTCTAACAGTAAGTGGGCTGTTTGTGCGAGTTTAAGTGTTGACATTTAGATATATAGATATGAGACTGCATTTTACTGCGCTGTCCCGTAGAGCCGTCACGGCCGAGATGATTTGTTGGATCCCCTCGGTATTTTGTGAGTGGTTTTAGATTAGCAGCACCTTAAACAAATGTTCTCAGTGAACGACCTCTGTTTCAGGATCAGCTTTAAGTGATTCACAGCAACAAAGACAGCAAGAAACTGATCCCAAATCAGCGCCTTTACTCTCAGCCTGCTTTCACAAGGACATTTTTAGCATCTTGGTATTTCAGCCTCTTGTTTTGGGGTGCATGTTTTTTTTTTTTTTTTTACTATATACTCAACAGGAGAATTTAAACATGCTGTTCAAGTTAGTGAAACGTGCAAAGAAATATCCAGAATAGGTTTTTTTTTAAGCCAGTTTGTCCTCCAGCCATTTATATTCTTCTTTTTTTTTTTGGGGTTGTACAAGAAAAAAGTGCAGAACTCCTTTTCTGTTATACGGCCCTCGGGGTGCTGTATAACTACTGCATTGCTATCTGGGCTAGCCTAGCCTGCTTGTTTTCATTTTGAAAACGAGTGTATGGTCCTTTTTTTACAGTCACACTTTGAAAACGTTTATTTTCAGGCAACCGCAAAATTCCAGCATACGTCCAAAAACTCAGTCAGAGTCATTATTTAGCCATTTCGCGAACATATAATATCCTATAGTGCTTCATTTTAGCAAGACAATTTTAGCATTTTAGCATGGCTAGCTATGGTGCTGTTAGTATCATGATCCTTAAACAGTAACACCAGTGAAATCATTAAAAAATGTAACTAAAACTATAGGCTACGTGATTTTAAAAACTGAAAGTGTGCAGAGCTGAGGCAATTTTTTTTAGCAAAGTATTGTACTGCTCTGAATGCGAGCTGATAAAAGCGATTAGCTTCTCCGTCTTGTTCAATATAAACAATTTCCAGACAATGAAGCGTAAAAAGGTGCATATCTGACGGATGTCCCAACATGTCCTTGGAAATGCACCTTAACACAATTCATAAACGTCCGTTTCATCTACACGACACAGCTGTCATGAGTCTCAATAAACCCCCAATAACCCTCAAAGGTCCCTCTATTCATCTCTTTCCCAATTTAGGCCAGTCTGGCTGCTACCAAACCGGTCAGGTCCAGACCACTCGGCCTGGTCCCAAATCTTTTTAAATGTCAGTGCCTCTACTGATGTCTATTTATAATCTGTTTGGAGGTTGTTGTTTTTTTCTCTATGTGCTAGAAAAACCCTTTTAGCTTCATATCGATGTCTTCCCTCTACTGGAGCGTGAGCGCTCAGGAATATTGTTCCTGAGGTAAATTTGTTTCTTCAGGGGATGAGGCTCTCTTGATGGATGAATCAGTCTCTTCCCCCCTTTCTCCTGTTGACCTTCTTTGTTTCGGGTGTTAGTCCTTTCTTTTTATATACGCGTCCATTTATTAGCCAGGTCTTGCCTTTTGTTCAGCGCCATAGAAAATTCGGATTGAACTTTAATCTCTTTCATTTTTTATCCCCCAACCCTCTCCACTACCCCACTAGCTTTCGATGTCATCCCAGTCCATGATCTTGATTCTCCCTGCTTTCCAGAAGATCTTGTTTTACTTAATTTGTTTTTATCTAGGAGCATTTTTAATTAAGTTGGTTAATTTTCGGGAAAAAGGTTTGCAAATGAAAGTTTATTGTGCTATCTGATGTTTCTTGGAAAAAACAAAACAAGACAGGATGTTAAGGGGCGTGTCCAAGGGATGTAAATAATGCTGCACTTGCATGCTTGTTGGATGGTCCACTATTTCCCATTTGCAAAGTCGAAATTACGAAGCTAGTTATCTAGCTTGATCTTTTTTTGGTATAGTCCTAACTTGTCCCTTATTGTACACTCTTAGAAAAAGGGTTTCATCAAGGGCTCTTTGGATGGTTCTACCTTTCCAAAGGGGTTCTACTTGGAATCTTTTCTGAAAGGGAAACCCTGTCTTTTAGAGTTCTACATAGAACTAGAGCAGAGGTGTCCAATCTTATCTGCAAATGGCTGGTGTAGCTAAGATTGGACACCCCTGCCCTAGGGGGACAAATCTTTTGGTATATTTTTCCTAAGAGTGTAGAAATGTAATGCAACCGACGTTTAGAGATGTAACCCTAATCGTGTCTATGGCCGGATTGGTAGCTACTAAGTTGTAATTTAAAAAATAAAAATGACCAACCACCGACCACTTAAACCATGTTTTTCTCCTCCAAGGGTAAAAGTCAGAAACAAGTCAGAAACTCGGGTATCAAGACTGTTTCCGAAGCTCCCACTTAATTATGACTTGAAAGGACGTTCACGTGCAACTTGTTTCATTCTGTACAGCATGCGATGCCATTTGGGCCCGCATTACGTAATCGGTTCAGAAATCAATTCAAACAGAAGTCCTCTGGAATGTGTCATCCTCTGTAGTTTAGGATCCCTGAAATGATCTTTCAGATTTATGACTGGTTCTTTTGCTACCGTCAGGCTGCTCAATTGCTTCTCCAGGTTGTTACGGCTCGTGGCTGGCTGCGATGCACCCGAACTTTCTTGGCCGGTGGCCGTTTGAGTCGCCTGACTTTCCGGCGCTGGCCGTCGTAAATCCCTGAAGCATGTGAAGGCAGGTCCAAAGTTAATATTTCTCCACGTAAATGGCCGGATGGAAGCTGTCCTGGCCTGGGACTGTACTCTAGCAGGAAGTGTGTGTAGTTCATTTTTCTGGCTGAGGTCACACCCTTTACTGATAATACATTTACCAGAGTAGCGATGAACAAAGGCGTTGCTTCAGTTAACTTTCTGTCTCTCTTTCTTACTCATACACACACACTCTCATGTACACACAGTCGGTCAGTCGTATCTCAGTCCCGGCCCTGTGCGACGGAATGCTCTCCGGCTAAAGCTAAATATTTAAACAGGGCATACTTGTGCAGCGGTTTATTTAACTTCAAGTTTGGATTGCTGCTTTTAAACCATTAGACCATCCGCCTGCAGCATCTGCAGCACCACCCAGGATATTTCCCTTTTAAAAAATGCTAGGTCTCTCCTTTGATTTTACGAGTAGTATTTTGTTTTCAACAGATCATAAACTTAAAAGTTAAAACCATTTTTAAATAGATAGCTAGTGATTTGTATTCCCTTATTGGACGCCTTTTTAATTATGTCTCGAGTCGGTTGTGTACTTGAGTTAAAAAGTCATTCTTTAAGGGCTGTTTAGTCATCTTACTTTAGAATTAACCCTACCTTAATGTACAATATTTTGTGTTTTGTTTGTGTAGGATTGTGTAGTGCTACTGTCGTATAGCTTTTTGCTCAAACAGCAAAAGATAACAATTTTCGCAACTGTGTTAAAGACGACCATTTACAGCTACCTAGCTAAATGAATTACATTTTAACTAGCTAGCTAGCTAAATGAATTAATTTCTACTGAGCTAGCTGTAAACATTAGCCGCCAAGATCTTATCGATAACTCTGCCGGTGGAGATTGTGCTCATTGCGACATTTAAATGGTTATAAACTCGAATTGTTGGACAAGAATTGTGCTTCCTCCTTTCACATACAGCTCATCTCGACTTCAACAAAGGGTCGT
Organism: Olivaichthys viedmensis; assembly: GCA_028565825.1. Lineage (NCBI taxonomy): Eukaryota > Metazoa > Chordata > Actinopteri > Siluriformes > Diplomystidae > Olivaichthys > Olivaichthys viedmensis. The sequence goes on from JAOUQW010000001.1 coordinate 5,263,773, forward strand.
AAATTTGGCACCTTCCTCTTCCTCTTAATTGCTGTAATTCATCTTCTGTGTAAATGGTGGTCTCTAGGAAATTTGCGAAAACTCCAAATTTTACACTGTTAGAGCAAAAAGGTACGGTACAGTATTCAGCCTCTGCAAGCTAGATGTATCGTTGCTGCACCTTGCTGCTTTTTATTACTTCCACATTCCAAATTGTGGAAATGTTTTTTTTTTAAAAAGGGAAAATAATGTCAAATGACTCCTCGTCTATGCACAAAAGCTTAAAGGCATGTGTTTCTAAGGAAAAGCTTTGCTACACGTCCAATCAGGAGTGCCGGAAAACGGCCTCGGAGTGTGTCTCAACACCCACAGCTCGGCGCTCAATGGCTTTTCTGAATCGGAGAATGAATGTAAACTCGTTTTGTGAAATGGGCTGTGGGATGGTTAACGTAGGAGGCATGTGAGGGCGCAATTCTGTAAAATCGGCCCCCACAGATTGTTCGGGCTGCAGGCGGACATTCATAAAGAGGCCGACGGTGGGAGCGCTGATCTCGGATCAGTTTCCCGGCTGTCTATTCTGGTTCAGTTAATGCGTGTTAATGGGCATGCAGAACAGATCCAGGAACAGATCCAGATGCAGGTTGGCGTATGAATCGGGTCTCTGTATGTATCTCTACATATAAGACAGGACGAGAGAGAGAGAGACAGACAGAAATAAAGGCGACGAGGAGAGAGACAGCCCGAAAGAGGGAGAGAGCATTAGATGAATCATCGCTCCGGGTTTATTGTTCTTTCTTAAAATAACCACTGCTTTTCATCAAATGTCAAATCTAATAGTGCGGTGCGAAAAATGCTACCTTCAGACTCGAGCCTACGTTCGAACTCTTCATGTTTCTTTTCAAACTTTCATTCTAACCGCTGAACTTCTTTCCTCCTAACTTTTATAAACGGGTCGTGACCCAGTTCTGCTCTGACCCGCTTGTGACTCGCAGCTGTGGATGGAGAGCTATAACAGCTTCCCATCAGGCTTTTTTCGGAGGAAGCGTCCTTCCCTCTTTAAACTAATGCCGTGATGGACGTGGCCTTGCAGCACTTCCTCACAATGGAGAGCTCTTGTCTAAGTGGGACGTGGAGAGCAGAAATAGCTGTGTCCCTCAAGAGCCTCTCCACAAAGGTCATCCCGGAGCTCAGGGCCTCTCCACGGCGAAAAAACGGCTTAATGGATTACACAGACCCCGTCTCTTCTTCTGTCTCCCCTCGTTCTGTCTTTCTGCCTGCAGACAGAGCAATAGTTAACCATACTCAGCAAATTGAATCCCGAGCAAAGTCTCTTTGCTTCGTTATTGTGCCCAGCACTTAAAATGTAATATTATCCCTCTGGCTGTGCCGAGTGAATCCACTTAATGCATAATCCGGAGTGGAAATGAACCTCTTCTTTTTTTTTTCTTTTTTTTTTTTTTTTCTTTCTCCCCGTTACCAGATCCAGCGTTTAGCCCAGTGGATATTTGCAAAGTCCTTTGAAAAAGACAGATTACCCAGGGACTGAAAAATTGCTTGGAATTTGCTTCAGATTTGAACTCTGAAGCTAATCTCAGGACTAGGGCTTAGGATGATAAGGATGAAATGTTATACTGTGATTGTAAAATGCCTTGTAGTGTATTAAAAAAACCATTGGTGAACCTGGGATGACTCGTTTAAGGATTTCAGTGCGGTGTAAACATTTAGTCTGTGCTATCAGTAAAGGAACGATATTGGGATAACACTAAACACAAATGATATATTATGCAACCCTAAAAGGTCATCTCAGCAGAATAGGAACAAAAATCAGCTGATGACCTGAAAGTCAGCTGCCCCTTTTTGCTGCCTTGGGCCTCATAGCCATCTACAATTTACCTCACTGAAATGGTATTAGCTTTCATTTTTCCTCCTTTCTTTCTTTCTTTCTTTCTTTCCTTCTTCTGAAGAGAGACAAAAACTGTTGGCTGTTTTTTTTGCTTCTGATTTATTTAACCCCCACCCTCTGGTGCTTTTTACATCATTTACATCGTACCACACGAGGACCCTTTAATAACTCCATTTTTGTACGGTGCATAAATAGTATATATACTATTCATGTGACTTTTGAAAAATTAAGCCATGTAGCCTGTAGTACTGAAATAAAATTAAATAAAAATCCAGTCTCGAGACTGAGGAGAATCAATGACTTATAGTAATGTATAAAGGCCACTTTACAAACGACTGATTATAAATATTATGAGCACTATATGCATAATTTTCATGTTATAAAATCATGTTGTACACTTCAGAAATACATATTGCATCCATACGTGTCCCAAAGTCGCGAGCTGTAATAAAAAAAAATTGCACCGCGTGCTTGTTAACATTAGAAATGACTGTTTCTGGACGCGAGCATGAGCATGTGCACGTGCTTTGGGGAGCAGGCAGCGGAACGGGCCAATTTTACAGGCCGCGGTTTTTGGTTGGAGTCGAGCGTGCGCTAGTGGTTTCTCCGCTCGGCCCCACGCGCCGATGATGGGTAACTGATAGTGCTGTGCATGTGTACACATTGGTTTTTTTGGCTCGAGCGCTCGCGGGGAACGCAGATCTGCCGGTCGATAAGGGAGGCTCACTAGCCGCGCTCGGTCACGGGGTCTGCATTAGGCCACACAAACCAGCCTCGATATATACACCAGATTTACATAAGGGTTTAATGGCTCATTTATCCACGTTTCAGTTTCTTATTGCAAGCACTGTGTCATGAAACACACACACACACACAAGGCATATTGATATACCTAACTCTCTTACGTCATACTGTTCCCCCTTTAGAACACATTATCGCGCACGCCGTTTTATGTGTAATGCTTTCACACTAAGGGTTTTGGCTCCTATATCAGGGCAAAGACAAATAAGCCCATTAGGTGCTCGTGACAGGCAGGTTGAAACTGTCCTGCCTCTAATTGTGTCTCAGGTAATGTCGATAATGAGCTTAGCAAGTGTTATGCAAGTGTCGGTGAGATTAAAGGGATGAGAACGGCTTCGAAAAAAAGTGCTGTTGCACGGAGAAACAATCTGTGCAAGTCATTCCAGATTTATAGAAGCATGTATGTATTTATGTGTGTATTCTATATATATGTGGGGGGGCAGTGGTGGCTCATGGGTTCAAACCTCTGCTCTGCCAAGCTGCCACTGTTGGGCCCTTGAGCAAGGCCCTTAACCCTCCCTGCTCCAGGGGTGCTGTATCATGGC
>JAOUQW010000001.1:5278258-5290488 GCA_028565825.1 Olivaichthys viedmensis
GTGGCAGCTTGGCGGAGCTGAGGTTTGAACCCACGACCTTCTGATCAGTAGTCCAGTGCCCTAACCACTGAGCCACCTTTTTAATCTAATCTAAAAATATGTAAGCGATATGACAATATTTTGTTATTACGATATGTTACATTATGTTGTAATATGCTTTTCTGATGGAATTGTGGGTATCTTCAGTACTGACCAACTCCATTACTACTCAGGGTGGAAAGTAGCTGATTGGACGTTATTTTTTCCTTTGTTCCATGTTAAATAGTTGTTTTTTTGTAATATTTTTGAATGGATTTTTTTTTTACTTTCACTATGGCTACCTACTCCCTATTTCCTACAAACACCAAAGTTTTGAGTATTCTTCACCCACTAAACTATTGCAATGCATTTTGCGATTTCATAAGTGGGCCGAATATTCTCTACTATGCTTTCATACATGACCAAACTCCCAGAAAAAAGAAAAAAAAATTAAATGTAGCACCACCAAGGCTTCCCTCTGGGGGAACCCTTTAAGGTTCTATGTAGAACGCTACAACCAATGGTTTATCTTTCAAAAGCAGTTCCATGTAGAACCCTTTTAGAAAGTTAGAACGCTTGACCATCCAAAGAACCTTTTGATGAAAAGAGTGTTGTTCACTTTTTTGTGCTTGTGTGTGTTTTAACTTTACCCTCACAAAACTGTATATTGCAGTACAGATAGTGTATCATGAAATCGTCAGTTGTAAAGTGATATGTTTGCCATATCGGCCACACTTTCAGGTTTCTCAGCAAAATTAAACATCTTGGTGAACGAAGCCTTATTTGCGTCAAGAAGATGTTGAAATTCTTGACAGGAAGAGCTAAAAAAGGTTCAAGATGTTTTTCTTTCATTTTTCTGTGGGAGGTATTTTTGAAGAAAAGCAGAATAATATCTTCGAACCCACAATTAGTTGATCCCAATTGTTCAACATGACAGCAGGTCAATTCTTCATTTAAAATGGTGCACTTTCCTACAAGAAACTATTCCAAATGTGACTAACAGCGATCCAAGATGGACCGAAACTGTCCCGAAGACATAACACGTTATTGAAATTATTCATATATTGCCCAATGTTTCCATTACTTAGTTAGCTCCGAGCGTGTCACAAGGCAGCGCTCCATCCCATAATAACTCGGCTTGCCGGCCCATTGGTTTCCAGCCTTGCATCGGTTCCAGCTGCGTTTTTGGCATGTCACTCAGTACAAATTCTGTCTGTAATCATTTTCTGTATAGGCCACAGAAACTACGAGAGTGAAACTGATTAGAAATGGTTTGCAAACAGATGTTGCCCATTAGACTGGGGCCAGCTCGCGTGTGTAAATGGAGCTGTAATTAAAACTCAATTTATTTGTGTAGTGCAAGGCGTGCAGCATAATCAGTTTACTCCAAACAGTTCTACACCTCAAGGGAATTAGACGGGATTTTCTGATATTAAGAGTTGTTCGCTATACTCATCATACCCATCAATATTTATAATAGCTCGAAAAAAAACATTTAAAGGGATATTTGACCCTAAAACAACTTCTTAGTCAGCGACTAGAGCTCCAGACAAAAATAAAGATGATGGTGTTTTATTGGCCGCACTCTGTTTTAATAAAAACGCCGCTGTGTCTGCACTTCCAGGAGTTGTTACGGCAAGAAGCATCAAAAATGCCAACCATCAAAAACCAGTAACGCCCAGAAGTGTGGACAACGATGTTATTAATAATGGAGCGAGTCTGGTCAAAAAATGACAATCTATATTTTTGTCTGGAGCTCTAGTTACTGACTATGGAGTATTTTTAGGGTGAAATATGACCTTAATGGCAGGACATGAATAATAGGATTTGCATATCCACTTTATATCAATTCACATAGATTGTGCACTTATGTAACTATTCTTGCAATCAGCTGTACTTAGAATTTCCAATTCTGCACATAATTTACAATAATATACACAAAGTTGCTTAAGAGCATTCATTATATTCGCCCCTGTTTTGAAAGCACATCTAATCTGTCAACTGTTGTTTATGAGGGATCATGTTTTCCATCACAGGCATTGACCAGGGCCAGATGACTTACGATGGGCAGCATTGGCACGCCACTGAAACCTGTTTCTGCTGCGCCCGCTGCAAGAAGTCCCTCCTGGGTCGCCCATTTCTGCCCAAACAGGGCCAGATCTTCTGCTCGCGAGCATGCAGCGTGAGCGAGGACCCGAATGGCTCGGACTCCTCAGACTCGGCCTTCCAAAGCTGCCGGACCCGTGAGCCCAGGCACAGCAGCTTCAAGTCCAGCAAGAACATTAGCAATGGCAACAGTGGTGGAAACGCCTCTGGCGGGCGCTACTCTGCCGAAGTGGACCCTCTTTCGTTGCAGATGGACCTGCTCAGCCTGTCCAGTCAGGCCCCGAGTCTTAGCAGAGAACCTCCGTCCTGGAAAAAGCAGACCGAAAGATATGGCTACGAGAGCCGGAACGAACCTTCCCCCACTCCACTGCAACTGCTGAGTCAGTGCAACATCAGGACATCCTATTCCCAGCAAGACAACAGGCCCAAAGAGCCAGCACACTCCAACAGACCTTCCATATCAGCCCTAAAAGGACATTCGTTTAACGAGAACTGGCTCCAGCCAGAACCGGGGGAACGTTACCCGCCCGAGCTGAAAGCGCAGGCCAGCTTTCATGAGTTGCCGCCTAATGGCTTTATGGACAAGCGCTCTGTCAGCATGCACGCCTTCCAGAGGGAGAGAGAGAGGGAGCTTGCGACACAGCTGGGCCGCAGCAGGAACCCCATCAGCGCACTTAGCTTTAGCGAACAGCTAACCCCATTGGAGCAAACGCCTCGGGGTTCCATGGAGTCGCTAGCCCTGTCAAATGCTACAGGTATCTCTTGACTTAATTCTGGTTTATTGTTGTTATTGAGGGAGTGTTTATCTGTCATTTGTTTGTTTTAGTCATGTCTTTGTTTTAGATCGGACTTTGAACCTGTAAGTCATGGCACTACGATATTGTATAGTAATTGAGTAGGATTTGTGCTTCTTTACTTGCTAACATGAGTAGTTGCTGTCTGTATTTAATGAGCATTGTTTTACCTCTACCCGTGTTATATGTAGGTACCTCTGCAGATGGTGGTGGTAAGAGGCAGGAGCACTTGTCTCGCTTCTCCATGCCCGACCTGAGCAAGGACTCTGGCATGAACGTCTCAGAGAAGAGCAACATGGGCACGCTGAACTCTTCCGTGCAGTTCCACAGCTCGGAATCTCTCCGCAGCCTCACCGCCGAGCAGCCGTACCTGGAGATGGAGCAAACCGTGCAGGTGAAATACCCACTACCGTATTCCCAGCACTCTCCTGGAATTACGGTTCTACCGCCCGGCTTCACCTATCAAGAAGAGGACAGGGTGAGTTTAGTGAGCAACGCTAACAATGCCCGTCTGGCACCCATGAGCGAACGGACTCACCGCCGCGCTCTAGAACCGGAGGAGCCACGACGAAGGCATCATCACCGCTCGCGCCGTTCACGTCGTTCTCGTTCCGAAAACGCACTCAATTTAGCCGCCCAGCATCGCCCGGTGGCGCCGGAGCGGTCACACTTGCGCGTATGCGAGGATTATGATCGCTTTCCTTCTCCACACGGTCGGAGGAATCCAGTAAACGGTGGGATTGGAGATTCCAGATTGAGACAGCAGCCTTTCAGGCCGTGCCCTCGCACGACCTCCGACCTTACGCTCCAGAACCCGGCTCCGCAGCGCCACCTGAATCGCTACGCCTGGGACCAGTACGATTACGAAGACGACTGGTGCTCCACCTGCTCTTCGTCTTCCGAATCGGACGATGAAGGCTATTTCCTGGGAGAGCCCATTCCCAAGCCGGTTAACCTGAGGTATATGACCAGCGAGGAGCTACTGCACAAGTACAGTTCTACCGGACTTGTAGGATCTGGTCACCTTGGAAGCCGAGGCCAGTTACACGCTCGCAAGCGCCGGAAAAGCAAGAACTGTATTATCTCCTAACATTCACCCCTGATGCACTCACCTTGGCTATAACAATTCACTTGTCCCGCTTGAATCCGCTTTTCAATATCGTAAGGTTGTCAATGAGTGATATGCAGTAATGTCAGCATAACACATGCTTTTGCATGTTTTTTTTCCCTTTGATATTCCTAAATAATCTTTTCTTAGAAAGCTTTTTCCCCTGGTCTTGCTGCAGCCAATGTGCGCTTTGTTTTACCCCATTTATAGCCAGCACAGTTTTGTGCCGCTTCTTCTTCGCAGTGTGTTTCTATTACAGGAAAATCAGTTTATTCAGTAACTACAAGGTGTATATTAGTAAACGAATTAATAAATACACTTAAGTTAAGGATGTAAAGTGAATATAATGTAAAAGATGTACCACATATTTTTATATTTTGTAACAATAGAATCATTTATGTATTAAGTATAATGTAGAGATTCGATAGGAACGCATGCAAGTTAATTTGCTGGTTTTTGTCCTGTATTGGAAATTAAAAGAGCTTTTCAGCAAGTAGTTTGATTGACGGGTGTTGGTTCCACAACATCAGAGCGCACGACATGGTCTTTGACTCTGAAATGCACTCACCATCTGCTCAATGAATAAATGCATTACAACACAGAGCGATGAGGCATCGTCTGCCCGCTGTTGCTGACACGTTTCATTTCCACAAAGCTATGCTTATGAAAATTCAGTGATTGTTTCACCCTTGCTTTGATGCATTGTGTCGAGTAAAGCTAGATTGCTGGCTCCGATAGGAGTTGCGTTGTTAATCCCGTTAAATAAACAGTCTCTTTAAAATTGACCCTTAATAAATTTGAATTTATTTGAACAAATTAACTAACCTTAATTAGTAACAACTAATAATTATTATTTATGACTGTTATAAATGTTGGGAGTTCTAAAACTGATTCGTGCACAATCAGAGTAATAACCAACTTTCATAAGGTATAATTAATCATTATTAGTTAATAATTGAGGTATAATTATTTTTTATTTTTTTTAATTAGACTGGTTATTTAACAAGATGTACAGCGAAGCAACTACATATTGGTGCCCCGTGTGAGGAATGGTGTCTACACTCCATTATTACTGAGCTAATATTTGATTATTTAATGGTCAGTGTTGAACGTGGCACCAAATAAAGCTCCCGTTAAATCTACAAAAATTCCTATTAACACTTTCAGGGCCGCAAACAGATGGCTGAAATTCCATTTTAAATAGCCGTCTAATGTACTTGCGGTGTTTGGAATCGAATCAATAAGCCTTGTAGCAGCATTGAAAAATGAGGCATTTTAACCGTCTAGCTACACTGCTGACTTGATTAAAGGTGGTGAAGCACTAATGCCTTTGACAGGCCCAAGGCTTTAGAAGTCTTTGCACTAATCTCCACGGAATGCATGTCCTCGAGTCGTGAATGTATTTTGTGGCGATCGAGAAAAGCCTTGGAAAAGAGCTTGCGTCGAGTCGAGTTGGCAACGTTATTGTAGAAACAGCTGCATAAACATGTGCACTACATTAAGGGCCCTGTGCGAATGACTGGGAGCGACTGTGTTGGTTCTCTCATTCTATGTTTTCCTCCTTTGCCAGTTTAGAAGAGCTGCCAAGTATTTGTTGATCCAAATGAAAGAATGATTTCTTTGTAGCCAATCAGACAACGCCTATGTGCACCGCAGATCGACCAAACGGTCTGCTGTTCAATGGCGATGTTTAGGAGAAGTTGATCTGAAACCAGGAAGACGAACAAGGTTTTTGTTCAGAGCTTAACAAAACAGAAGCTTCTTTGTTTTCAGTAGTGATTGGGGATGAGGGGAGACTGAGCAATCGGTCGTCGCTGCTCTTTACTACCGGTGCATTGATCGGGCCGTATTGAGCAGGGCTAATTCAGCATACGAAGCTCATCAGAGCTGCATACACTCCAGCGCTGCCATATTTTCTTATTTGTCCTGGGAATGCTTAGCTTGTGTCTGAACCAATTTGATTAATGAAAGAAAATATGCTTTGGAAGATGGCACCGTCTGGCTTGTGGTGCGTCTTCTTAGACTACATCTGCACAGGCAGTCGAATCTAATTATTTCCCTCTTGACATGTCTGCTTTGTCCAGCATACAGAATCTTGTCTGTTTTTTTTTGTGTGTTTTTTTTTTCCATTTTAGTTGTGGGGGAAAAAATGCAGCTATTTCAGCAAGAGTTCTTGTTGATCCTACTGAAGAATTGTATTGACTATTTACTCTGGTAAATAAGGAACACATTGTCATCAGTTTTCCACCGTCTAAACATGAGGGTTAAGTGTAGAGGAACGAACAATATGAAGAAAAAAAAAAGGTTTTAACATTGGCAAATCTCCCTCCAGAACAAACCATGTCCAATGCACTAATGAAAACCATCGAGCACTTTGCATTTTGCTTCTCAAACTGGTTTTTGCTGAATCGAGCTCGTTTGTGAGAATTTATACCAGATCTGAAGTCTCAAATGTCCTTGTGAAAGCTGTTTCTAACTCGTAAAGTGAGTGTAAAGTGCTTTTGCACCTTGAAAATGTTAAAAGTTGAGCAATTTTCCTGCATCCAGATAGGCCAAGGTGCAATGCTACATAGAACGAATGGATTTCAGGTTTTCAATAAATATAAATTGTGGGTTATGGATATGCTTCGTGACCGTCTTTGGTTTGGAGTAACTATGCTAAATTGCCAAGCTGGCATTAGATCTCTTAAGATTCATGAGCAGTTAATACAGGCAATTCTTGTGGCTTTAGCGCTGCACTGCAGTTGGTCAATGAGGAAACACCCCATAAAGCCAGAGAAATGGCTGCCAGGTTCATGCACTTATTACCCTCTAAAACGTCTTCCGTGACTGTGATAATGTGTAAAAGCTGCTCTTGCCCCGGGTGGGTTTACTTAAAACCATGAAAATCCCTAATCGGATATTCAAGCTTGGAGATTATACCTTTGTTATGGAACCCCAGAATCATTATTGCAAAGAATAATAATATCATTAAAATATTTATTTAAAAAAAAATCAGAACTGTATAAAGTGGACCATTTGATTTTTTGCTTCACTTTTACTTGTCCACAGTTTTATCATCCCATATTCACATTTAATTGTTTGAAATCTTTCTGCCACCTGGCCATGGCTCCTTTTGAGAGCAAACGTCGGGTCCATCTTCCCTGAATAGCTCCCATAGCTGCTATTTATTCCCCCTAAGGAGGATGTGGAGTCTCTTTGGAAGGTTGCTGAAATCCGTAATTATCGGTGTTTAGAGCCAAACTGCACCAAATTACCGCTTAGCACTCTCAACCCTGAAATAGCCTGATTTAATTATTCACAACTGTAGAATGCAGGAATGTTAATGGCGCTGCAATGGTAACTCTGCGAATAGGAATCGTGTGAATGTAATGGACTCAGATTTCCAGTCTGCTCCTCATCATGTGTGCTAAATTAGTGTTGGCAGGAAAAGGATCGACCCGAGATCGGTTCTGGGTTTCGTATTCTGGTGGTGTTAGTTAGGGTTTGGGTGCCAGCTTGGTTTAAATTCCAACAGCATAAATAGTGAATTTGAAACTGTTAACAATGCGTTGTGGCGATTAAACCGCGGCTGGTCTAGTTAGAAAGACGAGCAGCGCTGACGCCTCGGTGTGTATCCCGTGTCACATAATCAAGACTGACAGTAATGCCCTTTAAGCCATCACCGTTCCTATTCCTTACATCTCCAATTAGGCATTGAATCCCAGATATGTCAAAACACATGTTCCTCCTTTCTCAAGGGCTGCGCAAGCATATGAACGTATGTTAATTCCACGCTGGAATGAATTTTAAACACATGCAGTACATAATGAACGCAGTATTGCAATATAAAGACCATTCGCTTAGGCTTATTCATTTCTATTGTTTTACGCCGTTCAGACACCCCGAGGTGCTTTCTGTAGTGTAAAATGGTGACACATTAATTCACAACACCCCCTCGCAGCGTGTATCTGAATTGTGAAACGTCCATGGTTAAACTGAGCCCATTCATGGCTCCAAATCCACAGTTCAGAAAGTCTCCGAGGTGTTTGAGATTCATGGAATTTTTGGATCTCGACTTTGCTAATCCTGCAGAGAGCCTCTGCTCATGTCTCAGTCACACTGAGCATGCCTAATGGCCTTACTGAGCTCCGGTGTCCCTCTTACATATCATAACACTACATGCACACACATGCTTGGTATCTGCTGGATCACCAGTTTGCTTCACTCTCTTTCGAGAACACGCAGAGGTGAAGCTAGAGGGCGGGCATACCAAGCGATCGCTAAGGGCTCCTGGTCAAATGGGGCCCCCATGCAACGAATGTCAAACTGAGAATGTGTAGGCTTTGTTAATGGTTGACACACACTCCTAGAAAAAAAGAGTTCCTCAAGGGTTCCTAGCTTTCTAATGGGGTTCTACTTGGAGCCCTCTCTGATTTTTTACCATTCTTTTTCTCGGACATAGTGGTAATAAAGTCACACCGCCTAAATAATTAATGCCCCCCTTTGTGAAAACCCATCCCTTTTCTCATTAAGAAAAGTTGATCAACGATCTGCATTCATCGTACAACACTGTTAGCCTATGTACCCAAGGGTTGGTATGAAGCTGGCAGTTTATTAGTTAGCTAATTTTAGAACAAAATTTAAATGCCACTACCCGAGTAATACTGCAAAGCACAAGAAATCGCAAGAAAGGGGAAAAAAGGCTAGTTTGCCAAAAAGACAGGCTTATGTTATCCATGTAAAACATCTGTTACCGCTGAAGCATGTCATCTTCCCCAAATCTTGCTGCTGGTCCCGACTCCAAGCAACTCCAATCCTCCAGCCGAAGATCCTCCTCACACCGAGCAAAATGCTACTGTAGCTAGTGCTGTATGTTCATACCTTGTAAATGAACCCTGAACAAGTCACAAGTAACTAGTTAGTTTAGTACAGTTATATCTGACAACCCAGCGTCATTTGGTTGAATGTAACCAGTGATAAAGAATGTGTGCAGGCAAAGGTACTCTTCATGCTTGAAACGGATGATTATTATATGTAAAATAAAATACAATAAAATGATAAAGACATGTACTGTAAGGAATGGTTCAGAGTGAAATTAGATAGGAATATATTGGTAATGGAATATGTCTGAGTAGGTAAGTGGAGGGCATTTATTTGGTGGGAGCCCAAAGGTTTATTTATTTTTTGCTAATACCCTCCCAAAAGTTCAGAAACGCCACTGCTCACATGATGATTTCTCTTTCTCAGTTCTATTCAGTTCAATTTGATTGGTATAGTACTTTTAACAACAGGCATTGTTAGATTGGTGAAGTAAAAATATGAGACGGTATAACGAAAAAACGTTGACAGGAGCCAGATTCAAATAGGAACCCATCCTCAACTGGGTGACACCAGATAGTGGGATTCTAATATTAAGCTTGTGAAGAAATGAACAGTACTCGGGTTATACACAGTACATATCATGATGAAAACATACAGGATGTTGGGTATTAAAAGAACATTGAGAGTAAGAGTCTCGATATAAACATTGTGTGTATGTATGTGTGTGTGTGTGTGTATGTATATATATATATATATATATATATAACGCATACAAATTCAATATGAAATTTAAAAAGATTGGTGCCTCGAGCAATATTCTTTCAGGTGGCCCAGAATTTCCTAGCTATGCTCCTGATCCTGATGGTGGCAGTCTCTGAGGGATCCAGGTGATATTATTCACTGCAGCAGGAAGGTGAAGTGTACATATAAAGGGCTCTATTCATCACACAAATACATTTGTCTCCTATCTCAGTTTGGAGAGAGCAGAACTTTAAATTAAGCAGAATTAAATTAAATATATCGTGATTGTCTCTGCTTTGCTAACAGTTCTCTAGTCCTGCTGCTGTTCTTTCCTCCAAGGCTAAGCGTTGCGATATATTCTCAACTTTAGCCTTTAACAAGTAGTGAATCAGGCAACAGCTTGCTTTGCTCTGCAGTGAACAAAAAAAAGTACTGCTGTTACTGAATTTATTACAATTTGGCTTTAAAACTGTACCATCTAAAGTAGCTCGTAACCTACAGCCATTAAGTAATATTCAGTCTGTCTAACTATATGCTTGACTCAATAATGATAGTGTGGAGGCCTATACAGAGGTCCTTACTGTCCAAATGTCGTTATATGCACGCATTACAGGATGCTATTCGTATGAATCCATTTCCTTTTTCAAGTGAAAGAATTTATATGGTCTCACCAGCAGTCTATAAGCAGTCTAGGGGAGAGTACGGCGGCCTTGTAAGTCAATATTTTGTGTCCACGAAGTTCAATATCGCAATGTCGAACAATGTGTCTCACTTGATGATTCGAAACTATTTGCATGATATATAAACAGTTATAAAGGTTAGGTTTAGGGGCAGGGTTTAGCATTCGTACCTTTCCTTACGTATGAAATCAAATCAAATCCAACCACATCGCTCTTGTTCGTTTAAATTTGTATGAATTTCTCATGAGATCTGGTTGAATATATCGGATTATCAGCTCATGCCTAGCCACAACTAACTTAAAAAACCCATAATAAATATAACTCAAAATGAGCAAAGGCACCTAAAGTTGGTCCATTTAGCTGCTAATGCTCATTATCATCAGTCATTAATTTGTTATATTTATGACACCAGAAGGCCCGAGAAGTGCGCGTGCTGTAATCTTCACAGGACAGGAAGGCTGCGTCTTCGTCCTCTCATGATGGAGAGACAAAGCCCATCTGCCCCCACACTCACGATCATTCAGATGAATAATGGGTGCCTTCCGTCACGATGAGGCCAACTCCACATTAATAATCATACTAATGAAACTAATTATACATCAGCAACCTTGTCTGACCCCCAGGCCTTAACAGATTGGCATGTCATTGTACAGCTGCCATTGACTTTGTCTCGCTGACAGACATTGGCATGAGATAGATGACACAAACGCTGCTCTTCCGTGCTGTCAGAGTGCTTGTCGTTCTTAGTACGTATTAACGGTGCATTTGTTCATTAGCTCTGATCGACACCAAGCTGATTGTCCCTGCCACTCCAGCAGACAAGGGCAAACTTTACTTGTGTGATGGAGCACTTAGCTAAAATGCTTTTGCTGCTCCTGTCCCAAAGTGGTTCCCATTATGGTCATGGGGTTATGAATCCTCTCATGGTACTTATAATAGTGTCGTCAATGCCGTATTAAGTCCTGATATAGGTTTAAATACCCACCAGTCCGTGAAGCCATTTTAGAGTTTAAGATTGATTTAGGTCTGTTCTTGGCCTTGGCCTCTTGGAAAAAATAAATAAATAAAATTTAATTCTGAAAGTTACCCTAAACTTTACAAAAGTATTGATTTGAGTGTGCAGATGGATCAAATTACAAAAACTGAATGCGTGATCTGGTCAAATTACAACAATTGGCAAGTGTTTCAATGTGAAAGTATCTTCTGAATGTCCATTTAGCATATTCGTAGAATCTGGATTTGAATTTTTTTATTTATGTTTTTATTTTTTTATGAGGGTAAAGGTATGGCACTTCAGTGCGTTTTTTTGTGGAAACACCACATCAAACAATTTATTATTCAATTACAAGTTTTGGGTGACTTCCATGCACATCAACAAGTGTTCAGATTGGTTTCCCAGGACCTTATAGTAGGTTTTTTTTAGGTTTTTTTATTGTGTATTGTGTAGTCCAGAATTTCCTTTTATTACTGCAGGTGAATGTCGGAGCCTATACCCGAGTAGTGTCCTTATAAAGCATGGCCTACATCAGGGATGTCAAGCTCAGGTCCTGGAGACTGCAGAGATTTGTGTTTACCCTCTTCTAACACACCAAATTCACACCAAATTGGGAATTAGCTGATTAGTGGAATCAGGTGTGGCCCTCCAGGACTGGAGTCTAACACCTGTGGCCTACATTTATCACCCATTCTCCAGGAACGTTCTGCAGGAGAAGGCCTGATATTTCTGACTGAGAGACTACCCTATCTCATATAAAAGGGGTGAGTTTATTTGGTCAAATCTTACAGTATAAAATACTAGGAATACTAGTTTGTGCACAGTGAAGCTTTGTAGTGCTTACATGAAAAATATTTACTGAACTCAATAGATTCTCAGATCCTGTGTCGGTTGTAGAGGTATTTTCATTTTTTTGTTATGGATAATCGCAAGTCTGTAATGAAAGATCACAAACAAAAACTTCAGACACTAAAAATCAGTTCTTG
>JAOUQW010000001.1:5294525-5317597 GCA_028565825.1 Olivaichthys viedmensis
CTGTTCTCTCTCTCAGTGAACAAAGCTTTATGTATTGCTCTTCTGATGGTGTGCTCACTTTTGGTCTGTACCTGATCATGCTTTGGATACGACTGATCCAGTTTCAGCAAAGCGTTTTAGAGTGCCGTACAGTGGCAATGAATGTGGTATCAGACTTTTGGATTAGATAAATTCGATTTTTTTTTAAATTACAGTAACAATCTCGATCAGTCGACTGATAATGATGATTGAGGGCTGCTCTCTCTTCTCTCTTCTCTTTGATTCAGAAATAAATGTATACATGCGCATTAACTTCACTATTTACATTTGTCTTAGAAACAAATTTTAATCATAAGCCTTTTTCAAAATGTCTTTAAGACCATGACAAATATATATTCAAACTAGTGTCCCATCCATCTTTATCCAGGTTTTGTACCAGCCTTCTGAACACTGCCCTACAGTAAAGTGTTACCAAATAAAGTGTTACCACAATTTGTAATGGCATTAAAATGAAAAAATAATCGTTTTTCCTTCAATAACTGCAAGTTTTTAGTTTATTTTGAATTATAGTTGAATAAATAAACTCTGGACGACTGGAAGGACTTCAGAGCAGCTTGAGAGCAGCTTGAGAACAGCACAAGAGCATCACGTGAGCTTTTGTTCAAGCTAGAACGGAAACAGCTCCAAATAGCCCACAGAAAGCTACTCATTTGCCTCTCAACATTTCAATAGGTTCCTTTTTCCCTTTATTCCTTCAGGCTTTTCATAGCTATATAATTATACAGATATTCAAAAGGTACTGAGTGAAAAGTCTAATGAATAAAAGAACGAAACTTTACAATAGTCATAATTACAGACCTTACGTTCGAGAGTCTCCACACGCTCTCTGATTTTAGCGTAGCGTTTGATCTCGTGCTCCGATATTTCTAATCTTCATATTCTTTACAGATTTTTCGATACGATTTTTAAAGACTGACTTTCACGAGCCCTATAAAAGAGCGACACTTTATTTGAAGGGGACCCTACATTGGGCCTTTATAACACAACGTGGCCTCAGTATTATAAGGTTCGATCTGCCGTTCATTTCTCACCCTGATAGAACTTCATAGTACTGAGGTCACGACATCCATAAGCATTGCATAACTCTTTTATAAAGTAATGCTGGATGATTTATGAAAGGCTTGTGTCAAAACCCGTGAGGTGTAATTACAGGTTTTATGTAGTATACGACTTTGTCTTTACATGAAGGAGAAGAATTTTATGGTTCGACTGTTCAAGATTGTTAGTCTGATTTATTTGATCCTTATCTTGAAAGTTATTAGTTTGTTTTTACGAACAGCACATTCATGAAAATTTGAGACGTCCTCTATGAAGTATCCATTCCAGTCATATTCATTAAGCTAAAAAAGCAGGCTTCTTAAATAACTACAGTTGTAAAGGGTGTACATTAGTGCTTCATAACAGGGTCATAAATGCAAATTTGATTACCACTTTAGTTTGAGGGCCTGGAAATCGTTCATTCAGCTGATATATGGGCTTGTTGAATACGTGAACTTGCATTGGAATAGTGCTTCATGGTAGTTTTGACTGCAGATGGACCACTTCAGTTAAAGAACATGTAATTCCATGCTCCTATATGAAGCAGATACGGTAAAATACAGTTTCCGGGGCTCTCAGACGACGTCTCAATGCTTCATTAATGTGCTGTTAGTAAAGACAAACTAAACTTGCAGATAAAAAAAATTACAGATTATATAAACTACAGTCTCGAACGGTCCAGCCATAATGATTTTCTTTTGCATTTGAAGACAAAGTCACATAACAACATAAGAACATTTAATGTCACCTCACGAGTTTTGCCATAAGCCTTACATAAATCCTCCAGCATTACTTTATAAAAGATTCACGCAATGCTTATAAAGGTGTTATGAAGGTCCAATGTAGGTACCCTTCAAACAAAGTGTTACCCAAAGAGTTTAATGAAGGGAGAACGCCTACATAGGGGACATATTGGAGTAAAGGTGACGGAGAGCTAATCAGAGTGAAGTGGCATCCAATCTGTGAGGAACCTGAAACACAAGACATAGACATTGATGATAATTAGTTAGCAATAGTAACGAGATGTACACATTTTAGGATATGTACATATGTAGCTGCTCTTTAACCAACAGCCTAAAACATATGGCCACATGATATATTTATGAATTATATATTTTTGATTTTACACTAAACCAAACTTAATAAACTGTTGTGCACTCTACCACGTCATTACTCAAGACATCGACGTGTGTTTTTATTTTTAAATGGAAAATTATTAAGTATGACTAAGTATAAAATTGTATTTACTCAACTTTGTCAAAAAAAAGTGACTACAACTTGGGAAATATTACATTTATGTTTGTGCAGGCGTTCTAGTTGGAAAGGGAAACAACCCTGCAATGATTTTAAAAAATAAAATAAAAAAATTCCAATGATTGTCTTGAAAATATACAGAAATTCAGATTGCACTAGAGCCATAGTTCTTGAAGTGGGGTCCGGGGAACCCCAGGGTTCTACCACATATAGTCAGGGGGGTCTGATTTTATTATTATCATTATTATTATTATCATTGTTATTGTTATTACTATATTATTATTATTTTTATTAATTATTATTTTAATGAAGTGTAAAGTTGTTATAGTTATTATTTAGTTATACTTGGAGTTACGAGCCTAATTGATTCACTTTTATTAAACTGGATTTTTTATTATTTTTTGCCAGTTACACGAATGTTTTCCTAACAGGACGTGTTTTTTTCTAATCTAAAACTCCAGCATAATTAACGTCATTTTTGAATCTACACCTACAATAATTATTATTTTATTTTAAACTATGAAACATGCTGTTATAATATGACATAAAATGCTTCCCCCCTTCTTCTTCTTCTTTTTTTTTTTTACACAGTGTAAAACCTCATGGCTCCAATAAATCAACATGATGGTTCATATTGGTTTAAAATGCGCTTTATATTATATTCTTAGAATAAATCTGTGCTGCGAATCATAAGGAGGCCTCTGTGATTTATTATTATTATTAATTATTAATAATTATTATTCTTTTCTTTAATAATTGAAAAGTGACCCTTGGCTGTAAAACGTTTTATAAAACTTTATTTATTATATATATATATATTTTTTAAAGATGCTTGAATGAAAACTTTCCCCAAAACGCAGTTTCGTGGGCTGGCTGCAGTTTATACTTCGGCCGCTAGGTGTCAGCAGCGTGTTTCTCCGCTGTCTTGTGTGCTTGCGTGTGGTTCCCTCTTTTATTTCGCGGCTCGGCGGCGGAAGTGCAGTGCGTTCGTGTGTCCTGTTGTTTAGATTTCTGAATAGTCATCGTTGCTCGTCGGCGGTCAGCTCCAGCTCCAGCTCCAGCTCCAGCTCCAGCTCCAGCTCGAACTCTTCTCCCTCCCCCCAGATAAAGCGCCGAATCCGCTGAGAATGCCTCTGGAAAACCTAGAAGAAGAAGGTCTGCCCAAAAACCCGGACCTGAGAATCGCGCAGCTCAAGTTCCTGCTGACGCTCGAGGACCACAAGCAGGACGCCGACGTCCAGACGGAGCTCATGGAGGCCGTGCGAGCCAACCGTGAGTACACGAAGGGCCACGCGGCGGGACGCGGCGCGAACCTCCGGCTTCATTTAACGCGCCGTTGCGCTAGCCTGAGCTAAGCTAAGCGCTAAGCGGAGCGCTCGAGCGCTCGAGCCGAGAAATCCCGCCTCCTCGGTTACGATTGGCTGGTAGGTCGCACGCGCGCCGCAAGCCGGTCCAATCCGTGGACTGCTTTTTTTTTCTTTCTCGCGTGCGTGAGTGAAACCAATCGTCGTGCAGAAGGCGGGGCTTTGACGGAAACCGGGTGGGGAAAATAATAACCGGTATGGGCGGTAATAGTGTGGTTTCTTTACTACCTACATAAGTGCATTATAACGCGGAAGTAATGGCTTTTACAGCCTGGGGCACTGTGTATCCGCCGGAAACCGTTCCAATTGAGCTGTAATGCATTTTTTTTTTTTTTTTTTAAATACTTCATTTTTACCACCTCTAGTGAGCAGTAAGTAAAAATTTATTATTATTTATTTTTTATTAAATTAAATTTTTTTTTTTTTAAATATATATAAATATAGCAATTTCTTCAGTTAGTCAACCAAATACTGCTAAACTGTTACATAACCTAACTTAAAGTGATATTCCGCCCCTAAAACATGATCCGAGTTAGTAAGTACAGCTCCAGACAAAAATATAAATATAGATGATGATGATGATGATGATGATGATGATGATGATGGTGGTGGTGGTGATGAGGATTTTCCTTGACCGTTATAAAATTATACACTTGTTGCCTCAAAACATACTGATCAAGTTCTGGAGCTCGACTTACTGAGTCTCATGAAGTTTTTGTGTCACCCCCTGAGATTATAGACTCACAAAGTCCTGCTCATGACGTTTGCAGCTCTAAATGGTTCAGCACCGGCGTATCTTGCTGATCTTCTGAAGCAGTGTATCCCATCGCACAGCTTTTTCTTGTGAACTATACGTGTTTAATTTAGCCGTTTCATAGCTGTTGGGTGTTTTATCTTGTTGAATAGACTTCTCATGATTCGTAGTACTAATACTACGTTTATAGTCGGTTCATTAGTGATTGCACATCGGTTCTGTAATGTGAAGCACTTTGAGATTTCGAACTCGAAATGAAAAGTGATTGTGTGAGTATCTGTGACTTGTGCGTTGTAGACATGGCTCCATATTACGAGTCCTTGTGTAAAGAACTGAAGTGGCCGGTGGACTCGGACCTGCTGAGCAAGATGAAGAAGGCCAACGAGGACGAGCTGAAGCGCTTGGACGAGGTCTTGAAGGACGCAGAGAAGAACCTCGGCGAGAGCGAGATCCGGGACGCAATGATGGCTAAAGCGGAGTATCTGATCAGGATCGGGGACAAGGTGAGGTTTTCTTTCAATTCCTTGAATTGTACTTGAGAGCATTTACACTTTGCTTCCCATTGTCCGAGTAACACCGTTTTAATGTTTTCGTGTTCTCCTGATCAGGAGGGAGCTCTGACTGCCTTCAGGAAAACCTACGACAAGACCGTTGCCCTGGGCCACCGATTGGACATCGTCTTCTACCTCCTGAGGATCGGCCTGTTTTACATGGACAGCGACCTCATCACGCGCAACACCGAGAAAGCCAAGAGGTAGCGCTTCATAAACATGACATCAAATATAGCATGTCTTCATGCCGTCAGTTATTAATGTGATTCTACGTTTAGGAGCTCGGAACCAAAATCCGCAAGGCTATTTTTTAAATTTTATTATCGCTAAACCTTTTAAACTCCCCCTGCAGTCTGATCGAAGAGGGCGGAGACTGGGACAGGAGGAACCGCCTGAAGGTGTATCAGGGCCTCTACTGCGTCGCCATCAGGGACTTCAAGCAGGCGGCCGAGCTCTTCCTCGACACCGTGTCCACCTTCACCTCCTACGAGCTCATGGACTACAAGACCTTCGTCACGTACACCGTCTACGTGTGCATGATCGCGCTGAAGAGGCCTGACCTGAGAGAAAAGGTGAGATGTTTAGGAAGGGTCCCGCACGAAGAGAGACTATTTTAGATAAATGTAGTGCTCCAGTTACGCAGAGTTTATTAACCAAGGGGGAACTGCTGGTTTCATTTGAGCGTTTCAACGCGGCGACGCCCATAGCGCAAACGGCACTACTTTCTCCCCCCTGAGAAAATTCCAAATTACGTACCGTTTTTCAACAAGCTCAATGGTGGACAGAATTTTAGGCCCGTTAAAATGAGACGGACATCTCTCATTTTACAGGCAGTCAAATTAAAATTTGCTACACGCCGTATTTAGTCGTCTTTCCCCCCGCAGATTAAAAGAAAATGTTTCCAGCCATCCCAAAATGATGGATGCTTTAGAGGAGTCTCGAAAACATGCCGTAACTTTATCCCTCCACTGTCTTTACTGCGAGCTCGTTAGAAAGAAAAAGGGCTTCTGATATTCTGTAAGATCGCATAATACAGAAGGGTAGTTGGATCATTAAGAGGTGAATTTGTTTTGTTCAAAAAACTTTCATGCTTTTCTTTTTCACAGTGCTATTAATGCTCTCGTTCCATAACCTGCATCCTACATCCACTTCCTTTTCTTTTATTAAATAAATGAAGCAATAATCAAACCCTCCTCCTTAAAAGCAATTTGAGCGTTCCCAGCTGTCATGAACGCAGCATTGGGACCTAAGAACATTTTGTTTATTTTAGCCACACATGGTCCTCTTGGTTCTTCAATAACATGACATTAATGCCATATTGAATACGTGAGGTTGAGATTGGAACGTAACGCTGGTCTTCTCTCAGGTGATTAAAGGTGCAGAGATCCTGGAGGTGCTGCACAGTCTGCCTAGTCTGCGTCAGTACCTGTTCTCCCTCTACGAGTGCCGGTACTCCATCTTCTTCCAGTCCCTGGGTGAGTCCACATCACCCCCCCTCTCTACATATGGGTCAGGCTCTATTTAAGATTCTGTGCTTGTGAGATCAGATCCCCTGAGTGCCAGACCCACTGTTGGGACCTTAAACAAGTCCTATAGTGATTGAATAATATGCTTTAAGACTTATTTTCATTAATTAGCTGTAATTTTACTATCGACTGCAAAAGAAAGAACCATGTTGGTTTATTCACGGGAGAGGTGACATCACGCCTACCTCAGTACCAATCAGAATTCGCCATCTGCTTATGTCAGCGCTCCCTTTACCCCGGACCACGATTCATGACTTGTGTAAAAGACAAAAGCACTGTGGAGTTGTTTTTACGTTGCCAGGGAAACGCCACTGTTGATCATTATGCAATGTGACACGCCCACACAGTTCTGATCAGGCAGAAAATGGCACTTTTCTTAGCGTTTAGGCAGCATTTAAATTGTCTATATTGGTAAATGCTTATTAAAATGACAGTTCTTTTGTATCAATCACTAAAGATCACAAATAATTTGGAACCGTTGCCAGGGGCTTTAAGGGTTTTATAAATGTAAAAGTGAATGCAGTTCAATGTTTCCTTGGTTGCACTCGTGAACAGTTTGAATTCGGTATTAATAAGAAATATTCATGGCTAGGAATGAACAACACCATGTCTTTTTAATTAGCTGTTTCGCACTGATGTTTTATAATTGTGGTAAATTTATTAACCTGCACACTTCGCTTTCCTCACCATGTCGTTTAAGGACTGTTTGCTTTTCTTTCTTTTTGTGCAGCTCGCGTGGAGCAGGAAATGAAGAAGGACTGGCTCTTCGCCCCTCACTACCGTTACTATGTGCGTGAGATGCGCATTTTGGCCTACAGCCAGCTGCTGGAGTCGTACCGCTCTCTCACGCTAGGCTACATGGCCGAGGCGTTCGGCGTCAGCACGGAGTTCATCGACCAGTGCGTACACGGGTTAAGTTTTGGGACTGTAGAAGCCAATGAATGCATTTTCTCAATCCACATTTTCTGTTTCCTCTTCACAGGGAGCTCTCTCGGTTCATCGCTGCAGGCCGTTTGCACTGCAAGATCGACAAAGTGAACGAGATCGTCGAAACCAACAGGTAAAAGATGATTCAAACCTTTTTTTGTGTGTGAGGGCGAAAGCGTTTCCTGTAGCATAAAAAGAGTTCAAGTTCATCAATTGAAGGTTTTTTTAGAGGCGCAAGCTAGCGGCACCCAGTGGTCAAAAGGATGAAGAGCAGCTGTTGCTGCAGCTTGATAGAATAAAGCTTTAATATCCAAATTCTAATGCTGTTTTACGCTTTCTCCCCTCAGGCCGGACAGTAAGAACTGGCAGTATCAGGAAACCATAAAGAAAGGGGATCTGCTGCTGAACAGAGTGCAGAAACTATCTCGGGTCATCAACATGTAGCATGTTTAAGCAGCAGGAGCGTTTCCTCTTTAGGTGCGTGATGGTTGGTCCGATACGAATCGGTGGTCTCGACTTTTGTTTTATGTACAGTATCTAATAAAAAACCTTTTCAGCGAAACCGGTGCCTTCATCATCTGTGTAGGTGAGGAACCGTGGCTACAGCACAGAACAATACAGAACGTTCAGAAGAATGGACTCTCGCATTTCTTTTTTTCTTATAAATAACAGTATAAATTACTTTTTTTTTTATTTACAGAAAACCTGTTACAAAACAAATAGACTATACAATCTTTTTCTTTTAAATATTACGTAAATCTAACCTACTATGTTTGTTCATGAATTACATAGCAGCCAACGCACACAAGTCCAGCTGATCAAATGATTTAGATTATGTAGATAAAAAAAAAAAAAAGAAACCAAAAAGAAGTCAAAAATATACACACTTGAATATCATTTTTCTATGCTCGGTGTAGATGTTTCTCCTCCAGGACTGAGCTGTGATTCACATTCCAGAGCTGTGCTTCTTTTATCAAATATAATTTCCATCATATGAAAAACATTGCCAGTGGAGTTGCAGTTTGACAGAAAAATAAAACTTCAGAAGTAGTCAAAGAAATAGAAGAACGTTGGGGAAACTGGCGTTGTTTTAACACCAGGGCTGCGCTCCAATACTGTATTAAACACGCCCTCGAGTTTCCCCTCACCAAATTGGCTCAAATTAAGTGCATTCGAGGGCCCTAGGCGACATCAGTGCACACCTCGGGAGCAGAACTTGCCCAGAAGGCATTGAGGTCTGATGCAGGGAACAAACTGTGGGCGAAGTGCTTTTGTTAATGTCCACAAAAAATACTAAACATTTCAAAATGCCAATTCCATCTATACAATTATACAGTCCCATTTCTACCCGCCTCGCTCTGTTCCGCAAGTGGCCACTCGTGTTGAGGGGGCGTCGACAAGGGCGTATTATTAACCGCATTGAAACGCAGCACATGATTTGGGTCAATCGTACATCAGCTGTATCTCACTGCACTGTGTGAAAGGAGAAGAGGACCGCGTAATGGACAGGAAAGAAAAGCAAAGCAAGCTCTTAACACTCGAGTAACGTGAAAACAAAATTACTGCTGGAAAATTCGAATGAGAAACTAATTCAGGCACTTTTTTTTTGTTATTTTCCTTCTCCGATTCGTTATTATTTAAAAAGCTGCAAACGACTGATTGAAGAAAAAAAAAAAACTGTTTTGAAACACAAATCTAACGTTTGGCAACGGTGGTGCAAGAAAAGGTCTGCATTAAGTGTTCACTTCTCTCGTTATTATATCATTCTTTTGTCTCCCCCTGGAGCCCACAGATGAAATTACAGGAGATTGGGACTGGTAAAAAAAAAAATAATAATACTAATAATCTCTTGCATTGTGTTTGAGGCCATATCAATCACATTCTCTGATCATTTTTGATTTACCAAAAGGGGAACACAGATTAAAAATAATAATAATTAAAACCTGCACTGTATGACTGTCTCCACTACGGTGGCAACTCTCCTTCATAAGGATTTTTCAGCACAACTTAAATAAGAAGCTCCGTTTTGCTAGTAAGAGGCATATTGCATTATTGGCTTGGCAGTGAACCACTTCGAACAATCTTTAAAACGGATCCGTTCGCTAAATAAATAATAACTCGATCTCAATTGTACCAAAAAACGTGTGTAAGAAAATGCCTGTGCAAAAATACATCTCCGTATGTACAATTCTTTTTCTTTTTTTTCTTCTATTATTTTTTTTTTTAAACAAAATATGTATTCTGAAATAGGGTTAACTTCAAATATTCGTCGATAGAAAAAAGTCAAAGATAGAAAAAAGAAAAAGAAAAACGCTCTCATTTCCTCAGTTACGATCGCTGACTGACATCAGTGGAGTTTGGAAAATTTTACGCAAAGCTTACGACTTTTTATTTATTTATTTTTAAAGTTAAGTTAATACTCACTCTCGAAGCGTACGATCGTACGTCTTTCGGGGGTCGTAAGCTTCGAGAGTGACTATTAACTTAACTTTATGGCCGGTCCGTAAGAAAATCTGATTTATTTCAATGATCCAGAACACTATATGGACAGGATTAGTCATTATTGGAAGTGGCAATACGGTTATTCCATACACGAAGGCTTGCTTTTGAATTCATTCATCGGCGTGTGTAAATGTGCGGCGACAGCAGACGAGGGCCAAGTATCACCACGAGCTTCTCACAGTACTTTGTCTCTTCTTCTGTATTGCCGCTACGCTACGCTCATGCTGCCAATGATGAATGAACGGTGGTAGCGTTAATTAGGGAAATGACATCACTGCTGACTGGCTGGCTTTCACTCGTTCTTAGCTGCATGAGCTGAAGTGCTCCTCAAAAGTCTCAATCAGGAGCAGGACGAGGTGCTAACAGACATCATAACTATGGTTCTATGCTATAGTGTAGGCGTGGATCCCAGTTAAGGTTTTGTAGTAAAATTGCATGATCTCTTTAGTGTGTTTAGGCGAGCACTCGTCCCTCACAGCCTGATGTCTACGTGTTGCCGTAGTGATAATGGGCGATCGACAATCTCGAACTGTGGGATTTGTTAAAACTGACAGTGTTTCAAGGCGAACGGTCCTGAATTGTAACAGTTACAATATTTTAAAGGTTTGAATAGGATAAGAAGCCATCAGGTCCTGGAATTAAAGGAATACTCCATACTTTTTTTTTCTTCAAACCTAATCTCTACCGCACTTGCAGTGTGTGTGTGATTATCACAACAGATAAGAATTTCAACACGATTTCTTGTACTGAGGAAAAGCGGAAAACCTGTTTACTCAGAACTGTTGTAATACAAGTCTAAGGGCAGTTGTTCAGGCGTTTACGCCGAACACTTCAGCCAAAGGTATTTGTAAATGAAGCTATAAATCTGTTATAATTTGTCCTTTAAAATATGGGACTACTTCTTTAGAGGGAAGAATTTACCGACGTGTGGGTCTAACAGCGTATGGATCCCGTCGGGAAGGTGAAAAATAATCGGGATTACTTTTTAACCGTATTGCTCCTTTATTATTAGAGTGTAACTTTTGAAGTAAACAGGTTTTCCGCTTTATTCCCAGTACAAGGGAACATTTCAGATTTCTTGTTTGTGGTAATTACACATACACACGATGGAGAGAGATTAGGTTTAAAAAAAGTAAATGTAATGTAATTGCAGAAGCAATAAGGAGAAAAGTACCCTTAGCTTCCCATCATGAAGAGATCCAGTTTGACTCATATTAGCAGTGCTGAATACGGTTATGTGTAAAGTAACTAAGCACTCAAATCAGCTGGGCTGAGTTCATTGTGACGAAAATGAATAACCAGGAAGGTTCTGCTGATTTAAACGTAGGTGCTAAACGCCATTTTGTTCCATGTGCTCTAAAGCTGCGGGTACTTGAAGTACGTAAACAAAATGCGTTCTGAAGAAACATTAAGACCTATAAACTGAATAGTTTATAACGTTTGCCTCTCGGGTGTTTATTTGGATTCCGTGATGACTCGTCCTTATTTTCTCCGTGAAAAGGGCTGAATTATTGTTTCAACTTAATAGGATTGCGTTTTTGTTTTTCCTTTTCACATTGAGACTCCTGATATTCCGTCCTTCCCCCCTGTGCACTACCATCAAACACTCACAGTTCAGGCAGCACAGAATTCCATTTCCAGTATTCCGGTATCACACACACACACACACACACACGGACAGAAATGATGCTCATGAACCCTATGACGTCCCTCCGATGTTGTCGTCGTGGCCTTGTACCAGCCCTTATCTGTACCTCTGCATCACACGCTGCCGCGGGGGCGACTGCCATCTCATCCACACACCTTTCTTCCAGTGTGACGCCCCCGCGTGGCCGTGAGGAACGACGTGCCGTCACTGAGCCGCCCAGTGCGCTCTCCACCCTGAGGATTGTGGGAAGCTGAGAGTAAGAGAAGAAGAAGAAGAAGGCCTCGTGCAGTGTGGCGTGACGGGCGCTAAGGGAGCTCCGCTCCACCGCTTCGCACCCCCAGAGCCGGCCCACCTGTGTCAGGGGCGGGCCTTCGGCTGGGACAGGAAGAAAAAGAGCTCCGTGTTCAAATTGTGCACTGCATCACACACGAATATAGAGACGCAGGTTTACGTGTACAAAATAATCTGATTACTGCAACAACTCGTTTAAAGTAATTGTGTTACATTTAAGTCATGTCATCATGTGAAAATGTCCTGCCTTTTTTTTTTTTTTATACACTAGTCGGCAAATACTTCATATTTAATCATTCTTCTCTTTGTTTATTTTTGACCCACATGGAGACGAGCCTTTTCAAAGCGTTTGCAGAAAGATTTTCATATTACCAGTATACATGCGCTAAATGAGCAGGTTATTTAATTCAAGGCATCGCATTTCTGTTTCCATGACGACTGAAATGAGATAATAATCAGATTAATATTGTGCACGTAAACACGCTCTCGGTTGTAAGACGATAATACAAATAAAGATTTGAACTGTGACATTACACAACATTAATGATGTATTTACGAGTTTAAAAACAAAAAGAAAACCAGGGCCGGATTTCTGTCCGAATTCACACACGATCATATTTATTTAACAACCGGCCACGTATCTCGTTTGCAAATCCCTTCCGCCCTTAGAACCTAAACAAAGACCCACACACGCACCTGATGTATGAGTGAGTTGTTGGGAAGCCCTGGCGTTCCTGGCATGGGCCGCGCGTGTTTGCCGTGGATGTTGTTGATGGCTGGAGACTTGGCCATTTTGGGCCGGCAAGGCCCCTGCGCCCCTCCCCCTCCCCCTGCAGACACTAGAAAAGGCAAAGAACACGTCATTACCAAACACTCGACTTACCAAGCACAAATAAAAGACGGGTATAACATAAGAGTTATAATAATATTGCATGTTTTTATACTTGCTATAGAATTGGGGAACGCAACAATCATATCTAAGTCTTTATTAAACACCCAGATAATACACGATATGGACATGATATTATTATTCTACATCACATTAGCAATATGCTTTAAAATATGTTAAAGCATACTAATGAACCCGTGATGCATCGCAGTTAAAAACCCATCTTCGTTCATTTTACCAATATTATTACGCATAAATTTTTTTTATTATGCCAATGCCACGATTTATCAAAAAAAACAACACATCGAAAACTTATCTGGAACCTCGGCGATCAGTCCAAATGCTCACAGAACACTATTTTAAAAATTGTGGTTTGTTAAGAGTGCTCATTTGCATATTGCGAACTTCTGCAATAGCAATGAACAAAAACTCTCAACCAGGATGACTACAGCTGAAAATCTCATTGGGAAAATCGAAGGTTTCATATACTCTCGTGTAATTTGCATATTGGAACACGATTGGCTCTTGTGTTTTATGACATCAAACACAAGAGCCAATCGTGTTCCAATATGCAAATTACACGAGAGTATATGAAACCTTGCACTTCTAATGAACCAGGGTACCTGTGCAGCTAGCCGTGCTAGCGAGGCCGCTGGTGGCCGGTGAGGTCTTCCTCCTCTTCGTGTTGATTCTGGCGTCCGCTTCGCCGCTCTGGTGCACGAACGGGCCGAGCGAAAGCGTCGAGTCGCTGCTGTTCATCATCACGCTCATGCGCTTGATGGGCTCGGCCGCTTCCTGGCGCACGCTCAGCGAGTTGGCGCGGCCCGGCGGGCAGTTCATACCTGCACTGTGGGAGGAAGAGGAAAAAGCCACAGATGTGGGCGTGGAGGTAAGCGTGGCGTGGAAGCTGCTCCCTGAGGTGCCCGAGTTCACCACGCAGTTCTTTTTAAACGAAGAAGAGGAGGAAGGGGAGGTTTCGGCGCCGTATTTCAGCAGAGAGCTGTTCTTGCGCTTCTTTGCCGAGCCGAGGCCAATCGCGCTACCGCTACTGCTCACACTTACACCGCCGCTGTTGTTGTTGTTGTTAGCACTGGAGCTAGCTAGCGTAACCGCGGAGGGCTCCTTGACCCGGAAGTGCTTAGGTCCGGAGCGGGACTTGACGGGTTTGCTAGAGCCGGGAGCGGAGGGCAGCGAGGACGAGTGTGCTGAAGGCATCTGGGGTGAGGACGAGGACACTTGTCTGGACGAGCCGCCGCCGCTGTAGGTGAGCTGCTCTCCGGCCCTCTGTGACGTGACGCGGGCATTTAGGGTGGTCCCATACGACAGTGCGGGCTTGCCGTCATGCGATTGGCTGTAAGGCGGTGGAGGGGAGGGGCTGAGGAAGCCCGAGGAAGAGGAGAGCGAGTTTGCGCTCGAGCGGTGAGATGACGTAACTGCCGACGAGGATGAATTCTCCAACGCAAGCGGGATTTTCCTGCGGGATGAGAAACAACGTCTGAAATAAAAATACACTCACTCACGTCTCTGTATTTAATTATAAATTGAACATAATAGATATTACAGTAATTATGTTATCATACATAATCAGCTGCATATGGCACCGTAAGCCACAAATTTACAGTTGCGTCACTTAACACACACACTTGAGTGCAAAAGTTTGCACACCCTTAGGACAAAAAGAAGACATTTAGCTTGTTAGGTTTCACAGATGTTCCTGCATGATCACAAGTAGCCAAAACTTGCTAAATAACTTCCAGATGTCATATAGTGCCTTCTTCTAATGAGGTCTGGACACCAAAATGGTGATAGGAATGTTGTCTTGTTGCAGGATACACCCACATTTTTCCCCATGAAACCATGGGGGGGGGATGCTAACTTTTGCACTCGACTACATCTGACTCCCCCTTTATTTATTTATTTATTTTCCGAGTCAATTCAGTGCGTCAGCGGAACGGAGCTGGCTGTAGTGAAATAAACATGGAAAAAGGATGATGGGGTCACTCACTTCCACATCAGTGAGTTGACATGTTTGTCCATCATGGCCACCAGCGTATACCGGACCCGGTCCCAGCGCCGGTCGAACGAGTAACAGCTTCTCCCAAACAGTCGGCTTCCGTAAGTGCAGTACTGGTTAGACAAAAAAGGAGAAAATCACTGAAACAGCTCCATGTCAGAGTGAGCTGCATCCCATTTTATAATAACAGCTGCCATCGCGTTTATACAGAAAGCAACAAATCAACTGCATGATACTTTTAAGAAGTTTCGGGTTGGGAATTTAAATGACGTTCATTTCAAAGGTCCAAAACGGCCATAAATTTCATTTAAACACAACTGATTCGTACACGTTGTTCTGTTTCTGCTCATCAGGTAGCAATCAAGCCCATGAACAGAGTTAGCTGTGCAAGTTGATACCTATACAAGAATACATTATTTTATATTCCATATATTATAATGTACATGAGAGAGACGTCCTGTCATCTTGCTTGCACATATATTTGCTTAATTTTGTATCCAATTTATTTCATTTAAATGAAAACGGTACCCATGTCCAAAATGGCGCCCGACACTCTATTCCCTACAAACCCATAAGCGCATGATGAGTATTCTGTACCTGCTAAAGTACATTAATTGGACAATAACCTTTTTGCAGTGCATAGGGTACATTTTCGGACATGGAGTGAGAATCGCTGTCGTCTCTTTTTAGGACTAAAGCCTGATACTGACATTCAATTAGTTTGGTTCAAATACTTCCAGTCACTGATAAACTTCTATTAGTGAAGAATGATTGTTCAAAAAGTCATGAACTGGTGAAAAAACCCTCCAGGACTGAGAGAACGGTTTCCTGTGAAGTACTTACAGCAGCTGGCCGCGGATGGTAACCTGAATAGTGGCAGTCCAGCTTTTCCGTGCTCTCCTCTCTCTCGTCGTTCTCGCCCTCGTCACTGGAAGGGCAGGCCGCACCGTCGGGCGTGGGAGCCGAGTGTGGGTGCAAAGTCGAGTCAGGGGTCATGGCGGGGTCCCCTAAACTGCACAGCCCACTGAGAGAGCTGCTGGTGTTCAAAAACAACAAAGCAATATCAATACGTTATCAACACTACCAATACTAAAGCAAACTCTAGCACACTGCATTTACTGCAATCACACCCTACATCCAGACTGCATGCATGCCAGACTGTGTGTGTATAAGATCTGTGTGTATTAGATACATGAGTGGTATTTAACTGTACACAACACTAATAATGTATATAACCGTAATCGTATATACATCACTCAATAACTGTATATATATTCTTTTGGTACTGAATATTTTTAACACCTTGCGCTTGGCAAATAAAGATCCGCATCGCTGTATCTGCATTACCACTAAAGTATAGGATTCAGGCTTGCAAGTGTCTGAACAGGTCATAAAGAGGTAGAACATGAGAAAATGGCAAGGAAGGGTAAGGAAAAGTGAGGAAGCGTGAGGAAGGGTGAGGAAAAGTGAGGAAGTATAACAAAGGGTGAGGAAGTGTGTGGAAGTGTGAGGAAGGACATGAGGACGGATGAGGAAGAGGCAAACTCACCGTGGAAGCACAGGATTGTGGGGTTTGGCTTTGCTGAGGGGGAAGAGCTTGGCTGCGTCTGTGGTGGTGGCGTTGGCGTTGTTGCCGTGGTGAGGGGGTGGGTGGGGCTCCCTGAGAGGGGGTGGGGTTTGCTGTGATGGCTCTGTCCTGTGCTGCTGTTGATGCAACTCCTTCTCCCGCGCTCGACTCTTGTGCTCAGCCAGCAACACGCCAAAGCGCTCCCCCCCCCCCGCCACCCCCCTTCTCTGCCTGAAGAAAGGTGTCTGAATAAAAAAAAAAAAAAAAAAAAAAAAAAAAAAAAGAAAGCATTTAAGCCTTTTACAGCCCTCTTTAAAAATTAATTCACTAGACATTTCTGTCGAAAGCAACAATGAACATTTAAATTCGAAATCATAGCATGCTCTTATTTTATAACCAAAATGAAGCAGTTGAACATTTCAGTATTTTCAGTTTCCAATGTGTCTAATAAGTAACAGAAGTCTAACTCACCCCAAAAAAAATCCTTAAATAGCCAAACGTTTATGCACCTCCTTCAAACGACACTGATAAACTACGTAATCTCGGTTTTAAATGTGCGATTTTGTAAAGTAGCAGGGACAGTCTGTACTTACAAGTTTAGGTCGCATAACTTTCAGCTTTTTTTTCAGGACAAATTCCACTTTCACTCTTTGGGAAGCCAAAATTATGCCAAATTACATTAAGGAGGAAAAAAAAAAAAAAGTGATTTCTGTTGTCCAAGTTACGCTTTAGCTGCACACTCAACTTTTGTTCATGTTAATAGATTAAGGTAAATCACTGGTGTTCTAAACCACAGTGTCTCTGTGACATCACGCCAAGTCTCTGTGACATCACGCCAAGTCTCTGTGACATCACGCCAAGTCTCGGCAAGTCTCTGTGACATCACGCCAAGTCTCGCCAAGTCTCTGTGACATCACGCCAAGTCTCGCCAAGTCTCTGTGACATCACGCCAAGTCTCTGTGACATCACGCCAAGTCTCTGTGACATCACGCCAAGTCTCTGTGACATCACGCCAACGGCAAGTCTCTGTGACATCACGGAAGGTTGGCTTTAGACGCAAGTGACGCACCGTGATATCAATAGATACTGGGGGCTTATTTGATTCCGACACTGTCAAAGCACATCTTTGTACTCGTGTATCTGCCATATCCTAACCCTAACCCTAGTCCACACTAACACAAAAAAATTCTTAGGTTTTGGCCACACTTGCGTTTTCCACAATGAAAAACGATAGAAAACATTTTCGTTTGTTTTGATGCTGCAGTCAAAAAAAAACAAAAAAAAACCCCCAAAACAAAAAAAACCCACACGCTTTCTTGCAGGCCACAGCTATACAAAGCAGTTAAACATGAAATTAAAATACCTAATACAGAAAAACAGCATCGCAACGGGTTCCACCATCTTGGAATTGTGGAGATCACATGACAATCATGGTTTACTATGTTTTCCTGAATGCGGTGCACAGAACACAGTAGTACAGTAGTATGCTTCAGTATTGAGTGTGAAGTAAAATGAATCCAGGAATGATCTTTATTTATTGTGCAGGTCAAGCTTTTCATTCGATTCACACTGACCGCGACTCGTTCATTCGATTCACACTGACCGAGACTCGTTCATTCACTGAAGCACGGTGCTTCATTTTGGGGCTTGTTCACTATGAGTCACTAAGTAAATATATTGTGCAGATTGTCTGTATTGGACCGTCTGATTATCATAAACATGAGTCATCACTGTATACGATCAAATAATGTTTATTAGCCTTACGAAATAAGTTCAGTGTGAGCGAAGCCGATTCCACGCGTCGGATTTTAAAGGAGCGTTTATCAAAACGTCGCCGGTTATAGCGCTTCAATAAGCTTTTAATTCCACAGTACAGCGCGTAATCGTCTTGTATTTAAAACACATACAGAGCCAGAGCGAAGCCGCGCAAGAGGCTGTGCTATACAGAACAGCCTTGCTGCCATGAAGCTTCGTCGAGGGCACAGACACAGCGAGCTTTATAAAGTCGTGATCTGCCCCCGGGAATTCATCGACTCTGTCGAGTATTTGAGCAGTGAAAATGACCAAAACACACATCTCTATACAGCTTCCACCAGTAAATAAATAACATGGAGCATCTGTCTGTGGGTGACCTCACTCCCCGAGGATTACGTCAAGGCGTGCAGCGGCCGGTGACGCACATGGTGTTTGAACGCGGTGGCGTGACAACAGGCCGCTGGAGGTGCTCTTTAGGACATAACGGAGTCAGAAGGATCACCACTTGTATACGATCACACGCCGAAAGTCTTACCAAGATTTGCTGCTAAAACTATTTACACGGCACTTCCATCTACAAGCAGTGCACATTAATAACTCTCCACACAAAATCTGTCATAATGTTATTCCTACACACACGCACACACACAGTAATTTAGCCAACATATACTATGTAGCTGGAAAAGTTAGCAGTGATTCAGTGGTGACATCATTTCGATTTTTAGATAAAGAGGTGAAAGTCTGGTTTAGCGGTGTGTCATAGTGTTTAACATCATCACATGTACGCTTTCTCTGACTGCATGTGGAACTCACTAGGATTATGTGTGTGTGTGCGGGCAGGTTGACCGGGACTAACCTTGCATGTTAAGGATCTTGTGCATGGCTTGCGGGCTCCGATATCCATAACTCCACAATGCATATCAGGGTTGAACTCGCGTTCTGGTGCGGAGACCAAGTCAAAAACACAAAACATGAGACACAACAGAATGCAAATTGATTTAATACAGCCATTTTTTTATTTCAACGGGTGCTATTTCAACTCGACCAGCAAAAAATATATATATATATAATAATAATAATAATAATAGAGGAAAAAATTTGTGCTATATGAAAAGTAAATGGAATAAATTTCTCTATTCAGAACTCTGTCTTGTGAACAGACATATAATTTGTCGTCCATCGTCATATCGAGCATCTGTCTCACCTCACAGGACTCACCTAACTGTCTCCTGGGCGGTCTTTTGCTACTGGCGTTGGTGCTGCTGTCCTGCTTCTTGTTGAGGGGCGAGAGGTGGCCCTTTCCGTTAGGGATGTGTCCAGGGGACGGCAGATGAGCCTTTGGTACAGAGGGACTACTATTAAGGCCTGGCTTCGAGGGCGAGGGGCTCACAGTACTGCAGGAAGAGGAGGATGAGGAAGAAGCGGGCACGTGGCCGGACTTGGAGGAGGCATAGTCCATCTTCACATGGATCTTCTCCACTTTGACGGCTGGGGTCAGACTGGGTGGAAGAAGGAAAAGAAAAGTGTATTTATTGGTCTGTGTATATTTGCACTCGTCCTCACTGTCGTGTATTTGCACTTTATGTAGTCCTGTATAGCGTGCTGCTGTATCGTTGTGTGTTGCACCACGGTCCTGTAGAAACGACATTTCATTTCAACGCATACGAGGTATATGGAGAAATGACAATAAAAACCTACTTGAACTTGAAAAGAAAAAAGGAAGGAAAAAAAAAAAAAACACGTTATTTTACTAATTTTACTTTTCTTTGTTCTTCCTTTTTTCTCTTTCAAATAAGGTTCCAGTTTTCAAATTAAATATAAAACCCAAACAAAGTACGTCTTAAAAGTAAGATTACGTGCAAGTAGAACAATTTTCAACAGGCACCGACCGTTTCGATGCCAATAGTCCGTGGCTGAAGATCAAATGGCGTTCTATTGGGCATAGAGTGCACCTCTACACTCCTATAAAAATGGTTCTTCACATGGTTCTTTGGCTAGTTAAAGGTTCTTAGCTGCCGAAAAGGGCTCTTACTCAAAACCCTTTATGATAGAGAAACACTCTGTTGTAGGGTTCTACATATAATCTTTAAGGACAACTGAAGAACCCTGAAGGGTTCTAGATTTGACCTTTTTCCTCTTTCTAAGAGTGTATGTAGTGAACCCGTGTAGTGAATAGGAAGCCATTTGGGATTTGGCGTGAATTATTGCTGTGTAAATTATTCCTGCATAAATATGGGTTTTGGAGAGATTTATGAAATTAGAAATATTTTATCAAATTAAAATTATATGGCATCCTTGTGATTTTCTTTGCTCAAGAAAGCAACAATTTTCACCCTCCGTGGTTTGTGTGATTCAAAACGTAGAGCAATCGAAATACAGCGGCGCGTTGAAATTTATTTGTAATCTTTATTTATTTAATAAATTTTATTTTATAGGAAATTGACAGCCCTCGTTGATATTGTTCAGGATGCCTGAAATGCAGGTTTAGTGTTTCCCCTTTTCTGACACACACGGGGGGAAAAAGCTCGATAATTAGCTGAGAAGCTGCAGCAGGTGTGTTAAAACAGAGAAAACACTAACCTGCAGTGAAGAACTCCCATAAGACCGCTTGCTTAGAGTGAATAGTTTACACGTAATGGCTTTAGAGAACCCAAGAACTGTGGGAGAGCCGATCTGAGTCTCTTAAAAAAATGAAAAAATACCTAAAGCAAAATGCTTCAAGCTAAATGGCTAATAAGCGTCCTATTGCAGCCATTAAAATTCTTTTTTTTTAAACCACAATAGAATGTTTTGCAGTATTTGACTTAACCAAAACCGGAGAATAAAATTCTGCCATCGTAGCGTTGTTTTTAATGCAGTGCGTGGTTTTGGTGTACTCACATGTCGTCGTGCAGCACCTTCGGGGGGAAGTGAGGCTTCCGGTGAGGCAGCTTCTCTTTGGCTGTGTGGGTGTTGTTGCTCCCTCCGGAGGAGGAACCCATGGGCACCGCGCTGGCAGGTCCACCCCCACCTGATCC
Organism: Olivaichthys viedmensis; assembly: GCA_028565825.1. Lineage (NCBI taxonomy): Eukaryota > Metazoa > Chordata > Actinopteri > Siluriformes > Diplomystidae > Olivaichthys > Olivaichthys viedmensis. The sequence goes on from JAOUQW010000001.1 coordinate 5,315,662, forward strand.
TCCGGTTCTGCCCCGGGAAGGGAGGCCCGAGAGCGCAGCCGAGGAGGGGTAAGAGGACGCTGGCTTGTTAATGGAGCTGTGTCTTCTCTCTAGGAGGGTGAAAGCGTTAAGAATTGGAGTTAAGCAGCGACTTAAGCGGACGCTCATGATCGAAACATGAAGCATGCTACCGAACATGTTTATAATAAACAGATCTTTAAATCTTAAATAAGGTGAATAGATGACAGAACAGAGAAGACATAACTGGTAACTCCACACGTGTTAAACAATAAACCTAAAGAACATGTTTGACACTCGATGGTCATTTCCACTGTTCCGGTTTCAGCTTGCGATCGACTTCATATCAATATAATCCGAGTGCAAATTTAAAATAGGACCATTCAATTCACACTTCAGGGCAACAAAAATAAATAAAAATATACATGTATACATATATATATATATATATATATTCATGAGTCTCTCTGCAAAGTGCATGATCTGAACGGAGGTGTGAAAAGCCACAGAGCTTTAGAAAATCACCAGCACTATTCAGGCTGTCATTAAGGCCGCGGCGCTGTGCTCCAGCTTTACAATGCCTTTAGAAGAGAGACTTGTTTTTGTACACCAAGTAGGCGGCTAACTGTAAAAAAAAAATTATACAATAGGAAATAGGTACAATAGGAAACCACAAGTGTTGAACTGGAGTTGGCTGGAGTGGTAAACACAGACAGTATTATCTCACTGAATAAAACTGAAATAGAAAGGGCAAAGATAGGGAGGAGAGAGAGAGAGAGAAAGAGAGAGAGAGAGAGAGAGATTTTCCAAAACTGCTTTTGAACTCAGGCCGAAGAAACAATAGAGACAGACAGCCTAGTGCAGAACATTTATAACATTCAGTGAATTGGCTCCCTACAGACACACGCAGTACTGTGCAAAAGTCTTCGGCCCATTTCGCACATACTACCTCTGCGTGGCGCGAGTCGAGCTTTTCGTGTTAACAGCTTAGTGATTTCACACAGCCCTAGAAAATCTAGATAATAGGCGTCGAGCTCTTAGTCTTCAGCTAAATCCAGTGAAATAAACTCTGAAAACCAATAACAATGAAACAATAAAACGCTGAAAAGCGAATTCTGTAACTTGTAGGTTATCAAACGCAAATACTAGTTCAATATTTCGTGTTATATATATATACACACACACACACACACACACACGTTTTCCGTAGGTCTGTAGGCTTTGAAACAATTGGCCAATCACAAGTCAGAAAACTGCAGAAGATAAACAAGTCCATGCACGTTGAACGTAAACTTTACCAACACGGACAAGGTTTGTGGAGGCAGAGAAACTTTCTACATTCTAAAACGCTGCACGTGTGATCGAGCAACGCGAGCAAGCTGTAGCAGTCATGCGCACGCCACGGAGAGGTAATTACGTGTGAAACAGGCCTCAGGCACCCGAATTTTTTATATACATTTTGTCTTGCACGTTTATTTGATGTCTTCTGCATTAGATGTCATTAAAAAAAAAAAAAAAAAAAAAAAAGAGCAAATTGTAGATTTTATTACATGCACCTGCAGGTTTTTCAATATACTTGAACGTGGCTAAAATGAGTACATCAAAAAAAAAAAATTTTATTTACTGTGTCTGAGCACTGGATCAGGAATCGTGGTCTTGCCATAAAGAGCAGCACTTCGTAGGTCTGTCTCCAAGAAATGTTACTGCTCAAATACCATTCTAAATGTTCGTAATATTTATGCATTTAAAGTAAAAAAATAAATAATAATAATTAAAAAAAGAGATCTTAAACATTTCAAGGTTAAGTCTATTGAAGTCTCCGAAACGTTTTGGCCAAATTATCCTTGATGTAGGAAAACGGCTCTGGGGGAAAAACCAACAAACTAATGTATCAATTTTATAATTAAATATAAAAATTAAAAAAAGAAAATGAACAAAA
>JAOUQW010000001.1:5330096-5337820 GCA_028565825.1 Olivaichthys viedmensis
ATTTAATAAATGAACAGATGGATTAAGCAGAGGGGGGAAAAAAAAGAAAAGAAAAGAAAAAAACTTCCCCACGCTGCCACCAGTTTCGTTTACCAGTTACAAATAGAAATGCACAAAAGTATCAGGATATTACCCGAGCAATAAAACCAGGAAACCTAGATCACTTACTGCAACACTTCAGCCTTACTTCATTCCTTTTAGTTACAATTTAACATCAGAAAATGTTAATGTGTCGTACGTGAACTTTACCTACGTTTTATGGGCTGCCGCCATTTTTCCATTCAGTGTAATCATAATAATAATAATGCAAAAGAGTCTCAGGCATATCGTGTCGATCATTAAGACCCGTCAATAGTGATCGTGTAGAAGAGCCCTTAGTTTGGAAAGACGCTGCAAATGTGCGATTGTGCAGGCTTCATCACTTTATCACAGAACGGACCGCATCATCAGGCTCCCCTGCTGTAGAGGATCAGCCTTTGGGTCTTCAAACCTCATTAAGCCTGCTCGTGGGTGGTGGATGAATTCAGGGTTCATCCACGGACCATTCCAACAACCACTGACTGAACTTTATATCACCAAAAAAAAAAAAACACCTCGCGTCTGATAGGAATGCCTTCCGTCACCTCCGTGAAGCTGCTACCCCATCAAAAAAAGAAACAGAATAAAGCTTGCGTCATTCGTTTGTCCTGATTTGTGCCGCAAAAATGATGTTTGTGCTGGGTTGGTTTCTGAGATTATCGTAACGGCTTTATTTCAATGCAAGTCTATGGTCGAGAGTGACGTCACAGCGCGTTAAAAACCCACTCAACTCCACACCAAACCAAAAATCTAGCGCAATTAGTGTCATGCGTTTGCGCTGTACAAAAATAGTTTGTGCCAGTTTGATTTTTGGACATATTACACATTTAATTCACTGTGACGTCACTCTCAGGCCACTGACCTACACTGATATATAATACCACGATATCGCAAAAACCAAACCGGCACAAACAATCATTTCTTTTTATATGTGGGGCCAACTTCACGTCGGTCCTTCAGGTCCTTCCTTTACGAATTCTCCTGATTTGATTTTTATGCTGGAGAGAAAAATCAGCTGATTTGCTCGATGCTCTCTGGTAGCTGGTGCGTAAACAGACATTAAATCTGTATTGTGTGTGTGGTTATTCAAGCATTTTGGAGCAGGTTGATAAGGGAGTAATCAATCATCTATTCCAATCCATGATGTTCTGGTGGGGAAAAATATTATTTATTTATTTTTTTTTACATATTTTATCTTCATATTTTTGCCCTTGATCTTCATAATCCTCCAATGCTTTCACTAAGGCGGGAATTCTCTTCCTTTTTTTTTTTTTATTCTAAAAATCACTGAAGCCATGTTTAAAAAAAAAAAAAGCTTTCTGGTCCCAGCACACACACTTACAGTGTGAACTATTGATCTGATGAACATCTTGCCACTGTCGTGAAATAAAATCATAGGTGATCTCTATTTATTGCTATTTAGCACGCTAGCTAACATGTCAAATTGTCTTATTCTACTCCACCTCAATGGCGATTTGCTGTGTCCGATTATGGAGTGCCGAGAAAATGCTGCGTTCAACTCCTCCAAGCTGACGAGACTGAAATAACTCGCATATTATTACAATCATTACTAGATGGCTTGTGTGTGGAATACTTCATTAACCCTAATCATAACCATAAACCATTAGAGTGCAATTCAAACAAAGATTCACTTTAAGGTGTACGAGAACCACCATCTTTTTTTCTTCTTCCTTTTTTCAATTCATCGTTGAAAATAAAAGGTCAAAAGCAACTGAAAGCCTGGCGTGAAGATTTGCTGCCTCACAGAGCAGACACACTTACATAATACATACGCGCCGCAAAAATGCATTTATTCAGCGCAGGACGCTGATCTGCACTGGGTCGTGAATAAATCTCTTTCTGGAGCCTCGGTGCACGTTCCAACCTACACTCGGCCGAAAGTGAAAGTGTGTGTGAGAGACGGACGACACACTCAAAGAGGACGAACGGAGTGATGTCATCTGCACAGAGAGAAATGACAGAAATAAACAAAGTGCCGTTTGAAGAATGAACCCAGATGCGACTTTTGTATCAAGTGCTCGGGTTTCTTAAAATCGTGACGACTTTGTAGGATTACTCCTAAATACAAGTGCACTGTTATCATGCATTTATTTATTACAACTGATGCATCATCATTTAATTTCAGAAGCGAGTTAGCAGCGTGCGGATTCAGCCCAGGATTACGTTCTCAAACTTCAGGCCTGGAAGGTTTAGTGGGGTTTTCTTTTCTTTTCTTTTTTTCTTTTCTTTGTTGCCTCAAATCGATCAAACTCACGAGTTAAGTATTACGTTGAATAAAGTGTGCTGGAAAGTAAGGAAAAAGGACTTCAGTTTAAAACTTGCGCGACAGTTAATTGATTTTCGCTCTTCGTTCATGCGCCGTGCTGGTGCGGTTTGTAATTTCCCATTACAGGATCAATAAAGCACGCATTCAAAAATTCTCACTGCTAGTTTTTTTTTTTTTTGTCTAAGGGCCGTGACACACCAAACCAACGTCAAAAACTAGCTCCAACTCACGCCTTCTGCAGTCACACAGTTGAAGGCCGACACACACACACACAGTCAAAAGTTTGGACACTAGACTGAATATATATTTTTTATTTTTGATAAAGGTTTATAGTTGAAATTTGTGCAAAGCTTCATCAGGAACACTGTTAAAGAATTTCAAATAGAAACTAGTTTGGATTTGTTGAACACTTTTCTTGGTCACTGCAGAATTCCATGTGTGTTATTTCATAGCGTTCATGTCTTCATTATTATTCTAAACTAGTAGAAAATAGTCAAAACAAAGAAAACCCCTTCTATGAGCGGGGGTGTACAAACTTTTGACTGGTAGTGTGTGTTCTGTGTCTGCATGAAAGGAAATAATTCTCCATACCAGGAAGTAGTAATAGGTCTACTTCATAATAGTCTGTATACGTAATCGAGAAAAAAGAAAACCGGAAGTCGCAGTATTGCGATACATGTCCCAAATCACCATACTGCTGTACTAAATAGTATGTCAAAAATAATACACCACCTACAAGTATCAGTACCTACAGTGGTGTACTATTCTCACACACTATTAACTGTGGTAGTATGCGGTTTGGGACGTAGTCAAACAAAGTAGCCGACCATATTCATGCCACTGTGAATCTGTTTAAACCGTCTGCTCTGCCATTTTGTTTCAAAAATGCAGATGAGTAGAAGATTAAAAAATAAAAACACTGCGTGCCCCCTTCACTGTCGTTTGCTTGCTTGCTTGGCTCACTTGGGGATTCTCTTCTCATGCACCGATTCTCTAGAGAACTCTCTCTTCTGTCGGCCTCCGACGCTGATTCAACACGCTCAAATATGCCAACGATGTGGAACAGATCGCAAAAACGACCGCCGACAGTCAGCCAGAGAGCCTCAACGACCGCCGACAGTCAGCCAGAGAGCCTCAACGATCGCGTCAGAGATGCTCAACGACCGCCGACAGTCAGCCAGAGAGCCTCAACGACCGCGTCAGAGATGCTCAACGACCGCCGACAGTTAGCCAGAGTTCCCGTTTAAAGGCGGGAAAAAGTCGCTGCACTTTAGTGAAAGATTACAGACAAAGTCTGTCTTTTAAGTGGTTAGTGCAGATGAATCGTGCAACAATCCGATCAAGGACACGAGCTAACAAGGTAAAGTTAAAAAAAAAAAAAAAAAAAGCTCAGTTTTGATTTCAGCTTGTCTTCAAGGCTATACTAAATGTTTTAGCACCCTTAGAAGTACAGTTAGATCTCCCTTTCATGCAATACGCCGCATTTATAAAAAAATTAATTAAAAAATCGTACCTCCAGCTTTTGCAGTTACTCATTGAGTGTGTGCAAGGCAGAAAAAGCAGCATAAATACAACTATATGGAAAAGAAGCAGCTCATCCAAAGTCAGTCCTCATTCGCCTTGATGTTTTGTCTTCTTTATCATATTAATTACCTTGGGACTTTTTAATTAGTTTGGCAAGACACGTGTAAATAAGCATTGCCTATGACTTTAATACGGCCTGGTAACAAGGAAGCACAATATATTGTATGTTAATTATTATGACAGTGTTGGCCTTTGCAATGCTGCACTATGCAAATTAGTCCACTAACCAATCCCTAAACATGCTGTCGTGTTTGGTGATCATCCAGACTGATCCCAGACGCTCCATCTGAGCATGTCTGTGTGTACGCGCGTGTGTTCGGCTGAATCACGGGCTTCACGTGAGCCGAATCATTCTGGTTAAAATAAATGCGGGTCAATCTTTAACCCACAGATTTCTCTACCTCTCTTCCCGTCTCATCTTTAAAAAATAAATAAATAAATAAAATTTAAAAGCGAGTCTGCGGTGCTTTAAACGTATTAAAATGTCAAATCTCTTTACCGACTCGCAATGCAACGAAGACTAGATCAAGATGGGTTTATATGTAGATTGAGCAACGTTCAGCTACGCAATCCGAGTAATAAAAATAAATAAATAAAAGAAAATGAAAAGAAAAAAATAATAAAACAAATCGGGATAACCTCTGAGCACGGCAAAATGAGAACGTGATCCGATAAATAAACCCGTAATCGCATCATGACAGCTGCATAGTAATATCAGTATTATTACAGAGGGAAAAAAGAGAATCCCCTAATGGTTGCATATCAAGATGTGATTTTTGAATTAAGGTGAAACACGTAGGTGGTATCGTTAATTAAATGAGAAGTGACATATTGATTCACAACTGTAACCTGATAATAAAACGTACTGTATTGCCTTTTTATCCGTGGCGCATCATGTATCCAGTCATATCGTCTTGTCTGTATAAAATCTGCTAATACGTTCTGTATATTCTCATGCTGCCATGTGCCCTAACCTCAACCCTAACCTTGCGATCAGGACTCGCTGTTGAAAAGAGAAGAAAAAAAAAAAGCACCTGATTTTCAAGTTTCTTAGAAAAAGTTCTCTCGTAAAAAAATCTTGTCTACGAAAGGAGCCACGGTTCATAAAACCCAATCAAAATCTACATGTAACCACAGTTACGTGCTAAATCCCCGCTGTCTCCTCATTAGACAAATAAGGCACTAAAAAATAGAGTGTATAAGGCACTATTTTATACCCAAAAGTGGTGCACTTGTATAGGGAGAAGCGAGTTATTTGGAATGTACGCGCAATACTCAGAAATGTGCAGAGAGCGAGTCATACCTATTGAAAAGGGAAAACCGGAACTCCGCTGCCCAAATCAGCAGATCCTCATCAGCTTTGGCGATTTCCCGCTCGAGCCACGCGTGCTGAACACAGGACCTGCGGGCGACAGAGAATGAAAGCAGATCGTATTGTTTTTCATCGCCCCCGTGCAGTAATCGGCATTTAGGGAGTTTGTCACGAGAGCGTCGGCCGGCGGCCGAAGGCCAAGTGAATCTGGTTGTGGCTTTCTGGTACATGAGCTACTTATAGAGCAACCCGCCGCTACAGAGTAATCCAATCCTATAAGCGCTATCCCTGGTTAACCACCTGAGAGCTCTGCAGTTGGCATCCTGTTAATCCCTCACGCAGGACAAAAGGCAGCTTGAAAGAAAGAAAAATAAATAAATAAATACTAATAAAAAAGATTTTTATTTGGCCTTTATAAAGCATATTTAAAGCTTTGGTATAGGCGGATAATTCGATTCTAAGGGCTTTTTGCATTTTACAGTGAGTCAACACTTCTAAAGTAAATGCCCGTGTTCACAGACCACCAAGTGGAAAGATATTAGGAATAGAAAAACCGTGATCAGAATCTGCGCTTAAATGTCACTACTCTAAAAATGCAATATGTCACGTCTGACATCATCACAAGCGGGTGGAAATGGCATTTACGCAAATAGTGATGGTGCGTTGTGGTGATTCAGTGTGACCACGCAGGCCTGCAGTTCTGCGTAACCTGTAAAGGAGATGGAATTTCCCCACAAAGTGCTGGTACGAAGCTTATGAGGCGTCTGACGAGGTTCCTTTCTTACTGGGAACAGCAGGTAATCTAATACACAAAGGAGAAAAGGTGAACGGATTGTCAGCAATTCTCATTCAGTTATATCTTAATGCCTATTATTCAGTAACTACAGTGAAACTAACAGGAAATGTATCTAGATACAAGACCGAGTCCTGGGTGTTTAAGGGTTTAAGCTATTAGTGCATATGCAAAGTCTGAGTGTGACCAATGCGCCATGATAAAAGTTTACAAAAAATAAAAATACACAAGTCATGGATCATTATTCAAAAGCTAAACGTAACTACATCCATTGGCTGAATCCTAAATGTCGCCCTACTGGATAAATAGTGCACTAAATAGGGTGTAGTAGCCACTATTTTATACCCTACTATTGGGCAATATGGCAAAAATATCATATCGCAATAGGTAAAGACAAACGCGTATCATGATTTTTAGTTTCGCTGAGGTTTTGCCAACAAAACAGCGACAAATTACGAGAAACTTCTTTCACTGAACGTTTACAAAAAAAAAAACTAAAAGCATTTAATGAGGAAAAAGAGAGAAAACTGATTTTTAAGTCCAATCAGTTGCTGGTTATGGTGAGTAACTATAGAGTTAAAAAAAAAAAAAACACACACCGACACCTGAATATCCCGATATGGATATCATATAATCGTATCGCCTAACCCGCATGAAAGTTACGATAAAAGTTATAAAGATCACGAATAAAGTCCTTTAAAAAAAATAAAAAAAACAGTTCATCATTGGCCGAATCCCGAATGTCTCCTTATTAGACAAGTAGGGCACTAAGTAGAGTGTACAAGCCACTATTTTAGACCTAAAAGTAGTGCACTTGTTGAGGGAGAAGTGAGCTATTTGGAACTCAGCCGTAATGTCTGACCGAAAACACCTTCATTTCAGGTCATGACGAACAACATGAAGGAAATAAATATTTCCCCTCCAAAAACAAATTGTGTGTTGATTGTCCTTCATTCCTTCTTTCCTTCCTTCCTTCTTTCATTCCTTCCTTCCTTCTTTCCTTCCTTCCTTCCTTCTTTCATTCCTTCCTTCCTTCTTTCATTCCTTCCTTCCTTCATTCATTCCTTCCTTCCTTCCTTCATTCATTCCTTCCTTCATTCCTTCCTTCCTTCATTTCTTCCTTCCTTCTTTCATTTCTTCCTTCTTTCATTTCTTCCTTCCTTCCTTCCTTTCTTCCTTCCTTCCTTCCTTCCTTCCTTCATTCCTTCCTTCTTTCATTTCTTCCTTCCTTCCTTCCTTCCTTCCTTCTTTCATTTCTTCCTTCTTTCATTTCTTCCTTCCTTCCTTCCTTCCTTCTTTCATTTCTTCCTTCCTTCCTTCATTCCTTCTTTCCTTCCTTCATTCCTTCTTTCCTTCCTTCCGGGGCCCTTCTCACTTGTTTCCATGCCCCTGTTGTGAGAGTCGATCACTTCACTTGAACAAGTGCACTTGGTGAGAGTGAAACCAAAAATATTTTTTTTTTCTTTTTTTCTTTTTTTTTTTTTAAATAAATAAAAATGGCGAAATAGAAACAAAACCAGAAAAAGTGCAACACATAAAGACGCGCGCGTGTGTGTGTGTGTGTGTGTGTGTGGTGTGTGTGTGTGTATATGAGAGTGTGTATGTGTGTGAGTGAGTGTGTGTGTGTGTATATATGAGAGTGTGTATGTATGTGAGTGTGAGTGAGTGTG
>JAOUQW010000001.1:5360290-5377302 GCA_028565825.1 Olivaichthys viedmensis
TCATCATCACCATGTCAACGGAGCAGAGATCGATCCCATCGCCCTGAATGAGGCGCAGGTATGATGGAAGCACCTTATAACCCATGGAGTTCAGAGAAGAGCTAAAACACTCCTCTAAAATCTTTATCACCTGTAGAGAGAGAGAGAGAGAGAGAGAGAGAGAGAGAGGTTGCAGTTTTTACCTCTTTATTACACACATAACACAAAGTTAAAAGCCACAGCACCAATGAGTCATGAAGATCTAAGAGAAACAACACAAAGCAGCCAAATCAATACAGCAATGCACTGCAGTACGTCTCGGGCATGCTGCTGCTGTATAAAAAGGTCTCTCTTTATTCCTCTCTAAAAGAAGGAGAAACTTTCTCAAACCAAGACCACTCCTAGTGTTGAACCTCAAAAGTAACTTCAACAAAGATCCTCATGACGTGGCCTCAACGTTTGCAGTGCTGATTCAGGATCGTTTCCGTCTTCATGACTCCAGTCCTCATGATCAGTCTGGGATGTTTGAAATACAGCAGAAACCACAAGTAGGATGACACCTCGCTTCTGAAGATGTCCACCAAATGTCCTCATGTTATTCTCATTTAAGGATTTTAGCCATAAAAGAGCATACAGAGGCTGTTCAGTGAAGAATTTCAGGGTCGATGAATGGAGCAGTCATAAATGTGGGAATCTGCGAGACTGAGACAGCATCTGGGCTGTCGTTCTCAAGCATAATGTGAAAACATATGCGCATATTGTAATTATATTACTTACTATACTGTTCGATCTGAACATAATAGACCCATTTCCAGTGCAGGAACCTTGGGCGTGTTTCCACCGGAGGAACCAGGGGTGATTTTAGTTCCTGGGCCGTAGTTTCAGGAAGCTTTTTAGTTCCTGCTCCGGAGTAGATACTTTTTTGAAGACCAGGACAAATAGAGGTGGAGCTTGCCGTACTAAACATCAGTGATTGGTCAAAAGCAAGCTTCACTGACTGAACGAACATCTTACCTGGCCGTTAAAAAAAATGCCATTACTGAAGTTCCTCAAAAGCTTCTGGAACCTCTGAAACCAACTGTATATCTCATTTTTATTATGTGCACTATTCATTTCTATTTACTGCTTTTGCTTGTTACAGTGTCTGTGTAAGCAACTGCCAAGTTTAATTACTTAATTACTAGCTTATTACTTGGCCAACAGACCAACTTGAAGTATAAATGTGACCCACCTCCAGCAGCGTCTCCGTCGGGTCTCCTGAATCGGGCCGGATGACGAGGCAGGAGTCCTCGCTGCGTTCCATCACTCTCTCCTTCAGCTTGTCTCCCCAGATGTGCCTGCAGGCCTTGAAGATGTCGTAGCTGTCGCTGACCACGGCCATGGGGCCCGAGGGGAACTGGTCCAGCAGGTACTCGTACGCCTCCTTCTCTCTGCTCCGGCCCCAGGAGATGATGGTGCTACACACACACACACACACAAATGAAAGAAAAAAAGAGATTAGCACATGAAACTAAGCTTAAGCTTATGCGTGGCCTATCTGTACAGGACCATTTGTCAAATATAATATTTAACACAATTATATATTATAATAATTATAAATATATATATATATATATTTTTTTTATAAAATAAAAATACATATCATTTTATTTTTTAGAATTATAATTATTTTATTATAATAAAATTTGTCAAAATTGTATTTGTTTTTTAATAACTGTTATAAAAAACAAAAACAAAAAACTGGTTTTGGTGGTGGACTTTAGGACCCTGTTGTAGTTTTTTTTCTTCCGCAGAGGTGGGGTTCAGTTCAAGTTGTACTAAAAGTCTGAGGTTGAGAAACACACATTTAGGCCCCGGCTTGCCTGCCAGATTAGCTTCTGTGGTGAGACCCAATCACATGAGCTGGCTGAGCTTCAATGCAGCTTCGAGGAGATAAAGAGAGTCAGTGCTCTAATAAATCTGCCATTTACAATTGGGTGAATCGGTGTGAATGATTCACTGGGTGATGAGTCAGTGGCAGATGTCTTTAATAAAGGCTTCAGATGTGCAGAAGGCTGGAAAATGAAGCAAAAAAAGAAAGAACATCACAGAGGAAATCAGAGAAATATGATCTGGGAAATGAGCAGAATGTTCACTAGGCAGTGCAACTTCCCTCACGGTCGTAATCAGACTTCTGGTTTGGTTTGGGAAACCAGGTCAAGTCGGGTAGCAAGAGTGTGATATCATGTGTGTACGTTTGGCAGAGACAGCAAGTGTGTGTGTGTCTCACCTGTGCTCAGCGGCAGGTATGGAGAAACCTGCCATGGGGCAGCTGTAGTAGTGTTGGGCCATGAGCAGTCCGGCCACTGTGTCTGTGCTGCAGAAGTTCACCAAGTGAGCAGCTCCGCCCAGCGCTGCCGACTGTGTGTGTGTGAGAGATGAAAAATTATGATGAGCCACAACCTAACAGAATACTAATTAAAGGAATACTCCTGCGTTTTTCGACCTAATCTCTATCTAACGTGTCTGTAGTGTACGTGTGATTACCACAGACATGAATTTCGACACGTTTCCCTGTATTGAAAAAACAAACAAAAAAAAACCTGTTTATGTGTATTTTTACAGAACGCTTTCATGAATTATTCAGTAAAAGGTACAAAAAAAGTTTTTTTTTTAGCAGGAATAATTTGTTAACGACGGAGTCTTATTGCGCATGGATACCTCAAAACCTTGGGGAAAGCATACGTAATGCAAGTGAGAATGACTTTTTACATAAGAACGGCTTTGGGAATACTTTCTCTCATGTCTGTCTCATCCTAAGACCTTTATTGTTAGAGTGTAACAGTTGTAGTTTTTAATTTGCATTATATAGTCATGCATTTTAAACATTTGATGACTGAATTGAACAACTGCCCTTAGACTTCCATTAGTTTCGCGTAAACAAGCTTTCCAGTCTTTTTCTCAGTACAGGGAAAACAGGTTGAAATTCTTGTCTGTAGTAATCGCACATACACTACAGATACGGTGGATGGAGATTATGTTTCAAAAATGCTGAAGCATTTCTTTAAACCTCTTTATGCTTGACATCCTAACAATAAATCGATAAAAAGAAACATTCTGATGTTGATCAAATGGTCTCAACTGGCAACGCCACTGCTGAATCAATGATCGTCGCACACCGAGATGCTGAAATACTGATGTAACAGGAAACCTGAGCCAATAGTTGATTAGGGAGAATTTTAAAGAGGAAGCCAAAGTTACTTATGCATGTACTGTAGAGAACAGGGAAGGCACTTAAATGGCCAGCTGTAACACTGGTACACAGAAAAGAAATGCAATTTTGCCATGTGAAAGCTAGGCGCCACTTCACTACAAAACAACGTGAGCACATTGGCCAGCTCAATAAGATCTGTGCAAAGCATACGTATTTTGTATGTACACCAGTTTTTGAAGTCCATCTGGCCTTGTGAATTTAACCGATCGTCCGAGAGGGTATTTCACAAATCCCTTCCCTTTGGCTGAAGCAGGTTGAAAGCAAGTCTCCATTAATGCTTTGTAAAGTGAGTGTAATCAGGGAGAGAGCGGTTGCCAGAAAAAGCTCAAAGGCTGGTTGCTCTGGATTATAAATGACACCTGATGCCAATTCACTTTGCCTGTTGAGGGTGTGTGCTTTTGTTTTCATCCAAATACAGTTCGGCCTCTTTCTCGCCCTATTCACTTATTCGTCTCTGCCATAGAAATATGTCTGAGATACAGTTACATTACGATCTCTGCAGACGCGGTCATGCTTTTTATGCTCCCTCAAAAAAAAGTGACACCAGTGCAAAATTATACTAATTTATACTGTAAACTACTACATACTTATCTTTATCTATATATAGGATCTAAATTATATTTAGGTAACAGTGTGATTACAGCTTGGCCCTTTGGCTGCCCCTGTAATTCGAAACAGTGGGGAAAACACTCAGGCGCTAATCATAATGTGGTCTCTTCTTCAACCCCTACACGAAAAGAAGTGTGTAATTCTTCAAGTGTTTCTCGCTCCACGGCACGTCAGAGGGACTTTTAAAGGACGTTCGTTATCAGTGTGAATTTAAGACTGGGTAATCATAAAATAAAAACAGGCATCTCTCCATAATTGAAAGTGTAGCAGTGCTATTGGTTATGTGAGGAAGCTTCCTAGCTTCTTTCCATTCCAGCTTCTCTCATAGCTTCCTTCCTTCCTTTATTCTTCAGTTTCCCTTCTTCCTCGCTTGTTAGCTTGCTTCCGTCCTTCTATTCATCTATCCATCTTAGCTTCCTTTCCTCTTTCTTCCTTCCTTCAGAACTAGTTTTCTTCTTAGCTTCCTTCCTTCCTAGCTTTATTCCTTCCTAGATGGTTTCCTTTATTCCTTCCTTCCTAGCTTGCTTTCATCCTACCATCCTTGCATCCATCTATCCATCCATCCATTCTAGCTTCCTTCCTTTCATCCTACCATCCTTCCATCCATCCATCCATCCATTTTAGCTTCCTTCCTTCCTAGCTTCATTGCGCCCTTGCTAGCTTCCTTCAGTTCTTCCTTGCTAGCTTCCTTCATTCCTTGCTTCCTTCATTCCATCGTTACTAGCTTCCTGCAACCCTTCCTTGCTAGCTTCGTTGCGTCCTTGCTAGCTTCGTTCTGTTCTTCCTTTCTAGCTTCCTTCATTGCTTCTTTGCTAGCTTCATTCAGCAAATTAGTTCTTCCTTTCTAGCTTCCTTCATTCCATCCTTGCTAGCTTCCTTCATTTCCTGCTTCCTTCATTCCATCCTTGCTAGCTTCCTTCCGTTAGATTTAAATTTATTGTCACATCACTTCCTCTCTTTCTGGTCTGCTTTTGTCCTTCCATCCATCCATCCATCCATCCCAAACAGGGGTCTCAAAATGTACTTTCATTAAGCACTCTGTCCTTCCCTGGAAAATGACAGAAGAATCTGGGGGTGATTCAGCAAATGAGAAATAGGCTCTCTATCTGGAGAATTCATCATCTCAGTCTGGCACCATTATTCTCTTCAACACACCATTAACCCCCTCAGACACACGCCTGACAACCCACTGGCACCAAAACACTCCTTAATGGCAACCAGCGAGGAGAGAGAGTGCTTTCACTGTTAAACCACATCACCTCAGGCTAAAGTCTATAACAGCAGCCGTTACAAACACATCCTCAACAAACTACTTTATTATTGGGCTCAGGAAACTCAGTAATGCGCCAAGTCTTGCCTGTATAGAATAATCCCGCTGGACATTTGCAGTTCTCAGAATGGCCCAATAGGCTGCAATGCCTTTTATACAAATATAGGTTATAACTAGTACTTTGCCAGTTTAAGTATATTGTAAAATTGTTCAACACATGAAAACGTCACTTTCATGCTTATACTGTAATAATAGCATTGAATGAATTTGTGACAGGTCAAATGCCTGAATTGAGGAATTGATGCACATTGGTATATTCTAAAACCCCTACATTCAGTCCTTAAGGGCTGGAGTCAAGCACTGTTCATCGATTTCCCTGCTAATATATGCCTGAATCATCTCACCATGTTAGCTCATGTTGCTATCCTGCTCGGTTATGTAGGTTTCTCCTTTACATCATCAGTAGGATTTAGCCGTTTCTTTCCACAGAGGCCACTCAGATGCTTGTTCAGCCCCTTATCATCTTGAGATTGGACTACTGCAT
Organism: Olivaichthys viedmensis; assembly: GCA_028565825.1. NCBI lineage: Eukaryota > Metazoa > Chordata > Actinopteri > Siluriformes > Diplomystidae > Olivaichthys > Olivaichthys viedmensis. Next base: position 5,365,946 of record JAOUQW010000001.1, read on the forward strand.
CTCACTCCTGGCAGGTCTTCCTCTACGCACCATCAGACCCCTGCAACTGATCCAGGATCCAGAACCTCCCCAAGTTCTCCCACATTACCGCATTGCTGCGTTTCCTCCACTGGCTTCCTGTAGCTGCCCGCATCAGATTTAAAACAACTAATGCTTGCCTACAAACAGACCAGCCCCAAACTACCTAAAGACATTTATCAAACCCTGTACTGGACCACGTTTCCTTCGAGCCACAAGCACGGCTCGACTCGACCCGCCGTCCCTCAAGACACAAGGAAGACATGCATCAAGATTCTTCCATGCATTGGCACCAAGATGGTGGAATGAACTTCCCCTGACTGTCCAAACAGCTGTGTCACTGGCTGTCTTCAAATGAAGACTGAAGTCCCTCAACTTCTACAAAATTTTTCGTAGCTGTACTAACTCCCATACTAACTCCTCTCTAACAGGGTTTTAGCTTGATGGTATATTCTTAGACCCCGGCTTAGACCCCCTAGCATGGGCATGTTCAAAGCACAAAAGCACTTCTGTAAGATAAGGTCTGCCAAATGCTGGAAATTTAAATGACCGGGTTTAGTAGGTGTGTTAAGGGAAGGAAATCACCAAACTCTCCACGACTGTGGAGTTGAACACCTCTGATGTCGAATGTAGGGGTGTAACAATAGATCAGTGTGTATCAATGCCGCAATGCAATCTGGGATACACTAGCTATCGATTAAGGCACACTTTTGCCTCATACATTTTGCGGTACATTGTGTAACGTAATTACGAGACCAACGTTCGTATATTGGGACAGCATAGTACTTGACTACTTAAGCAACAAACGGTCGATTCGAGACATTTTGTCACTCTGCTTTGAGTTGCTTTATTTCAAATAGCTATTTTCTAAAAACTACTGTTCAGGCCTAAAAAAGTGTTTTAAGACACTTTACGTAGAAATTAATTCGACAAATATCTGATGGAAATATGTGTATTGAACAAGCAACTATGGCGCAAATATATTGTGACAAATCAGCTGTATGGTCCAATTACATTGCATAAGAATTTTAAACTGGGTTTAAACATGCTGTTATTAAGTAGCTATTTGTGATGGAAATGTATGATTGTGAAATCTAACTGCAAAAATGATCAGACAAATATATGAAAATTATGACAAGTCTACAGGGCATTCAATGTTCATCATATTGGATATCGGATTTTATACAAAAAAAGTCTACAACACTGCGTATTACACATGCATGTAACGATGCAACAAATGCAACAAACGTTGGCTAGACTGCTTGCATAACTGTCAGCACTGCAAAGAAATAATATCAAGTGAAAATATCTTGAAACATAGTTGAATTTATTTGATATTTTTCATTATGAGATTGCGATGAAAGAAATACTATTATAAGATTATTAATCCTATTTCAGGACATTGTTTTGGCTAATGTTGTTTCTAGAAATAAATGCTTGAAATAAGCAAAATTACCTTCCAACAGAGCAAGACAAAAAATGGCTAGAAATAGGATTATATTATATTTGTTTTATTGTAATTTCATAATGAGAAATATTAGATGCATTTGACTATATGCAAGATATTTTCACTTAATAAGAATTTTTTTCTTTCTTTTTTTTTTGCAGTGAAAATAGACAGGATGTGGCTTTGGCAATGAGTCAGTCTTTTTTAATTTTAATTTATTATTTTTTTTTTTTAAACGAAGCTCCACTGTCATTTTCTTGCTTAAACCCACCAGAGCGTGTTTTGCCAACTGCACACAGTTCCACCGATCTGAGATTCTAACCCGGCGGCTCTCGCTCAAAAAGGGCAGATCAGTGAGGCTATGCCAGAACCCATTAACTTCGCGCAGCCTCTGCACACACATAACCTAATGAACGGGCATAAAACAGTCACGCAGGCACGCCGTTCATCACCTAAGCCAGACTTCCGCTGTAAAGCAGAGCTGACCTTTCAGAGGCACACGCATTCATCCTTAATACTCGACCCAGACGAGGGAGGGCATGACTGACAGCTGTGAAACAGTACATCAGGTCCTTTTGAAAACACACAACTGTAGACATGGGCAAGCTGTCTAGGTGTCTTGTACAGCAAAAGGTCAGCCCTGATATCTGATCTTCTACTGACCACTGTGTTGTAACTGAGTGACCATTTTCTATCATTTAGTCAAAAAATGGCTTTATAACTTCTTTATTGGTCCCGACAGACATCGCTTACCATTTAACACCCTAATAAAGTATCTACAACTAGATTTAAAGTTTATTTCTATAATAATCAAGTATCATAGATCATTAATTTTGCTCAGGACTGGAGCAGAGCCAAGACGTCGTTCTACCGCCTAGAGTGACTTTTAATGATTTGTCTCGTTTAATAAAACTGGCTACATATTAACTGGGGTTTTCACTGATGTCATTCTACTTGTGCCCTTGTGCAGTCAAGACATAAGTGCAGCATGTTTGTGAATTAGCCCTCGGACTGGCAACGCACGACGGCTGATCATAAATCCTTGCTTGAAACAATGTACAATAGATCCCTACGGAGATATTTAACACATCAAACTGTTCTTTTACATTTGTTATAATTCGTGACCATTGTTCTAATGCTGCTTTTCAAAAGTGTTGTCATGGTCAACATGGTCATTTGTTGAATAATTTTTTTTTTTTTTTTAATTATTGAATGCAAATGCCACAAACTTTGACCCTTTAATATGAAAAAATATCAAATTAAGTGATTGCATTATGAAGCTGGAGTTCATTATCATTATAGGATGCTCTTATTGAAATGAATGAGGTGTGATATCCCAGTGTGTGTGTGTGTGTGTGTGTGTGTGTGTGTGTGTGTGTGTGTGTGTGCGATGGCGCCCACCTCCTGAGAAGAAACTCCTCTGTAGCCGAAATCATGCAGTTTGAACTCCAGCCCCTCCAAACTTCCCGACGTGGCCTTCAGGTGCTTGGCCAGGATCTTTTTGAACTCCCTGGAGATGGTTGCCACGGTGATGGGGTACCACATTTGGACCAGCATCGTCTGCGGGGACAAAAAGAGCGTACACGGCACGTGCATCAGAAACGAGACAGCGAGTGCGTACCCAAACCTCATCGACCCCTGCTGACGTCATCATCTGCCACGGTGGTCAAGCAGCACGAAAAACTAGCACAGAGAAAAAAATGAAAATACACTGAAAAATGCTGTTTCCACATTAAGCCTCCGCAACATCAGAACTGAAATGTTTGAGGACTAGGAAAAAAGACGGTGTATTGGTAGTTTTGTGTCAGTGTGTTCCAGGCACAGACATGTAGCAAAGAAATGATCAATGAAGTGGTTTTTTGTGAACAGTGCATAGTCATGATTTTTTTGCAGCAATAAAAATGCAAAATCGACAATATCTTCCAGAGGTCACACCATAGAAAATTGTTTAATTTTTTTTAAATAAAATAAAAAAAATGTAAAAAGATGAAGACATAGCCTGCAGTGAGCCTTGGCGACACGGGTTTGAACCAGCGAGAGTTCTGTTCTCCAGCAGATTTTGTTTGAATTTACATTTCCCCAAATCATGTGTCTCTGTGTGTGCTAACTATAGCTTAACGCACACCCCTTTCTTCTGCAAGTAGCCCCGTGTTATCCAGTGTGTCTGTGGTGTCAAATGTTTTCAAAATAGCTTCAATTGCATCAAGAATATTAATTATATTTGACTGACTGACTGCACCTAAAAACGTAGACCAGCAATCCATCAATAAACCCACAAAAGAGCACCTGTAGTGCGACAAATCCTGCCTCTGGCATAACCACTGTTCCAGCCTCATGTGCTAGAATTGGCGAGTAGTTCCTACTCAAAAAGCTGATTAAATAAGCAGTTCTTATTTAATGCTATGTTTGATTTATGTCAGGTTTTTTTCGGCATACGGAAAACCAACTTCCTTAAATAGGAGAAGCATTATCACATCCTGGACCATTCACACCAAACTGCTGTGCGGTTGATTGCACTCTGGCAAAATGTTTATTTCTAAACCACATTACAATTAAACGTAATATTCTAAACCGTGCAGTACAGTGTGAGGTTAGAGAACCTGGCTGTTCAGGTTCACCAGGTCGTGACCTCAGCCTCGCTGACCCCGGACCATTCTAATCCCAAACTCTCTGTGCTCCAGGGGCCAAGTATGTGCTGGAAATCAAAAGAGCCTGACTCGCTGTCCTCCTGCACAATGGGACAGCAGGATCATCTGATACGGAGTGGAGCGATCTGCAGAACCATCGTGTTTAGAACATGCCCAGAGTGTTAACGATTTGGGGCAGGGGACTTTTTCGACAGTTTCCTTTAGAGACTGCACTGATTATGAAAACATAATACTCAAAACACCATGCAAGATGAATTTCGTAGTGTGACGATGCAATTTGTAAATAACACTAGCAAGCGACAACGCAAAGGCGCGACACGGAGCCACATTCAAAAATGTTTGGCAAGAAAAAATATATGAAAAAGTAATCATGGTTGAATTTTAAACAGTAGCCTTATACAATTTAGCTACTACAATTTCTTACCTCAACCTAAAAATAGATGAACAGGCCACGCCCACAAGCGATAATGGTAGCGACAGAAGAGACGAACTGGGCGCAACATCGGCTTTAACTTGTTGCATCATATATAATATATGTACCATTTATATATTATAGGTATTACGGATAAATACATATTATCGCCTGACTTTTCTTGATAAGCATGCTGTTAATAGGCATATGCAGTAATAAAGAATTATTATAACACATGTGTAAAGTTTAAGAGATTATACTCGAGCACAATTTTTAAGAGATTTTTTTTTTTTTAAATACCTCTATGTAGTTGGTGAGCCAATAGAAGTCTGGGTCTGTGTTCTCTACAGTGAACAGGACGTTCCCCCTGGGAATGATCTTCCCCTCTGGAACGGCTTTGATGCGGATCGGAAGGCGGCCGTCGTATCTCTGAACACACAATTAAGACGGAGACACAAAACAGTCGGCCATTAGCGCGGCTAGACTCATCCGAGAGCTTTCAGGCGGAAAATTCTTTTAGCCTAGTGTGGGGAAATGTGGAGCCGTCGATGAGCGGGCGTTAATCCTACCTCCAACAATTTCCTCCAGCCCTCTTCGTCAAAGACCGGCTGCTTGAAGTGCATTTGGTAAAAGATTTTCGCCTCCTGAATCTTCTCCTCTGTGACGACGCGCCCTGGAGAAGAGATAATGGCACGGTCAGTTACAGAGGCAGAATAAAACATGTAAAGCCCTTAAACCTGACATTCGCTAAAATGAGATCCTGATTTGGGTGCGTCTGAATGCAAGTTTAATTTCAATACTTTGTTTGGGATACAATCTGGTCAGTTTAGGTTGGCAAGAGGGAGAATTGGACATCTCTTTTAAGAGCAGTAGGACAGAAGAGGTTTAAATGCTGTAGTCGACCGGCTGCGCTACTAATGGACGGGGGGTTAAAGCTGGACGACGCAGTGCAGAAAGGTCACAGCTCACACTTTTCCCCACATATGACTGCTGTTTGGCCCAGTCGCAACCTCACAAAGCACACGGCAAGCTTAAAAGGAATCCGCCCACGATGACATAACTGATTTGTGTATATTTGCTTGACACAAATAGTTTCCAAAATGAGGCTTTGAGAATGTTTTGTTATCAAAAGAGGTCAATTCAGAGACGTGCATTTACTTGTATCTTTTTAAAAAGCAAAACATTTCAATGCCATCAAACAGCCGGATCACGTGTTACAAGCTAATCTGATCAGGCCGAGAGAGATTCCTGCAGTTTGACCTTGTGTTAAATAAAGGCTCCTGTCACTCAGCACGCGAGAGCTGTGTGAAAGACCTGTGACTGACGAAATGTCACACAAAAGCTTTAGAGCCACCTTACTGTTCTAGACAAATCTTGTAATTTGTGTCATATTTGTGTTATATTTGTTGTAATTTGTGTCATATTTGTGTTATATTTGTTGTAATTTGTGTCATATTTGTTGTCATTTGTGTCACATTTAGGTTATATTCGTTGTAATTTGTCATATTTAGGTTATATTCGTTGTAATTTGGGTCATATTTGGGTTATATTCGTTGTAATTTGTGTCATATTTAGGTTATATTCATTGTAATTTGTGGGTTATATTCGTTGTAATTTGTCATATTTGGGTTATATTCGTTGTAATTTGTCATATTTAGGTTATATTCGTTGTAATTTGTGTCATATTTGTGTTATATTCATTGTCATTTGTGTCATATTAGTTGTAATTTGTCATATTTAGGTTATATTTGTTGTAATTTGTGTCATATTTGGGTTATATTCGTTGTAATTTGTGTCATATTTAGGTTATATTAGTTGTAATTTGTCATATTTGGGTTATATTCGTTGTAATTTGTGTCATATTTGGGTTATATTCGTTGTCATTTGTGTCATATTTGGGTTATATTCGTTGTCATTTGTGTCATATTCGTTGTAATTTGTGTTATATTTGTGTTATATTCATTGTCATTTGTGTCATATTTGGGTTATATTCATTGTCATGTGTGTCATATTTGGGTTATATTCATTGTCATTTGTGTCATATTTGGGTTATATTCGTTGTAATTGTAAAAGGTAACTTCGTAAATATACCTTGATGAAATAAACATTTTAGCTTGTGTTTATCGATTAAATAACTTTACCTCTGAATTGCATTTTTCTCAAGAATTTGTGCATGAACATGACCTTTATTCACGACTTTTATTGCTTTTCTGTTTTCCACAACAAGGGACATTACGTCCCACCGGTATACACCACTAAAATGAATCTGAGTTCTGTATAAAACTTCCTTCAAATCACTTCTTTCAGTCTTTTTTTAAAAGTAATTGATAAAAAACGAAAGACATCAACATTATTTTCATTCAATGAGTAGGGGTTACATTTCTAGGAATGAAACATTCATGAGAATAATTACTTTAGTAATAAAACCCAATGACATATGACATTTCTGTGATCAGCATCATCGCACTGTTAAGACGAACACCTGCTATATATTTCTTCAGGAGATACTGCAGGCCGAAAAACACCACTTCGTTGAACTGGGCCCCCTTCTTGTGCCGGCACTCAAAGTAAGAATACACTTTGTTGACATCTGGAGGATACTGCTTATAGTGTGTGATCTGCAACGAGAAGAGAGATAGCACAGCATTGTTATAATCTACATCGTTATTTTGGACCAAACAGTAGCCAAGTTTCCATTCAATTTATGCGCATAATTTAAGCGATAAAATAAAAACGCGTTCAAAATTATTTGCGATTTTACTGCCGGCAACTCGTTTCCATTAAATAGACGTTTTGCGCTAAAAGAATGCTCTACATAATGACGTTTCCACCGACACTTTCATGTATATCGCAAACTTCCCTGACTTTTCCCACGTCACCTGATGCGTGTGACAAAAACAGAACGTACAGCTTAGACCTGATCTACAGCGCACTGGTTAATAATATCAAGTGTCTTATCATTTCCACAGTGAACAACATCGATAAGACGACGGCGACTTGTCACATGAAATGACAAGAAAAAGCTCTATTAATGTGCTGTAGTTTCCCATCATATAAAGACGTCACGTCATTTCCTATAATTAAACAAATTTTCCACCTTAATCCAGCCGCATCTTCCCACGGCATAAATAAATTGGTGACATATTACAGCCGTTTACGAGCTTATAGGAGTTTAGATCTTTTTGAGGTTTATGTATTTTACTCTGACCTTAATGCGGAATGTGTGTGTTATGCCTCTCGCACTGCTCCATAACGATTTAAACTGAAATGGTTCAGCCTATAGATGGTAAATGTTAAGAATAATACATTATGGCGAGATCTCCCTACCCATATACTGCATGTTTAATATTAAGAGGTACGTTTTTTCCCCCGTTAGAAACAGGAGTTATTAGAGAGAGCAGCTTCTTACGGGTATTGGAGGCGGCGCGCGTTAACGCGGAGGAACAGGAAGATTTCGGCACAACACCGGCGTCCTGCTTCTCCCGCTCGTGTGTTTTATTGGTTCATTGTAGCAGAAGCACGTGATAAATTATACCACGTGACACAAAATCTATGCGTAATTGCGTGTTTTTCTTGTCAAAAACGTTTCCACTATAGTTTCTTGCAAAATTTCACGTATCGACAACCAAATTATCCGCTTAAGTTAAACGGAAAAGAGTTTTAAATGCCGTTTCCATCGCCGACATCGGCAAACATTTCAATTCGCAAAAACGTTTTTCGCATGAACTCCATTGGATGGAAACCTGGCTAATGAGGCAGCCAAAAGACAACAGAAAAGTTACAGTTAAAGTAATGAGAAATAAAGCCCACGCCTAAACATTAATTACACTTAAAGAAATGTCAAGAAGCCGAAGACGATGTCTTACATTCAGTGCCACTTAAGACATTTCATTAGATGCTACAAATAGATATGAGTATATGTACAATGAAATAAAAATAAATAAAGATTTAAATAAAAAGCCATAAACCTAGAGAAAACTTTGATCGTAAAAAAGATATACTACATTAGCTACCCGATCTGAAAGCTGCAAAAATATAAAAAAACTTGGGTAACACTTCCTATGAATACAGTCTTCATGATGCATATATAACATGTTATGGCAGACATTATAAGGTATAATGCTCATAAGTACTTATAGTTACATGCCTAACATTTCATAAAGCACAAGTATATGACTTTATAATGACAAGTTACATAATGCATTATAATATCTGTTCATAAGAACATTGTAGAAATTATGTTGTAATGCAAAACAACACAGGCTTTGGCATCGTATCCAAACTGTCAGTTATAATGTCAGAGCATGTGTTATAGTGCATTACAGCATCTACTACAGTATGTGTCTACAATGTTCTTATAAAACATTATTATGCATTATGTAACCTGACATCGTATCTAAACTGCCAGTTATAATGCCAGAGCATGTATTACAGTGCATTACAGCGCATTACAGCATCTACAATGTGTCTACAATGTGCTTATAAACATATAATGCATTACGTAACCTGGCATCGAATCTAAATGGCAAGTTATAGCCTAATGTCAGAACATGTGTAATAGTGCATTACAACATCTACAATGTTCTTATGAACATATTATAATGCATTATGTAACCTGTTTTATAAAATGTTATGCATGTAACTATAATGACTTATAGGTATTCTTACAGACTTATTTCAGGCATTATAAAGTATTATGGATGCACTTAGAATGCATTATGAATACTGAATTCATAGGAAGTGTTACGAAAACTTGCCACATGGTACGGTGGAGTTTATTCGTTCTTGTATGTCAGCTTAGCAGCTGATTGCATTTCCGCATGAGTTGGACATGATCTCACACAGATCTACCGCAGTTAAGAATGAAATTTGGGGACAAAAGTGAACGAGGCCTTTTGAACATGGTTGTACAAGTACACGAGCAGAGCGTAAACAGTGAAGATAATCGTGCGTATGGTATCTTCAAGCTGAACTCTGCAAGTGGTTGTTCAGCAGTTAAAGTTCTGTGCTAGTGAACGGAAGGTTCTGAGTTTTAATCCCAGGACTGTCAAAGAGCCACTGAGCTTGACCCCTAACCCTGAACCGCTCGGCTCTATGCTTGGCTTGGATTCTGTCTCATTTGTAAGCGGCTTTGTATAAAGCCAAATGAATAATTGATGTAAATGTAAACTCCTGGCAACTACGTGCATTCCTTCACCAACACAAAGTCTCCATTGTACCTTGAATGAGTGCAAATTCCTTAATGAAGCGCAACGAGCCTTAACTCAAACACGTAGCCTAGGAGTTTACAAAATGCAAACATAAGCTGGGTGGACAGCCTGCGCACAGACGTTCCCAAAATCCCAAAATCTACCTTCAATTCCACGAAATAGGTTAGTGATTCAATCTGGTTATCCAAAGTTCATTTGTGTAACCTGGACGCGCCAACTAAAAAATGTTCAACATCAACCAGTTTAAGTGTGACTCCAAACAGCAACCGCACAAAATGTTCTGTACTGCTGGCTGGAAATAGAAACCGAAGCATTAGTGATGAGGTCAAAGTCGACCTAATTTGAAGCACAAACACTGTTGTATAACTCTCCGAAAGAGTTCTGACAAATAGACTTTACAAGCAGGTCTTTAGCCAAGATGCAGATGTTTGGTGTTGTAACATTAGGGAAGGGTTAAGCCTGCGTTTCCAAGAATCACCCCTGAATCAACCATCCGCATAGCATTCAGGGACAAATTGTGCATCACCGATAGACATGCACATAGTAGAGATATTTATTGTAACAGCAAGAAAGACATTTTCGTAAAGCCCACTTCGATGTTGAGGAGAGTGAAACCGAAACCGACTCCGACTCGAGCACAACGGCGATCATCTGCGCTCAAGGCAGAAGTGACAAATATAATAGTCGTCTTGTGCAAGCATGATAAACCTAAATTTATGGATTACATCACCCAAACGTTGGAACGTTGCATGCATGGCCCTTCTAATCCATGATTATGTGTTACATGGCATGACATCTTACACTTGCCTTGGCCAAAAGGGACTCAACCCCGGAGGACACCATTTGCATTATTACAAACTCTGACGTTATTACGCTGATCACAAGAAAACCGAAGTGCTAGTTGGATTCGAGTTGTTTTATAGGCTCCTAAAAAGAAAGGCTCAACTGATGAGTCAAACTCTGAAATAAATCTGCAATTGAGTGGGTGATGTTTTAGCCTCTGCGGCTTTCGGTCTTTGCCATTTGAAAGTAATTACATAAGGGGGGTCGTCCGACCTCTTCCAATTACATCTGACCTTTCTGGCATATTTCCAGTCCTGGCAGCACAGATAGGCACCAAGCAACGGTGGCTTTCGCTTTTTTTAACCTAATATGATCCATACAGACAGCAATTTAATATTTCAAGAGATCTAATATGACCTAAAATCTTATATGTCTTATCATATGCGCAAACTCATTAGTTAAACCTTAAATCTTATTAACTAGATATTTAGAAATCTTACAGCTTGAGAGTGTTAGCTGATTAGTAAGTAATGTTCGCTACCTGAGACTGTTAATAGTGCGAGAGTCTAAATTAGCAAATTTAGTTTTAGGTTTTGCCATTTCCTCGTGAAGAAATAACAGATCTTTTTAAAGCTTTTCCACTTTTAACAATTATTATTTCTTTCTTTTTACTTTCCAGACATTTTCTTCCTTTCTTTTTTTTTTAAACTTTCCAGACATTTTCTTTCTTTCTTTAAACTTTCCAGACATTTTCTCTCTTTCTTTAAACTTTCCAGACATTTTCTTTCTTTCTTTAAACTTTCCAGACATTTTCTCTCTTTCTTTAAACTTTCCAGACA
>JAOUQW010000001.1:5379374-5397509 GCA_028565825.1 Olivaichthys viedmensis
ATGCACTTTATGCACTTACACTATACACTTTATGCACTTACACTATGCACTTACACTATGCACTTTATGCACTTGCACTTACACTATGCACTTACACTATGCACTTTATGCACTTACACTATGCACTTTATGCACTTACACTATGCACTTACACTATGCACTTTATGCACGTACACTATGCGCTTACACTATGCACTTTATGCACTTACACTATACACTTTATGCACTTACACTATGCACTTACACTATGCACTTACACTATGCACTTTATGCACTTAAACTATGCACTTACACTATGCACTTTATGCACTTACACTATGCACTTTATGCACTTTATGCACTTACACTATTTGCTACACGTCACAAAACGGAGCTGGGCGCTTTGCCTTTTTATAACATTTGCTAGTTTTTCGTGAAATCATTAAATTGCTCAGGAAATGCCCTAAAAAAAGCCTGGCAGACGCCACAACTATGCCTAGTCAGAGGAAACCTATAGAACCAAGTTAGATAGTTAGCTAGCTAGCTAGCCCGACTACTAATTTAGCATAACTTTGTTGATTTGACATGAAGAACTCACAGCAACTTGGTGTGTAAATCAAATATTGATTTTTTTAAAAAGAAAATAACTTTTTCTTTGCTGTACTCCTCTCTAACAGGGTTCTAGCTTTAGGGTACTACTAGACCATGGCCTATTTGTACTAGTATGAGGATAGGTTTTTTGATGGAGACTACAGCATGCTTCTGTAAGTCGCTCTGGACAAGGGCGTCTGCTGAATGCTGTAAATGTAAATGTATTGATAGACATTTTAAGTGATATTACATAGTAACATTAATCCAAGCGGGATAGCCCTTGGTCCAGGTGTAGCTATAATCCACATAATCTCTTTTCATCAAGCTGGTCTGAAAGCGGTGCATCTGAATCTCTGATGTTGCATCAGGTTAAGACTAGTAGTGGGATTAAGACCATTTAAAATCAGTGAGAAGCGCATTATGGGCCCTGAATATGAGCAGGCTGCTCCCCCTGCTGTACAAAAGCTCACATTACAAGGATTATGAGATCAATATGGAGGCTTGAATGCACATTATAAACAGCTTCATTATTTTGAGGGTGAGGGCAGAGACACTGGGCGAAAGTGCTAAGGGATGAACTCTAAAACATGTGTCGTCCTCTAGTGCTTATATTTAACCTACAGGTATTATAAATAGTGTATTACTATTCAATTATTGCTACCAACTATTATTAAGCAAGTAGTAATTTATGAAGTCCTCATTCAGTGACTCGAAATTCTCAACATATTGCACATTGTTTTATAGGCTCATGATACTGAGACTATTCAACAACCAGCAGTAATATTAAGACACTGTAAAATTGTAAAATTAAGGATTTCCACTTATGCATGCAGGTTGTACTGCACCCGACTCCCAACAGCCCCAAGCAGTCCGAGTTACACAAAATGACGGTGTCTAAGGGCTGCCCGGACAGTGACCTGAAGATTAAACTAGCTGTTCGCATGGACAAACCTCAGAACATGAAACACTGTGGGTAAGTAAGAGTAAAAAGTGTTTGTGTGTGTGTGTGTGTGTGTGTGTGTGTGTCACTGCAGCCCCCTGGTATACCACTACTCGTTCAAACCAACTGGTAAAATTAAAATTTCTGACTGACGCATTTCAAACCTGTTCACTTTTAAAGAACACGTGTCTGTCTGAAAAGCTCTGTTTTTTGGTTAGCTCTACCTTAATCAACATGAGAGAAATCCTAAACCTCCAATATTATTCTTTTCTAGAGAATAGAGCCCCTTTGGCAATTGACTGTCTGTTGGCGCCATCTAGTGGACAATATTATACTGTAACAGATCTGAGCTTTTGAACCCAACAAGAACTCTGCTGAATCTGTCTTGTTCTTCACTTTTATGCCTAAATCCACATAGCACAAAAAGCATCTGGTCATGTGCAGGGTTTATACAGATGCTTGATCAAATTTTCAAGGTTTGAAATCTGATCAATTTTGAATGAACGACTGAAGAGTGCTTGATTTGTCTATTTTAAGTGGACTAAAGTATTTCATAGTTCCATCATTTCCCATCTCGTCACGTTTTGTGTGTATCGCAGCGTGTGGTTCAGTAAGTTGACTGTGATGTTAGCAGTTAGCCACCTCAACGTTTTGTTGATCAATGTTGATGCTTAGACAAGTCAGAATATTTATTCAGTTGACTGACTCGAGTCAGTCATATGCTGGCTAAATGATGCAAAAAATGGCGAGACTATGGACATTTAATAAAGGGTCCATAGGTCAACAGAAGGGAGTAGGTACTTCGGTGTGAGATTGGCTGAATAGAGCATGTGTTTAAATAAATAAATAAATAAATAAATAGACCCACCGCGGCAGAGTTGTATGTCGCGTTTTTTCTGATGTAGTCCCTCTCTCTCTCCTTCGGTCACTCTGTATCTCTCGCTCATGCTCTCACCAGTGGGACGGCCGTGCATTAGCCCTGCAGTTTTTTCACTGGTCTGATGGGCTAACACCCGTCCATATGTTTCCTCCAGCCCCTTAAATAAACTTGTAATACCCCTCGCCATGCCGACCACTGCCTCACACTGTCTCCCGGCAACCTTGTGTCCCAGCAACCCTATGCCACTGCAACGACTCCCGCTGCGGGGGTCTGTTTGTTTAGAGCATCGTGCCGGAGGTGAGACGCCGTCGGCACAACGCGGGCAAAGCATACCATGACTGACTTTCTCGCCCTGATGTTCTTTTTTCCTATTCATTCAGATGCTTTTTCCTATTCATTCAAGTTTAAGTTCACTTTAAAATAACTAATAATGACTAGTTGATAGCAGACTTTTAAAGGTTTTAATGTACCATGAATCTTATTTAACAGACAATAAGCCAAAATAGCAAACGCTACATTTCCAAGTCCAGTTCTGCTTTAGTGAAACGAGAAAATGAGGTCCATCCTTAAAAGTGACACCATATTTATTATTGCAAAGGAGTAAAACAGAGGAGCACAATGGTCAACAAGTGGCTAACGAAGCCCAACTCACCTTCTTATTCACACGATGAAACGCACGATACTATAAAAAATCGGGTCTGAGCTTTTCTGAGGTTTTAGGATTGAAAGTCCCACATTCCCAAGGTATATTCTATGATTAGAAATAACAAAAAAATGAATACAAAAACCCAATAAACCCTTTAGTTTCTTCAGCAACATATCTTTCAACCATCATGGATGAAAGAATGTTTATCGTCCAGCCATAAGCCCAAATATTTATATACAGAAAGCTGCTCAATAAAGGCTTTCGTTAAAAAAAATCGGACAGAACGGAATGAGTTTGGTTTTGTAATTCATTAAACCATAATGTTAGAACCCTCTTGTGAAATGTGAAACAACCAGCAGAATCAATAGTGTTGTTTTAACACTGTTATAAATGTATTATTACAATACCTACAGCGCTAAACCAGTGTTCAGTGTATTCACACTCGTCCAATAAAGGCGCTTATTGAAAAGAAGTGAAGGAGAGAGAGAGAGAGAGAGAGCATTCTTTACATACAGTCAAAAGAGTGCCATCGAGAAGTTGCGGTTGCGTTAAAGTTAAAGGGACACTCTGAGCAAAAATCTCAAATTTAAACATGGACACATCTGCTGTAAACATGTCTACTCACCTCTAAGGCTGCACTAGCCTCTAGAGTGCAATTAAGAAGTTTGAATTCTGGGAAAAGCCCCTTCTGATGACACATTGTAAAGCTAGAATTACACATTAAAGGACTACAACTGCTTTGGGGATGGGCTGGATGAATTATTATTATTTTTGCTAGATGACTCTAAGTCATTAGACTCAAAAACTAGTCGGAAAAGCATGTAATAATAAGCAGGCCTTCCCAAATTACACTCAACCAAATAACTAAAGCATATTTAAAATACGATAACATAGACGAGTATCGCCCAAACCACATGGGTGACAACCAGAGGTACAGTTTACTTAAGTACATTTTTCAAGTATCTGCACAAGAAAGAAAAACTCCCTGCATTTCCAAAGAATCTTCTCTACTTTCTACATCGCTACATTTCTCTGTTATCTTCATATTTCTGTAAGCCATAAAGTGACTTTTTAGCATCCGACGGCTTCAAGCAGTTCATCAAAATTCCGAACAAATCCAAACTGTAAGAGATGTGACAACAATAATAAGACCTAATATTTATCCCTACAATCTGTCTGATGTTGGCTACATTGGTTTCTGCCATAAACTACAGAAAATACCACATTCTCTGATTCTCAGTACCTGTAGACTCCACAATGGCTTATACATGGGAAGTGTTTAAGCTCTGGTTCACCAGCAGAGGGCAGCAGACACCCATCTGCCAACCCCACTCATGCCACAATATCATTCTCTTTTGTTGTGCCCATCACGAGCACTATTCTACTACAACAAGTATAGCAATTATGTGTGTTATAACATATGAGAAGTATATTTGGAAACCGACTTTAAACTGTGAGACCTGTTAATATACAATAATCAGCTTTTCACTGCTTTCCCTGGTAGGAATGTGCAGCTTGGCGTACAGCGTGATCTTTACACCTGTCTTTACACCTGCGCTGTGATTTTTGCGCAGATACCTTTGGACCATCGGAAAAAACGTGTGGAAGAGGTGGAAGAAGAGATTCTTTGTCTTGGTGCAGGTATGTTTTTCCCTACATCACATGCAAAAAAACTGCAGCAGCAAGACAGACACTCGGGTGGAGGCATGTGCTGATAATCGGTTGCACGATAATCGGTTGCACGCAATGTATTTGGACACTTACAAATAACGTCAGTAGAAGTGATGTAACTTTGTATATTTGCATTGGATTTTATTCTTGTATGTATAGTTGGTTTCTAATTTGCAAGTTTGCGATTTTGCATTTATTTTATGCGACTTTATTTATTTAAGGCTGCTTTTTAATTTAATATGTTACGAAAGGGAAACCTTTTCATTTAACTTCAAAAATTCCAACATGCATCGTATTAATTAATTCATTTTGATGATATTATAAACCGTTATGAAGCATTATCGTGTGATACGTGATGCCGGCACATGTGTACTTGGCCGTAGCTGGTTTATTTCTGTCCATGTTTTTATTCGTGCTGTAAACTGGGCTGCTCCGTGGACTGCGGCGTCATGTCCGTGAGCGAGGAGCTGACAGGCGAGTGTTTGATGAAGAAAAGCGTGCGGTCGAAGTGAACAGAACCCCACACACACACGTCTGTCACATGCTCCAGGCCACATGTTCAACAAACGACAAACTACTGCCACTGTTGATCTGTGTGTGTGTGTGTGTGTGTGTCGCCATGCATGCAGGCAAAAAACATTCCAACATGCCCTGTTCGTGTTTCCGAGCGTTCTTGTGCACATAAGAGAAGGTGCCAGAATGCGCTTTTTGTGGTCCTGTATATTTTCTATTTATTTTCTACTTTGTTTGGTTTCACACATCTCGATTTTGCATCTTTTTTTTTTTTTGCCAGTGTCTTCTGGTTTTGTCGTGATGGGTCTTGTGTAAGCGTTCTGGCAAACGTGTGTTACTCCATCTGTCACTGCTCTCTTGAATGTGGCGTCTAAATACTGTCGTGATTAGGCAGAGACGGCCTGGTTATTTCTTTTAGTATTTTTCTCCCATAAGACTCCATCAGTTGACTCTAGGTAATGTGTTTGGCTGGATGATGTTGTGTTACGTATACGTAGCTTCTGTGGAACTGACATCTCATATTAAGGAGCTGGACCTGGAGCTCTGTAAACAGGCTTTTTTGCAATAGGGAGGTGAATTAAATATTAATGCCATCTCAGTAAGGATGTGTAGCTCTCCGTCTGAGATGAGATGAGACAACGTGCTTCGTAATGCGTGATCAACATTCCGATGTATGAAAAATACATTTAAAGCAGCCAATGATTTAATACAATACAATTTGGAGCTGAATTGACGTGATACAATGTGAAACAATGTTGTGCAAAGAGTTTGATTTTAATTGGAAACAAGTGTAAGCTTTGAGGAGCTTTAAGGCCACACCTCCTTTTATCGTGACTGATATGCGCATGCCTATTTCACTGGCACTGACAGGCACCTAAGTCACAAACCCTTCACTGGCACTGACAGGCACCTAAGTCACACCCCCTTCACTGGAACTGACAGGTACAGAGACCACGCCTCCTTCCCTGGGACTTACAGGCACTTAAGTCACACTTAAAAGACACCCCCTTCACTAGAACTGAAAGCCATGCTTTCTTCAATGGGACAGACCGGCACAGAGGCCACGCCTCCTTCCTTGGGACTTACAGGCACAGAGGCCACGCCCTTTTTACTTGGACTGACAGGTACAAAGGCCACACCTCATTTACTGGAACTAACAGGCAAAGAGGCCACGCCTTCTTCACTGGGACTGACAGGTACAGAAGCCACGCCTCATTTACTGGGACTGACCGGCAACGAGGCCACGCCTCCTTCACTGGGACTGCCAGGTATAAAGGCCATGCCTCCTTCACTGGGACAGACAGGCACAGAGGCCACGAATGCTCACAGAACACAATACATGTTTTTACTTGCATGCGAGAGTGCTCATTTGCATTATGCAGGCTTCTGCAATGTCAGAATTGCAAAGGCCAATATTGTGATAACAGTTAACAAATGATATATTGTGCAGCTCTATATCTCAGGCCTGCACTACAGTCGAGTGTCATTTGAGTGTCTCTGGCTGGGATTCTACATGAGTCACCCTGCACTCACTCTGGGCTGTTTATTTCAGGTCAGAGCCGGTCGTTCACTAATAAATAATTCATAAGTGGTTGATTACAGGCTTGGGTGGATCGGTTACGGCTCCTGCTTGACAGGCACTGGCATGGCCATTGTAGCGTGTCACTCAGAGGCGGGCGTTCAGGAGACGACAGCGGCCATTACACACCAAGTGTCCAAGAACCGTTGCTCTGGAAAGGTGGCGGTGTGTTGACTCTAACTGTGCACTCTGAGTGTGTGGGTGTGTGTGTGTGTGTATGTCTTAGTTGTCACGTCTTGAGTTTTAAATGTGCATTTGAGAGTGTGGGAGTCAAAACAATTTTACTGACTGAAGCTTTTGCACAGTGTTATAACAACAATTAATTTTGAAGACTGTTTGGGCTTCACAATCTGGAACCCACGGGGGACACTGGCGTTCCCACTGCACCTTTTTTAAACTGTTATTAAAACGTAATGGTTTACCACAGAGAGATTCTGCAACAGCAAAACCGACACTCGAGTGGAGGCATGTGCTGATAATCGGCTGTACGATATACCGCAATATTCAGCATGCGTGATATTATTATCGCGGACACTTCAGTAGAGATTCTGTGACATTGTATATTTGTCTTGGATTTTATTCTTGTATGTATAGTTGAGAGCTTTGGATTCTTGGGACTTCAGTGGAAAAAACAAGCCCTGAATAGAATTACAGCTTAGTCTCAATTGGGTTCTCCAAATCCAAACATTGATTGGATCCTTATATCCTTTGCAGAGCTAATCAACTCTTGCATGATGTCATCGCTTGAGATCCACCAGCCAATGGGGATCGCTCATATGTTGAAAATAAGATTTGCATATCGGTATAGACTTAGCTCTGCAAAATAGAAGAAAGCGGAGTAACAGCACAATCTGAGTGAAAAAAAATACTATAACTAAAATATTAAGGTTCTCTTTCTGTATCATCATCATCTTCTTCCTCTTCTTCTTATTTTTCTTCTGTATTATCATCATCTTCTCATTCTTTGTGTTGTTTTTGTTTCTTCTTCTGTATCATTATCAGGATCATCATCTTATTTCTGTTCCTTCTCCTTCTTCATCTTCTTTCTTTTCTTCTTCTTCTGCTTCTTCCTCTTCTTCTGCTTCATCTTCTTCTTTTTCTTCTGCATTATCGTCATAATCTTATTTATGGTTCTTCTTTGTCTTCTTTCTTTTCTTCTTCTTCTGTATCAACATCATCTTCCTCTTCTTTTTCTTCTGTATCATTGTCATCATAATCTTATTCTTTGTGTTGTTTCTCTTTCTTCTTCTTCTTCTGTATCATTATCATGATCATCATCATCTTATTATTTCTGGTTCTTCTTCATCTTCTTTCTTTTCTTCTTCTTCTGCTTCTTCTTTTTCTTCTTTTTCTTCTTCTTCTGTATCATCTTCTTCCTCTTCTCCCTCTTCTTTTTCTTGTATCATTATCATCATAATCTTCTTATTCTTTGTGTTTTTTCTGTTTCTTCTTCTTCCTTCTCTTCTTCTTCTGTATCTTCTTCTGCTTCTTCTTCTTCTGTATCATCATCATCTTCTTCTTCTCCCTCTTCTTCTTTTTCTTCTGCATTATTAATAATCTTCTTATTCTTTGTGTTGTTTCTGTTTCTTCTTCTTCTGTTTCATTTTCTTCTTCTTCTGTATCATCATGATAATCTTCTTCTTCTTTCTGTTTCTTCTTCTTCTTTTTCTTGAGTGTACACTCATATTTCCAGCTGTCTGTACTTCTATTCCTGTGTGGCTTTGAGCTCCCAGTGGCTTTGGCTAAACCGACGGCGCAAGGCAAATATTTATGATGCAAAGTGAAGTCTAATTATTCCGCAGACTGGAGGCGACGCTGCAGAACAGCTGGCTGTCTAACCTCCCGAAACACACACACACACACACATACACACATACTTCCTCCCTTCTTCCTCTGTCTCTTCATCTCTTCGTAACGCTCTGGCTTGCTCACTCAGTCTCCAGCCTGTGAGTATGGTAATGCCCATGAGTGACCAGGGGCGTCTCTTCTCGCCAGCCAATAACACCTCATCGATTGGAGCTCGCCCACGCTTGCGCTCTTTTTCTCTCTCTCCCACGCACAATGCAATTTATAGAGCAACGACAACAATGGCGAGGTTATTTAAAAAGGGCAAAGCATGCCAGGCTAATCAGGGAGTGAAAGTCATTTAAAATCCTTTAACTGTCAGTTTGACAGCAGGTCAGCTGAGCACGGGGAGCCTCGAACTTTAGCGCCCGGTGTGACGGGGGGAGGGAAGCTTGGCAGGAGTGTGTGTGCGCGAGCGAAAGGGGTGTGCGGTGTCCTGAAGGCACCTGCGCACCGCCAAGATGGGCTGAGAGCCAGGAGGCGAACCGAGCCCCCCTTCACACACATGACATTGAATTGATGGTGTCACTCTGAGCGTAGAGTGAGAGGGAGACTCCACTCGCAGGGGGCGCCAGATTGGCCGGTTTGATACACACAGCCCTGATATGACAGAGCAAGGGTTGATGGGAGAGGGTTTATGTATCTGGTGCAAGAGTGTGACTGGTACCCAGTAGCCTGGCTCACACTCACTCTGACAGAGTGTCGCTTCTGCACTCATCCGTCACTCATGTTTGATTGGCAGTACTCAAGCCAGTGTGTGAACTATTGGTGGCTGAGGCAACCTGGCCCCAAAATCGCTGGGTCTGGTTTAAATTGGCTAATAAAATTCATTGTTCTTGGTCTGTTTTTGGTCAGTCTTGGACCGCCTTGATTTGACCCCCTTTTTTTTCTCAATATTCCATATTGAGTTTGATGGCTTGTATATGACCACAATAGTGGCCTTTTCTACATCTTCAAAAACACATTAAAAACTTTCACTCCAAATCTAGAGATGGATTTTTCACATTTTTTCATCTTTGTCCTCATTATGTACCCTCTTTTTGAGCCTAGAGTGTGGACACACACACACACACACACACGTTAGGTTCTGTAAAATTCATGTGTGTGGTTTTTGTGTTAACCTGCTAATGTTTGTGTCGTCAGGTCAGTCAGTACACCTTCGCCATGTGCAGCTACAGAGAGAAGAAGGCAGAACCTGTAGAGCTGCTCCAATTGGACGGATACACTGTGGACTACACCGACCCTCAGCCAGGTAACCAATCACGACGCTCACAGTGGCTCATGGACAGCACATGAACTCCATGTTCCATAGTAATACCTGCTAATACAGTCCACTGTTGTCCACTTACTTTCTTTCTTTCTTTCTCCCTTCCTCCTTCCTTCCTTTCCCTCCTTCCTTCTGTCCTTTCTTTCTTTGTTTCTCCCTTCCTCCCTTTTCTTTGTTTCTTTTCTTTCTTCCATCCTTTTTTCCTTCCTTCCTTCCCTCCTTCCTTCCTTCTGTCCATTCTTCCTCCCTCCCTTTCTTTCTTTCTTTCTTTTCTTTCTTGCTTCTTTCCGTCTTTCCTTACTTCCTTCTTTCCTCCCTCCCTCCCTCCCTTTCTTTCTTTCTTTGTTTCTTTCTTTCTCCATCTTTCTTTGATTCTTCTTTCTTCCTTGCTTCTTTCTTTCCTTCCTTCTGTCCATTCTTCCTCCCTCCCTTTCTTTCTTTCTTTCTCCATCTTTCTTTCTTTGTTTCTTCTTTCTTCCTTCCTTACATCCTTCTTTCCTTCCTTCTGTCCTCCCTCCCTCCCTTTCTTTCTTTTTCTCCTTTTGTACTGTTTCTTTTCCGTTCTTCCTTTCATTCTTTCTTTATTCCTTCCTTCTTTTCTTCCTTCCATTCTTTCTCTTTCCCTCTTTTTCTTCCTTCCTTCCTTTATCTTAAATCTGTTGTATAAGAAATCCTCAAATGAACTTGAAATATATGGAACACCTCACACCATTTACTTTGTTTTTTTTCTTTTTCAGATTGTTGTCACACCATTTATATCATTGCTATAGTAACACATGTAGGCTTGTATCGCACATTGTTAATTGTTTTCATGAATGACTAAAACCTGATATTGACTCAATTAGTTCACTCCCCCATGTGTTTGCAGTATGTTATCATCCCTAATGCATTCAGTCAATAAGAACACCCTTTTCCGACTCATATTAGAGAAGCATGATTGAGTCTTGTATTAGAAATATAACTGTTCAGCGCCAGTTTCTCAAAAGTGACGTTAGGAAACAAGTTATTGATAGTGGACTTATACCCTATTGGACCTGTCTCTAGCAGAATCTTGACCACATTGTGGAGTTTCCTTTATCAGCTCTCCGTATTACTGCTCAGAGACAAAGTGACTCAATTTATTAGTGTTAAACAAACATAGGCAAATGATTAGTCAAGCTAAATTATGTCTTAATTAAACCCAGTGACTCTTTACACATGAAATTAGGCCTTATCCTCCTTGATCATGAACACATTAGTCTAAAAAACGGCAGATGAAAAGTAAATAATATAATTAGTGTTCTTATCGTCTATATGACACGATTAGCATTATGAAAAAAGTACACTATTAGTTGCCTTGATTAATTATTGTGTTAGTATAATTTATATACATATATACGGTAGGGTACAAAAGGCAGAGTTGACTTTCAATATATTTTTTTAGCATTAATCCAAAACTAATACACAATTTTACTCCGTTTATACTTTAATATTCATTTTTTATATATTATCTCTTTTTATTAATAATATTTTTGAGAAATGCTCCTTTCAGTCAATAAGAACAAAATGTGTTAGTTTTTCAGAACTGGTCCAATAAAAAACAGTTAAATTCCTACTATATTTGTTTTCTTTCTTTTTCTTCCTTCCTTCCATTCTTTCTTTCTTTCGTTCTTTCTTTTTCCTCATTTTGTACTTTGTACTATTTCTTTCCGTTCTTTCTTTCTTCGTTTATTTTCTCTCTTCCTTCCTTCCTTGCATCCTTCCTTCCTTCTGTCCTTCCTTCCTCCCTTTCTTTCTCTTTCGTTTTCCCCATTTTGTACTTTATTTATTTTCATTCTTCCTTTCATCCTTTCTTTATTCCGTCCTTCCATAATTTCTTTCTTTCTTTCCCTCTTTCTTTCTTTCTTTTCCTTTCTTTCCCTCTTTCTTTCTGTCCTTCTTTCTTTCTTTCGTTCCCTCTTTCTTTCTTTCTTTCTTTCTCTTTCTTTCTTTCCCTCTTTCTTTCTGTCCTTCTTTCTTTCTTTCTTTCTTTCTTTCCTTCTTTTTCTTTCTTCCTTCCTTTATCTTATACCTTCTTCCCTTCCTTTTTGGATATGTATATCTGAATTGTTTGATTTAAAAAGCGTGTTGATTGGTGCAGGTTTGGATGGAGGCAGAACCTTCTTTAACGCCGTAAAGGAAGGGGACACTGTGATCTTTGCCAGCGATGACGAGCAGGACCGGATCCTGTGGGTTCAGGCCATGTACAGAGCCACAGGCCAGTCGCACAAACCCATCCCACCAACACAGGTCCAGAAACTCAACGCTAAAGGAGGCACAGCACCACAGCTCGATGCTCCAATCTCTCAGTTCTGTGAGTATGAGGATGGCTCTCACACAAACACACACACAACCCTACCAACATCCACTACAATCACATTCACTTTAACTGCACCTCGTTTATTCACACTGCTCTTATTGGGCCATCATGTTTGCTCATTCATTCTCTATGACAGCACTAAAACGTCTGGATC
This sequence comes from Olivaichthys viedmensis, assembly GCA_028565825.1. Lineage (NCBI taxonomy): Eukaryota > Metazoa > Chordata > Actinopteri > Siluriformes > Diplomystidae > Olivaichthys > Olivaichthys viedmensis. The sequence continues at coordinate 5,391,778 of JAOUQW010000001.1, forward strand.
TCGAGTGAGAGAATGAGTTAAAGATTGTAGTGAGCATGCGAAGTTCATGTTAGGTTAGTTAACGGGAAAAGTTCTCTTGCTTTTTTATGTCTTTTTTTTAACTACTTTTTTTTAAATCCTATTTTCCGCTCTTCTCTCTCTCTCTCTCTCTCTCTCTTTTTTTGAGATCTCTGTTCTGTCTTCCCTCGCTGTCTACTAACACTCTATGTTCCACACTAATAACTGCTAATACAGTCCACTGTTTCCCCTGTATCACCCTTCACCCTTTTTTTTCTTTCTTTCTTTCTCCTTCCCGCTCTCCTTTTTCTTTGTTTCTTTTCTTTCTTTCTTTCTTTCTCCCTCCTTTTTCCTTCTGTTTCTTTCTTTCTTTCTTTCTGTTTCTTTTCTTTCTTCTGTAATTTTTTCCTTCCTTTCTTCCCCCTCCCTTTCTTTCTTTCTTTCTTTCTTCATGACTTTTCTTCCTTCCTTGGTTCCCTCAGTCTTTCCTTCCTTACTTCCTTCTTTTCTTCCTTCCTCCCCTTCTTTCTCCATCTTTCTTTCTTTGTTTTTCTTTCTTCCTTCCTTCCTTCCTTCCTTTTCCTTCCTCACTTCCTTTTTCTTTCTTTCTTTCTTCATTACTTTTCTTCCTTCCTTCCTCCCTTTCTTTTTTCTTTCTTTCTTGCGCCATCTTTCTTTCTTTCATTCCTTATTTCTTTATTTTTTATTTCTTTCTTTTCTTTCCTTCCTTACTTCTACCCTCGCTCCCTTTTTTATTTCCTTCTTTCCTTCCTTTTCCTTCACTTCCTTTTTCTTTCTTTCTTTCTTTATTACTTTTCTTCCTTCCTTCCTCCCTTTCTTTTTTCTTTCTTTCTTGCACCATCTTTCTTTCCTTTATTCCTTATTTCTTTCTTTTTAATTTCTTTCCTTCCTTCCTTCCTTCCTTCCTTCCTTCCTTCCTTCCACCCTCGCTCCCTTTCTTTATTTCCTTCTTTCTTCCTTTATCTTTCTTCCTTCCTTCCTCCCTCCCATTCTTTCTTTATTTACTTCTTTCTTTCTTTGTTTCTTTTTTTGTTTCTTTCCTTTCTTCCTCCCTCCCTTTTTTCTTTCTTTCCTTCCTTCCTTCCTTCCTTCCTTCATCTTATTCCATTTTCTCTTCTAGCTTTTTATGCTAAATGTACAGTATATGCATTAGGTCTGTATAGTTTCTCTTTTCTCCGTCTCTCTCTCACTGTCACAGTCTCTGTGTCACTTTCTCACTGTATCTGTGTCTCCCCTGCTTTGCTCACAGTACTGTGCTCTGTTCTGGCTCTTGTCTGGGGCTTGTGTGTGTGTGTGTGTGTGTGTGTGTGTGTGTTTGTCCCCTTTTCACTCTCTTGCAGCTGGACTGAGGGGTAAGTGCTTCCCTCGAGCAGCCGTGGCTCAGACAAACCCACACGGCTTATCTGACCCGACCAACATGCTAGTCGCTTTTCCTTTTCTCCACTCTTCCTCCTCCTTCATCACCCTCCCTCTCCTCTTCTACTATCTCTCTTTTCCATCATGGCAGTCCTTATAAAGGCTCTGTCTTTTGATTTCTTTAGGTTTAAAACATAAATCGTAGGATTAGGATGCATGCACACTTACAGATATGCTTTCGCTCTGCATACTTGCCTCTCTCGACACCTTAAAAAAGGGAATTGCAGGAATATCATAAAAGTCTACGGTAAAAAAGCACTTTTTATTTTTTTGGACGGTCATTTGATTCTTTTTTAATAAAGGCAAACCCGGGCTGCTGAGTTACTCAACAATCGTACATTTTTATCCAGACGGAGATGAAGCGGCACCGAATGAAATGTTGATGACTTAATTGCAGCGCTTTTTCTCCAGCCATTGCAGTTGTTGATTTATTGCTCTAAATGAATTCTTTGAAACTACTGGCTGGGCTGAAGCACTGGCGCACTCGGCACCTCTCAGCAGCTGGTAATTACCGCGTTAAGAGTGACACCCCATGAATTAAACAGTGTGCTTACAACCTGATTATTTCTGGAAGCTATCAGTGGAATGTTACCAAATAACTACTTGCTATTTCACACTGTCTTTCCCTCGTCGGCATAATATAAAGCTACTCATGTCACTTGAAGAGAAAGAAAAAAATTATCTTAAAACAAAGACGCCATTAAATTGTCAGGCATATACAGTTTTGAAGATTCTGTTTTCCATATGCACTTGATTATTCCGTTCGGCTTCTATACGTGTTACTATAAATAACTGGGTGTTTTTTACCCTTGATAAATAATTCAGTTGAAACGATCATACGTGAAAAGTGCTTTAAAAAACAGCCATTTGCCTTTGATTTTACCAGTTGATTATTTTTTGTATATAAATGAGAGTTGGCAAATATGTAACTGGAGCGTAAAGAATGTTAGTGAGTAGAGGATATCATGTGTCACTCCAGTAGATACTCATAATATTCAGAAAATACCTCCTGTGATGGATAACCAGATAAGAACCTCATGCACCCTTCCTTTAAACACGTGACAAAAGGCCCGGCCCCTTCTTCTTTTGACTTTTATTTTTATACTACTATCGACTCCTGTTTTACTTTCTTCACCTCCTAAAGAATGCCACTGTTCCTGATCTTGTGTGTTATTGTTTTTTATACTTTGTATAAGCAAAGATGTAAACTTTATTGGTACATTTGAAATCACCTCAGTTTTGCAAACTTGCAGATCATACAAATAATTTTAAAAAAAGAAAATAGTAAAAAAAAAATCCACAACTAATAATATATAAGAGAATGAAATCAGCTTGAAATTGCCACAATTTTGTCAACTTGCATATATTCAAAATTTGAAAATAATATGGAAGAGAATCAAATAATATATAAGAGAGTTATTCTTCTCACTTTAGGGTTTTTTCTTAAATTGAGGGTGTTGATGAAATGCAAAGATACAAAAAACGTTTAGCTAGAACAGGGTTATTATTATTATTATTAGTAGTAGTATTAGTATTGTTATTATTATTGTTATTATTATTACAAAAACTAAAACTATGCAAAAATATATATAAATCAAAATAAATAATAATACAATAATAGTACAAACATGACTAAAAATAAATAATGAAAATTAAATGGTATGAAACTAACTGAAATGAAATAAAAAGCATTTATTTTGTTTTTTTGGTTTTATTTAAAGGTACATTTTTAACTTCCTTTTGGTACTAATTTTGGAGGATAAGTACTCTAATTAGAGTACCATTAGAAAGCGATGCTTGTAAAAAAAAAAAAAAACGTTAACTCCAGAAAGATTCGGCTGCATGACAACATTCTAATGCGTGACCTGAGTTCTAGTTAGATTTACTAAATCGGTGGAAATGGCGGCTGGCAAAACGTGAGCAAGTGCGGTAAAGTAAATACCATGTTTGAAATAATAACACAGTGCGTAGAGCTGAAATCAAGAGAAAACTTATTATCTTAAAGATCCACCTGCATAGTGGGCACCAAGTGGCTTATCAGGAATTCCTCAGCAAAGACCAAGAAAGCTTAGCATCAGCAGCAACATACAGTACCTACAAGATTCAGAGACTTGGTCAATTAATACAAATGAATATAGAATATGAAAGGACACATTAGTTTATCTGTTCATAGAGGTGAGCATTTCTATTAGATTATGTGACGTGTCAACTTTCCAAAAGTTAACAGCGATGCTTGACTCCAATTTCACGCCTCGTGCACTGCCAGAATAAACGGCCTGATTGCAGTTAAAGTGGTCGCAACAGCACAGTATGATAAGGAAAATAACAGAAAATAACGAAACATAAAAATAAACTGAATTTAAATAGAAATTCAAAATAATATTGAAAAAAAAGAAGAATAAAATAAAAACAAGTTAAACCTTAAAAATTCAGAAGCAGCAATTTGATCACACAGACAAACAGTGATTGGGCTCAACTGTCATCTTCAATCACAGCTGTTTTTATTGAGCCTGATAAAGACAGAAATAGAAATAGAAATTGCTGCTTGTGTAGGCCCGATGAGGGCGGCCATATTGAGGGGAAACCGAGTTTAGGAGGGGATGAATTTAGAAACCTTTGATTAAACATGGCCCTGTGCTGTCACTCTTCCCCTCTTTCTCTCTATCTTTACCACCTTATGTCCATCCCTCACTCACGGAGAGGCCCCAGCTCTGTCAGTCGGTGCCTGTGGGCCTAATCTCGGACTCCTATCGTCTTTAGTGTCAGCTTGTGTCCACGTGTGCGTGTATAAGGGGGTCAGTGCTTCCGAAAGGAAGAAAAAACAAAAAAACTCAAGCGCTAAATAGCCCCAAATGTTGTACTGTGAACTCTTCTAGAGAAAGGATCTATAAATGAAGAGCGGCCCATCAATCATTGTCAGTTCAGCTCTGGCCTGCTTGTCCGAGGCTGACTAATGTCATTGCGTGTTACTGTCCAGAGCCGCGCTGCCCTTCTCTAATGTCAAACCGACATGACAAGCTCATATTGAGACATATTAGAGGGACACAATGTCACCTTTTTGACTTGTGGATAGGGCTCAAGTGGACGCAGCACTGGGGCTTTTGTTTCAGCCTTTGTGTTTTATGTGGTTGGCATTATATTAATATTAGAAACACTTAACGATAAAGGTTGTGAGTTTTTCAGGTTGAAGCATTAAGAGGCCCAACAAATGCGTTGTTGAGTCATTGGGCGACATTTATCACTGTGGCTTTATGCATCTTGATGCATTTTAATTTTTTAGATCTATAGCCTACGTTATGATTATTTCAAGTAATTCGCTGCTTGCTGCTTTTAAAACATTATTATTAATTTCACTGATCGTGAAAAATGATTATGGCTGTAAGAATGGATTTCACGGGTCAAATAGGCTACTATCCGAATCTTCGAAGGCAAAAAAAATCCACATTTAAAACGTTTAAGGTACCATATTCTACATTTAGTTGCCTAATTTAAGTTTATCGAAACACTAGTTCCCTAAACTTTTGGCCAAATGACTGTTGTCATTCGCTCTAGTGCATAAAGTACATGTGGATTAGAGGTTCTTTCCTTCTGGCATAATTAGGCTTGATAAAAAAAAGCCCATACTGCCTTGGTGGTTTTGAATCCACAGTGCTGAGTATGGGCCTGTTCTTCTGGTGGAAAAGACGAAAAAACAAATCTCATTTGGGAATTACGGCTTGGTGCGCAAACATAGCCTAAGCACTCTGAACTTTATGGAAAGGCCTCCATCTAATATGCTAAAGTGCATCTGAAATGCATCAGTTTGCAACACTGTGCTCTTTTAGGACACAAGAAATAAACGATATGTTGCCGGCACGTAGGCCTTAAGCACAGGTGAGAGTTAAGCCTTGTTCCTGCATTCAGATGCAAAGCGTGGACATTCGGTAGGCCGCTGGCTGTGAATGGGCACCGGCCTGCAGTATAGGCCTTAAGCTCCGTCTGAAACTGCGCATTAGAATGAGAATAGCCCCCCGAGCGGAGGCTGGATTAAGCAACGGGTCCTGCTTATTTGCCCAGGCCCTGATGTGGGCCAGGAAAGTGAAAATGTGTTGTTGGATTTATTTAGTCCCCTTAATGGACAATGGCTGCGTAGGAAAAGGGAGGGGTGGCATTGGGGCTGGTCCTCTCCCCAATCGTAGGATAGTGGTACGGGGTAGCTTTAATTATAGGGGGGGGGGGGGGGGGTACTGGGCCCGGGGTTTATTGCTGGCGTCTGATGTGAAAGGAAGGGGGCTGCGGGTTCTTGTCGTGTGGGGGCG
>JAOUQW010000001.1:5397613-5413527 GCA_028565825.1 Olivaichthys viedmensis
GGTGGGGGGGGGGGGGGGGGGGGGTGGGAGGGGGGGGGGGTTGTGTGGGGGGGCGGGGGCGCCCCGGGGGGTGGGGTGGGGTTGGGTGTTTGGAGGATGGGGGGGGGGGGGTGGGGGGGGGGTCCAGGTCCACGGTCTGTCTGCAGCCTGCTGAATGGAAATGGAAGAGGCTGCGTATACAAGAAGTGCTGAGAAGGTTTTAGAGGGGGGGCGGGGGATTATTTGGACCAGCCAGATTGAGAAATTAGTTGACTAACGACTGGTCTATAGACCCAGGCAGGATTATCGGCCATGAATAGAGACACTGGAAAATCTATGGAAATATACATTCAGCAGCAGGAAAACTTCACTGCAGCTTAAAGACAGGTGAACATGAGTTTCCGAATAATACAATTATAAAAGCAATATTAGACAGTAATTCAAGTCAGTAACACTTTACTTATAGGTCGTGTTTATAAGGCTACATAAGACCATCAGGATAACTGACATAAACCTACATAAACATTCACAAAGGCTTATTTCAACAGAGCTGTCATAAAGACTGCTCTTGTCACTGTTGATGTCAAGTTGACATAGCACCTGAGTAGATAGATTTTAGTTAACATAAGGATGTGTTATGACATTTTCCCAGCTGACTTACTTTCGAACGTCATAACTGACTTTGTAGCTCAATAACTCTGTCATTACAGTGTAATAATTGTCACGGTTAAAGCCTTTACCATGTAACAGCAAGTTTTCATGTAGATGTTATTACTACCAAGTGCCACCTTTGTTCAATATCACAATTAACCTCACTTAGAAAACTATGTCACCATTATGACCTTTGTGACCCTGACACACCAGAAGTACACTGAGTTACAAAGTCAGTTGTTATGACGTTTTATAATGTATATAATGTAAGTCAGCCTTATGTCAACAAAAATCTGTCACTTGACTCAAGTAGTATGTCAACTGGACATAAACATTAAAGAAAGCAGTCTTTGTCAGCTGTCGGCGTTTGGAATAAGCCTTTATTATATGTGTATATGTAGGTTTATGTCAGTTGTCATGAAGAGCTTATGCAGGTGTCATGTAGCCCTATGAACACTACCTTTAAATACCAATAAGTGTTCTTTTAAACTCAGTAAATAGCCAAGTAATGAGCTAAGTTAGGAAAAATCAATTTTGTAATAGAAGACAGTAAAATAAAAGAATATCTATAGTAATAATTAATTAAGGGTAACTAGGCAACAATGTATTGAGGAATTTAATAGCTTTAACTTCCTAATGTGTACTGAAATGCAAGTTGACAAAGGCCTTTCTGAAGACTGCGTTCTCATGACTGTGACGAAATGTGTGTCCTCTAAAGCTCGTCCTTCTCTCCACACGCACACACGCAGACGCAGACCGTGCGCATAAACACGGGATGGACGAGTTCATCTCCGCAAACCCCTGCAACTTCGATCATGCCTCGCTCTTCGAGATGGTACAGCGCCTCACGTTGGACCACAGGCTAAACGACTCCTACTCCTGCCTGGTACTCGATTCAGTTTGATTCAAACACAATATGGTTCAGTTCTACACGATTCAGTTCAGTTCATTTACTTCAACATGTAGTTCAGGTCAATTTCTTTGTAATAGAATATACATTTTAAAAAGCTTTTTTTTTTTGCCTTCTGCTTGTTATATAAAATTTAATGAACCCATGTATCACTACAGAAAAGAATCCAGAGGTCTGATTCCCACGTTCTGTCCTCCCCTGCAGGGTTGGTTTAGTCCGGGCCAGGTGTTTGTCATGGATGAGTACTGTGCCAGAAACGGTGTACGAGGGTGTCACAGGCACCTGTCTTACCTGAGCGATTTGTTGGAGAGGGCTGAGAACGGTGCGATGATCGACCCCACGCTGCTTCACTACAGCTTTGCATTTTGCGCATCGCACGTGCACGGCAACAGGTAGCTGCTCCTCGTTTATCACAAATACAAACACCTCTTTCTTGCTCTCTGTTATTTTCTCTGTTTATTCATCTTTATATCGACTCCTTCCTCACACACAGCTCTTACTCAATTTCCTCTCACTCTCAGAGAGAGACGTAGAGTAACACATATAGTGAACACAGCAAGTTCTTACCCAGTCGTGTTTTGAAGGCCATAATGACTATATTTGAAGAGCACACTATCCATGACTTTTTTTCTGTCTGTCTCTCTATAACTGTTTGCATTTGTTTTTATTTTGATTAAATTCTACTTCATTTTCAACTTAATTTCTACTTCAACCAGTTCTGTTACTTTGTTCATGTTCTTTTGGTTTGCATGTCTCACATCTTTTTTCTCTTTTCTTTCTAACCCGACCTCTATGCTGTTACACACCTCCTGAATGCTTGCGTGTGCGCCCGTGCGTGCGCGTGTGTGTCTTTATGAAATAAAGTCAGAGAGTGTGTGAGCTCCTGAAATGGCCCATGTGTGAGGCTGAACTGCTCAGTGCCCTGTACCCGGCCCCTGCTGACACCCCCGCCCCCTCTAAAAAAGAGCTCAGACTCATGGAGCTGAGGAGAAAGAGGGACTCTAAATCAGGGCTGAGAAGGTGAGACTGAATGTAAGACATATGGTTTGAATATTAGTTATAATGTTCTCCCTTAATAACCAGTGTCCCCTTTGAACAACCCTGAGATCGACACTCCTTTGGCCAGTCAGCCAGCTGAGCACACATTTCATTAAGCGTATTAGACTGTATGTGTTGTTAGTTGTGTGTCCTCCCATTTGTAAACTCCATTATATGTGTACTATAGAGCAGCGTTTCCCAGTCCAGTCCTGAGGAACCCAAATGGTCCATATTTTTTGCTCTGAGCTCCTGACACACCTGTACAGGGTGTGTAGTGTTCCGTACTCAGCGTTGGGAGCTGCAAGCAAAACACCACAGTGTTTATTACAGTGTTTAAACAATTGTGGTGCAGTACAGCTTCAGAAGCACTTCCTGTTTCTCAAGAAACTCTGCAAATGGGTCAAAGACAAAAAGTGAGGAAGTAAGTAAATAAGTAAATAAATAAGTAAATAAATTCAAATTGTTCTTTTTAAAAATATGATATACAGAGATTAATTTGTACTTTTATTGTGACGTTTAATTATTTATTTATTTCTAAACATTTGATGTTAGAATTGGAATGCAATTGGAATGTTATTCTTGAATTCTTGTGTTTATATATATATATATATATATATATACACACACACATATATAAATACAAGATTTCAAGAATAGCATTACAATTCTAACATCAAATGTTTAGAAATAAATAAATAAAAGTCACCTTTTTAAACTAAAAATACACAAAAATCGAACTCTGTGGCATATATAGAGTATATAGACACATACTTGGCATGTAGAATAGGGTTGTCAGTCTAGCAGATGATGAAGTCGAGGTGGCTCGTGTATTGTCTCGTGTGTGTGTGCTATGTGTGTGTGTGATAGACATTGATGGAGTTGAAGTGGGCTGTCTGTCTGTGTCCCGTTATGATCGGCTCAGACAGGAAGACACGTGTAGCTCCAAGTCAGAGCGGGAGAAAGAAAGACAATCTGTCATTCTGTCAGTCCTGACCTCGAGGCACAGCGGTGTTAGTGTCCTGTCCTCCCTCTACCCACGGTCTCTTCCTCTATGTCCCTCTCTCCATTATTCTTTCTGACCATCTTCCACCTCTTCCTTTTCTTACCCCTCATAACCCTCTGCTGGTGTTCAAACCACCGGTTCAACCACTCCCACCATGTCAGCTTCAGTCCCGACCTTTAAGCCTCGGTGCCCGAGGCCAACCGGTGTTACCAAAAACACACACACACCCTCCTGGTGCACTACAGATGGCAACAGTGTGGATCTTCGATGTTGCAGGATATGACACCACTGCCTTATTACCATATCTGGATTACCATATTTAATAACTCTCGGTGTCAAACGGGGTCTCATTTGCATTTTGTTTTTGAATATGCATGATGGCATGTAGGGTTATGATAATGTTAGCGCCTGTTCATGAGGAAAAAGGTTAATTAGTGTGAATTGTATTAATTAAATCATTTTTATTTTTCAGCAAACAGCTTCAATTAGATTTTTTAAATTGTATTTATTTATTTTGCACAGCACACACACACACACACACACTAATAGGTACTCCCAGATCTGGCGTATGTCACCTGCACATGTTGTACACACAGAGGTTGGCTATTCATAGTTTGTGACAGGGCGGGAGAGCACAGGGATGTGAGCGGAGTGTGTGTGACAGAGGAGGCCAGGGTGACACGGCGACACGGCTCTGAAGAGCAGGAGACGTAAAACACTTCTCATCACTCCTCTATCCGTGTCGCTCTGAAAGAGAGTGGTACAGCGGAGGCACGGCTGTCACACCAGACAGGGGGTCCACCACTGTGTGTGTGTGTGTGTGTGTGTGTGTGTTGGGTCGGAGGTGTTTTTTTTGGGGGGGGGGTATGGATGGTAGGGGTAACTGTTCATCTTGAAAACACCTCAATGTCAAAACAGAGAACATGATGTGGAGGTGTGGAGTTGTGATATGTGGGAGACAGACAGAGGTATAGCCTACATGTCTCAGCCATGGTGGATCCACTTAGATCATCTGTGTCATCAAACTACGAGGTCAATATGAAGTTATCCAAATCATACGCACAAACAGAAGTGGCTGCACAGTCAGTTTGCTCAGCTTTGCAAAGAAATGCCGTCTGGTTTATCCTGATCAATGTTGCTCCTGATGTTCAGCGTGGTTACTCATCCTGTCTTGTGTATGTATTGTTCTGAGCTACACTTGTAATTCTATTGAAATTATAGTTTTGCACACTGATCATGGCTTCCACTTGGCATGTCATTGTCTTTTTATAGATGTATATGGATGGTGATGACAATAAAAATCCACTTGGCATGAATACTTCCCTTATAGTTTTCGTCCCATCATAGTGCCACATCATCTTGAATATTAGAGAGTCTATGGAGAGAATCTTTGTGGTGCCATTATTTTTACCCAATTTCCTCCCAGTGTAACCAGAGCCAATTCCCTATTGTACACCAGCTACCAGTCTGGATGGGTGAACGCTAACAGATGCTTCCCCAGACACACCTGAAGCTAGCCGCCATATCTTTTCGAACTGCTGCTCATGCAGTGTCATAGGGAAGCTGAACACGCTTGGAGGAGAGCACTAACTGCTCCTGTATTGTCTTGGAGTTTTTGAACACACTATATTAACATTTTTGGTTAAACGTGAAGCAATGGGCTCATTTTAAATATTCTAAAATGAGAAAATCTAAGTAAGGAATGGGTATAAGTACATTGAGAAACATTTGTGACTTTTTATTTAATTGGAAACAGTACAGTCGGAAAATGTCTAGATCTTTATCCCTCTAATTAGGCACTTGTAGCACACAACAAATATGAACATATTAGTCTTTTATCTATAGTTTTAACTGGTTTACCCTCCAAGTGCAATTGTTTGTGCTATTACTTGAAGATGCATGGATTTATGTTTTCCCAATGTCCAAAACCAGCCTCCATTCACAAAATAGTGCACTATTTGGAAGGTTTGGCCATTTTATAAATAATTTCTGAAAACATAGTGTAAAATATTCAGCGCACGCCTGAAATCCCACAATGCACTGCAGTAGGTTAGTGCCCAAACAATGACGCTTAGGGGATGGAGAGCACCTATAATGCACTTTGTATTATGTAGGAAATAGGGAGGTCTGAACCTCTTTTTCCCCCCAAACGGCGAGAGCATGTCACGTCAATGAGGCCAGAATGAAACGAAAACTCTGATTGGTTGTCTGGAATTTTGGTTTATTCCTAAACATCCTGGCAGCCAGGTGAAGCTCACGGGTTTCTGCTAAGTGGGTGCAGGGGGAGCTGAATGGTAATTCTGGGTTCCTGTAGCATTTTCTCAGCCTGCCTCAGGTAAACACAAACCTGCTGTGGATGAGGAGGTGTGTGTGTGTGTGCCAGCAGGGGTTCTGGGAGTCAGAGGAAAATAAAGGAGATGGTATGAATGAAGCCATAACACAAAGTGCTGGATGTGAGGGGTTGCGGGTGAAAATATACACACACTCATTTCACACACACACGTGCAAGAAACAGGTATTTTTTTAATAATCATACTGCCTGTTATTCAGTGCAATATGCAATTACTCTCAAGATCATCCTCACGTACACACACAATTATACCCTCATGCATACAGTCAAATACAGTCACACCCCTGAAGTGGAAGCTTGTTATACTGGTGGAATCCTGTGTGTGTTTGTTGGCTTTGTGCGACCCTACGTGTGACCCTGTGTAAATGTCTGTGACCCTTGTAACCTCAGCCTGTGGAGCGGCAGTGCTAACTCAAGTGTGTGTGTGTGTGTGTGTGTGTGTGTGTGTGCGTGTGTTAACCCGTTGCCTCAGGCCTGACGGAATCGGCACTGTCACGGTGGAGGAGCGCGAACACTTCGAGGAGATTAAAGAAAGACTGCGAGTGCTGCTAGAAAACCAGATCACACATTTCAGGTACACAGCTACAAAACAAAAAAGCAAATAAATTATTTAAAACGTTTATTAGTTATAAATATTTTGTTTATTTATAGTAGATATATTTTGAATATTCACTAGAAACTACATTATAAACTAGCCTATATAGAACTATATACTGTTTACCATGTGCATGGGATTTAATTAGTTTATAAAAAATATATATAATGTATAGTGTTTTTAATGTATACTTATAAAATATAAATATGTATTTATTCAATAATTGTATTGAAAAATAATGAAATTGTTATTATTTAATTTATTTAGTTATTTATGAAAAAAAAATGTAACCTCTGATTTTTCTTAAGGTACTGTTTTCCATTTGGACGGCCAGAGGGAGCTCTGAAGGCTACGCTTTCTCTGCTGGAAAGGGTGTGTTATCTTCACAACACACATCATTCAATGCCAAATATGTGATCCCAATCAATATCCGGTTGTACTTACTGTAGAAATGTGTACTGGGCTTTTATTGCCACTGAAATTTGTGCTGCAATTTGGTTCTTACAAACTATATGAATTTTATAAAACTTGTAAACTGGTTTAATAGCAGGTGCCTATTTTTGTCTGTGGGTTGCCAGGTGTTGATGAAGGACATCGTAACCTCGGTGCCACAGGAGGAGGTGAAGGCCGTGATCCGTAAATGCCTGGAGCAGGCGGCGTTGGTCAACTACCAGCGCTTGTCTGAGTATGCCAAAGTGGAAGGTAAAATAAATACACATTAGTGTTTCCCTTTTTCTTTTCTTTTTAAATGCAGTGAGAATATGAGGCAACTCAAATATCCTGGCACTGCTTATATGATATTGTACAGCAGACGCTGCGCTGTGATATCACTAGAATAGATGTGTTACTGTGGGTATTGCTGAAGCTGTATACTTATTACTAATAATACTCCTAAGTTTCATCATGTACTATATTTTACAGTATTGGATTCAGATCATAGCCAGGGTGACCATGGGGACATGTGGCTATGCAATGAAGTAGAGATCTGCCTGAGTGTCAAAATCAAGTAATTAGTGTTCCCCAATCGTCATTTATGTCCTTTATGCTATTTACCTGGTTGTAAAAATGCAGTGGCATGCTCCATACACACTGGAGGATGTGTGTGTGTGTGTGTGTGTGTGTGAACTTAGCACGATGCAAGAAAACAGTTATACTCTGCAAATGTTGTCCCTAAATTGGGAGAAAGTGGAAATGCGTAAAATAAATGAATAAACATCTACAGAATTATTATAACCATATGGACACTAACAACTAACGTTTTCCACCAACGCAGTGCCAATGCTGGTGCTGGAGCCCACCGGTTTAAGAGTCTAACCATCAGATATGGGAGTTATATAGTGTCTGGCGTAAAAAAAACCCAACAACCGTGGAGCTGTACTTCTAGCATTGAGAACATATTTTACCATCCAAAGTCTTTCAGCACAGAAATATCGTTATAGACAACAATTATGCACAAGTGTGTCGCTGCTCAAATGAAGCTTTGAAGCGATTCAGCAATGAAGCGATTCAGCAATGAAGCGATTCAGGTCATGGCTGATAAAATTAAAATGGTTATTTCTTCCTCAGACTATTAATTGATCATTGCTATACGTATATACTGTATATATACTGTATATAACTGACCATTACGCAAAGGAAACTTGCAGAACGGCTTTGGAACCAGCACCGGCACCTTCCCGGTGGAAAGAGGCTAACTGTGTCCGAGTCAAGAATCCAGGAAATGCAATGCAGCGAGCTAAAAAGGTTTTGTGCAAGTACTTTTTCAGTAATAATATCGCTCATAGGGACCTTATCATAATGCTTATGAGGCTTTCTGAGATCTTTTATTTCTGGCTTGTTTTATGAACCGTGATAAGTCATTCTTTTCCTGTCCGGACCAGTTTTCTCTACGGTGATGCTTTAAATCATATCCAAGTTGTAGTGTAAGTAAAAATGCATTCACAATCCCTTCTCTGAAATCTTGTCCTCCTCGCTGCCTTCTGTCAGCCTCTTTCCTGTGGTAGTTTCCAGGTGTGGAAACGGTGTAGAGCAAAAACTGTTCTGTTTTCCTCCTCCAGCTAACACCTCCTTCCTGTTCAGAGCCAAATCACCTGCTTCTTAACCCTGCTTCTTAGACTTCCTTAACTTGGGTTTTAACACCCCTTCTGTCCCCACAATTCTTCCTTTCTCTCCCTCTGTCCATCTTTCTCTTTGCTCTTCCTTTCCCGTGTTTATTGGCTTTGCTGCTTGTTCCTTACAGCAATCTCAAAGCCAATATACAGTGTAAGTAGCCCTACATGTGTGTGCTTCATGTAGAGTTTTCTTTCATAGACATGGATCATTAAAAAACATTATTTACAATAAATTATTTGAAAATAATGGGTAAGGAAATTTTACATCCATTATTCACAGTTTGGCTACATTTACATGTGCTACAAAGGCAAAAATGCTGTAAAATTTTGGTAATTTTCAAAATAAACCTTTGAAAATCTTGTTTGCGGTTATGACCAGGTTCAAACTTAACTCTAATTTGAAAATATGGTGTAAAAATCTACCTACAACCCATTTGATCTATGTCTATTAAGAAACAACAGCGGCCACTGGAGATACTTAAGGCAAAGGAGCCTTAGTAAATCAGCTCCTGAGAACGTGAGTGTGGTGGCTTCCACAGTGAGGAAGCTTGGGCATGAAGTCGGCTCGACTAATGGTTAAACCCAGCGACACACTGCCTACATCAATTCAACACACGCTACAATTAACACTGTTAAATCAGTGTTCAAACTGGTAGGACTTGACTCAAGCAGTGTATGATAACCCTTGTTAAGAGGATCCAGCCCATCATTTCCCTTTACCCAGAATTCCACTCACCCCCTCAACTCGAATGCTGCGTTCAAATGGGGTCGTGTGTTCACCGTGTTTTTACGAGACAATTCCACGTGAACGGCCCATTCTTGTTGCTTTAGAAGTCAAAATTTTCTCACAGCCCCGAGTTCATGAATTGTGACACAATGTTGATGATTGAAGTTCGGTTAGCGGTCAATGCTAAGTATAATTACAGTGCAACTTTAGTCATATGGAGTCTTTTCTTAATAATTTGCCAACACATCTGAGGAAAATGTTGATATTCTCGATGGTTTTGTCTCGTTTCCACAGTCATTCTACCTTTACAAAGTTCATAAAAAAGACTCAATGGTGATTTTCTGTCTAGCTAAATTGTATGCTTCAGTCATTAGCTAGTTTATGCTTAGCATCCATATGTCCCACTTGCTTAGCAACATTGTTCTCACGACTTTAACCACTTGAACGCCAAGCATATGTCAAAATCACAAATTCACCAGTACCATTTGAACGCACCAACAGTTCTTATCGCTGTGGATGGAAACTGTCCCTTTGAACTTGATCTACACTCTTAGAAAAAAGGGTTCCTCGAGGGTTCTTCTGATGGTTGAGGTAGGGGTTCCTAAAGGGGGTTCTACTTGGAATCTTTTGTGAAAGAGGGACAAGCCGAAGGACTGTAGGATCAGCTCCAAATTCTCAAACTGGTGACCTTTATGAGCTGATCTTAAAGGAACACTTCATCCAGAAGTTTGACCAACAATGAATGGAAGCCTATTGGACAAATTAGCATGATTGTGTTTGCACAACACCTCATGCTAGCTTCCAGTCATTTTATGGCAGTTGTGGGAAGTATTCCTTTAAACCAGCATCAAATGGCAGTTTCTACCCACACCACACCTCTCCAAACAGCCACCCACACCTTCCAAAACCCTCCTAGAGACTCTAGCATCCAGAGTTCCTCTCCCATTCTACCTCGCTCTCCTCTGACCCCTGCTCTTGCATGCCCAATCCTCTTTTGTAGGGAAAAAGAGAGAAATGTATGAGCATCCTGTCTACTGCTTGGCGTCACAAGTGATGGATTTAACCATTCGTGAGTACCTGCCTCATCCTCCACCAATCCATGCCTTTTCTCTTCCACCTTCCCTTGATTTCTGTCCACACACACACACACAGTCTTTACTCATCACTGTCAGCACCTGCCCTTTTCCCTTTTTCACACCCCAACCCTCTGACCAACCCGAACCAATAACATCCTATTGCTGTGAGTCTGCTTGCCTTTTTTTTTTTTTTAAACCCTCCTGTCTGGCTGGGTTGAGCGTGAGCTATTCAGCCACAAGTCAGTCTGTCCACCTCCATCAGCCTCCCATATTTGTTTGGGGCTCTCAGCACTATATCTGTTGGCTATATCTTTTTTCTTTCCTTTTTTTTTTCTGCTGACTCACGCATTTCCTGTCTGCGATTTGAATGCATTTTTACTTTTGCTTCTGTTTGACTTCCCTCCTTCGCCCCTCAGCCCTGCTAATGTCACGAGCTTTCGACAGAGGTCAGGTACTGTACCAACCTCCATACAGATTCGCGCACAGATGAAGGAGAACTAGGAGGACGAAAGATCTAGGGATTTTTGATGACTCTGGGTCTGTCTTGTTTTCAAACCATAACTATGGCGTGTTTTGTCGGCTTTTTTACTGTGCTTCTTCACGGTTTTCTGTCTAACGTTCGGTATCACTGTCTGTCTCGCATCAACACACTAATGTTGTTAAGGGGTCGATGTCAACGTCCGTATTCGCACCATTGAAGAGCACAGGGGTCTCACAGAGTCACTGTGAGATGAAGTCTCAGGCGTCTCTCTCTTTCTGTTATTCTCTCACTCGCTGTCCCTGTCCTTTCTTGCTGTCTGTCTCTCTTATCCTCTGTCTTTAACTTCAAAAAACTGGAATCCTGGCTGACTTTCTTTCTGCTCTTCTCTTCTCTTCTTTTACCCTCTTCCTCCCCATCCATCTCTCTTTTATTCTCTTTTTAGTTGAGAAATCTCAGAAGGATCAGAAGGATCCAGGTGAACCCTTTTGTTTGACTAATTACTAAAGGCTTCTTTTTTTTTTTAAAGAAAAAGAGCATTCCCTGTCCAGACTTGGGACATAACCGCCTCACAGCATTGCTCTGCCACAGCAATGCTGCGATAATGTTATGCTAACCTCCCCTATAGTCCCCCATCTCTAAATGTACCATATAAATGCTTACAGCTCATGAACCAAAACTACTGTTTCATCCCTTTAACTTCAACATGTACAGCCCTGTAGCTAATTTGTTTTAAGCATATGCCAATATAGCACTATTATCTAATACTAAGACTATAGTTAGGCTGTAACCTTGTAGAATTAAATTATATCTCCTGTATATCCCTTAAAAAGGAAGATGCGGTTGCATAATCTAAGAATATAATAGAAGAAATCTGCTGCTTTATCACCTGATTTGGCACAGCAAGGCATTTCCTCTGCAGTAGGTTTTAAGGTCTGTTTTGTAGTGTAAACATGCACTACGGAATCTCGCTTTCATTTTAACCCTTTAAACCAGTCTAGAGTCCAATTAAGATGATATTTGACAGGCCAGTGGGAAGGTTAAAGGGTTAACTGGAAAGCTAGCAGTGTGTGGAGTGTGTTTTGTGATGGAGAGTCATTGGCTGAGAAGGGTGAGGACTTTGCCTTTGTCCTGTCAGTGTTTTTTTTTTAAATATTTTCCTGTAATGGATGACTTTCTTTAAGTCACACATTGATAAGGATACTTGAATTAAAAATTGGGTTCAAAATTGACAGCACAATTGAGGAACCAGTTTCTGTCAAGTTCTAGTGGCGTTCTATTGAAATCCAGGAGCATTTAACGAGCATCTAGATGACAGACTAGAATGGGATTGGGTTGCAGAATTGGACCACAATACACAATACCAATACAAAATAGCGTGATACATAAATAAGCGTCCATATTTCTCTTCTCAGTCAATACCTTGGTCTTGGATATTTACTATCCTTCATTAACCTCAGTGTTCGTCAATGTCTATTTACTTTGCAAAACCATCTCCATGACGTCGGATCCCATTAGATGGAACATTCTCATGAAGCTCTATGTCTTATGTGTAACCATTATCCCAAAAAACCCCCCAAAAAAACAGATGTTCTAGAAAGCATTTTTTTCTAAATAAAATGATTTTATTTTTTTCAAGCATCAACATTCCCCAACTTGCTTTAGCCTAGTCATTATTTTGACTCATTTTAGCAGTGAGAAGAAAATGAGAACTGAGGGGCTGATTATTAGAGCGAGATAGAGACAGCAAGCGAGAGATTAGTCAACACAGCTTCCTGCACGTGCTGAGCATTCTGCATGGTGACTGTAACATATTTTTTTTTCTCTGCTTTAATTTGATTCATTACACTTGCATTCTTCTTCTTGACAAAAATGAGCTTCTGATAAATGTGTGGAAATAGAAGAGAAAAAAGCACTCACTTTCAGAAGCTAGGCCATGCTGTACTATAGCCAATGTATTGAGCTTTTTTAAAAACAATATAGGAGGCCAGCTATATACACAGTACATGGTGTAACAGAGATGAGCAATGTATTTCTTCATTTAAGGCTGGGCAGGCAAAGGCTTGAATTTTAACACTGCCAACGATAAAGTGAGCTTGCACT
Organism: Olivaichthys viedmensis; assembly: GCA_028565825.1. NCBI lineage: Eukaryota > Metazoa > Chordata > Actinopteri > Siluriformes > Diplomystidae > Olivaichthys > Olivaichthys viedmensis. The sequence goes on from JAOUQW010000001.1 coordinate 5,410,635, forward strand.
AGACGTTTCCACAAGGTAGAAATTTTATGTAGGTTAAAACATGGAGAACTTTGCGAGTTTTTGCTTTTGCATTCTAAAATTTAAAGCAGGTTTCAGCATGCTCATTTAGAATTGATCTAAGGTATGGCTGCTAGAAATAGACATCATACATTTAGTGGTCAGGTCTCAAACTTAGCTGCAGATAAGCGTAGCCAGGAAGAAGGTATTCTCTTAGGGTGAGGGAACATTTTATATTTTTTAACAGTTAACAGTTTTGCCCTTGTGCCTCAGAGAACGTAGGCCGCTTAGTTACGCCTGCCAAAAAACTGGAGGACACTCTCCGCCTGGCCGAATTGGTCATCGAGGTGCTACAGCAGAACGAGGAGCATCACGCAGAGGTGAGTTTCACACAAACATGTGCAGTGTCACGCATTCGTACGCTACAAACGCACAGTATATACAGTCAGTAGTGTGCCCAAACAGACACATGCTCATACACACACTGACACTACTATTAATTATACAATAAATAAAACAATTTACATATTGTGAGAGTGCAGCATGGCTTTACAGAGGCGCATTTCCACCGAGCTTCCGGAATCTTCTTAAAAAGAGTTCCGGAACTATCCTAAATGAGAACTGCACAACTTACTGTACAGGTGCAGCGACTTTTTCCCGCCTCTAAGCCAGCAAATTATGTTTGTGTCTGCATAAAAACAGAGCCCTTTGAGACTATTGAGCATGCCATTAGGAGTATGTACAAAATACACTTTCGTAAAGTTTTTGACCCGCCACAACAAATGCGTTGTGGAAACGTTCCGCTTTGCCGCTTGTGCCACGTTGCCTCTGATATAAAACAAGCCTTTGTAAACGCTTGTTAGCTAAACGTTGTTTTCAAAACTGGCAGGTGAGAGGATTTATTATTTTGTTAAGCTTGTGTTTGACCAATCAGTGAAGTTCTGTACAGCAAACTCCACCCCAACTGTTCCTGGTCCATGGAAAAGTGCCTACTCTGGAGCATGAACTAAAATTGACTCTAGTTTCCCCAGTGGAAATGCGCCTAAAGATCCTGAGTTTCCAAAAAGGTTCCTGTTTTCCTGCAGCTCACTAGGCAAATGCAGGAACCTGCTGCACTGCAGGAACCCACTAGGCAAATGTTCTTTAACTATGACCATGGTAATTTCATGTATTTCTTTATCAATGACTTTATCCTAAAACTGATTTAGAATCTGATGCCTCACGACTGATGACATGATGATGAGTTGTTGCTTAATGTTCATCAACTGCAAACTGATTTCCCAAACAGACGCTGAATATGTGTAGATCTGGTACGTTTTTATTTTCCTGATCAGTAGTACCATAACCCACAATTGCATGCTCACATTGAGCACAAAAGAGGTCAGACTCTGTTCCTGGAGGTCCACAACACTGCACAGTTTAGAGTTTTTTTTAAAATCTAAAACCTAAACACAGCTCATCAGAAATGTATCAACTCCTTTTACATTCAAAGGAAACCGTTAAACCTGCAGTTCTGTGAAACTTCAGGACTTTTTCTGGCATTGCTGATCTAACTGGTTCATGCAAAGCTGCATTGATAACGTCCAAACCCAGTCACCAGCCCTCATATATCATGGTTTCATTGTGCTGTTAATGTACAATACTGAGAGTGCAGCAGTGTTGCACAAACAGGCAATGATTCAAACATCCAAACAGTTCTCAATGAAGCATGTTTTGAGTTTGTTCTCGAAAAATGGGTTGAGGAACAGTGTGTGCTTACTGAAAGAGTAATGACTGATAACCGACCTCTTGAGATCTTACGAAAGTCTGCAGCTCTGAGATGGTGCTCCAATGTTAAAATACTCAGCATGTTCTCCTGCCATTCCTGAGCTCCGGATGCATGAATAAAACGTCATGAGCTACACTGTTAGAAAAAAGGGTTCATCAAGTGTTCTTAAGGGTTTTTAGCTTTCTATAGGGGTTCTACATGGAACCCTCTCTGGTAGAGAAATGCTCTGTTTCAGGGTTCTACAGAGAACTTTTAAGGGTTCCCCCAAAGGGACAACTAAAGAATCCTTCAGGGTTCTGTATTTAACCTTTTTTTCTAAGAGTGTACATTCAGAGTACCTTGAAGTTATCTCCAGGAATCATTGTCTTAAAAATCTCACTCATAATCATTTACTTGCTTTTAGAGCTGTGACGATAAATTGGTGGTATGCACCCTAAGAAAAAAGGGTTCCTCAAAGGTTCTTTGGATAGAGGAGAAAACCTCTATTGTAGGGTTCTGCATATAATTTAATGCTTCCCCCAGAGGAACAAACCGAAGAACGCTTTAGGGTCCTAGATGTAACCTGTAAGAGTGTACCGTGATAAGGAAGCTAGTAAGAAACATTACTATTATGTTATACTAGTATAAATGATGACAATATTTCACAGTGTGGCACATCCCTTGAAATAATTTTTTTTCATATCAGACAAAAATGAAGGAAATGGTATTTTTACATTATCTTGACAAACTAGAAAAAACATATTATTAAACAAATGCATAAACAAGGATTAGTGATAAATGACTGATGACTAATGATGGGCTGAATTCTTCATACACACAAGGCCCAAACAATTTTCAAACATGATTGTTAGCTTGTCTTGAATTACAAAAAGATGATCAGTAACCTTAATTGTGTTCTCTCGCTGTTTGTCGGGTTGCCTGGACACTTGCGAAAGGGTAAAGAGGTATGTTAAAAGGTCTGAGAAGAGCCCCCATTGCCTCTTCAAACCTTCTCTCCTTACCCATCTTCTCTGCATGCCCAGTACTTCCCTAACCCTGGACGAAGGCCCCCCCCCCCCCCCCCCCCCCCCCCCCCCCCCCCTCCTTGTTTGGGGTCCGTTTCATATCTTCTCTGTCTTGCGTTGTTGT
>JAOUQW010000001.1:5417851-5435670 GCA_028565825.1 Olivaichthys viedmensis
GGGGTTAAACAATTTTATAATCCCCTGATAAATGATAAATCTAAATAACATGTTTATTCCCTCTTTCAATAAACCCTCTCAGTTAGCACATCCTCATGCTTGCCTGCAATCTTTATAAAGTCTATTTCCTTCTTGCTTTTCTTGAACCATCAATTCATCCAACGTGCTCTCTACTGTCGTTGTCATTTCCAACATGTTGTCCAGTATATTATTTCTTGATCTGATTTTTCATACAGTAAAGTCATACTGTGCAATTTTATATCACTTCATGCTGTTTTTTTTTCTTTTCTGCTCATCCACAACATTCTTTCTTGTCTGTCTGTCTTTTATCACAGGACGTTAACAAGTAATCTGCCCAATGTCAGCCTTCCAAATGTGAACCTCCAAATGCTCAAAGTTCCAAATCTACCGGTGTCAGTTAGTCTGCCACCAGTGCAAATACCTCTCTTTTCCACCCCCAGCTGGATGACGGCCTTATCGGACGCAGAGTGTGTACTGAGCCTGTACAGGGTTTTGATTCGTGCGAACGTGGCTTTGGCATGAACATATTTCAAGAAAATAGAATTTAAAGACTGTCGGCCTTAAAATCGCTTTATCCATAGAACAGCATTATTAAGATGGATAAACTGATCTGGTAAAGAAGAAAAACTCGAAATGTATGTATATTAAGGCACGGTTTATCTCAACTTACAGTAACAAGCTGTTTATGCCAAATCCACAGCATGGGAACTTAGCCTTCGTACTATACAGATTGTTTAAAAAAAAATGGAAAGCCTTACTGGCTAATTATTTCCTCTTCTAAGCATGTTGAAAGGCGGAAAGATACAAAACCAGAAATTAAGTTCTATAAACTTAGTAGCAATTTAAAATGTGGTTCTTTTGTATCTTTCTGCTACATTTCCCTAGCCACCCTCCAACCCTTATACATTAGAGACAGTATGCTCTTTCCTCTAGCTGTGTTTGCTGGGTGTTAGGCTTCAACTCTGTAGTGAAGGGTTCTGCAGGGTTCCATTAGTGGTCCTCTTTATTTTTTTCAGTGTGATAAGTAGACGCTCTGAAGTGAAGCATGCATTCCTATTCATTAGAAACCATAGTTCCTATGTTCCTGTTATTGCTTCAAGATAAAGTAAATAATAGGCTTTATTCAAAAAGAATGACTATTTATCGTTTCATTTATTGTAAACAGTCATTTATTATGTTTAATTGCATACATTATTATATTAGTATAATAGCCTATATTGCACAAAGTAATTATGAATAATAATGAATAATAATATTAATAATGAATGATCAATGACCTCAAATTATTAATTAATTATATATATAAAAAACAAGTCATCCAGTATATTACTACCTTATATATTCAGGTTGCAATGCAAATACTGCAACCCAAACCCATTAAAAACAAAAAAATGCATTAGCACATATTCCATGAGCTATGAGGAATGGGGTTCTTTATATATATATATATATATTGTCGTTCTTTCAAGTTATATATACAAGTCAGATAGATATCTACTGGATTTAAATGGGTTAGTTAATGATACTTAGATCTGTTTTTTCATTGTACTTCTTAAGTTCGGTTCATCTTTTAGCTCAACATGCATGCACTCTCCTTCCCAACTCCCCAACTCAAAATGGTCAGTCATGGTCTGCTTAGGAAAAAAAGGGTTTCTCAAGGTCTTTTTTCAGATGGTTAAGGGTTCTGGTTTGATGTGTCCTGCCGACACAGGCCAATCGCTGTGTTTTCTGACTGTGCGTGTGTCGGTTTGTGTAGTAACGGTTCGGGGACATCTGAGGATCTGTTCTGGAAGCTGGACGCTCTGCAGACCTTCATCAAAGACCTGCACTGGCCCGAGGAGGAGTTCGCCAAACACCTGGAGACGAGACTTAAACTCATGTCCAGCGATATGATCGAGTCCTGCGTGAAGAGGTCAGAAGTGCAGTGGCTCGGTTTCAGAGATGATCCTGTAGACTCACAGTGGTCCTACTCTAGCTCACTCATCTTTGCTCTCGCTCTCTCTCTCTCTCTCAGGACCAGGGTGGCGTTTGAAGTGAAGCTGCAGAAGAGCAGTCGCACCACAGACTTCCGCGTCCCGCAGTCCATATGCACCATGTTCAACGTCATGGTGGACGCCAGGGCCCAGTCTGCCAAGCTGTGCACCATGGAGCTTGGCCAGGAGGTAGACCACACTCATCTAACACACACACACCCACACACGTTTCTTCCATTCCTTCCTTCCTTTGCTTTGATTTTTATTCCTTTTGAACCTTTTTTCCTTCCTTCTTTCCTTTCTCCCTTTTCTTTCCCTCCTTACTCATTTGCTTGTTTGTTTCTTTATTTCTCTTTTTTCCTTCCTTTTTTATTCCTTCCTTTTTCCTTCTTTCTTTTCTTCTTCTTTCCTTCTTTCGTTCCCTCCTTCCTTGTTTCCATTTTGTTGTTTCCCTTTATTCTTTCCTCCTTTCATTTGCTTTTTATTACCTGCCTTCCTTTTTTTCCTTCTTTCCTTCCCTCTTTTCTTTATTTGCTTCCTTTCTTCTTTCTTTCCATCCTTCTTTTTTCTTCTTTCCTTATTTTTCTGACCTTTCTTTCTTTTTCTTTCCCTTTTCTTCTTTTTCTTCGTTCCTTCTTTTTCCTCCCTTTTCTTTTCTTATTATTTCCTTCTTTATGACCTTCTTTCTTTCCCACTTTCCTTTTCCCTCATTGTTTCCTTTTATTCCTTCCTTCCTTCTTTCCTCCTTTCATTTGTTCTCTTACCCACCTTCCTTATTCTTCCTTTTTCCTCTTTCTGTCCCTCTTTCATTCATTTCCTTCGTTTCCATTCATTCATTCCCTTTTTACTTCTTTCCCTAGTTTTTCCCACCTTCTTACTTTTCTTTTCTTTCTTTTCCCTTTCCTTCCTTTTCTTCGTTCCTTCTTTTTTCTACCTTTCCCTTCTTCTTTCATTCTTTATGAACGTCTCTTTCCCTCCTTTCTTTTTTCCTATTTGTTTCCCCTTATTCCTTCCTTCTTTCATTTTTTTCTTACCTTCCTTCCTTATTCTTCCTTCTCTCCTTTTTCTTTCCTTCATTTCCTTCCTTCTTTTTTAATCTTTTCTTAGTTTTTCCCACTTTTTTACTTTTCTTTCTTCCTTCCCTCCTTCCTTCCTTCTTTCTTTCCTTCCACTGAAGAATATTTTCTGTCACTCTGTTAGCTGCGTGCAGAGCAAACAGGCAGCCATCAAAGATCAGTATTAATTCTTCAGTGGGAAAATCCTCTGTTTATCAGTCACTCTTTCTTTTTAAACGGATGCATTCATTAATGATTTCTACATTCTCCCAGCCGTGTTTGCAGTAAATGCCGCATTGATTATACAAATTATATTTGTACAACAGTAATGCATATTCTCTATTTTGGCATCAGCAGAAGCATTTTTGGGAAGCCTTGTAGCTTAATCTAAGTTTTCATGTCGCTTGACTGCTGGGTTCTCTTTTTTTTCCATTTGTGTCAAGTTTTCACCATGAAATGTGTCTCCTCTATCTTTCTTTTTGTTCCTTTTTCTCAATCTTGTGAAAGTTTGTTAGAGAATGGGTAAGTGTGGCTAACAATTCAATTGAATTCTCACTCCCAGGTCCCAAATGTATAATTAGCAATTGTAGCAGTTTCCCCCCGTTCCTCTGACACTCCGACAATTGTTTTGATTCCATTACCATATGTGATAGCTGCTTCTGAATATACATGTGTTAGAACTGAGAGCCCTCACATCCCCGACAACATCTTGAGACAGGTAATAATTATCTGAACTGAATTAATTACCCAGAAGTCCTCTTCACGGCAAGTAAGGAGACAAAAGGGGTACAGTTTGCACATTTGCCCCGGAGTGGAAAAACCTCCAAGCAGCATTTAGGAGCAGCGAGAGCAGGGACTGCATGTTTTCAGTTCTGATCTAGTATAAGCTGCACGTGTTTGTGTAGTTGGAATCATTTTGGGGCTATTGGAGCTATTGGAACTCATTTTGATATGTATGAGTGCAATTACTAATAACGTTTTTTTCTTTACAGCGACAGTACCACTCTCAAATCGACAGTCTCATCGAGGAGACGGTGAAAGAGATGATTACTTTACTGGTGGCAAAGGTACAAAAAAAAATAATCGATCAGTAAACTTGATTGGCTTTTGTGTTACATCATTGCCACATACAAGAATGAATAATAAAGATGAAAAATAATAATAATACAAAAATAATACAAAAATAATTAAAAAAATAATAAAAGTAATATTTAAAAAAATATATATACCACAGAGATTATTATAATTATTTTATATATATATATATATATATATATTTTAAACATTTTATGTGGGAATTCCCATTATTCTGCATCTATATGACAGTTTTGAACTTTATTTTTCTCTTAATATGTATTACGTATTACTTTTATGAGACAATAGAAACAATAGTGGTATGATAACATGTAGTATTGTTTTTTAAATGTACACGAACACGTCCTGTCTTCGACCCAGATATATACATATATTGTATATGTAATATTATCTTAGGAAAGGGACTCCTACAAGAGTAAATAAAGTTCTTACAAATTCTTCCTAAAGTACGGCAGTTTATAAATTGTTGGATTTTGATCATGAAATGTTCATTTTTACACCTAGATCCATGATCCATGCACGTTTAAAAAATAAAAAAATAAATCGTTTTCTCTTTTTTTCCCTTGATGCAGTTTGTGGTGATTTTGGAGAGCGTCCTGGCCAAACTGTCTCGTTACGATGAGGGCACACTTTTCTCGTCCTTCCTGTCATTTACCGTAAGAACAAAATTGGTTTCTTCGTCACAGTTTTAGATTTTATTAAAAAATTCTTTATTAAACAGCCTATAAACCGTTCCCCAGCTTTGTCCAAGCACAGACAAGAACTTAATACACAGGTTATATCTTTGCTGATCATTTATTTTTTTATTTTTTTATTTTTTTAATTTACTTGCCTACTTTTTACCAACCTACTATAGTATAGGTGCAGAACTAGAGCTATATTTCTAAAAACCTTCGAGATTTTACACTAAGCCATGGTTTAAACAGCCTGAACTTGCCCTTCAGCATCAGTCTGGCATTATTAATTGAGTACATCTTTGATAACCGTGTCATTTCTCTCTACATTGCAGGTCAAAGCTGCCTCAAAATACGTGGATGTACCCGTGAGTGAGCTCTTCTCATCCCAGTGAACCACCTTCATCTTTTTAAAATATGCCCATAAACCGTTACATCATCAGTAACATTACCATTCCAAAGCTCATTAACCTCATATCTTATCTGTGTTCATATTTGCTTTCCTGACTAATTAAGGCCTTGTTAGTATGAGCTGACAATCTGTCGGCAGCAGCGGGGTTGTACAGATGGCCGTCTCTTACCTCCAAATGGCCATTCATATGCATGTGAGGAGAGCGGCGTGGCCGGCTATGTGGCCCTCTCCGTCTCTGTCTCTGTCGCTCCGTCTCCCTCCCTCTCTGCTAGCAGACAGTGCGATGTGTGTGTTGTGCAACAAAAGCGTGTCGCGAGGCTGCCGTAGGGTCCGTTACATCCTGCATTCAGTACCGCATCACGCCGCTTCTCTTAACTGCTAACACGTCGGGGCACAAAGCAATTCCCGTCAATACTCTCACTTTCTCTCTCTCTTTATCGTGGCCTCGGGGCCAAAGAGCTTTGTGTTTCCATGGTAATTGTTTGCTTAATGCACAAAATAAAATTACGTTTGAAAAAAAAAAAAAGGGCTCATTTGCACCCTCGAAAGTATCTGCCGAGGTGTGAAGTAAGTTCAATTTGCAGCGACTGACAATTACCAATTCTGATGACCTTCTGATGCCCACTGGCAGAATACAGGATACATTTCATTCAGCATGGAGACGAAGCAAACAAAAGAGTTCAACCGTCTTCCTGTCATTCGCATCGCCCTCGCTTCAAACGCCACTGTTTTCATAAGTAATATTCCCCCCCCCCAATAAAAAAAAAGAAAAAGAAAATGTGTTTATCTCTTTTCACAGATCATGACAGCTCATTTGACTGAACTGAATTGTTTCAGTTCAGAAAATACATAAAATAAAAAAAAATATTCATGTCTCTCTGTCTTTTGTAGAAACCCGGCATGGATGTAGCTGACGCCTACGTGACGTTCGTCCGGCACTCTCAAGACATCTTGCGGGATAAGGTCAATGAGGAGATGTACATAGAAAGATTATTTGATGTAAGTAAATGCTGCTTGCGTCTCCTCCTCTGAAAAAAAAAGGGGAGGAGGTCCTCCAAAATGTGACATAACAACCGGCTAGGAGGGATAGGTCACGTTTTGAGACCTACGTCTTCCTTTATCTCTCTGGTTCTTCCTCTTTCTGTCTTTCCCTTGTTCTTTCTCTTAAGCTGCCCTTTTTTTGAGTGGATCTGTCTCTCTTTTCTTTGACCAAATCCGCAGCTCTTCCTCTTTTGCTCTGTCTGCTCTTATGGCTATGTTTGCTCTTTAACCTTTTTTTTCTCTCTGATGTGCTGCTCTCAGAAGAAAAAAAAAAGCTGCTGTACTTTTGCTCCTCTCTCTGCTCACCTTTCAAAGTTGCGTGTTTGGGGGAGGAAAGAAAAGTGTTTCGTCGAATGGGGACTAAAGATACACAAATGCAGTGGCTGTATGTGTCAAAACTTTCATAGTGCGAGTGCTTATAATGTTGACTCCCACCTCAGTCAGGATTATGATTAGGAGGCGAACTTAAATGAGTCACTGTTATAAAAAGTCACTGGCTCTTGCTTCTTTAGTTTTGCACTGGAGCTTTGAGGTTAAGTAATTGAATACAGGCCTAAATCTTCATATACTTGCTTCAAATGACATCTTTAAGCTACGTAATCTCATTTTTATTTTTTTTAAATAGCAGGGATGGTCCGTATCTACAAATATACGTTTAAAGTGGAACTATTTTTATCTGCATCACTTCCAGGTTTCCAGTACAATTTGGCCTTTAGACTTGGGGTGGGGGCCTAGGGAGGCAGAATGATACCAAACTGCACTTTATTCTCACCATCGACTCTTTATTTTATTTTCAAATTATATAATCAAATTGATTATAATGATCTTATTATTCTTTTATGAATCTTTTTAATGTCTTTTATGCCATTTGTAAAGCACTTTAAATGACCCCAGTGTAGGAAAGGTGCTATATAAATGAACTGGCCTTGCACTAAGGTTGCCCCATAATGTTACGGAGTTCAGATACACTGTAAAGTTATAGGTTACAATAAGTCACTGTGTCCTAAACCACAGTGTGTGTGACATCACTGATGAACTGGATGCTGTTCGAGGCAGATATTTACAGTGTGTGGGTATTTATTTATGGCAAAGATCATTTGGGTGAGATAGACTTCCATTACTTGTTAGCTACATTAGCCTCGTATTTCCAGTGCAAAACTAAAGAGGCAAACTTGTCAGACACGAAACATGTCTAAGCTCAATCGACTACATTTGGGGAAAGGTGAAGATAGATTTGCGTAAATTAGATTTTCACAACTAGAAATTAGAAACATGCATGTAAAATGCACAGCCTAAGTAAGTTCCCCTTTATTTAGAACAGAAGGAAATAACGACGTATATAAGGTATAGATCAGTAAATAATGAGAAACGATCAGACAATAGGTGAAGGGTGCTGCCCTATTTTCAGAGTAAATCTCCAGTTAAGGAACGACACTGTGAGGGACAGAGAAAGACAAGGAGAGACCCTCCAGACCTGGGGCTTATTGTCTTTAGGGCTTGAGCGAAGAGAAAGAAAGAGGTAAGCGAGGTGGGAGGGACTGAGGGGCGGGAGAGCGTAGAGAACACCGTCTTAAGCGCTGGCCACGGCCATCCTCCTGCTCCTAATCTTTTGTCATGCATGTGGAGCAGTTTGTCGGGTGCGTGCTGTGGCTCAGCCGTGTTTGCTTTGCGCAGTTTAAAGCCATAAATAAATATCTGAGCAGTGAGTGCTGATCTAGGGTCAGGATTCACCTCTGGTCACGCTTAAAAAGTAACAATACGGCTGTCCTGAGACGCTTTATGAAGTGCTCCTGACGTGGCATGTATCAAACCAGGGCTGATCTAGAGTCAGATTTTGGATTGTAATATTAATACAAATATATAGACACAGGGACTGATCCTAGATCAGCTGACGTGATACACATGGGCTAGTGTTGATACTAGTGTTAGTTGTGGGTGTGCTTTTATTTTCTCTTTTCACTGAGGATCTCTGTGGCCGAGTTTTCTTCTTGTCTGTTGAAACGTGTCTGAGAATCTCTCAACGATTTTCTCCACTGTTCTTCTCTTTGTTCTGCTCTTCAACAATCTGTGCTGCGTCCTGAAAAAGGCCTCAAATATGTCGCTTATGTATTGCTATGTGTGTCTGCCTCTTCCGAACCAAAAAGGAGAAAAAAAAAACACACGAAAAAACCCGTTATCTTCACATCCTTTCTTCGTCTCCCTCTCGCTGCGCCTCTCTCATTGCATTTCCCTTTGTTGTTTTTGGTTTTTGTTTTCCTTACCGATTTTTCCACTATCTCTCTTTTCCTCTTTCTCTCTCCCTCCACCTGAATCAAAGTGGAACTTATCCTTCCTGTTGAGTTGTTTTTATCACATTATCTCGAGTGGCACGATTCAGAGTCGACTAATCTTCCTGTGTACATCTACTAGCATGACCCGCCTCCTTGGAGAATTCCCCTCATACATGCATTCGCAGACATCCAGCCATCTTCTCCACTCCAGCCCTCCCTTCCACCCCCCCCTCCCCCGGTCCCCTTCTGACCCCAGATGGGTATGCAGGGCACACGTTTGGCTCCTTTGCCCACCTGCTGAAGTGGCTACGCCAGCAGAGAGCGCAACCACCAGGCCAAGCTATCTAAAACCAACTCATGCTCCAATGTGCACACACACGCACACACACACACACACACACACACACAGCATCTTATTAATATGGCACAGATCACCACCTTTCTTCTTACATGCCCTGCCCAATATGCTCATGTCACTTTCATTGTAGTTTGATCACATCCTTTACACTTAAAGGGACACTCCAGCATTTTTCAACCTAATCTCTATCGACCCCATCTGTAGCATATGTGCGATTACTATTCACAAGAATTTTGACACGTTTTCCCTGTACTGAGAAAAGAACAACAATCCCGTTTACTGAAAACTCACCTATAATAGAAGTCTAAGGGCAGATGTTGGGGCCGTAAATAAACGTTTATGCAAAACATGCATTTTTGTCAAAGGCTTTTGTGAATTTGTAAATTAGGCTCTAAATCTGTATAATACATTTCAGAATTGGGACTGGGTTTTTTTCATACAGTTGTGTGGGTCTAATTGTGCACGGACACTAAAAAATCTTAGCAAAAGCACAAGTAACCAGAAATACTTTTTTTTGTTTGGAAAGTCCATAAGAACAGCTTTGGTAAGATTTTCTCTCATGCTAACACCTTTATTGTTACAGTGTAACGGCTCTAATTTTAAATTCACATTATTTTATTGACAGAATTCAACAACTGCCCTTAGACGTCCATTATAAGTAAGTTTCAGTAAACACGTTTTCCGTTCTTTTCTACGTACAAGGAAACGATGTCTAAATTCTTGTCTGTGGTAATCACGCGTACGCTACAGGTGTGGTACATGGAGATCAGATTGAAAAACACTGAAGTATTCCTTTAACCACGAGACCACACATTTCTTTCATAAACCAGTTATGCTTAAGCTCCATTTACATTTGAAAGGTGGGGAGCAAAACAAAATCTTACTACCACCCTGTTATACATTTATATGACATCACAAATGATGAGTTAGGGACAAATATAGTTATATAGATTCATAAATACTATTCAGTATGACAGATCTGCCATAGTAGCTAACTCGAGCACTTTCGATCTCCAGAGTTTCAATCACTATACAGCCCTAGTTGTGGGGTGTTTTGGGCACAGATCATTGTTATGCATTAATATGCGACAGGCAGATTGCACTGAGGTGGTATTTCATTTCCACTGTTTAATTTAGAGCTTATCATAGCCTTACAAGCACGATCAACAAACACAGGGAATGGATCTTTTCTTTTTCTTCAGTCTATTCAATGTCTAACAGGTATATCAACAATTTGTATAATTCCATGGGGGTGATTTATTTATTTTTTTAAATTATTATTATTTCCCTTCATCCATCACATTTTCTGCTGTAATTTCATGTTTTCTCACTTTGGCCCAAAACCTGCTGTTAAATCTCTGAACTACTTAATTTCTTATGATCACCCTGGACACTGAAATTGCTTTGTCCAGTTTGATTGGAGCTTTGATGCTCAGCTCCCCTTCTGACTCGATGCTTTTTTTCTTTTTTTTAAATCCCTGATAATCGTCCTTGTGAGAGGGTCTGATCTAACTGAGTGTTGAGATCAGACTGGAAGCCCATACAGAAGCATGCGTGGAGTGTGTTAGGCTGAGGTTAATTGGGGTCAAGGATGAGGATTTCTCACCAGTAGACAGAACACAATAAGATTACACTCAATGCTGTCCTTTCTGGGCTTTTTATAATAGTATTTCATTATGTGCCCGAAATAACCATATGGGCATGAATGTCAAAAAACAACAACAACAGATGCAGCAGTTACTAGAAACGGGGGGGGAAAGAACAGTTTAAGGATTATTACTGTTTCAGTTACTGAAATCTTAAAGTCTTGATAAATTCCTGTTAGGTTAGAAATAATGCAGCAGAACCTGCTGCTTGCTGCTTTGTCTTCAAGTCTCGGTGTGATGAGACATTTAAACACAAATCAAGCTTGATCAAGAGCAGAAATGTGGAAATGGGACGTCAATGTAATATCAATACGGCTTCGCTCAGTTTTGACTGGATAGGCTGCCTAAGAGGCTCCAAATCATGTAACATCATATGCACCTGGCAATGCATGCTGGCATTCCCCATTTCCTAAAGCTGGGACCATATCAGACTGCTAAGTTTGTCAAGTTGAGCCCACATTCAGTTAGAGACAGACAGATAGAGAGATACGTGAGAGGAGGGGTGAGTAAATTCATTTATTTTGCCCTCCGCCAGCCTGCTAGTCCTTGAAAGAGCGACGGAAGAAAGCGGGATTAGGACAGCTGTGCTTAACACAAGCGCTCATCTGTCCGATTCGGGCCGAGCCCAGAGATCATTGATTAAAAAAAGCCACCTCCAAATCCAGAACGGCACTGACCCCAGTGTTTATGTGTGTATGTGTGTGTGTGTGTGTGTGTGTGTGTCTTAGAGCCCTTGAGCTCAGCACAGAGACTCAGGCATCCACAGATATGCCGACGGATTACACGGGTCAATTATACCCTTAATCTGCATTTCTAGGGGGGTGGGATTATGCCCGGGTGGCATTGATTGATTCAGAGTATTTCAGTTGACCTTGGCAGTTATCAGATCTGCGAGACCGCAGTTCATGACGACAGTTAAAGCTGATTTAGCAGCAGCAGCAAAGCTAGCTGCTTTATGAGCGGGTGAACTGAGGCCGAGCTTATAGTGCTGCTGCTGCTAATGTTGGCTTCTGTGTCCAGCTATACCATTTCACTGTCTGCCACTCTTTACCACTTTGCAGGCCCGGTCACGACCCGACGACCCAAGTGAATAGTTTAATCAACATTAACGCTGCGTAGGCTGCCAGACAGAGAGAACCACCTGACCGCTCGTTCTAGAGGTCACGACCCTTGGCGTTATTTTGACAGTTAAGTTAAGTACGATTATGAGGTTCCATTCATCGGTTGAACAATTTATTCAACAATTACACTATATTAATACAGATAAATTCCCTAAATAGAGCCAAGACCTAGCTACAAACATTTATCAAGTTGATCTCTCAGAACCAATACAAGTACGTCATATTTCGCCTTAAAAATGAAAACAATAACAACCCAAAAAGGTGTTTTTCAGTCAAACCTTTGATGGCATTACAATAATCGTCTAGTGATGTGCTGCTCTTGTTTTTCATCGCAGTCAAATCTCTTTAGAAATAAACCGGTTGAATAAAAGAAGCTTTGCAAAAGTAATCAGGATGGTGGTGGGTGGAAATATATATATATATAATAAATAAATAAAAAGACTAAAAGAGAACCAACAGGTATTCCTGCGGTTATTGTTCAAAACACATTAAAAGGTTTCTCTCCATTCAGAATGGAGGCAGCGCTGCCGCTATAAGCTGCTTAGGTTTCCGATAATTACAGGAGCTGGGATTCTTTCCTTCCACCCCCCCCAACTCTCAGCGTGTTGGGTGTAAACCTGGTGGGTTAATGCTACAGTGCAAGTAGGTACCAATTTTGGATGACCAAAAAACCACCTTGAGAACGAATATATATGTATGTGTGTATTCAATTGCATTATTGGAGCCGCCCTGGCTTCAAAAACAGGAAATTTAACCAACCACTTTGCTCTTGCGCTTTCTCTCTCTTTCTCTCTCCATGATGTAAAGTGAGGTATGGTGGTATTTGTTTGATTAACTCGTCTGACAGGAGTGACAGCTGCTAGCGGGTGCGCGTATACGAGAGGCTCAGCGCGGGTCCGCCTTTGTACATCTGTCAGCACGGAGGCAGGGCGAATCGGGGGGTGAAAAGAGACAAATTGGTCCCAAAAGGCAGGCCATTCACCTTCGGCTCACCCCCTCCGCCCCCCTCCCTCCCCTGGCCCATTCAGGTGCTCTGCGGGACTCTCAAGTGCTCGCTGGCTTATTCCATTTTGCCCCCCCTCTTCGCCCCTCCCGACCCCATTCAGGCCGAGCCCCAGAAGTGTTGCGCTCCTCATTCGGCTGCGTCTCAATCTGCCTCTAAGCGTTCCTTTGTGAGCACTTTTGCTCACGGCTCCTTACTCGCTTTTTTCTTCCCCCCCCCCCCTTTCCATCTTTTTTTTTTCTCTCGCTCCTCTTTTACGCTCATTGTGTGTTTACTCAATGACATGGACGCGGGCTATAATTCCCAGCATTTAGTTCATCCCAACAAGCTCGTTCTCTCTCCGAGCGTGTTTTGGTGAAGAGAGCTCTGTTTGCATACTGTTATCCATTTAGTGAACAGGCCCTTGTGCGTAAGAACAGAGTCCACTGGAGGTCCAATAGCAGAGGGTTTGTTTTTTTTCTTCGTCCAAAGCTGTAGATCAACAAGCTAAAAAAACTGTGGCGACATATTTTTGAAACATTCCTGGCCCTGCCGTTTATACGATTTGAGAGAACGACGCAGGTTTATGAATTAAACCGTTTGCCCTGTTTTCCCTGTTTCCTAAGCCTGTTTTTAAGTTGTGTCTGTGTGCCCGAAAGATTAGGCGCCCCTTTACAGAGCAGAAACACTACAGGCTTGTTGCACTTAAGGCTCCAGCGAGGCATGCAAACCTCCACTTTGTACACCACCGCACAATCAAAAGCAGTTTGAAGCTCGCATGCTTGCTGAGCCTAAAACTCTCCTTCAATCCCACCATTCAGGGGGACCGCTTTCTGCGGAGAGAACGAGAGGGAAGGAGAGATGGAGAAAGAGAAGAAAGAGAAGGAAGCGAGCTGAATTTGAGTGCTAGCACAATGAACGCGTTAGAGGAACATGTTTGGGGTCGTGTGTTTTCTGTGAAAAGTTTTCCTCTGGGTCAGGATGCCCCACTGTGCGGAGAAAGAGAGAGAGAGACTGAGAGAGAGAGACAGGAGACGTGAGACGTGGGTTCGCCGGTGTGAGTTACCATGGTAATTGAGTTCCCTCGTCAATGGACCTCCTCTCGGGGGCCAGAAAGACACAATAATAGGCCAACAGTGGCTGCGAACAGCAAGCAGGTAGGATTAGCCCGTCCCTTTGTCCTCAGAGCATAATGTCTTGTAGTCAGTTTTAAAGAGTCCTCTGCACCAGGGGGGCCCGAGTCAGCGCCGAGCCTGAGCTCACAGACAGCTCTTTTTAAGCAGTGACAAAAAAAAAAACATGGTGGGGAAGAAAAGCAGATAGGCTTGAGGTTCGATCCTTGGTCCTCTCACGCAGGGAGCTGGTGCACGTTTGGGATGATTTTTGTTGGAGAAAAGATCAAGCGAGCGGTGATGAGGTGATCAAGAGATGAGTTCGGATAGAGGGGAAGAAGGAAGAGAGGAGCGCTGAGAGTCAGTCTCTCTCAAGCTCTCCAGCAGCCTGTCATTTTGCATTAGCATCAACGCTAGTGGCAATCATCATTCCATCCCTCCCGCTAATTGCAGACACAGCTGGGTCCCAGCGGGAGAGCTTCTCGAGCGGCATTGGCCGTAGAGACCAGGCCCAATCAGACACACACACACACGCTCTAACTCATTCCCGCTCTTACTCACGCATACACACACACTAACTCATTCAAACGCACGCATTACCACCAGTAAAGGCAGAAAGAGGCAGAGTCACAGGTTGCTTGTAATCCCCCTGTACCCCCCACCGAGTCTCCACCCCTCCACCCTACAAAATTCCTGCCTTTGTAAAGGAGGGACCTTTTTTTTTTGGAAGCACAAAAGGGCTGATCCGAGTCCTCACCATCTCCCACTGCTGTTTCTGCCTAGTTTCAGGTGTGCCCAGGGTTGTTAAAAGTAGCACACATGTGTGTACGCACGTGTGTGTGTATGTGCATGGGATGGGTGTGGAGGAGCCTTACGCTGAATTCTGTTTGTTGCCCCCCGCTAGGCTCCATGGCTTCCTGTAACATGTCAAAGATGGGAGTGTGAACGCAGGCTCGTTCGAGAACTGGGTGTTTTTCTGGTGCGTGTGTGTGTGTGTATGTGTGTGGTGTTGCAGGGGGCAGGAGGTCGCACAGCCATTCAACACTCCCTCCTAGAGGTGTGGGGGGCCTGCAGATGTTCATGTGTGTGCACGTTTCGGTAATGCCTAACACACACACGTGCAACATAAATCCTAATATCAGATGGAACTCATTAGATGATCACAGTTTTTTTTTCTTTCATATCCGTTTAATTACGTATTCAGAGGCACGATACTCTTGCTTCGGCTGGCAGACGCTGCCAGCTTCCCGCTGTTTCATATCCAAAAAGTGGCGCGGTACATAATGCCCTCTGAGGGAGACTTCTGTTCCTCTCGTCATAGCAGAGCAAAGTGCCACAACCAGCACTGTTCATTTCACAAGCCAGACCACGCTTGGTCTTGCATTCGCTCGCTCCAGTGTCCCATCTTTTTTTTCTTAAACCTTTTATCTCTAATGCATTACTTCAAAATTTAGCCTACGATATATATATATGATCTTAACAGTGATCGTGTTTAAACAGATTAGATATATTCATTTATGGTTATGTTAGTTTGTTAGCTGTGCTGCTAGGTGCATGCAAAATATGTGTTGCCAGTGAATCCACCAGTAAGAATAAGAAGCTAAGAGAAATCCTCTTGAGAACAGCGACGGAGTAAACAAGAGGGGTAGAATGAGAGGTAAAGGACATGAGATGGAGAGCAATCACATAAAAGGGAAAGCCGGAGTGTGTGATACAGATAGAGAGAGACGGAGCGAGAACATGTGTGAGTTGTGAAGTTGTCCAGGCCTGGCCTCTCCGCAGGGGTCTATCACGGACCGGCTGCCTGAGCGTTCACAGGCACACAGCACTCCCAGATCAGCACCGAGCCCTGACTCCCACACACACCACAGAGCCCCCCGCCTCACCCCCTGTCCGCAAATGCACCACCGAAACTCCTTCAGCTTCTCTTCATGTCACCACTTCTTGTATAATATCACAACCTTGGAACCATTCATCACTGCAAGCTCTTTCTTATATTTACATGAACACCGCTTTATATTTCTTACTGAGCCATAGATTTTGAGAGAAAGTAGAGAAACTTCTATATATGGAATATATGTCGATATACCATGCACTCTTTCTGAAGAAATCTTGGCCAAATTTGGCATGTAGTTATCTCTATCGTCGTGTATCAGTTTAAAATCAGCCTGGAAGGTGAAGACCAGCACAGCACCTCTCATATATAAGAAGTCTTTAACTATGGTTACATGGATCTGTCAACCACTTTATAAGTGTGTTCCATAGAAGTCGTTAAGCACCCAGATCATACATGTTAACCTTTAGTCATCTAATAGGCTTGTATGTAGCATAGATCCATGGGAGAAAAGGTGTCTACTGTTTACTCTCCTGACAGCCATGCTCTCATTCTGCATTTTTACACTGCACGTTCAAAAACAAGTGGCCCAAAAAGGAGGCAATAGAACTTTCTAGTTTTGGTTTATTTTCCACCAACTGGAAAGATGACTGGAACGTTCCTAGTGATGACGGTAAAAGCGACTGCATCATCATTGAGGCATGCAAGAATGCAATTATTCAGCTCAACATGAAAGAAGTGCTTGGATTGACACTGTTCCCCTGATTGGGTTGTTTGGTTAACCAGCTTCTAATGGCTGGAATTAAATTATTGATGAAAAGGCTCGTTGACGAAGGGTTTTTAAATTTCATAAACAATGCTGACAATAAGACCAAAAACCTGCACAGTGACAAAGTTAAGTCGATTTTAAATCCAACCGATCATTGACTTGAAGATGAAACGAAAATAACATTGTATGTTATTGACACACAAAAAACCTCCATGCAGTCGAAACCCAATATGATCAGAAAACGAATAAAGATATTTCTGTTTGTTCATGCTGCATTTGTGCCCTAGAAACACTATGTTGCTATGGTTTTTGACGAATGAAATTTAAACCTTTGTGCATATTGTACCAATGAAGCAGGCTCTCTATCGTTCATGTGATATTCTGGTCCTGCTAGCCCCACCCAGAAGTATCATTAGTTTCCATTGGTGTCAATCATGAGCAGATACCACAAACTAACAACTGGAACCTTTGGTACTGGACCGGTGGCCAATGGGAAAAGCAGAGTTCCAGTTTTCTGGTGCCAAAACTTCTGGTAATTTGTGCAGTGGAAAAAGGTTAATTGACGACTGGCTACTGATGGTATGAGGCATTACTGGAAACGGTGTCAGTGGTCACCAATCCAGTCCCTGGATATCTACCTTCCTTCCACAGGGGGTTGGAATTTGAACTTTTCAGGAAGGGAGAGCTCCTGGAAGAGTGCAGTTTTAAGTCATACTTTTTAAGAAACAAGTTTACATCAGTGGTAATATTTACTTTCCTAGTTAATATGGACTGCATTGGTGGAAACTTACATTGCCCGAAAGTTAATCAAGTATTATTGTTGAGCTTAATTTATTTGCTATCGAACAATGAGGTTTATTATGTGAAAAATTACAATAGGATCCCGCTCAGTTTGCTCAGTTAACCCTTACTGTTACCACTCAGTCAGATCCTATCATTAGCTTGACTCAATCACAACCAATCAGTTATACTCCAGCTAAAATCCTCCCCACGGTCCAACATCTGCAACCCAAAAGCCAAGAGCGCCGCCTGTTTAAGAGTCGCCTTGAGTTTAGTAAGTTTCAATGATGGGTAGTCGAGGGGTAAGAGGGAGAGATAGATGGCTAAAGACACTTTGTGGGTATGTTAGCAAGTTCACAGTTACTACAGAAAGGACAACATGGCTGCCGCTCCTTTGGCAAGACGAGGAGTGATGAGTGCATGCTAACAGGGGCTGATGGCAGACTGAGCGTCTCTCCCAGCCAATGATCACAAGTAGCACAGACAGATGATGGACTTACATGGTGTCAATTAGTAACATGCTTAAAAGGTCCTTCTCTGCCTGAAACTTTAGTCCAGGGTTGTTTAAGTTGACTGAAGCTTCAGTCCATGGTTAAACAATACAGTCAAGCCGGAAAGTCTGCACACCCCTTTCACCTTTTCCACGTTTCATTACATTACAGACTTATTCTACAGT
>JAOUQW010000001.1:5435770-5447800 GCA_028565825.1 Olivaichthys viedmensis
AGAATAAGTCTGTAATGTAATGAAACGTGGAGAAGGTGAAAGGGGTGTGCAGACTTTCCGGCTTGACTGTATGTTTAAGAGTTGCTCAAAGCTTTGGTCCAGGTTTGTTTAAGTTGCCTGAAGCTTCGGTTCAGGGTTGTTTAAGAGTCACCTGAAGCTTTGGCCCGGGGTTGTTCAAGTCACCTGAATCTTCGGCCCAGGGTTGTTCAAGTCACCTGAAGCCTTGGCCCAGGGTTGTTCAAGTCTCCTGAAGCTTTGGCCCAGGGTTGTTCAAGTCTCCTGAAGCTTTGGCCCAGGGTTGTTCAGGTCACCTGAAGCTTTGGCCCAGGGTTGTTTAAGTTGCCTGAAGCTTCGGTGCAGGGTTGTTTAAGAGTCCACCGACGCTTCGGTACAGGGCTGTTCAAGTCACCTGAAGCTTTGGCCCAGGGTTGTTTAGGTCCCCTAAAGCTTTGACCCAGGGTTGTTTAAGATGCCTGAAGCTTCGTTCCAGGGTTGTTTAAGTTGGCTGAAACTTTGGTGCAGGCTTGTGCACTTATCTAAACCAGACAATATTGGTGATTGATCCAAGTTCATCTATTGACCCACTTCTTGGAAATGCTTGATTGACCCAAATGGCAGTATTTACGTTAAGAAATCGTAAAGTTTTATGCCCCACTCCTATCTTTTTACCTACTTAAATTGCTCTTCTTGTGTTCAGAGATTTGGCTGTATGTACCTTTGTTTGTCTGTCTTGCTGGAGAACACTGCATTTGTGTTGCAGCAATGGTACACTAGCACAATGAACCTCCTGGGTACCTGGCTAACAGACCGCATGGACCTGCAGCTTCACCTCTACCAGCTAAAAATCCTCATCCGAGTTGTAAAGGTAACACATGTAACACATACGGTTGAGTGCAAAAGTTTGCATCCCCCATGGTTTTTGGGTGAAAAGAAAAATATACCTCTATTTTACAATTTATCTACAAAAAAAACAAATCTAAGTTGAATATTACACCTGAGAGGATCCAAACACTATTCAGCGGATATGAAAGAGGTTGAAGGCAGTTATAAAGGCAAAGGGTGGGCATACAAGTTATTAGATAATATTTATATCACATTCATAAAGGGAGATGCAAACTTTTGAACTTATTTATTTATTTTACTATTTATTTCTTAACATACATCATTACTGTTACTTGTGATCATGAAAGAATATTTGGAACTGTTCTATGAATTAAATTTTGTCCTAAGGGTATGCAAACTTTTGCAATCAACTGTATACATAGGTAGAGCCAAGCCCAGATAGTCACTCATCAAAAATAACTGTTTGAAAGGCTGGATTGATGAATTAATTAATTAATACATGGATGGATGGATGGATTAATACATAGATGGATGAATGGAATTATAAACGGATGTTGTAAAGAATGCATGACAAATATTAGAGGGTTTAAGAATGGAAAATGGAGAATGTATTTAACCCCTTAAACTCCCAGGACCCGTCGGCAGGACAAGACTTACATTCCTCACTCTCATAACTACACACTCTTCCTATTAGTTTTCATTTTATTTGCTATAATTCATAGTAGTTACTGAATAACTGAATATTAAGCTGGGACCTTAATGGGTTAGCGGATTAATGAATAGGTGGAATTTGCATTATATATAACATTCACTGCTAAGTACCCTAGAAGGCACAGAGTGTGCCCATATCTTCCACTTTGATTTTATTGCATATGGTTACACATAGATAAAGCCCTAGAAAGGGGTGGCTAACATCAGGATGTCACAGAGGTGAATGGGCCAAGCTCAGTCTTCCCTCTGTAAGATCACCTATGCTGCTAAATCTTGCAGCGTGATCTCCGGGTGGCAGCAGGAGCAGGACCTTGTAGTACGGCATCACATGTTTATTTCTGTCCTTATACAGATCAGTGTGAAGCCACCAGTCTCCACTTCCTCCATTACATAAACCTGAAGGACATCCACAACTGCACAGTGTTCAGACATCAATGATTGGCTTTCCCAAAATCAGATTAATGCTAGTCTCAGGCTAAAAAAGATTTTCATGTAGACCATGTCACTGCATAATTAATACGTGTAGTCCACTAAAGATTAAGTTTAAATGCAGACTACATTTTATTAAGGATGTTTTGCTGCATTTTTATGACAAGAAGCATAGTGCTAGATTAAGTACCAATTGGGATAATGTAAACTCTTAAATGTCACCCACAAATTTAATATTGCACATATACTATATACATATACATATAAGCAAATCTTATGCTTTGTAATACTTAGTGATAGAGGGTCCCATTGACACAGGTCATATCTTTTGATTCTATAACAATACAATTGGGATGAAGCCAAGATATATTGGGCATTTTTAAACACAATTTACAATTATTAGCAATAAAAACTAAAGCATATAAGGAAATAGAATTTCAAAATCCCTTCACGTGATTAGGAATGCTCCGGACGCGTTGTACATTTTTATTACAAGTACATTTTTGGTTGCTGGGATTCCACTTTATAGTAATAATATACCAAGACATTTCTGATTTTACTCAAGTGAAGAATCGCTGTATCATTTCTACACTGGCCGATGTTGGGCATAATGGAGCCAAAGGGATAGCTCTCTGAAAGTGAATCTCTCTCTGACCCTTGCAGAAAAAGTACCGGGACTTTCGGCTGCAAGGCGTGCTGGACTCAACACTGAACAGCAAGATGTACGATACGGTGAAGAACAGGCTGATGCTGGAGGAGGCCACGGCGTCCGTGAGGGACGGAGGAATGCAGGGCATCTCCATGAAGGACAGCGATGAAGAAGTCAATTAGACGCCACGTGGAGCGACCATGTTTGTTGTAGTCTGCTAAAGCGGTGCATGTACTATGTCCGTCATGCTTCCTTAATCATTTTTTCTGTCGAGTCGTACAACTGATAAAGGGGCCAACTTCAATTACCGAGATGAGACGAGAAAAACAAA
The DNA here is from genome assembly GCA_028565825.1 of Olivaichthys viedmensis. NCBI lineage: Eukaryota > Metazoa > Chordata > Actinopteri > Siluriformes > Diplomystidae > Olivaichthys > Olivaichthys viedmensis. The sequence continues at coordinate 5,438,734 of JAOUQW010000001.1, forward strand.
AATCGATATTTTAATGTTTGTCAGAAGATTATGGTAACAAACGAAGAAGAAAAATCGAATCGAAAAACATTTGGTGTTTTACAAGTAATGTCCAGAATTTGTTCCTAAATGTTTCGAAGCAATATGGCGTACTACTTGTAAGCGATGTTTTGCGTGATATGGTTAGGAATATGTGCCTGTTGTGTCCCTGTTCAATGCAAATGTGTACGGCGCTTCTGTGTATTGTAAATACATGAATGGTACATAATTGTGCATAGACTTACGAATTGTTTCCTTTGGAGCTTTTTTCGAGTGTATGCCAAATGAATTGACTATGTTGTATTTAACTTGTTTGGATTGTTAAATAGTAGTATTTATATTCCATTTCCACAATAAATTAATAGTCAATCGATAATCACAGTATCTCTGTCGCCACAAGACGTCTGGTACAGCCATCTTGTTTTGTTTTTTTATGAGCTGGTACTTAGTAGATAGTTTAGAAATGCAATATATTCAAATAGCTTCATAATGCTATACTTTGACAATATCTTTTTATGTTTTAAAGTCATTTTGTGGTTTATAAATAGGCTTTATACATATTTGATCTATTTAACAAGTGCATAATCTATTTGGACCAAAATCAGAAACATGAGAACAATCTCTGTATCCCATCCAGCCCTATATATACACTCTCAGAAAAAAAGGTACCTTTGTACCTTTAGTATGCATCTTTTACCTGGGAAGGTGCGTGTAGTGTACCTTTAAAGTTTAGAAGTGAATTAAAGGTACAACAGTGGTCGTAAATGTCTAATTATATACCTTTAATTAAGGTACACTATATTCACATTTCCAAGTAAAAGATGCACACTAAAGGTACAAAAGATGTTCCCTTAAGGGTACCACCCCAGTGACAAGAAAACGTACAGTTTGAAACCTTTTTTTCTGAGAGTGTACCATTCCTGCAAATGAATTGTTTCTATATGGACAGTAGGAGCCTGTTTTGCTCTCGGCACTGTTGCTTTGTGTCATATCTGATGCTGTGTGCCCTTTGTGCAGGATTTTGCCTGTCCCTGATGTCCAAAAAAAAAAACTAACCAAAAAGCTCTTAGTTTTGTGGAAATTACAATGACAGATTCACCCTGCTTCCGCCTTATGTACGTCCACACACTGGGAGAAAAAAAAAACGTTGGCTTCCAATAACTAAATTAAACTGTTCATACACAGAATTTGGTCTAATTAACTTTTTTTTCTGAAACTGACTCGATGCAGTATCTAAACTGCTTAAGATTACAACAATAAAGATAGAGCTGTACTTTAGAAAGTAAGAACAGACACAATGCCTACTCAACACCTGCAGAGGCTTCATCATGAACTCTTCACCCCCCACTCCCAAACACACTCCCTCGTCCCCTCTCAACAACCCCTCTTAAGGAAGTCGGAGGTTGGCACAGAGGGATTAAGTCAAAGCTCAGCCTCGACAGCTATATTGCAGAACACAAGCAGATTGGAAGAATGGCTAAAGATGATACTCCCTCCACTCCAGCAGCAGGTCACCTCACACAGATTAAAATGATTCTCGTACCAGTTCAAAAACAAATCAGTCCGTCCTGAAGATGAAGAAACAGAGGGGTGGTGGGATTAGACAGAGGAATGCCCTATTAAATAAAAAAGGAGGATGGGATATCTTAATTATTTCATACAGAGATCAAAAAACAAATCCTTCCTAGAAGAGAAAAGGTCAAGAAAAAAAACAAGATTTACAATTTTTCCGACTTAAAGAAAAATAGCACTGCAGTGCAATACAGAGCAACAGCTTGTCCAAATAGTTTGGCGTCAATTAGACTGACCCAAAGAAGAAGCTTAAAACATGAAATCGCCCATCTGTCAAACAAGATATGTCAAAACATTTCATAGTTTTATAGCAAAAAGTTTAAGGAGTGGAGTGTTTCGCACAGACGCTTGTGACGAGTGGTACCTGATGTGGTGCAGTATCTTTAGTAATTCCTTCCAGCACTACATACACAACTTCTTTTCGTTACTCCAGTAGCTATTTGCACCCCAACCGATTCGCATTGTGTGGCATAACGAAGTAAAAAGTGCTCTATCTGACACCCCTGGAGCAGTGAACACTGCAGCATCTGGCATAGAGAGAGAGAGGAGACATTTCATCTATTTAAAGCCTCAGTTCACAGACCCAATTTTGGCTGTTCTTGAGCACCAGGGCACAGGGCAGAGAAAGACTAATGAGAGAGGCCCATTGTTGGAATATGTTACCCCTGGCTTGCCGCTGTGACCTAGTTATAGTAGCATAAGCCCTCGCGAAACGCCGCGCTCATTCTGATTTCAGTGTAATCAAAAGAGGAGAGTGAAAGAAATCACGACAATCTCTCCGAACCCGAGTGCCGCAAGCGCCGGCTCGGATATCATACATTTAATTTGCTCATATATCCCCGACGCGGTGCAGCAATTTTGCGCGTCAGAGTGCTCTGGCGACAGATTAATAGACGAGGAGATTTAGTCGGGCACGATCCGAGCTGCTGTGGCTTTTAAGCTCCAATCAGGTTAGGAAATGGGAATGATAACAGTCTGCAAATAAAAGATTCTCCAATTGACCGGCACAGCGTGGGCCGGTTCCAGGTTCGCACTTGCAATGTGTGCAGGAAGGGGGGGGCCCGGGGCCCTGAGCCCTGACCATCAAACGCAGCGTGTGACCTAGAGGCGGATGTGGTAGGCAAATGAAATGTAGAAATTGGGGGAAACAAATACATGGAAAAAGTAGCATAAGATTATGCCTGTGTGCTCGTGTTGCGTTCGACTTAAACACTTCATTTCGGAGCTGGCGGAGCGGATCGTCACCCGCCGGGGTCTTCTGATAGATGTCGACGAAACGCCTCTCACCTAGATGAATGTTTACTCAACAGCTTGTGTTGAGGTGGCGGGAAGACGTGGCTGCCGTGCGCGTAGAAGCCAACGGTATATACATAACCAGGTAAAAGTCAGATCCCTTCAATAAGAGCGGCTCAAAGCCTCTTAGCCTTTGGTGGTTTTATTTAATGCCTAACCACAACCTTCTTATCTGTGCATTACAACGGGACCGATTAATTTTATTTATTTTTTTCCCCCTCTGTGACATGAATAGCTTACTGTTGAAAGCAATCGCACGTTGTGTCCCCGGCCTTGACAGCAGTGCCTCAGAGGGATAGACATAGAGACACAGAGATGAAGATGATAATCAGATGATCTGCTTCTCTCTTTAATAAAATGTGCCCTGGCGGATGAACAGGGTGGCTGGGGGACCGTGTTTATTCTGACGCATGTATTATGTATTAACGTTTTAATCTATCAGGAAAAGCTCCATTGGCCATTTCGAGCAAGAACTTCACCAGGTCGACATGACATTCGCAGAGTAAAAGTTTGATTTTTAAAGTTATGAAGACACATGCCGCGCACATTTGTGCGTAATAGTTGCAGAGATCAGTTCTACCGTGGAGTTATTATTCTCACAGACTGCAGACTAGCAACTCGAACTGTTTCAACTCATATATAGTCAATGGCCTTAATTGGAGTAATAAAAAGTGTGAGCTGGGACACAGGGTGAGACACACTCAAGACTGAGTGATTTGTGCGAACATAAGGCACATAAGGAGAAGCTAATGCCGTTAACTAATGCCATTCTGGGGGCAGCTGGTTTAGTAGCTGCATTATTTAAAGGTTCCTGTCTCATTGGGCAGCTTTTTAAACAAAAAGGAGCCTTGGTAGGGATCACAAACGCCCTTCAATGCCATCATACGTCTTAAATTTAAGCATTTTCATTATTGTTCGCTGGTTTATTGGCTTACTTTAGCATGGATCCAGAATTAGCGGCAGCTAATTCTCTGATGCTGAACAAAACTAGACTACTCTTTGCTGAAAAACATAGCTATCTATCTATCTAGCTAACTATGGCTAACTAGCATAGTTTTCCACACAAGCTAGCTACATAAGTGGTGAGGTTACGTTATGTTAGCTAGCTAGTTTCAAGCATGGAATGATTTCTGGCAAGCTATGAACACAAATACAAACATGGTTGTTAGCTAGCTACGAGGTAACCAATTCACGTACATTTGTACACGTGCTCCACAGTTGGAGTGACAATTTGGTCCCCCATGTTTGTCAAAGCTTTTACAAAACTGTTTTTGCCTAACACTGAGAAGGATACATGCAATGCTGCTTCAAATTAAGCTAAAATAAGTTAACTCGAAGGTTAGTCACCTTTCAAATAGGACAGCCTTTATCTCGGGAATGTTTAGTAGCTGCTTTCTGATCAGAACGCAATGAATATAAGTTCTATTTTATAGAAACCACACTTAAACAACAATATATCAGAATTATGTGTCTGCTGAGGTAAATATGATGCTATATGTCGAAAAAAAACTTCAATCGACACATGATTGCTGAAGAAAAACAGCCCAGCATGTGTTTAATCTTGAATTTTTTCAAGACTGATAACCTTGTTATCAGAGACACGACGACAAACAAATATGCTTCACTTCTCCTGAAAGTGGATAATCAAACCCTTAAGCGCGTTCACCTTATGCGCTCGGCAGCATTATGCAAATGTAATCGCGCCCTCATTTCGAATGCACCTGTTTCTCTGGCCTCCAGCGATTATTCTAATACACAGACTGGACATGCTCCGTCCTCTGCCCCTCCAAAATCAGCCTGCGGGACCAAACGAGGGCTCTGCAGGACCAGAGGGGACATCCCCTTGTCCATTTTGTGGTTCAGATCTAATTTGGTGGACAGATGAGTGGCTGTGGACGTGGGGGCGCGCAGGTTGCCCTAACCTCTCCCTCCTGTCAGCCCTCCTCACCATTGTCCTGGCAGAAAAGAAAACCCCATTGAGGGCCTTTCGCTTGGAGCATCAAAGGTGCGTTGGAGCCCCCTCTCGCTTTTAGAAAAAGCCTCCGCTATTCAGAACTAACATTATGGAGAACCTCCTGCACTCGGGCGAGGGTCAGAAAAATAAAGAGAGATAAAGAGAAAAAGGAGCCGGAGCCGAAGTGGCAGGAATGCTCGCTAATTGAAAGGCTGGAGGAAAGAGAGGGGGAAAAAAGGAGAGAAGGGAAGAAAGGTGGGCTAAAAGACAGTTTAAAAGCAGAAAAGAGCTGGCAAAGAGAGCAGGCAGCTGACAGAATGCGTGGCGAGGGTCGCAAGACACTCTGCACTTCACACACAAACGGGGAAAAAACATGAGCTAAGAATTAAGTAACTCAATGCCAAGTTGTATAGGTCTGCGTAAGTGCGTGTGTGTGTGTTGGTGAAGAGAACTAAACCGACAGGCAGTGTGTGGCAAGAGAGTGATGGAGAGTGGAGCTGAGATACACAGACTGTGACAGGCTCGAGAAACGCGGGCAGGCTTCGGGACAAAAGTCCTGGCTGACAAAAGGACTCACTCGCAGATGCATTAAAGCAGCCGGCTTTGCAGCGCACTAGTTTATCGTTGCATAGTCTGCAAAAATGTCTCCAACTTTTCTGATGACAGCAATAAAGCAAAATCCATCAATGTACTGCTCAAGTACAGCAGTTACACAGTTTTGTTTTGAAGAGCATGCATTGCATTCCCAATGGCTACGTTCACACCGCAAGACTGAGTGCTCAGTTCCGAATTAATGTATTTTATTATTTTAACGTGGCCTATTTTTAACCCTAGTCTGAACAGGTCATGCTCGTGAACTGACCCACATTGTGAGGGCGAGGAGCGAAAGAGGACCAAGATTTTAATGATAGGTTTCTGCAGAGTCATGGTGGATACTTCAATGGAAAGAAAGATCTGGATGCAAGACTAAAACCAGGAGTGGCAAATTCGTAACAATTCGCACAAATTTGTATAAAAAAAGTGACAAAGGTTAAGGTTAGGTTAAGGGGCAGGGTTAGTGTTTATGCCTTTTCTTACTTAATGTGTATGAAATCCAACAAAATCTAATCTATGCTTATTTAAATTCGTATACATTTTTTCATAAGATCGGATTTGGATGCCTTCACAGACATCCAACATTTTAAGACTTTCAACTACCAACGTCAGTAACTTTTCACAAAATTTTGGAGGCAAGACACTAACTGGATTGAGGCCAAAGTCGCATACTGATCTGACTGTTAACACTGAGGTCACATTGCCACGTTAGATATGTATCAGATTTTCGTACCACCTATGGAAGTGAGTTTTTGTTGTTCACAGTGTCATGAAAAAAAGAAAAAATAATTATATAAATTTGAACAAATTAGGGAAATTTAGTTTGATTTCTTAAAAATTTGAAGGCGTAAGAAAAAGCACAAAAGCTCACCCTGTCCTTAATTCTAACCTTAACTTTTGTAGCTTTTCGTATGAATCGGGTCACGTGAAAAGTTACGAATTGGAGACCATGTCTGAGACGAAATCTGTCACTTGTAAGGGTAAGATTGGATTTGTACCACTTTTATTTGCAGTGTAAATGTCACTCCATAACAGATACAAAACACATTCATTCTTAGACGGCACGGCATTTATCATCACGTTTTTTGATTCTTCAGATAAAGTGGTGGAGGACATGGGGACAATGTGGGATGATATGGTGAACCACGACATCCAAACCTTCACTTGCAACTTCTAGAAAGCAGGAAGCGAGGCCAGGAAAGACCATTAAAGACATTGTCTTATGCCTGGTCTCCTGGAGGAGAAGGTGAACATTAACGTATCGCATGCCGCATGCCTCCCTTGGGGTCTCACTTCCTCGCTCCTCTTTTGGCACGCAAGATGGACGGCAGACTTGTCAAGCTTCAGGTTGTAATTAAGAGAAAGCAGGAGGACTCGGGTTAACACCGTGAGACCCATAAATGCTGTTCAGCCATTCATTAACAGACAATCAGTGTGTGTCTGTGTGGGTGGGTGTGTTCACGTTGTAACAGCTCCCTGCCCAGCCAAGCATGAGTTGGCATGTTCTCAACTCTACACACACACACACACACCCCTGTCCTCTTACTCTCTATTATGACAAAGCCTGTTGTCACCTTTTTGAGCTTGGTAATTACGACGTCCTCAACCCACGACAGTGTTTATGTGAAACACTTCAGTATCTTCTGAGTCCGATAATCAGAACAACTGCACAATTTTGTCACGCAACAGTTTTGTTACTGCAACTCTTCTGAAAAGGGAACACACACACACACTGTACTCTTCAATACATACTTCAAAGTTGCAATATATCCTGATATTATTCTTTTGGACAATGTTTCAATGATACTAACGGCACATGCAGTGAGGAAAATGTATCTGCATTTACTATTATTGATTACACAAATATAACACTTTTACTTGGGATGTCCACAGGGTGATCTCCAGATGTCACAGATATATTTTAACCACTAAAACATTGTTAAATATATCTGTTTTTGCAATTAGTGGACCAGTATCACAGAACGGATATGTTACTAATATGTAGAAATGAGTTGAGCTCGGATATGGGAGGCGTGTGTGTTAAATAACTGTCGGTTCCTGTGGCCATGGCTAATTTATTCACCTAGAAACAGATGGGCTAAAAAAACTTGTCTTTAAAGGGATCTCTGATGTGACAGATGAAGGTTCCGCCCTCCCACTTTTTTCCCCTCATTAAGATGTTTAAGAGTTTGCCCACTTAGGCCGATATATCTGTATCTCGTGATGCTCTTGTTGTCCAGCATTCAATCCAGCATTCAGTAATGCAATATGTTTTATAGCTATGGTTCCATATGAATGACAAATCTTAGACTCAAAGGTTTCATAAATGTTTCATCTTCATGTTTGTAGGCATGGGAAAAGAGTGAGTTCATAAAGTAGGGTTTGAAATTCATCCCTGATAAACAAACTGAATCTGTTACAGGGTAATAATGGATTAACAACATTTTATTCATATATTTTTTTAAATTATGGACATGTTATGTATAATATCATACATATTCAATATGTATAATCACACATAATACTTTATCTAAAATTTCTGCTGTCTTACACAAAATGTCTTGAGAAACAAGGCATTTGGAGGTGTTAGAGATTATTAATATAATGAAGTAATAATAATAAAATAAATAACCATTTAATAAATGACATGCACTAGCTTTCAAAAGTGTGGAATCGATGTTTTCAGTGACATAAACTCCATTTTAGATTTTAGATCCGTCTATACCATGATTGTAATGTGATTCTAGTGTTATGCACTTGGGTTTCAAATCATTTGTAGAAAGCTGTAAAACATTGTCACTTTTTTTTTCTTTTTTTTTGGAAAGCCGTGACCAAATCTTGAAGTGGATACTTAAATAATAAAACGGAACTATCTATGCATAGTCATTTCTCCTTCATCATTCCATTATTATCATTTCACTTTTTTTAATGGCTTTTAAATGTGGTTTTTTTTCCCAAAAAATCCTTTAACCTCTAAAAAAACCCCACCTTTAGGTGTGAGGTTTATATTATATTATGTTAGATATATTAGATCTGCTGCATTGTAGAAGAGTTTAGTGAATAGAATAATGACTGTAAAATAAAATATGACGGGTGGCTCTTAACTTTTGGACGCTGGTGCGTGTAGTCAAAAGCTACTCTCTGAATCTCTGAATAATTTCATCCCCTTAAATAAACCTGCTTTTATCATATAAACAGTGTTTGTGTTGTAAATGTGGCCGTGCGCGTCTTTGGCCTCCCGTTAGCTCGTGTTAACGCCGAGTGGTGGGCCCAGTTTACAGCAATAAGGATCAATGTTTATTGTGTGCGCAAGCCGGTAATTGGGTCTGAATAAACTCAAATTAAAGGCGGATCATTAGCATATGAGCGCAGTGAGTGGAGGCCTGCTGAAAGGCTGCAGGTGCGGGACACATTCTCTCTCTCTCTCTCTCTCTCTCTCTCTCTCTCTTCTCTCTCTCCCTCTCTCTCTCTCTTCTCTCTCCCTCTCCCCCTCTCTCTCTCTCCCTCTCCCTCTCTCTCTCTCTCTCCCTCTCTTCTCCCTCTCCCTCTCTCTCTCTCTCTTCTCTCTCTCCCTCTCTCTCTCTCTTCTCTCTCCCTCTCCATCTCCCTCTCCCCCTCTCTCTCTCCCTCTCTTCT
>JAOUQW010000001.1:5469923-5497478 GCA_028565825.1 Olivaichthys viedmensis
TAAAGCCCTAACATACAGTCAGCTCCAGAATTATTGGCACCCTTGGTAAAGATGGGTAAAAAAGGTAAAGGTAAAATGCATTTGTGGTTAATTAGCTTAATCTCACACTGAAAATATGAGAGAAATCTAACCTTTAATTGAAAAATATATTTACGTATTTAAAGAAAACAAACATTTTTACCCATCTTTACCAAAGGTGGCAATAATTCTGGAGCTCACTGTATGACCCGTTTCATATTAAAGGTGACAGCTGCAAGTATAAAATGTTTTTCTTTCACGTCTCAGATTAAAGTGTCAGGTTTTCTCTCTGTTTTGAGGGTTCTGTTGTTTGTGACACACAGTTTAAGGTCTCGGGTTAAAGTCCTCTCCGTGTCCTGAGTGTTTGTCGTCACTCGTCTCTCTTTCAGCTCGAACTGTTCAGCTGTTTTTCTGCCCTTTGTGCATTTAGGCAGTTAATGATCTGTGAAGCATTATGCTCACTCACGCAGAATGTTCCTCCTCATGAAGCTCTCTCAGTGGCTGTACGAGAAAGCACACGCACAGACGCGCACACACACACACACACACACACACACACACACACACACCCACACACATTGTTGAATGTGTGCTGTGTTGTAATGACTGATACTGTAGCCAGATAGGATTTTGCCAAAGCATCACTTATACAGACACTGCAGTAATAAAGATACAGTCTCTCTCTCTCTCACACACACACACACACTTTTGTGTTTTTTTGGCTTTTGTTGTTCTCCAGGGGGCGTGTGCAGAAACTAAGCGATCTGATTGGCTCAGGCTTTACCAGCTGTTGGCTCAGCACTGAAGCGCTGATGCAGTAAGGTCATTTAGAGCGAGGCAATTAACTGATTGTGTGTGTGTGTGTGTGTATATGTGTGTGGGAGAGAGAGAGAGAGAAAGAGAGAGAGAGGTAGTATAAGTGTGTGTTATGGGGTGTGTATCCAATCTTCAAAATGCAGTTCATCGTTAACTAGCAGAATAGTGCAACCATGTGGACTGAGGAATGTGTCACGTAGTACACGTAAAAGAAAAGGAGGGAGGGAGTGTGTGAGAGGGAGGGCAAGAAAAAAAACGATGGCAGGAACCTCCCTCTGTTCCCCTCTCTCTCTCTCTCTCTCTCTCTCTCTCTCTCTGGCATGTGTGGAGGACGCTGAAGAGAAGGTCACTAACTGCTTTTAAACATGAAGACATAAGAAAAAGAGAGAGCGATGGCAAGGGGGGAAGGAGAAAGAGAAGCAGCTTATGCTGTTCACTTTCATGCATGGGAGGCTGCCAGGACACACACACACACACACACAGGACAAAAACATAATAGAGAGAGAGAGTCTTTCTGCTCCAACACATCCACTAAACCTGATGGCGAGATGAAACAGGGGTCTTTGAGCAAGAAATCACCAAACTGTGCTAGATTCTGGACATACAGGACTGTAGAAACACACACACACACTCCCAACCCTTTTCCACTGACATGGTGTCGGTGCTGATACTGGAGACAATGTGAAAACAGAAATCATAACATATTTCCAAGTGAAACAGCTCAGAGCTTTCGCTTGATGATATGACATGATATTATTGGGTAAGATTAATGACGCCCAAGCCCCTGACCGTTATCAGCTCTTTTGCAGTAGAAACACACAAAACGGTTCCAGACTTTGCACCGGCTCGGGAACCAGCACCGGCACTGGGTGGGTTTTAACGGGCTAAAGGAACCCTGCTTTAGAAACACGAAGAGTTTTTGTAGCCGTGTCTCTGCTTTTCTAGACACAAAACTCTCCCAAACTCATTAACTAATTAGTTCTGAAATTTACTTATGATTACATGTGGTACTTATGATTGGATTGTGATACTAAAACTGTGTGTGTGTGTGTGTGTGTGTGTGTGTGTGTGTAGGGGGACTGATCAGTTTTGACGTGTTTCCTGAAGGCTGGGATAAGCGTTTGTGTCTGGAGGTTCTGGAACAAGAGGGACTGGAAGCCATCTACTTTTTTGGAAACGAAACTTCACAGGTGAGTTGTGTGTGTGTGTTATATATTGTTACAGTTGTGGTTATTGTGATGAACCACTATCAAAGCTTTTACTTTATAGTTGTTATTAAGTTATTATTATTAGGCCTAATTGACTGATTCACTTAAATTGAACGGGTTTAATCCAGCCCTTAATAACAAATATAAACAATGTCAACTTAAACCTGACTGCAATTTTAACGAAACTAGGAAAAGTGCTGTTTTTATAATACGAAACGTCTCGAATCCACATTTTGACACAAAGTACCTGGTTTGGGTTCTGTGGGTGCAGATTTCAGGAAAATAAAGCTCCATGTCTCCAATAAATAAATGTTATGGTACACATTTGCCTACTGTGCGTAAAGATTTGAATAGTTGGATTATGTTCATGAAATAAATCCGCACTGCGATCATGAGGAGGGGCTGTGCGATTTCTTTTTTCTTTTTTTACACAGGATGGGATCCCTGGCTGCAAAAAGTTGGAGATGCTCAATACTGTAGACCACCTTCTTTTAAATAATTTAACAGGCTGAGTAATGTTTTGTTATGTTGTTTCATCTTTCATCAGTTGAGTTGATGTATATATTCATTTTAACCTGCAATCTCAGCAAAAATGTACTAAATTGGGTACAAAAGCTGATGCCCCTAAGGGTACTTCTTGTGTACCTTTAGTTATAGGACCTACAGGATATAGTGTACCTTTAAAATTCAATTAGGGACCATTGCGGTACCTTAGAGGGTACATTTACATTGCTTATAACTCAAACAGTACTTTTTTTCAGAGCGTGCACAAACAAAAAACGATATATAATTATTGTAATAATACATTTTAATACTATTTTTACAACATAGATATAATATAATCATTGTCAGAGTAGTGCCACGTTTGTTTTAGTGTAAATCGACTCATCTTTTGTCTGTAAATTATGAAAATCATTAAGTAGGTCTTTAAACGAATCATGAATAAAACATATACATAGAAGTACGTATACAATAAGAGACAATATATGAAGTTAATTAAATTCAGTACCCAAAAAGAAGAGTAACACTAAATTTGCTACAACTTTGGATGACCGTTAAAAGAAATAAAAGCGTCCATAAAAGCATCTAATGTTTACATTAAATCTTTATCATTTGCTTGACACCCTAACTTTTTTGTTGTTGTTGTTGCAAAGAATTTTAAAGAGAGCAGAGGAATAGAAATATATCTCGGCGTTCTCATTCGGCATCAGTTCATCTGTCTGTAAAGAAGACGGCTATTCCGTTCTGCTCTCCGAAGTAAGACGCGTTATCAATCCTCTGCCTCTGAGGGTCACTCCGAATGTCATATTTTTTCGCTTTTCAAGTGTCTTATCGTTCATCAAAATGAAAGTGTGCACTGTGCTCCGGTGGGCCCCTGGGATCGGGGTGAAAGCTGGGCCTTTTAGTGTAACACTCCATCATTCTGTGGAAAAGCAGGGACTTTGTCTCTCTTACACACACACACATGCACAATCATGCCTGCATTTGTATTCTCTCTCACACACACACACAACATGTGACCTTTATCTGCGTGTGCTAAAGGCGCCCGCATTGTAGCCCAGATTAGAATATAAACTCCAATAAAGGTTGAAGTTCAGAGACTGAATGTAGTAAAAGTGTTTTCTAAAAGGCTTGTGCTTTAAACTAGATTTATATAGAGTTCTTTATGACATTTATACATGAATAAATGTGCTATCTTTACAATATATTTATGGAAATTTGGCACCGTTAATACACCTGGACAGTGCTGAGAGAGAGACAGAGAGAGAGAGAGGTGATTATTTCCCCGCTGCCTCTGTGGTTTGATTAAAGTTTCCATGATTTATCAGCTGACAACATTATTATGCTGCGTACAGTATCTTTCCGAGTGTGTGTGTGTTGTGTAAAGGTGTAATGAGTTTTACACATCATACTGAGGATAAAATATAACATCCACACGCCTGCCAAATGTTTTAGAATAAACGTTCTCCATACTGATGCTGGTATTAAAACAGGACTCGTCTCCTGTTGGGCATTTCACACTTATTAGATTATTTAGTTCATGATGGATGTGTTTACTTCTACATGTGAACGCCCGCAGTGTTTTCAGGGTGGACCGGTTAATATCTGATCATTTGTGAAAGCATTCCACATTGCTATTGGGGTTTCTTTTTGGCACAGATCCACGTGATTGGCCTTGGTGTGATCTCTTTGAGCCGACAACATACTGAAGTTGTCAAGTCTGTGTTTATAGAATATATGCAATATGTGCAAAAGGGGTTTTAATGCATTACTTTTTAATCCATCGCATAGAAGAGCTGGTTAAGATTAACAAACCATAAACGTCAGCATTAATACACCGTAAGTAATGTTGCCAAAGTAGGTTAACACACATGGTTATTAATGTTTGTTGGAATGGTAATCAAATGCACCTGCATTAACGAATGTGTTATGTTAAAATTAGGATCAATTAATTAACACAGTGTCACCAAATATCAACGATAATCAACTGAGCTCAGGTCTCTGGGTGTGAATATTGCAGCCTTATTTATAGATGAATTTTGCCAAGCATATTAATTAAGTCATAAGTTTATATTGGTCATTGTGCACTAATTTTTACTTATGGATGGAATAAACATTGGTCAAAGCAGATGTTCGTTATTTAGCCTGTTTGGCTCACTATAAAATAAACATACATTAATAGCAGCATGAATTACTGTCGATAACATTACTTACAAGGTATTAAAGCTGAAGTTTATGGTTTGTTAATGTTAACTAATGCTCTAGATTATGTTGTTACTGAACATTTATTTCAAAGGTTTGATATCCATGCTTGATCTACAGAAGTTAACCTCTTTTGCTCCTTTACATTTTCGGTCCTTAAGGCTTATTATCTACTAACTACATGGAAAACAATGCGACATGATTAAGCTAATATTATGTTATAAGAGTGAAGGGTAAAAGTGTGGAACCATCCAAGATTCCTTGGAGTTTATGTGGTGACTAAACATAGTGTACAGATCGTTTGTGATCATTTACAGTGATGTTTAATAATTCGGCAGACTTTTCTGTCCAAAGTGAGTAAAAGCGAGAAAGAATGTGATCAAAGAATTGAGCTGTTTAAAGAGCCAACAGTAATACAAGTTGCAAGATTAGGTTTACACCGACTGTCCAGAAACAAGTGCAAGATTGTAAGAAGAACAGAAAGAGTTGCAGGTAAACACGAAGTGTGGAGTAAACGCCAGTACTCAGGAGTTCTGCGAACCAGGGTTGCCAGGTCTGCGTGACAAAAGCGACCCAATAGCCATTCAAAACCAGCCCAAATCTCAAAATCCTATACACAGGATTTTGATGTACAAAGTCCAACATCATGACTATCATTGCAAAAAAAAGTTATTGTAATATTTAAAATTAACATCATACAACAGCTTACATTTTTTAATGAAGCAGTATTAAAAACACGGTTTTCAGAAATAGCTCTTTCACATAACATATATTACATACTGTATATTGTCATAAATAAAGAATAGTTATTAGAATAAAAAGGCCAATTCACTGAGAAGTTTGGGGTGTACTGGGCCTTTACATGATTTTGGGGACACTTTGGTATATGATTTGGGTATACATAAATGATTGTATTTGTATTTAATTAATCTAATGTATACAAAATGCCCAACCCCCAACCTGCAGACGAAAAACAATGTGGCAGCAGTTCAAAAGTCGCCCAATTCAGTGGGAAAACCACATACCTGGCAACACTGCTGCAAACACTAGTCACAAATCAGTCAGTCAAACTCCACTAACAATCACAACTATAGGTCATTAAGAGGTCACAATCAAAAACAGCATGTACAATATGCTAAAGATAATATGGCACAGTGCGTGTTTTGGTTTTCCATCATTTTTGCGAGCCAAACCCCTCCCCCCGTGCACATTTCTCAAACACAGAAAATGCCACTTCAGTCCTTCAGGGTTAAAGCCCTGTTTTCTGGTATGCACTGAGGCGAGTGAGCTCTGTGTACTTCCTGGTTGGAGGGGTGGGTCGCCCGTTGCTGGTTTGCACTTTGTACTTCCTGTCTCTGATGGGCCGGGCCCCTCGGCACTTCCTGCCTGGCGGGGCGGAGGGCGCGCTGTGACCTTGCCTCGCGTGTTTTTCCTGCTACTTTGTCCCACCAGAGCCGGTCTAAGATGGAGAACAGGGTATACTCCATACAGCCAGGTGGAGGAGAGGAAACGCACGGGGACCGGGTCATGTGCACGCATCATATATCATATCACACATCGTATAACTATTTATGATGGATCTATAGTGCGGGCCTCATTGTACACCTTTATATTGCATATGCAGCCATTGTTTTAGTGTAGTTGGAGCTAATGATAGCTATAAGTAATGTCGAAATTACAAATCAACTGATGTACAGTATAAGTATGATATATGCTCTACAGCTACATATTGTAGGTACTTTTGTCAATGGAGGTTTTCAATTTTGATTCTATTGTTATAATCTACACAAATGTTATACAATTTAGGACCTAGTGTATGTATTTCACATTTAAGTGTAGTCTGTGCTCACATATCTGACGCCTCACTAGTTAAATATCAACACCAGCATGATTTAAATCAGGAAAACACTAAACTGCAGGCTTTGGACTCGAGAACCTTAATCTAAAACTGGACTCAGGTCTTGGGAAGGCCACAGTCCTTTAGAGATTTGTGTTTTCCCATGAAGACTTTGGTAATTAGCTGATGGAGTTGAATCCATAGGGAAGAATGGGGGGAAATGTTCCTCTGCCCTTCATTTTTGTCTTGACCAAATGATGGCGCCGAACCTAATATGTTTTGGCTCATTTTAAAATGATGGCTAATCTGGATGACTGCATTTCTGAGAATTATTCGCAATTTTTAGTTTTTTTGTCCTTGTATCGTAGATGAACTATGTATTTTATTTTAAGTTGTACATGTTTTTATTTTTTATTTTTTTATTTTTTTTTTGTATACAATAATAAGGGATTTGTATGGAAAGAAAATTCATTTGGGTTTGAGAAAACGTAAAAGCCTTTTGAGCTAAAAGGCCCACAGGGGCATCTTGCCTCAAAATATTTCAGTAGTGAATAGACCTGCAGTCATAAATAGTATATAAGGCTAACGTTTTTCACTGTAGTTTCACTGGTTAGTTCGCATTGGCGTCATTATCTAGGAGCTGCTAGCATTGCTGGTTCTATGTAAGTTCTATGTAATCCATTAATGTAACGATTCCACTTCTTTCTCACACCAAATTCGTAGGAATTCTAAAAGCGTGCGTGCTTTTTCACGAATGAAATCAAGAAAACCTACAACTGCTAACCCCACTCCTCACTTTAACTAGATCCGTTTATAACTTTTCACACCGGCTGAGTCGTGCGAATTCTAATGAATTTGCAATAATAAGATGTTGATCATTCAGTTGAAATTGACAGAAGAACTTTTTTTGTGATTTTTGTGTAGCCTACTAACAGAACGTTTGAAAAATGATGTATACGTTCTGTTTACAACTGCGGCACAATGTCCTTTTGATGGGTTTTTTCCCCAATAACAGGGAAAAATGCCTCTTTACAGTATTTTAATTGTTGTGCTTTAACAAAAATATTTACCCTAGCAGTTTGAAGGTTTATGCATCATCATCACCCTATTTGTGGTACTCTCATATCCAACATGGTTTGATTTTACAGTAAATTGGCAGTAAATTCTTCCTAAAGGGAAGAATATCCGAATATCATATTCCATCATATACACATGCTGTAAGACAAGTGCCGAGTCTTTCAAGGACACTTCTACTAGAAGACTTTTAGCACAGCAGGAGGGAATTTTCCCCTCTCGCTATTTCAGCCCTCATTTATTCCTGCCTCTTCCTGTTTCCTGTCTCTCTCCACATACTTCCTCCCCTGCTTTCACCTATCAGGAGCAGATGAAGTTTTTGGCTGATAGGCAGAGAGCGTTCGAGCGAGAGAGAACAAATAAGTGACATCTAATCAGCTCTGTTTGCAGTTACAAAACAAGCGTAGGGGTGCAGTCCTGACCTAGTGTTTTTGTAGACCCTCAGATGTGGCCTTTAATTCAAATGACTACGTGCTCTCTTAAGTTGTATATTTAGACAGGCAGCCAAATTAGATGTTTTTATTCAATGTATGTCTTGATTAAAAAAAATTATTCATAGAAACTTTAAAAAAATATTTCCACCATATTGTGAAATTGCAAATCGATTGCCTCTATAAACACACATCCCAGCAGGAAAAGGCCAAAAACTAATCTGAGTTTCCAAAATAACATTGCAGCACAAAGATCATGCTTAAATGAACACTGAACACTCGCTCTACCAGTTAAGATGATCTTAATTTTACGATGCTTTTGGGAAACCAGGCCCTGATTTATACCGCGCAGTCCGCTGGCATCATCCGGATTCTAGGTTTTGTTACCGAACTTTCACAATTTACAGTAAAGTCATTGTTTTGGCCCCTCAAATGTGTTTAGAGCTGTAATGGAATGCAGGAGTCTCTCTTTCTCTCTCTCTCTCTCTCTCTCTCTCTCTCTCTCTGGAAGTCTGGGGAAGTGGGGTATATCCTTCCTCCCTGCTGAGGCCATGTCATGGGTGGGACGGTCATTGTGAGTCCTGCAGGGGCAACCTGTTTATTCCACTACACCCATACACTTTTAGCATTAGATTGACATAAAATTGAATTGCATTTCCGTTACTGAAGGTGATGCACTTTGTTAATCCTCTTCACCAGAGCAATATAGCACTGTTAATGAACTGCACTGACTTGCTAGAGTGCATGCAGGCTATTAGCCCAGGTTTAATGATGGGACTGGGGTTAATCATGCTGCACTTACTCTCGGCCTAATCACCATGACTCAGAAGTCTGTTTTTATGTTTCTCGTAACTGGATAACGGCCAGCACAAGGGCAAATGTGGTTTACCATTTAAACAATTAAACACGCCCATTTAAATATAATGGAGTGCTTGTTAGTTACAAGATATAGTATTGAAGACACTAAAAGCTCCTGGAAAGTATTGTATGGCTTTAGCAGTATAATCATTTACCAGCACCATGGGTGTAATCGTGCATCTTCTTTCGGTGCTGATAAGCTTTGCTTCATGTTAATGTTAACTGCTTTATGTCTATAAATGTACTAGGCTTTTAAAGGAGCTGTCTCATTAAAAATGCAAAAGTTGCTAACTGTTGCAAGAGCCATGCTATTATACAAATTAAATCAATAAAACTCATCACCGAACCTGATCTCATGAAAAAAATGTGTCTGAATCCAAACAAACGAGGGCTGGGTAGTTTTTTATAGTACTTTATAACTTTTTGTTTGTGTATATATATATATATATATAAAATGAGTCACACGAATTGCTACAAATTTGCAAGCATGAGACCATGTTGGCTCAAACCTAATCTTATGAAAATGTGTACAAATTTGAATGAACGGGGGCCATGTGGTTGGATTTCATACTATTTCATAGAAAAAAAGGTGTAAGGAAAGGTACGAACACTAACCTCGCCACTCACTCTAACCTTAACCATCCTAACCTTTGTACAAAATGAGTCGTGCAAATTGTTATGAATTTGCAAGCATGAGATCATGTTGGATCGAACCTGATCTCATGAAAAAATCACACGAATTAGATTTTGTCCGATTACATATAGATTAAGTCATGAGAAAAGGTGTGACCATTAACTCCGCCCCTAACCCTAACCTTAACCTGTGTAACTTTTGGTACAGATTGAGTCGAGCAAATTGTTACGAATTTGCAACCGTGAGACCATGTTGGATCACACAAGGTTTTGTGGAAAATTTGTACAAATTCGAACAAACAAGAGATATGTGGTTGGATTTTGTTGAATTTCATATAAATGAAGTTGTAAGAAAAGGTACGAACGGTAACCCCGCCCCCTCACCCTAACCTTTGCAACTTTTTGTACGAATTGAGTCGTGCAAATTGTTACGACTTGGCAAGCATGAGACAATGCTGGATCACCTCTTGCCTTTAATACACTGTTACATATAGCTGCGATAGGATTTTTGGGTCAAATGTTACTAGCATGCCTTCTCATACATAAACTTGCTTTATATATCCTAATATACTGGTGCAGGCTGACGTGCGCATATGTCCATCCATTTGATTTGTGACAACAACATCACACTCTTTTGTTTTGCATCAATTTCGCATGCTAATGTATGAACCCAACACGGAGCCACTTCTCTCATCTCTTAACTCATCGCTCCATCAGTTTACACGTGCAGGGGCCTGTTCCACCTGCCATTAGCGCTGCGAGATGAAATAATCAGACCCACTACTACACACTGGGGGACGGAAAACAAGCTGAGAGTCGATGTCCAGAAGTCCCCCTGTATGCTCATCATATATTCATTGCAACCGAGATGTGAAGAGGCTTTGATTAAAAGCAATTCCTCCAGCAACACACACTTCATTTTGGCCAATCTCTCTCAAGCTAAAAGGGTTGCTTTTATACCTATCAATCAGGTGATGGATGGGCGCTATTGTTATTGGCGTAAATAAACCTCTGTGTTAACACACACACATACATTTTGCAGCAGGAGGCAGGATTTCTGATTTAATGATGTTGCCGCGTGTCCCTGTCGCGGCGTGTTGACTTGAATGATTGCTAACTCTGACACACGCCTGCTTGTAACATTAACAGCCCTAAACGCGCAGGAAATTAAACGTACCGCTGAGGTAATAATAAGGAGTGTAAATCCAGGAGCCCAGTGAGCACAAGACATGCATGTCTCTACATGACCTTAGGCAGGGAGGAATCTGCCTTTGTAGACATGACATAATAGTGCATAAATATGTGCATTATTTAAAAGCATAAGATCTACATCACTGTCTCTGAAGCCATACATTTCAGTTTTGCAGATCAAAGGAAATGAGAAATTCCTTTAAAGGATGTGACTTCCTTATAAATGAAATGGTTTGACGCGGTGCAAGGGATGGCCGATGGTTCATGATACATTTACTATGCATTATTCTGGTTGACTGGCTGCAGCACTGTTCACCTAAACTAACCATTTGCTCCATGTTTGGAGTCGGTTAGATGGTAGAGAAAGCTTGTGCTTTAATTAAAAGTGTGGTGAAATATCAAATTACACAATTTTCCACTTACCACAAATGTACTGTAGTCAATCAGCCAAGACATGTTTGGTGTCCGAGGTTTGCATTTTTTTAGTTTTGCACTGGATCTACTAGACTAATGTAGCTCACAAGTAATGAAAGTCTATTTCACCCAAAATCTTTTCTGTAAGTATCAGCCGCAAACCACGTCCAGTTGTTCAGTGATGTCACACAGACGTGCTGATGTGGTTTAGGACACAGTGGGACTTACTGCCATCTACAAACATGAACAAAACTTCATTCAAGTTATGGGAGCAGCCATCTTGGACAACCAGAACTACTTTTTTTCTCAGTGCAGTTTGGTATCATTCCGCACTGCCTCCCAAAGTTTGAAGGTGGAACTGTATGCTGATAATAATATAGTTCCACTTTAAGCTTATATGGACTATCCCTGCTAAAAACCGTTTAATTATGAGATTTTGTAGTTTAACAATGTCATTTGAAGCAAGTACTTGAAGATTTGCGCATCCCTTAACAAATAAGATTTTGGGTGAGACAGACTTACATTACTTTTTAGCCACATTAGCCTCGTAGCTCCAGTGCAAAACTAAAAAAAGCAAACGTCAGACACCAAACATGTTTTGGCTGATTGACTACATTTGTGATAAGTGAAAAATTGTGTAATTTGATATTTCACTGAACCATTCCTTTAAGCAAACAGTATGTGTAGATTAATCATAAACATCACCCACAGCAAGTGTTGTTTCCCAAATCTTAAGTATGGCTTTAAAAAGCATGCAGCTAATGAGCCATTTAGGCAAATGTTCAGGGCTGAGCGAGGTTAATTTTCCTTAGCAGCCTGACACGATACGACTTCGGTCGGATAATGAGAATGAGAAGCCTTCACACCTCATTTACAAACGCCATAACAGATAGCAGAGACACAATGACACCTCAAACAGCGCTTATTTCCTGTCTGACTGTTCTACCTGTTGGATATCGTGATGGATCGTCTCTGCTGAAGGCCTAAAATCTATGAGTCGCTCAGATACCCGTCACAGCCGCTAAGCCTGTGCGTGTGCAGAACAGGGATTTAAAGTTTGGACAGGAGGGATGGCTATGATGGCTTATTGCTGAGCTGTGAATTTCGCAGTGAGTGTCATCAATTTCACGCCGCCGGTATATGAAGTCGTAAAAAACAGCAATAACGGAGACAGCAGGTGAAGTTAGTAGGCACTGTGAAAAAAAGAAATAAAAAACACTCTGAAATATGATAGTGCTCTGTAATATTTAGAGACGTTACACCGTTTTGGTTGTAATCGTACATCACTGTCTTATGGCTGTTGCTGTAAATCCAAAACCAGACGCTAGACAAAGCCTGGCTTCAAAAATGACTACAAGCGCTATTTCAGTATAACACTTGAGGATAATCGTAACCTGGGACACCAGCTACACATTTAAGCCTCTGTATATGTTTACTGCCAAGGCCCGGGAATACAAACTAACACAATTATCCATGTTTTAGAAGAAAATGAGGCCTTATCGAGAGAGAGTTAGGGGACCTATGGTACAAGCAACAATGCTAAATGTTTATTAGTCATCGATATTGTAGTTGTGTAATGAAAGGCAACTTATAATGAGGGCTCCATACATTTCAGCTCTACATTAAAATGCCTGTGACAAATAAGAGCTCAGCACAGCACAGTAATACTGTCAAAAATGTTTACCCTCTCATCCATACCCACTCACCAAACATGGCTATTCTCACAGTCATCTAAAGAAAGAAATTAATAAATGATGCTTCTGAAATTGCAGTGAGAGGAAAATGGCTCTCCAAGTTATTACCAACTGCACAAAGCAACACTGAAACGCAGCAATGTGAGAGATACTTAATAATTCACATTTTACTATGACATCTAATATTCAGTGCTAATAGAAATATATACTGTATGCAGAAAATGTGATGGAATATTATCAGATCCCATGAAGAACAGCAAGTAATATTAATGCTAGTTCTAAAATGGGCATTGGTTGAAAATGGAGGGTTGTTTTTCATCGTTTGGCGAACCACATTATTATGCATTGGACAGAACCATTTTCATTACAGTAAAAGCTTCAAAATTGGTCGTTTTTAAGCTTTAAGCCCTTAAAGTGAACCTCAATCCAACATTTGTGTCATTCAATGAAAGACGTTAAGCAGAACATAGAGGAATCATGTCATTTCAATCATGTGTCAAAAATCCAACATGGTCTCGCGCCTGCAAATTCATAACCATTTGTACGGTTATGGTCAGGGTTAAGGGTGGAGTTAGCGTTCATACTTTTTCTTTCTTATAAAATTGAAAGAGATTCAACCACATTGCCCTCACTCGTTCGAATTTGTTTACAAAATTGTATTGTAATCATTGTGTAAAATGATGGGGGCCATGTGGTGGCTCATTGGTTAGGGCACTGGGCTACTGATCAGAAGGTCATAGATTCAAGCCTCAGCTTGCTCAAGCTGCCACTGTTGGGCCTTTGAGGGGCACTGCGTCATGGCTGACCCCAGCTTACCAACATGCTGGGATATGTGAAGAATGAATTTCACTGTTCTTGTATATGTATATGTGACAACAAAATAGCATTCTATTCTATTCTAAAAGGGTTTATTGTATATTGTTTGAGAGATTCAGAGTTTATATGTCGTTTACAGTTTTTTATTAACTGTCTTTTGGAAACGAGTATAATCTGACTGTGTGCCACGTGTGAGCTGGTGTGTCATATGATCTTGTAGCCATGTTAAGCTCAGCCCAAAACACTGGAGAGAAATATAACATCAGGTTAACAGTCCAGTAATACTTTATCAACCAAATACACCACCCACCAGAATGATAACTTTACCCTTATCAATTAAAGTTTGAAAGTGCTGATCTTATGTCCTACTAACAAAATGTATTTCGGTCTTTAAAAATTTAGGTGCTTATGTTATACTTAAAATAAAATAAAAGTTCATAATAATCACACATAATTATCCATAGCTTTGTATTTTTGTCTTATTTATGAGGCCTCTGGTTTATATGTGAGAAGATCTAAGACCAGCACTCTTTCTCCATAAGAAGCCAAAAAATCTTTAGACCACCATTATTGCACTCTTAGAAAAAAAGGTACTAAACTGGTTACAAATGCTGTCTTTTCTACCTTCAGTTAGGGGACCTAGAGGATGTAGGGCACCTGTAAAATTCATTAAGGCACATCATTGCATCTTAAGGACCAATATTGCACCCTTGAGGGTATATATTGACACTGTTTATACCCTGGGGAACAAAAATGTACCTGTACAGCACCATTTTGTTTCTAACAGTGTGCGTGTGTTGTTATAGCGTATGTCGCTCTCTCTCATTGGATTC
Organism: Olivaichthys viedmensis; assembly: GCA_028565825.1. Lineage (NCBI taxonomy): Eukaryota > Metazoa > Chordata > Actinopteri > Siluriformes > Diplomystidae > Olivaichthys > Olivaichthys viedmensis. Next base: position 5,484,450 of record JAOUQW010000001.1, read on the forward strand.
AGTTTATGATGAAAAGTATGCGAGCAAAGAGGCCCATGTTCCCACATGTGGTCTCCCAGTCCAGCACTTCATTAAAGGTGTAGTATCTCTTCGAGACATCTTACTGCTCCTCTACAGCGCTATTGAAGCCTTTTTTTCATTTCCCGCTGGCTTGCATGAGTCATTTATTGATAAAGAAAAAAAACAAAGCATACTTCTCTGTATTACTGCTCCAAAGAGTCGGTGACTCAATGCAGATCCTGTTCATCGATCTCCATCTCTCGCATCTTGACCTCTAGACGTGTCCCCTAGACAGAGGTGTAATGAAAAATGCATTCGGGCATTAATATGACCATCATCAGCCGCATACAGTACACACACATACAGAGAGAGAGAGAGAGAGAGAGAGAGAGAGAGAGAGAAAACTAAGCAGAAAAAAGGAAATGCAACGGAAGCAAAAGCTTTACAGTATGCTACATGTGTTATATGGTTTACAGAAAGAAAGAGGGTGAATAGCAGAAAATCATTGGCTGGTACCCTGAGTATGGTTTGCATTATTTTATGCACTGGGAGCCCCCCCTGAGTGAGTACAAACAGATAATGGGACTCATAAAATCACGCTGGTGTGGTTATGCTCGAAAATATCCCACTGTGAAAACAGGCAAGCCTCACAGGCAGGTTTAACGCTTCTAATACACAGAACATGGTGCGGTGGGTAGGGAGCGGAGAACACTGTGTGCCCTCTGACCAGACATGGAAAGCAAACAACTTTTCTTACAACTTCATTTGTATGAAATGCAAAAAAGTCCAACAACATTGCTCTTGCTTGTTCCAAAGCTTACGAATTTAGCATGAGATCAGGTTCCTTGCAGTGGTTTAGTCACTACACTTTGAATATTCCCTTTAGCCCCTCCTGGCAAAGTGACTACTTTGAATTATTCAGTAACTACAGTGAAACTAATAGTGTGTAGTTACGAGAGTGATGAATGGGTCCTGGAGTTTAAGGGGTTAAGCATGTTTCAATCTTAGTATGATTGTTTGGGAAAGTGCATCTATTATCGGTTAATTGTACAAAGGCAACACTGAATATGGAGGTGCTGAAGATCTACACTTCAATGTACACACACACTCACACACCTACACAAAGATCAATGCATGTTTGAGGTTACCCTGAGTGTAAGCAACATTACAACTGCCACATAAATCAAATCAGACATGTTTTGAGCTGAAGTGAGGTTTGAAAGTAATAGAGTTCAAACCGTTTTAGTAATCCACAGTGGCATATGTGAAACGAGCCCCTGATGTTTGTGAACATTTCCCCTGGGCTCTGGGCAATAAAAAGACTGTAAATGATCGGCTTTTGGTTATAGTGCCTCCTATGTAGCGTATAGTAAGAGCTTTATGTAGCACTGATACACTGCAAACTAGTGGTGACGTGATTTTAGCACTGATATTGTGCACTCAAACAAATGTACAAAATGCTGTGTAGTTATTTATCTGAAATGTGATGTCTTTGTAATAAAGTTCACAGCTTATGTCATTGCTATAGCTGCAGTTCACGTTGATTTAAAAACTGATTTTGTAAAACTGATTTTGTGTAAAACATGAGAATAGTGATTGAGTGATTTTGCTGTAGATGAGCAACACAACAAATTAAAACAGAAAGCAAGTTTTAAAAAAAAATCGAATTCACCCTGACAGCGATAAATATTTCTTAAAATGTTGGCCATGAAAAGTGTTTTATCATGTACCTGCAGTCTTATCTGGCGACTGCAGTAAATTTGATCCTCTTGAGTTTGTTCACAAAGTTACTAATCATAAATGAGTGACTTAATTATGTGTGACAATAACATAACAGCCATGGAAAATCAATCATTTTTATTAGGGTGAAGGCACGTAATGAAAATGGATTATTCCACTCAGATGTGAAGAAAAGTTGTTTTGTAAATTTGACCAGCCAATAAAAGCACTTCGGTTGGATTTGTTTATTGATTAACTAGCTTGCCAGAAAAAAAATTAATTGATCATTATTGTATGTTTTTTTTGATGGCTGTCACTCAAATACTGAAATAGCATGATTCACATGATACACTATTATATGAGGGGAAAAAACTATTGTCGGTGAAAAAAATACTGCATTAACTTCTCTTCTCTTCTCCTCTCCTCTTCTCTCTTCTCTTCTATTTTTCTCTCTTCTCGTCTCTTCTCTTCTCGTCTCTTCCCGTCTCTTCTCTTCTCTTCTCTCTCCTCTCTTCTCTCTCCTCTCTTCTCTTCTCCTCTCTTTTTTTCTCCTCTCTTCTATTCTCCTCTCTTCTCTTCTCTTCTCTTCTCTTCTCTTCTCTTCTCTTCTATTCTATTGTCCTCTCTTCTTTTCTCTTCTATTATCCTCTCTTCTCTTCTCCTCTCTTTTCCTCTCTTCTGTTCTCCTCTCTTCTCTACTCTTCTATTATCCTCTCTTCTCTTCTCTTCTCTTCTCCTCTCGTCTTCTCTCTTCTCTTCTATTCTCTTCTCTTCTATTCTCCTCTCTTCTCTTCTCTTCTCTCTTCTCTTTTCTTCTCTTCACCTCTCTTCTCTTATCTTCTCCCTCGTCTTTACTCATGCTGGCATCTGAAGGTCACTTCACGTTAACCCAGCAGGACAACTTTCACATGTCACAAACACTCTTAACACAAGCAGACAGCTGCGGTTCTAATCACGCTCTATGACAACCCATTTTGCTTTAAGAGCCAAAGCGCCATTTGTTTAGATCATTTCCATCCAGTCATGTGTGCCTGATTGAATTTGCGAAAAACGGTTCTCGTCGTATCGCCGGCAATCTTTTAATAATGACCAAATGAATTCAAACAGCTCTGATGGCTCTAAATGAATTAGCCCTTATAGAATGAGTAATATAAATGCAATAGTGGAGGAGGAGGAGCAGGGCTGGGATGGAGCTAAAGAAGATGAAGAGATGCACCCTTCAGCTGCTGCGTGTCTCCTGCTGGCTCTGTGGAATCACACTCACACCTAGTCAACACTTCACGTCATTATACAGCAATGCTCAACAAACATGCTGTCTACTGGCAGGGTTTTCCATTGCTTCACCTCAACGACTTACTAACCTTCGGCCAAGTCAATTCAGTTCACTTGCTTCTCATTTGCTTAAATATATTACCTCAGTCCCAGACGACGGGCGTCTGAGTTGGGGGTAACTGTGAAAAGGATGATACCGGACACAAGTTAGTGGAGAAGCTGTTCTGGTGATGCATTTAATTGCAACAATGCTTATTTTTCTCTTAGCTTTTTTTTTTTGGCAGTTTGAAAAGATTTCAAATTTTGAACATTTTCAATTGTTTAGATAATTAACTACATCTTTGTAAAAAAAATTGATTCACAATATATTGTTTTTTTTAAATAGCTTTAGATATGACACTTTCACTTTAAACGTACAAATAAAGAAAAATAACATGGGCGCACATCCACTGTTTAAACGTTACCATTAACACAGTGTCCCCATTTCTCTTTATGTCGGCACCACATTAAAAAAAATATATATATTTTTTTACAATTTCTATTTCACTACATATACGCTCTGTTAGAATAGCCCTTCCTTGTGAAGTCTTACTATTGTTATAGTGTGCAATTCCATGCGTTTAACTTCTTCCTTACGTCTGCCTTCTGGATATCCTTAGTCTTTTAATGTTGTTTGACTCATTGTCTGTTTCATTACATCCCTTCGATTGCGGACTGTGTTTAAAACATTTAAAAAAACGCTCAGCAAATGCATCCTTTCTTTTTTTTACTCCATTTTTTCCCAATTTGTCATTGCCAATTCCCACCCACCAGCTAGTTCTCCCCTATCGCATGACAGCTACCAACCGAGGAGGCTAAGCGCTAACACGTGCTTCCTCCGAGACACATGAAGCCAACCACCGAACTGCTGTTAATTTAACTGCGTCAGACTGGATGCCCCGCTAGTGGGATGAAATCCTGATGTCATTAGAGCATCATTACTTCACATTATTTTGGAATGAGAGAGATGCAGTCTGCGACGTGTCCTCTGACTAACAGGAGGAACGTTGGTTGGTTTGGTTGGTTCATTTGTCAAATTTACACACAAGTTTCAAGAAATTAATGTAGGCCCCAAATAATTTAATCCTTGCACTGTGTCCGCAGCGTTATATATGCTATTCAATGTGGTACACACACACAAAACATTTACCTTCACACGCCCACACTGTCCAAGGTCTCGTCATCAAGCTCCCAGCCACTGACACATTACAATGCCCTTCTGGGTGGCCAAAGAGAGGATGAGCCATATTTTAAATCTCGGCTTTATTGTATGTGCCTTCCAGTCCTGGGAACAATACGGAGCGTGAAGACAAATGACGGAATAAAGACGAGCTCCCTCTTGATGTCTCTTTATGGGCAGGTTTGGTCTTTAATAAGAGAGATGACTGGGAGGTGACTCAGAGGGAGTTGACCAGCCTTTTATGACTGGTACTTTAGCAAGCGCGAGTGAGGATCCAAGCTACTGTTATATCTGATCAGTTCTTAGGCTTGTACAGCCATCTTGAAATCTGCAAATCCAATAACAATCACTGTTACACTTTTGCTGCTGTGGTTCCTCTGGACCTCTGGACCTGCCTGATATGACACTGGTGTGTGATCCTTATGCACTATTCATGCAGTGGTTCCTCCTGCTTGGGGTCATTTGCACATCCAATACACCTTCCTGCTGCAGTGAATAATCTCACCTGGATGCTTCAGAGACTTGCACTTTCCAAGAACTGCAACCATGATTATAAGTCATTTCAGTCCACCTAAACCTGTCTTATGGTATGCTTATATAAAGAGTCTTAATTGTAATATTCTAATAACTAACATCCTGTATATTTTTAAACACAATCCCGACTTCTCTTAAGGTTTCTCCCGTATGCCGTCTCAGATATTGGTTTTCCTGATCGATGTCACTTTTGGCTTGCTCGTTAGGTGTCTAAACCTGGATTTCTGTAAAACTACTTTGTGATAATGTCTGATAAAAGTCCATTTGAATTGAATTGATTTAACTTGATCCAATGCATATGGTACATATGCAGCTCTAACTAATGTAACACAAACTCTTCATTCAGATTATGATACATTAATTTTTGTCCACTTGATAAGAGGAAAAATATACAGCAATAATAATCAACATCTAAAACAAAAGATAAAGGGGCAAAATACCAGTTGAATGGCTGGACTATGCCTTAAATATATTCTTAGAATTCATACACTATGTACTTGAATATCTATTACATGGATTTTTGTAGGATAGTCCCATCTCAAATCTAACACTAACGTTTTATAGTAAATGGAAATGACAAATTACTGTGTGAGACTGTGTGATGTCATTAAACCATGCCAGGTCAGCCTCCATAGGAACAACTGTCAATTTTAAGGTCCAAAATGTTCAACCTAAACTTTTGGCTCCTAATTTGCGCCTAGGGTGTAGCAAATTCTCATTCTGTGCGTTGACCATTTAGAAAAATTGTAGCCTCTGGTGGCTCCGCCCCTTCCGCTATGTAGCTCAGACTGCGACCACTGAGTGCAAAAAGTGTTCAACGTTTCATACATCATCCATGAAATAATAGTACGCTACAGCTCACTGAATGCCCCAATATGAACACACTACTTGCACTAAAATATGCAAAGTATGCATTTTGAGACAGCTCTGGTCTTTTTTTTTGGTAATGTCTATATTTGATGGCACCATATTGAGCAGTAGATGCCATATTGCAGGACCCCAGGAGACACACAGTTGCAGAAAGACACAACACAAGCAGTTATGGGAAAGTAGGGACTTTTTTTGGATCCAGCAGCCCTTATGAAGGATGTAACATCCAGATTAAACCCCACATTACCATGGCAGCAGAGCTTCAGCCAAACACATCCATCATGAAGATGGAAACAGGTGATTGACGGGTGCTGGTGTGGGCAAAACAGGAAAATTATGTCACCATGACCCAAGATGAAGTGTTATGGTGCGCAGAAATGTTTATAAGAGATTTTATTGGAAAGTGTGGCATGAACTTTACTTTGCCACTCTAACAGCCGAATTGTGTTTTGTGCTAATGGAATGAGCCGAGCAGATTTTTGCTGATGTGATCACTGCATGCGCATAAAGGATGATGTGTCATTGCCCATTCATCCTTGACTCTGTCTGTGTGCGTGCGTGCGTGTGTGTGTGTGTGTGTGTGTGTGTGTGTGTGTGTGTGTGCATGTGCATGTGAATGAAGCACATATGGTTTTCAGGTGACTTCAGCAACGGCTTTGCACTCCAGAGATGAACGCAAGAGCAGATCATTAATGACATGCTGCCGGTGCCTCTCTCTCCTGGGAGGAATCCCTAAAGGACTCACACTTTCCTAAAAATCCTACAAAGAAATATATGCAACCAGCAACTTAAGAGTCCTGCAACAACAACACACTCACGAACTTAAAGATATAACAGATATAGTAAATGCATTCAAATTGTACTATGCTCATCCAGTTGCACTATAACACTTTTGGTATTTGTTAGATTGTATTCTTGTATAGGCATTTTGTATAATATCTGTTGTATGTGTGTATGTACCATATTATGCATGTCGTTGCATGTCATTTAAATGTTCTCTCACTGGTTTGTCAAGTTTCGGTGTATCCTGTAGATTTGGTGAATAAATTTCAATGAATTTGTAGTGCAGTGTTTATGCGAGATATGGCTACACAGGTATTTTGAGTAAATGCATAGAAGGTGTCCAGTTTTCAATACAACTGAACACAATGTAATTAGAAAATCTTATTATTATTATTAAAATAGCTGATTATTGATGATTGTTCATACCTGCAGCAGGTGAGGAAGGTTAAAGAATCAGCTTCAGTTAATAATAATAATAATTAATACAGACTAACGTGTATATATATAGCACCTTCCACAAACGCAAGGTTACTTTACAACCATATTTAAAATATATATATATATTAAATAAATAAATACAATTAATATACAGAATAAAAATAGAGTAAAAATGAGATAAAATCTAGCATAAAACAAGCAATCAGAATAAAAGGCAAGAGACAGCTAAAGATAGTAAGGAGGCTTGTGTGTGGGAGAGAAACCTTTGCTTTTGAATTCTATTATGATCGTATTATATACTATGTTTAGATTTCTGTATTTGTGATCTTAAGCTGATCTTGGTTTACTGTAATTTCTTCATATTTTTATTGTCTTTCTACTGTTGTCTCATTTCTTGTCTGTAAGGGCATCATTTTGGTTAAAACTACTTCAATAGCCAAAAAAAAGAAAAAAAAGAACAATCATAATAATTTTACGGAAATAGTATGGTGAAAAATCAATTTACACAGTTTTCCACTTACCTTTAATGTAACCGATCAGCTAAGACATGTTCGGTGTCCGACGTTTTTGATTCTTTGCTTTTGCACTGGAGCTACGCGGTTAACATTACTGACAAGTAATGGCAGTGCATCTTACCCCAATTTTCTGCCTCAAACCACATCCAGTTCTTCAGTAATGACACACAGACTGTGGTTTAGGACACAATGGGACTAACTGTAATCTAAAAACATGAACAAAACTTCACCGTGTAGCTGATTTCTGTAATGTTATGAGGGTGGCCATCTTGGACAACTAGAATCACTTTCTTCCTTCCCCCCAGACCCAGCCTCCAATAGTTTAAAGGCAGAAAGTTGGAATTGACGTAGATGATTACATAATTTCACTCTGAACGTAAATGTGTAAATAGACAAAATTGACAAAATTGTTTATTTAAAAATGACATAACATAACAGTGTTATTTAAATCCAATATATGAAGAATCGGATATGTATTTTTGCAAATTATTTTGGGTGAGATACACTGCCATTACTTGTTAGCTACATTAGCCAAAACTAAAGAAGCAAACGTCGGATAGCAAACACGTCTTGGCTAATTGACTACATCTGGGGTAAAGGGAAAACGGTGGAATTTAATTTTTCACCAAACTACTCCTTTAAAAGAGAGAAGAAACGATATTTAGAGGCAACGGTGTGTGTGTGTGTGTGTGTGTGTGTGTGCGTGTGTGTGTGTGTGCGTGTGTGTGTGTGTGTGTGTGCGTGTGTGTGTGTGTGTGGGATTGCAAGAGGGATGAATGGGGGAATCTATGCAGTTATCTTTGGGTAAAGGTCACATAAGTCTAAGGAGAAGGATCGAAAACAGCAGCCATCTGTGACTTTGAGGGCCTGATCTAAGTGGTGAGAGAACAACACAGCTGACGCCTCAGACGTGCTGCACCAGAGAGAGTCAGACAAGCTGTTCTGGTGCTAAACTGAATGGTGGGTGTGAGGGAAAGAGAGACTACACACTGCGCTGTCAAGGCTGCACTGATATCAAGAAGCATGTTGTTTTTTTATGTATCTGTCTAAAAAATTAATTCCCTATTGTCACTTGACATTTTTAAGTCCACATACTGTGACCTATTCATGCTTCACCTCAATCCTTTCAAAAAACGAGATTAGGGGCCATTAGGGGCCAGAAGAAAAAAAAAAGAGATATTTATAAACTTGGTATCTACATCCTCTCAGTTTCATTAGGTTGAAAGATGTGAAAACAGTCACAGGAAAAAAGTTAGACCCGACCAGGCACTTTTTTTTTTCACAGACCTATTGTTTCCCTCAGCAGCCAGGCGACTTATACTACGAGTAAAACAGATTATCTTAGCTTGCATGCTAATGGAAATTCCCTTTTTTTCACGCTGAGATGAGATCAGTTTGCAGTTTCTACTTGAAGCAGTTTCCTGGTAAAGGGCTTCTTCTGCCCACAAGCGTGACCCAGGAACACCTACCTGAGGCCTAATGGGTTTGTAAGTCCTGGGAATTTGTGATTGTGTTATGATACTAAACAAAACAGCAATGGGATCTTAAAATGAATTGCTATAGAAAAGGGCAGCGGGGTAGCGGACTGTACACCATTTCTCATAAGGGACGGCACGCTACAGCACGCATAAATCTAGCGGCTAGCGCATGATTGTTTTAAAGGCCACAACGCAGGTCTTTTTATGCTTCTCTCCGAGAGTTTTACTCTGTGCCATTAAATTGGTGTTGTAAGAGCTCTGCACTAAGGGCTTTTCAGAATGGAGAATATATTCTAATAACCAAAAAGCTCATTAGCAACAGCTGCATAACAACTGCTTAGCAAGTATCGAAACACTGAATCACAGCAGATACAATGTCCTCTTGTAATAATTAAATGTGCTATGGAAATTACTACAGTCATTTGCCTGCTTGTTAATATTGAGGTACAACAGCACATTTCATTATTTTTGTTACTAACATTAATCATGCAATGCAGCAACAACATAGCGAGAAGCTAGAAAGGAAGCACTGAGGTTGGTATAAAGGCCATAAAAATAACTGTAACATTTGTAACTTTTCATGCGAATTGAATCGTGTGAATTGTTACCAATTTGCAAACGTAAGACCATGATTGGCGTAAATACTCAAACAGAAATATACTAACGTTGTAGCTTGGTGTACATCCTCAAATTCTTATTTTATACAGAGCAACATAAAGCCACTTGGTTGCCATACAGATACTCCCTTTCCATGCAGTAAAATGAATGTCTATGGACAAAATATAAAAACATTCCCCAAAAATACACATATAACGAAAATGTGCCCCAATTTCCTGCAACAATATCAAGAAATTTCAAGCGTTAGCACCAATTTAAAAGTTGTATTTTTTACTTTATAAAAAGTTTTATTCATTACTTGGTTAACATTCGTTAGATAGATTATGCTTGTTAAGCGAGACTCGTTATTTGACAAAGGTCAGCTAACTACAAATTGAAATATAGCTCATGTGCTGGTCTGCCTAGACTACACAATATAGCATTTCCACCAACCAGAGAAAGAAAAAATCACCCTATTGACTTTCACAAAGCAATTTTTACTTGATATGTACGTTTAAGCGTAACGCGCTTCAGTTGGTTCATATACACACTACTAGCGCGCTACTCGTACCCTAATCCCTCCGCCTGCTAAACTACACATATCAACTGAGGACGCATTCTGGCCATCGGTAGGAACTATTTTCACTAGTTGAATAAATGAGCTTGTACAAGATGACAGACCAACTTTTTTACGAATCAGCAACAGGCAGGGATGGAATGAAAGTGAGCAAATTACGGAGCAGTGCAGCGCAAAATTGGTATACAACTCTGCTAATAGCAGGGCAAGCGAGCCAGACTCGACTACATATGCAATGCGATGCGAACACAACAGTGCGGTTTTGTTGAGGGCTCAAACACATCATGCCACATTAAAGAATGGTGCCCTCCCCAGGCATTCGAGTCCTCACTCATTTTCGTTAGGCTGTATTAATGCACTTAACTAGCTAACTAACTCATCGTACTTTGGGGTTAGATTACTTTAGCTACCACTTTTTAGCCTAGTTAATTAGGTTTCCGGGCAACCAAAAGATGGAGCTGGGCAAAGCACATTGGAGCTTTCACTTGCCCAGTGGGCTAGCTAATACATTTATGATTTGTCCAACTCTAGAGTTTATTGCAAGCCACACCACTGCGATGCTGAAGCTGCACGTTTCCTGTGTCTGGTGTAAAGTGGGCTTAAGGCAAGTCAGAAATACAGGGGGGGAAGGCCACTGTTGTAGCCTGACGTAATTTATGAGTGTATTAATGGAATGTGTATGTTTTTTATTAACATTTTTAAAACAAAAAACGCATTGTGTTAAGATAAATCAGATGTTGTTCGATGCAGAAAACAGATACCTTCAATTTTGTCAAGTATCTTGAAGAAAAAGCTTTAAAAGTCAGCAAAAAAATGCAATCTATGGGTGACAGTTACTTTTGTTACAAGCATGATTAAAATTGCTACGTTCTTAACTAACAGCATTGTCATCGTTATTAATAATATTATTTCACTTTATTAGGAGTTTAAGTTTCAGTGCCTACACTTTAGGCTATAACATCACTCTTGAAGAATACTACAGCTGCAGGACACTACCTTGTTGCAGGCCGACAGTAATGTATTGATCAGCTCCCAAGGCTCTGTTGGGAATAGAGTCTTTATTTGCCCTTTTTTTGATGAAGTGCTGACTCCCTCTTTCACCTGGGGGAGCAGGACAAGGAGAAGGTGTGAATAGCGTTCCCGTGTTTGTGCTCTGAGAGCAATGTTTGAGAGTGCTGACGCTGGATTTCTCCACATAAAAACACACTCACTCTCTCCTGTTTTCCCTTTTATTTCTATCTCTCTCTTTCTCAACTGTCTGGTATTTAAAGGAATACTCCAGCATTTTTCAAACAAATCTCAATCTACTGCATCTGTAGCGTATGTGGACAAGAATATGTAATGGAAGTCTTAGGGCAGTTGTTAGGGCAGTAATATACATTTATGCAACACATATTTTTGTAGAAGATATTCTTGAATTTTTCAGTCAAAGGAATTTGTAAATTAAGCTCGAAATGTCATTGGCATTTCATTGTTTCAAAGATCGGACTACTTTTTTTAGAGGAAATAATTTGTGGTTATGCGTCACGGAGTGCCTCAGTTTCAGCCGGATTGCATGGATACCATAAAGCCTTCAGTCAAGTGTAAGTAACCAGAATTCTCCATAAGAACAGCTTTCGTGAGACTTTTTCTCATGTCTGTCTCATCCTAAGACCTCTATTGTTAGAGTGTAATGGTACCCGTATAGTCTACTATATAAACATTTATTAACTGTCCCAACAACTGCCCTTAGACTTTCACTATACGTGAGTGAGCTTGCTTTCCTGTTTGTTTCTGCTGCTGTATTATGTTGAAAGTTAAAGGCACGTTAATGGCATTGCTGCATTACTTGGTTAATGATACTTGTGAAGAAACGTACAGCTCAGTGCTTTTCTACCACAAATGGAAAATCAGCGTCGTTGGAATTGTTGGTTGTAATGCAGCTCCTTCATGGCTCTCTGCTTCGTGATGTTTCTTCGAAAATCAAAAATAATCAAAGTAAATGGTCAGTGTTAACATCTTAATGAGGCACCTGGTGAGGAAAACATTACCTCCGAATTGACCCAACCATCTGGTGACAGCGGCACACACTGAGCGAGAAAAATAACAATCTGATGTTCCTTGCAGGATAAAAACAATCCCGCTGGTCTTTTTTAAGGCAGCTCTTATGAAACATGTTTCACTTCTGGGGTCTGGGAACAAGTCGCTGACCCCTTTTTCCTAATCAGTTTCCTGTTTGGGTCAGCACTGTGTGTGTGTGTGGGGGGGGGGGACGACTGGTGTCTGACATGTTTTTCCTGAGTCCTTCTTTCTTGCGCGCATACACACACACATGTGGGAGCCCAGGTGGGATATGGGGGCGAGGGGGGTTACAGTTCCCAACAACTGTAATGGTCAAGGATATTTGTGTTTTCAGCCCAAAAAAACATGTTTTTGTCAGTAATGTACTCGTATCACATCTGGAAGCTTATTTACACTCGCCACTATTCTTTCAGTCACGGTCTTTGGAGCTTTTGTTACAATGCTCATAAACATGGCCCTTGTTTTTTCGATGCCCGCTTCAGAAAGAAAAACATATTTGCACAATAAAAAAAGCAAAAAGGGTCAAATTCGGTGCCTGTGAATATTTTCCACTAAAAGCCACAAATGGCAGGGCTAAATGCCAGGCGCGCGTTATCTTTAGCCTCACAAACAAAGAGGTGGTACAGCAGCCGAAAATGGCCCACTGACGCAATTGAAAACCCAACCAGCCTTTTAGATGGGAAACCATTTTTCAAAACAACATTGACTAACCGTGCTTCTCCTCAGAAATATTAGATCATATATGCCTTTATTCTGCCATTTCTAAATAAAATGGTTGATGGGAAACCTACAAGACTGACACCATGATTAATTTCTGAGGTCTTGTGACATTGTATGGTAATATTAGTAACGCTGTTGAAGTCCCGTAGCACAGCATTTCCCCAACTGAGAACTGAGAAATGCAATTACGGTATCGCCTATGATACAGGAAGTAAATATATCGTCGCTGTCCAAAGAAAAACATGT